>OU612045.1:153618058-154818058 GCA_914767935.1 Coremacera marginata
AGCATTTTTCTAGGCATTAATCACTGCAAAATTACACAAACTTTAAAGCTTACTGGTATCAGGCTTTTTAAATTAAGCAGCTATAAATTTTTAACGCTACTCTAAATAAGGACAGACAGGTCAATTTTGCTTTATTTTTCATAATTGAATTAAAGTTGCATGATGCCACAACAATCGATGCTTGAGCTGAGCTGCACCATGCTAACGCTGCTATTTCTAGGCCCTTTACTGTACTGTGCTGCTGTTAAATATGCCTGACACGGCGAATGGTCAGCGGAGAAGAACACACATAAAAAGCTGGCTATAAAGCGTGAAGAAGCGTTCAAACTAAGGAAACAAAGGAAAAACAAAAAAAAAAAAAGGAAAAAACCAGGATTTGCATTGGACAGCTCAGCTAGAACGAAGATTGCAAAGCACGATGACAAAACGACTAGAGAAAAAAACAACAACAACTCTGCGGCAACAGATAAAGCAAAGCTACTAATACAATGAGACACAAGGAGGCAAAAAGGCACAAAAAAAAAAGAAAAGAGCAACACGAAGACAGGCGAAGAAATGAATTTCCTGCGATGTGGCAGCACTTTATTTCACTTTGTTGTTAGCCGCAGGACATGCAGTAGGACATTGCTTGCCAGTTTATGCTTAACTATTTATTGTTTATTTTTATTTTTTTTTCCTATACTTGTGCTCTAGTAATAGTGTGCTCAAGTAATGCAAACAGACAAAAAAGGAACATAAAAAGGTAGCAAAAGAAAGTATTAAACTTAAAAAAAATTCAATAAATAAAGGTAGTAAAACTAGGAGTAGGTAGTAAAAGTAGGGAATAATAACAAAAAATAAGTTTAAAAGCGTAAAAAGTAGCAAAAATGGAGGAATAAAAAAGAAGACAAAAGTTATTATAAAGCAGTTAAAACTTAGAAAAAAGCAAAAACAGTAGTAAAAAAATTTAAAAAGAAGGACACAAGTACTTACCATCAAAAAAGAAAAAAAAAATACCTAAAATGGTGTGAAAAATTATACTTAGCTCTAAAAAATGCAAGTAAGAAAAAGGTAGTAAGAATAGGAGTAAACAGGAGTAACAAAAAAAGTAAGTCAATATAAAAAAAATTTTAAAATCAAAGAATATAAGTGAAATGGTCAAAAAAGAAACAAATATGTCCCAACTAAAAAGAAGAAAAAAGTTACAAAATGGATTTAATTTATCTATCTTCTTCTATATATATAAAAATGAATGTATGTATGTGGGTATGTGTGTATATCACGTATAGACTCCAAAACCACCGAACCGAACTTTATGAAATTTATAGGGATACTGAAGCAACATTCTGGAAGCGATCCTGTGAAGTTTGGTGTTGATTCAACAAGGGGGCGGCCAATGTACAAAAAATGGGCATGACCCCATTATATCTACGCCCACTTTATCGAAATCATGCTTATTCCTGAGTTGTATACGTTTTGATAGTGAATCTTGGTATGCAGGTTCTATAGGTCCAAGTGGCAGTCACTATGTAAATATAAATGTTGTAACGCCCACTTTTACCGCCCACAAATCAGTAAAAATGCTTTATATCAGACGGCTTTTGCCATAGAAAAATAAGATTTGGTAATTTAGATCAAATGGTTACTATCGGCCAATGTACAGAAAACTGTCGGCAACTGTTAAAAAATGTGCGTCATCGCAACATATATACGCCCACTTTTTCGAAATTATGCTTATTCCTGAGTTGTACACCTTTTGATAGTAGCACTTAATATGCAGGTGTTCTAAGGTGCAGTCAATATATATATATATATAAAATTTGCCACGCCCACTTGTACCACCCGCAAATAAAAAAAACACTTAAACGGAATGGCCATTTCAGTCCTTGAAAAGACTTTGACCGAGCTTCTTATGATCAATTGTGTTGTGCGTGTTGTGAAATATTTGAACACAAATGATCGAGAACTGAACCTACAAGTTTTATGCCGACTCCGAACGGTTTATGTTCTCAAGAAGCTTTTAATGACAATCTTTACGCTCTAAGGTTTGCCATTGCCTGCATAGAGATGACGGCCGTACAGAAGAATTAACTCAATTGCAAAAACTTTCTGTGTCAGGTGGAATTCGAACCTGGGTTCTACGGCATACAAGCCACGCACCTCAACCAGTGTGCCACAGAATGGTTTGAAATATGCTCTAAAACACGAGTTTTTTATAAAAATATTTACTAGTGGGGTAGTTAAAAATAACAAACGGTCAGAAATAATAGTAATGAAAAAGTTCTTCCAATCTGCACCAATAATTTTAAAATTCTTACAGTCGGACCAGAGATAATGCGGATTTCATTAATTTTTTAACTTTTTTTATATTATCTTCACTGAAATTCAAATTAGATTTTTTTTTTGTTTTGCCATATTACTTTTAGTCAAATAAATAATCTATTGATGATAAAATATAGTGTAAAGTGAATAACTAAATTGAATGATTACAAAAAAATGTACACATTTTTTACATTTTACAATTTATTTGACTAAAAGTAGTATAGGAAAAAATTCGTTGGAATTTTAGTGAAAATAATATGAAAAAAGTTAAAAAAATCTATAAAAATCCGCATTATCTTTGGTCAAATGGAAAAAATTTAAGAGTTTTTGATGCAAAAGATTTTTTTCATTACTCTTATTTCTGATCGTTTGTTTTGTTCTAACTACCATACCAGCCCATATTTTTAGTCGAAATATTTTGGGGATCATCATAACGTAAGCCATGGATTATTGTGAAGAACGAGACTGAACAATTATTTTTCCTAAAGAGCGTGAGGGGACTTAATGTATATACGTATGTGGGTATAGTGTATATCACGTACTTGAGAGGATTCCTGTGAAGTCTGGTGCCGATCGTAAAAGGCACCTTAAATACACCTAAAATTTTCGATATCGAACAGTTTTATAATTATAGGCCGCACAGCCTCGGAATTCAGTATTCGACCTCAATTTATACATGCCGTTCCACAGGTAACATTTTCTGGGTGTTGGACGAGGGGCGTGGTTCTTTTTCCGAAATAAGTCACACATCAATGAAACTCGGTACGAACTTACTATAAAAGTATGGCTTCACTAAAGCTACGCCCTCTTTTAGGGGATAAGCGCTGAACGCTGCAAAGCGCGCCATGTACATAAAAGCTATATTAAAAAGAAATGCAAACAATAAATAAGAAGTTAGCATCAAAATGATTTTGAAAAGGAACTAAACAAGTACTTGAAAAAGGTATAAAAAAACAAAAATATATTAACACAATATAGCTCAAAACCACAGTTAAAGCAAGGAAGTAATAAAAATATGGAAAAAAATACCAAAAATGCTGTCAAAAACAGAAGAGTAACAGAAACATAGGTCAAAATAACAAAACTTGCAATATCAAAGAATATAAGTGAAATCGTAGAAACAGATGAACATATAGGATAATGGTGTCCAACCGGTAGTTCGCGGGCGCCTGTTAGCTCGCGACCGTATTTTTAGGAGCCCGCAAATAAAATGATGCACAGTACAATACTTACAATCGGCGCTTTCTACAAGCATGCCTTTACCATGTTCAAATTAACCTTTTAAGCTAACAAAAAAAAGAGTTTTTCATTTAACACGGTCATTCACACTGCCTGAACTAGTTTCAAATTGAGCTGCAGAGCTGTTTTTTTGCAATCGCTTCCATTCTTTTCTGAGAAACTCATGCCGTCAATGAATTCTTCAGATACTTGCACAAGTGTGTACTGATATGGAAGAGGCCAGAACATCTTACTTTTCTATTTTTCATTGCTTATGACTTTTTATTTTGCTTCAAAATCTAATTTGTCTACATGAAAAGTGTCAAATTTTAAAGCTTTCTTTAGATTCAACAAGCAAACAAAAAAGTTTTTCTGACGTTAGTTATGTCAAATTTAGAAAATTTTCAGAATTGGGTGTGTTTAATAAAAAAAAATATAAATATATTTTTATAAGGATTGATGACCGCGAAGCATGGTCATGGTTTCAAAGTAGCCCTCAGTATAAATTCGGTTGGACACCACTGATATAGAAAAACAAAAAAAGGAGGCAAAAGTTATAAAAAGATGTAACATTTACGCAAAAAGGAAAAAAATCAACAAAAAATTTCAAAAAATACTAAAAAGACAATAAACAAGCATTAAGCTTCAAAAAGGTATCAAAAAGTACTAAAAAAAAATAAAATATCAACTCAAAATTGCTTCAAACTTAAGTTAAACTACGGAGATGAGGCAAAAATACAAAAAAAATTTAACAAAAATGGTAACAAAAATATATAAAACATAAGAAAAAATTTAAATATGAAGAAGGTAGTAGAAAAAGTACTCAATAGTAGCAACAGAAAAAACAGGAAAACCCCAATTAAAAGCAGTTGAAGCTAAAAAGCCAAAAAATACCAAACCCAAATTAGTTCTAAATCCAAGTTAAACAATGAAAATAAGCCACAATAGCGAAAATAGTACTTAGCTTTAAAAAATCTTTGTGAGTAAAAAAAGAGTAGTAATAGTATTAGTAAATAGAAGCTAAATAGGAAAAAGTAAACTTAAAATAAGTCAACACAAAGAAAATATGACATGAAAAAACCATACTAGTATGATTAGAAAAAAAAAAACAAACCTAAGCTTTAAAAACAACTAACAAAAGCAGTACCATAGAGTAATAGGTGTGGGCACAAATCTTACTCGTGCTGCGACTGCGTGTAAGCAGCGAGCCGGTGAGCCGGATTGCGTGACGCAAAATTGTTAGAGCACACTTGAGATTGTGTTAGTGCTGAAAAATATAATGGGTGGTTAAATTTTAAGGGCTGATGTTGATTTTGAATAAAACACAAATTATGTAGGAAATTAATGTCATTTCTTTTTATTATGATAATATTGGTATGATTCAATTATGTAGGGAACAAAATATCGACCAAATGGCCTCCGCGACCTCGGCGGCACACCTCTTATTATGATAATATTGGTATGGTTCAATTATGTATGGACACACCTCCTTCCGATGGTCCAAATTTTGGATGATGCTGAGGCATAAGTGAGGTTTTATGCCGTTAATGTGCCGAATTATCTTATCCTTTAGCTCTTGAATTGCTGCTGGCTTATCGACGTACACCTTTTCTTTCAAATAACCCCATAGAAAGAAGTCCAACGGTACCAAATCACATGATCTTGGCGGCCAATTGACATCTTCTAAAGTTGATGCATACACTGTTGCCATTTCTTGCCACCATTCTGACCATTGACGACGCTTGAAATGGTCAAGAGGCTTTAGTTCTTGAGCCAATTGCACCTTGTAAGTCTTTATGTCTTTATGCATAAAGTTCATCAATGACGAGCGTGAGAGGTTCAATTGTTGGGCACGAAGACGAGTTGAGGTGGACGACTCTTCAGCCACACTATCGCGAACAGCAGCAATATTTTCTGCAGTATGAGCTGTACGAGCATGCACTGGTGCTTACACATCTCCTACAGACCCGATTTGCTCAAATTTTGCACGATTTTTTTGGGCATTTAAATTGACCGAAAAAATCACGAAGTGCACGATATACATTTTGATTTGAACGCCCATTTTTATAATAAGCCTCAATAACTTTAACGCGTTGCTCGATTATGTATCTTTCCATGGTTCAAATTGAGTAAGTCTGAAATTAAGAAATGTCAAATCAAATGCAGAAAAAAACTTGATGTTTAGGTGGTTCACATTCAACATCGGCCCTTAAAATTTAACCACCCTTTATATATTAATCTTACGTGCAGAAAGATCCCAGCTTCAGTCTTCAAGCGAACGTCAAGCAGGTAAGCTTGCGAACATAGTGAACGCTTGTTGCTGAGGCGAGCCGAAAAACTCGTTGGAGCAATAAGAAAACCAAGTCATGAATCTCTTTTGTTTCAGTGTGTATTTCGACTCGGCTTACAAGCACTCACTATGTTCGCAACCTAAGGCCTGTGCATGCGTGTTGTTTGAGTATATGATGAAAAAGAGTACGAAAAGTGTACGAGATTGTACACGGTATAAAATTTTGATTTGCTTATGAATTTAAGAAAAAATATATAATAACAAAATTTCAATTTTTTTCACACACGACACTATTTTAAAAATATTTTTTTAACACACGACACTATTTCAAAACCAACCTTGAGTCAAAAGAAAAAGAATTTTTTGTTTTTGTTAAAAATCATTGCTTCTTTGTGAAGATCTATAGCAATTTGTGTGTTAAAAAAAATCAAATCTCCAACATTATTTATACATTTTTTTTTTATTTGCATATAACGATTTCCCATGTTACCATCGGGAGGTCCCATTATGAAATTTTGTGAAGAAATTTAAAATAGACTATATTTTTTTTTTTAAAAAAAAGTTCAAAAAGTTAAAAAGTGAAAAGTTCAATTTAAGAAATTTTAAAGGAAATGAATATTAAAAATATTTTTAGTTTTTTTTATGGAATTATAAAAACGCCCAAAATTTTTTCCTTTAGACTAGAAAACTGTCTTAACGTTGGTTGATTTCGTATGGACTGTCCCAATAAACAAAATTTTTTTTATTCCTAAAAATAACGGCATGGCGCATTTCATGGAGTGTCATAAAGATGTAAAGTTTAAAAATTTCTCCAAAAAAACGTATGCCAGTTATATGTTCAGCTTAAAACATATTTGTACTTTCCGCTATAGGTCTGACTTTTTACATAATCGTCTGCTTATCAGTATATCACATTATCTGTCTGTCACTCTGTTTACTATTGGTAATCCGTCCACTACACATATATTTAATTTCCCATTATATATCAGAGTACAAAAAAATCACGTACTGCCTTTAAGATTTCTGCAAAATACCGCTTTGTTTTTAGTGTTCTTTATAGAAATCGTAAGAGCGAGAGAATGCTGTTATGAAAAGCAAGTGTTGCATATTCAGCATATTATGAAGAATGTTTATACAAAAAGGGAGTTTTCATTTTATGTTGCTATCAGCAGCTATAAAATTGCTTTGGAAAAATCAAAGTGTATTTAACAAGGTAGCACCGTCTCGGAGCGGTGGGTACAGCAGCTGTCAAATACATAGAATAATATAATTAGCAAAATTTTGTTATTTGTTTTGTTTTTATTCATGAAAACCTGGTTTTGACAGGTGCTGTACCACAACCTTGTCTTAGTAAACCATGGGAAAAATAAGTTCTTGTTATATTTACAAGGGTTTCGCAAGACCATGCCACTACTATAATTCTACATCTGCCACCAAACTAACATTTTTTTAGAACTGAATCACAAAAAAAATTACAGAAATAATTATATAGTAAGATTATAAAATGGCATTTTTTTATATCAATGGGATTCAACATTGATTTTGAACTGATCTGAGCTCAATGAGCGCAATTGTGATTTTTGCAATGCAGACTCATATACTAGGATTGCCAGGTCACTAGTTTTTGTTTTTTAAAACAAATATTATATTTTTAATTAAAGATTTTAATATATAAGTAATAATGTTTATAGCATAATTATATACCGTTATTAATTAAATTAAGTTTAATGTTATTATTTCATATGATTGCATATTATTATATGAAATGTATGAAACATTTACCTATAAAACAATTTACTGTCAATTTCTGTTATTTCTAACATATTTTGGTTTTTAAGCTTTTGTCTTCGCTTCACTAGAAATCATTTAGTTTCGTTTTACAATTTCGACAAATTATAGCTTATCAACTGAACTTTTATTCTTTTTGAAAAACACTGTATGTTTTTGTTTTTGTTAAAAATTGGTATATTTATTACTTTTACATAAAAACAAACGATTCTTCGTTCAGCCATCTTCTGAAAACTTATTTTGAAAGATATCCTTACTTCTAAGATGTTTCTTACTTTCCAGGTCAATTTGCAAAGTTTGCTATTTATAGGCACATGTAAAAATTTATATGTATTCTGACATTTTAACAATTTACTTTTGTAATGCCCGTATGATACTTCATTTTTTTTGTCCAATTTTAAAATCTGAAAACAAGTGGCGTGTGAGGAGGACAGACATATTTTGTAAGAAAAGGATAAACGTTGTTACTTTTTTATATCTGGTGGTTTTAAGAGCAGCTGCATTTAATGAATTAATATTAGCTACCCACATCACTTCCAATTCAGCATACATTTATCTTAAATAGTTTCGTTTACTCTAAAAATGTTAAATTAATTATTAACAGCACAGTAAATATTTGATCGACCGTCCTACAAATTTTTCTCCAATTCGTACCATATGCGTCACACCAATTGAATCCATGCATTCGTGCTATTTGAACTGCTCTAGTTATAATTTGCAATGATCAATTTAATGAAGTATCATACAGGCTTAACCAAAAGGTCTGCCAACCAAAAGGTCTCTGGTCAAAAAAGCCCCAGAGTCAGAGCTGCATAAGCTCACTCGTTAATAATATCTGATTGCGAACTTCTTTTTCGTTTCTTTTGCAAGCACATTAATTGTGGAATCCCGTTTTTATTTTGAGTAGTTTCTTTTACAGTAGTTTCAAAAATATTGATATCACAAAAATATCAAATACAATATGATTTCACACAGTACTAGACAGCTCTAAGCAATTTTGCTAAAAATTTAAAAATACATAAGTGTTTAATAAATGGCAACCCTATACATATCGCGATCTATATTTCGCTCTTGCTTACGCCTTATCTCATTATATTTGCTCATGTCTCTTGTTTCCGTTACTATCAAATTTATGAAGCAAATGCTGTAGACGGTAAAGCAAGCAGAGTGCAGTATGTACGGGCGAATTGCGCATACGAGCAACTTTGCCCACCCCTACCATAGAGTACCATACAATATTATACCATAGTTGTTCAAAATCAAAGTTTTACAAAGGAAATAAGGCAAACATACAAAATATAGAAAAAAAAAAAAAAAAAGAATATAAAGTATTAATATATATAAAAAAAAACGAAATGGCCATCTCAGCCCTTGAAAATACTTTGACCGAGTTTCTTAAGATCAATTGTGTTGTGTGAGATGTAAAATGTTTGCACACAAATGATCAAGAACTGGATGTTTTCATGTTTTACGCCGACTCCGAACGGCTAATGTGCTCAAGAAGCTTTTCATGGCAGTTTTTACTCTCTGAGGTTTGCCATTGTCTGCAGAGAGGTGACGGCCGAACAGAAAAATTAATTCAATTGAAAAAATTTTCTGTGTCAGATGGAGGATTCGAACCTGGGTTCTCTGGCGTAAGAGTCACACACTCTACGCACTACGCCACGGCCACTACTCGTAGTATATTAATAAATATACTACTAAAAAACCCCAAGTATATCATTTCAAAAATTTAAATTTATATATAATTTTTCAAACCAAAGTTCTATTGAAGAAATAGTGAAATATAAAGCTAAAAGGAACAAAAAAGAATAAAAACATTACTAAGCTTCACGAATGTGAAGTACGATAAAAATGTAGTAGATATAGTACTAAATGAGAGCAACGTAAAAGTACGCTAAAATTAGGTAAAACTAATTAAGATGCTAGTTAAAACTAAGAACTGGCTTACACTGATCAATACTTGACGTCAATCCTTCGCTATTCCCTTTTTAACTTAATCTTTCTCACGAAAATCTCCAAATACAAGACTTGATCACCATTCTTTGAACAATATAAATCGGGATAATAAAATAAGAGAAAACAAAATTTACAAAAAAGGCTACAAAAAAGTAGTAGAAAAGGTACTGAAAGGGTAGCTAAACATTACTAAGCACGAAAAGTTAAGCTCTTTGAAAAGCTTCCAAAAAAAGTATTTATATTCCAAAAATTGCATCAAAAGTAACTAAAAACCATCATCATTAATTTTTTGAACTTATACAAAATATAGTTAAAAAAAAGTAGCGAAAAAGTACTAAATTTTAAAAAACATGGCAAAAAAGCAAAAAAAAAAAAAAAGCTCT
Organism: Coremacera marginata; assembly: GCA_914767935.1. Classification (NCBI taxonomy): domain Eukaryota; kingdom Metazoa; phylum Arthropoda; class Insecta; order Diptera; family Sciomyzidae; genus Coremacera; species Coremacera marginata. The sequence goes on from OU612045.1 coordinate 153,627,998, forward strand.
GCAACTTAAAGTTTGCTCAGCGCCAAAGTAAAACTAGCAATTTTAAGCTAAGCTTAAAACTCAGTGGTCGCCCTCTCATATATTCTCAGTAGCTACCTAGAATAGCTCCTTGGAGGCCACTTAAAATCGGAGTATTTGTTAGGTTTTTTATTATCTCTATTCTAGGTATTTATTTGTTTTGTTGTTTTTGTCTATCTTGTTATTTTTCAAGCAATTTTTTTTTTCTATTCTAGGTCTTTTCTGCTTCTATTGTTGCCATCTAGCTGCTACAATGCGTTTGAATAATGTTAAAATATTTCTCGCCAAGCTTTACTGGCTGCCCTCCTGGACGGAGGATGATGGCTAGTTTGGCTCAACTATAAGATTTTCTCTACACACTGACTGAACTCAATAAGAGTGGGCAATAAAATATTTTGTTATTGCAGTGTTGCAGTAGCAAGCAAAAAAAAAAAAAAAAAAATAATAAATAAAAAAATGAACAAAAATGAAAAATGATATGGCAATAATTTTGAAAATGCTTGAATTGTGTGGCAACAACAGTAGCTGCAATAGTAGCAGCACACTTTGAAGGGCTTCTTATTGTTGTGGCTCTGGCTTTACTTGTTGTTTTTTATAAGATATGCAAAAATATATTTATTCAAGCGCTATTCATTTATTGCCTTTTCCTCGATTTATGATATTTTTAAAGACGTTTGTTATTTTTTTACAGTGCAGAAAGCTATTATATGCAAACCACGGCAATAAATAACAACTAATAGAGAGTTTTTGTATTGAAATAAATTCAAATTAAAAATAAAATAATTTTATAGTAGCGAAAAGATCAACAATAAAATTAATCACAACTTTTATGGCAATATTTGAGCACTTTTTTTATCCTTTGATTTATAATAATTATCTTTTGCGAATTAGAATACTCTAGAAAAAACATCTCAAATTTGTCAGCAAAAAAAAAAAACTTCAGAAAGAAATGTAATCAGAATAGGAAAATTATACTAATGCCATTCATTCAAGTTTCAAAATAAATTCATTCCTTAATTCTTCTCACAAAAACCCCAAAAATATCCAAAATGTTTTTTTTTTATGGCAAAACATCTTAATCTCCCAATTTATGGGTGAAACATAATGTGCAAAATATGTTGTAGAATTATACATTGAATAGCATTCAACAGCTTTTAGTAAAGTATCCTCATCATGGAATGCTGAAGAGAACAAAATAATTGTTTTCTAGTATCAATTACGTTATTAATGCTAAGCTTTGGGAACTTTGGAAATAAAAACTCATTAAATAACCAGTTTTATAAATAAATAACGAACTTTCGAACTTATATATCGAATTAAAAACATTTTATTAGAACAAGTAAATATTATGAAATAACTAACTTTATAATAAGGTCCGTTTTATATTTGTAATGTCACTTGATATTTTTTAAAATAAAAAGTGGTTGAATATATTTTTACACTACTGTTAAACGGCAATGTATATAAACGATGTGCAATTACAAACATTCTTTAGCCGAAAGTACGGCCCATGTCATCACATTACCGCCACTAAAGTTCCTTTTTGTGAATATTAAAGGCTTTTGTCGAATATCAGGATAGTATCTTCGAGAGCCATCAGGACCATCAAAATTCCGCATTTTCTGTTCTGAGAACACGATGATTGATACCAATTTCATTAAAATTTTTTGAATCGAAGCTTTTTACGCATCGTTCTGTAGTTTGCTTGAGTAAAATATCAAAAACGACACTTCTATTTTTCGACAGCGTTTTTCTTAGAAATTGATGTCACTTTGTCCTTGCGTCTATTATAACAAGAAAATGTAATTTCAATATGTTAAAAATATTTGTTCATTCCTCCGCGGTGATTTGAACTCGAACCGTTGTGATTAGGAGTTTAATACATTATCCACTGATTCAAAAGCCTCTGTTAAGCACAGTTGGTGTTTTAATATCAAGTATGTGTTACTAAAGCTATGTTGCAGTAGATCACAGTAATCTCTTAATAGATAGAGGATTGTGTATTGACTATTCTACGTATGAAATCATTCCACATGTAAATACATTTCACATATAAATACACTCCATATAAAATACTGGCTACAAAATGTTAGCCAATACTGCTTTTACTTGCTTCAACTTGCTACAAAATGTTTTGTTAAAACACCAGCATCGGTGTTTTAATAAAGTACAACTGAAACTATATTTTACATAAAATAATAATGAAATGTAATGAAATTTATTGGTGTGAATATTAACGTGTGTTTTTTAATTTACTTTATTTTATTGAAAATTTTTTAATTTAAAAGCCTTATATTAAAAAAAAAAACCATTAAATTTTTAAATCTACAAAACTGCAAAAAAAACTTCGCTTCTCTACTGTGTCCAACGACGCACAGTTTCGCGAAATGCTCCCTGGGTGATCGAAATTCTGTAACTTTTGAACGGGTTGAGATAATTTACTCCGGTTTTTTTAGCTACAGAAATGTAAAATATAAGTTTAATTGAGCAGAGGGGAGCTTATTGGCGTTGCCCCAAAGTCAACTAAAAAATAAAATTGTGCTTCCTAGGTACCAAAACCTGTATTTTATAAAAATATTTTCAAAATACTATTTTTTTTATTTTTATTTTTTTTTTTTGAAAATCTATGTCACTATGAACACAGAAAAAAATCTTGACAAAAAAGCTAAGGCGGGGCCTTGCTGCGTTGCCCCATTCTCACTGAACAAAGGATTCCGTTGATTGCGTGATTGAAATTATAAAACTTTTTCACGGATGTGAATATTTAATTTCTTTTTGTTTTGTTTTTTTTTGAAAATCGATGTGCTTAAGAAAACAGAAAAAATATGTTCAGAAAATCGTAGGTGCCTTAGTAGGGTTACCTGTAACTTAATTAAAAAATGTCAAAACTCATAGAATCCTCTTATTGCTTAGTTGTTTGAAATGATACAATTTCTAACAGAATAAGAAAATTAAAATGCATTTAAATTTTTCTAATTTCTTAACCCGTTGTTGCTTAAAAGTACCTTTAAAAATACACCTTTCAAATATAAAGTAAAATTAGATGATTTAATTTAATAATCATCAATGTAAAATTGAATTGTATTTGAAATAAAAACCAAATTTTCCTTTTTCTCCCCTACATCATTCTACGTTAAACCCAGAAGCTTTAGAAAACTTTTATATATCAATAAAATAGAAATCAGCAATTCATACATTAGTTTAATGTTCTGTTTTCCTCTATAACCAAATCAATTACAACAAATTACTTTTAAGTAAAAAACAAGAATAAAACTCGAATTTGATATATATCTACTTTTTATTCAAGTCTTCTATTTCACCGAATATACCGTCATAATCTCCAGAATATGGAATTTCTCAATACTTCTAACCGATGTTTTTAACGGATCTGACGAAATCATTAAAATAGTAATAAGATCCAAGTTCTGGTTTTCTCTGCTATTTTTTCTGGTATTAGATAATCTAAAATTTGTATATTCCTTATTTTTTGCCTCCTGGGCCTCTTCAGATAACTCTCATCTAGCGAAGAAGTGATGGTTTATGATTCTCTCTCCATAACATAAGACTTTATGTATGGTTGGAGTGAGATATCTCCATTCGCCATATAAAGAGTTATACAAATTAAGAGTATCTCGTGCAAATTTTCCAAATTTGTCACCATCGATTAGGTGTCGGGAGTTTATAGCATTTAAAATATTCCTAAAGCGACTAAGTAGGTCTCCATCAAGTTTTCTAATGTTTTTTGTTGTTTCCACATCTTGAAAAAAATGCCGAGCAGTGTTGCCGTCATTGCTGTTTCCCGAGCCTTGTTTCGAAAAATCCATTCGTAGCCCAATTGCATCCCTGTATTCGTTTTGAATTCTTTGTTTTTCTGAATTCTTCCTTTATTTTTGCTTGATCCTTCTTGTTTTTTGATTTTAATCAAACGTGAAATTTTTAATATTCTCAAACTTTATAAACCTATAAACCTCTAAACATATAAACCTAATTCTCGCATGATGAGGTGAAAGTCCATGTTAATACATAGCCTCAATATCATCAGGAGACTCATACATAGCCTCAATTGTTCTATTGCCTTGGCTGAATTGGGCTTGTGTCGCATACCATAATGTCATATTGACAAATTTAGAATGCACCAAAAAAAAAAAAAAAAAATATATAGTGCATAAAACTCTATGTTATACTATTTTGCTTAGTAAATAAGTAAATTATGAAAACACAATACATATCAGAAACAAAAAAAAAAGATTTTCTTCAAATGACAAGTTTGTTCAACTTCCTACAGAGCCCGGCAGAATATCATATATGGATGTAAAGAAGATCTTCCAAGGATTTATTTTATGCATGTCATTCACGAAACTTTTGGAATCTTTACTTTTTATCCTTACCTAAACCTCAAAAATCGTGAAAAATAAGGGTTAACTGACCATAGCTATTGTGGTCAAACAGTTAACGATTTGAAAATTTTAGTGATTTTTATTATTAGATATTACAATACTCATGTTCAAAGAAAAAACAGCAATCAAATATCTTGAATCGTTTATTTACAGGACAATTTCAAATTTGAAAAAAAAATTCTGAATGTGAAAAATTTGCGCAAAGAACAAAAAACTTCAAATATTCGACCCATATATCTAAAGAAGTGTTATAGATACAAAAAAAAAAACGATCACGAATTTGAAAAGTTCATTCAATTTTGACTTAGAATAAAACAAAAAAAGTTTAAAGTTTTCAATTTTGTATTTTATAGCTTCGAGCGCTCAAACGGCAAATGGCGACACTGTGCGACGCACCTGTGTTATAACATTTATGCTTTTACTTAACAGATTCCAAATTGTATTGAAATTTTCTTAGCTAATTGTACCCTAGCCTCTTTTAGTGGTGTATTCAATGTAACACGTGCGTTTTTATGTTCTCCAAACATTAGAATGCGATATTTTATTGTCTTCCATGGACTTAAGCGGAGATAGACGCATTGGAAGTCGCTCGGACAAATCTTTTTTGTGCGGTGTGATCTAACTTTCTTTTTCTTTCAAATCGTTTTTGTGTGCCGTAAGAATCCAGAGATCTCAAATAGTTTTGGACAATACACAAACTTCTTCTAGTATCCTTAACGCAAAATATCTCTTAACCTATTTTTTTTTCTGTATGAAGTGCATTGATGTTACCCTTTTCTTGGTAACAGAGTTATTGGTAACAGAGTTTTGCTCAGTGGGAGGACTGCCGGCCGAAGTAAAAACTTAAAACTATGAAATAGCATAGCTGGTTTGAATTTCCGAAGTAGCTAAAGTCGGCAAATCAGACGCGTTCTACTTTTTTAATATATTTGTGACACAATTACTTTGGTAGACTAATCGTTAATTTGCTCGGTATTCGGTTGGGAATCACTTCGATAATCGGTAATGGGTTGGTAATCACTTCGGTAATCGGTTATCGTTTGGTAATCGGTGGGTTCTCGCTTCGGTAATCGGTTGGTAATCGTTTGGTAATCGCTTCGGTAATCGGTAGTTGGTAATTAGATGGTAATCGCTTCGGTAATCGGTTGGTCATCGCTTCGGTAATTGGTAATTAGTTCGGTAATCGGTTGGTAATCGCTTCGGTAATGTGTTGGTAATCGCTTCGATAATCGTTATTTGTTCGGTAATCAGTTCGAAATCTCTTCGATAATCGATAATTGGTTTGATTATCCCCTCGGTAATCGGTAATCGTTTGGTAATCGCTTGGTTATCGCTTCGGTAATCGGTTGGTAATCGTTTGATAATCGCTTTGATAATCGGTAGTTGGTTATCAGATGGTAATCGCTTCGATAATTGGTAATGGGTTGGTAATCGCTTCGGTAATCGGTTGGTCATCGCTTCGGTAATTGGTAATTAGTTCGGTAATCGGTTGGTAATAGCTTCGGTAATCGGTAATTGGTTCGGTGATCGGTTGGTGATCGCTTCAGTAATCAGCCTGGTAGTCGGTAATCGGTTCGGTCTTCGGCTTGGTCGATGCTAGGTAATCTCTAAAAAGTAATGCTGTACAGCAATAATTCCTGTTACGCTAACAGCGTGATGATATCGCTAACAGCGTGACGATATCGCAAATCTATAGATTTTGTATTAAGATATCGGGAATACCATTAGCTGAGAAATACACATTGTATTCTGTTTGATTTGTACACTTGCAGAAAATATTTTAGTATTAAAAATATCAAGTGACTTTATAAATATGAAACGGACCTTATCTAATATATATTTTTTCTTTTTTAAAATGGTAATAAAAGTTCATCAAAAATATATACGTAGTGTTATAAAATGTGAAAAATATATATGGTACATTTTCTACGCCAAGTCCAGTAAATTTCAAAATAATATTTCAATGTAGCATTTCTTAAGGACGATAAATGAGGTCATTTTAAGGAAGAACAGCATACAAATTCGATATATTTATATAAAAACAAAATCGGTATAGTCTTATTAATTTGGTGCATAGCAAAAAATATAATGATTTGCAGTACATTTTTTTTTTTAATAACTTATCAAAAGGCGTATAACAAATACTAGGTGTCCAAAGTAGCTCCAACCTCCAATCCAAAGTAGTCCAACCTAGCTTCCGCCGAGAAACGGAATTGGTTGAATTTTTTCTTTAGGAATTTTCTACGATCAATTTTTGTATAAAAACGTATAAATGTGAGACTAGTTTTAGGTTGAATCGGGTACGAAGATCTCATTTTTGGCACCAGTTTTGCTCTACCTGTGCGCGTTTAAATAAAAAATGAAAGAATTCAGAAAATTGAAAATGTGATAGGTTAAAGTGCACCCCAATTGCCCCCCTTTTTTTTGTTTTTTTAATAACTTTTCATGCCCGTTCCGAAAATCGCCCAGGCAACAAAGGTTTGCAAATCGACTCAGCCTAATAACTAGCAATAGGTTAGATTTTCAAAATTCAAGATGGCGAATCCTATATGGCAGACCAAATTTCATAAAATTCTTCAAAATTACGAAAAAATATTTATAGAGGTGTTTTACAAATTTGAGATTAGATTCAAAGCAAAAAAAGAAATATTGTACAGGCGAACAGTATTTCGTCTCATACACAAAAGTCAAACAATTTGTTGATTCCAAATAAGGAAATATTGGTTTAATTTTAAAGCTAAAACGTCTACTAAAATATATGAAAACCAATTTTGTATAAAAAATTATATTTATGACCTCGAGAGCTTCCAAAATTGGACTATATTTATATGAATTTTGGTTTTGCCGCATCTTGGCAAAGGGATAAAAAAAACACAGATGCGTCGTTGGACACACGAGAGAAGCGAAGATTTTTCGCAGTAACATAGATTTGATACCTTAATAATTTTTTTCCTTTTTAATAAATTAACTTTTAAAACATATTTGAAAAAAACATATTTACTGCTTATTTTTTTATTGTTGAATGTCAAATTTCCTCAGCAATTACATATACAGGAATATAATGCCAGCGACTCTCCATTTTAACTCTCCACACATGGTTGTGAACTTGGCTGCACTGAACAATTTTTTCCTTCAACAGCGTACTACCTAGCAAAAAAAATCTGTCGAAAATTTTTCAGATTTCACTCCAAGCAAATCACAGAACGAGGAGTAAAAAGCTTCGCTTCAAAAATATATATTAAAGAACGCACACGAAACAAAATTTAACGAACATTTTAGATACCTTGCCGATGTCATGCATGCGTTTGTTAATTCCATATTTATTGATATCATCTATTTATTTTGACACTTAAAAAACGCACTTGTCAACGCACTTTCTTCGCTTCTGCTAATTTTCTTCGTGCCAACAACACCACAAACGCATTCACAATACAAACAACAGATGCTGGAGACACCTTGCGGCAAATAAAAGCAAATTTTTGTTAGTTGTAGCATAGCAAATACTCAATCCTCTATCAATCGATAGATGGTGACGATCTACTACAGCATAGCTTCTGTTATAATTAATATTGAATTAACAACTGTGCCTTTCAAGTTTTTTGGCCTGGTGGATAGCGTATTGGACTATGATTTAAGAGAACACGGGTTCGATCCCTATGGGCGGGCCAAAAAATAGTTTTAGTATTTAATATTCAAGTATTAAATTTTCTTGTTGTAAAAAGCGCTAGCAACAAAGAAACCTTTAAATTCCAAGAAAAAATCTGTCGAAAAAAATCTGTTCTTAAAGTTTTGTCCAACTTTTGTATGGGAACAAAATACTGTGAGGTGCTCTGTGCTTAGCTTAATTCAAACGTTTTAGCTTCATTGCCGGTGTAAGCAAACGCTTTTTTTCAAGTCGGCGATATGATTTTGGAGCTATTGTTATGAAATTCAATATACAAAAATTTTGTCTAAAATATAAACATCAAATTCGAAAATATGTCAAATCGAATGAAAACCACGACTGTCTCCCATACATAGTGACTTCATCAAAACAGTAAAATATCTTTAAATTCCACAATATTGTTATAGTGACTTAAATTCTGCCTACCTATCATACAAAGTGACGTCATCAAAATAACAAACATGGCTGTGTGGCTGAAGTTTTAACTTCAACCAAGCCAAAAATAATTTCTTATTTTTAACAGTTTTTAGAATTCCATAATTTATTCGAAAATTTAATCAATAGATCATCTACATTTATAATCAGTAATAGATTTTCATTTTTAAGACTGTGCTGCCTTAATTCTTTGATATTTAATTAATTCTTTGGAATTACTCGGTATGCTTTTTTCGAATTTATTGATTTATTCTTTAAAATTTTGAAAATTCTTTGAAGACGCCCTGAGCTGTTGAAAAATGCTTTGAAGTTACGCTCTGAGTTTAAGGAGAGAAGAGACAAAATTTTGCACGCATGAAATCCCGAAAGCATTAAAATATTAACTTTTTCTTTTGGTTCTAAGTTTTCTTTTGGCAACTTAAAGGGCAGAACTTTACCTTAAAAACGTGTAATTAAAATGTGTTTTTTTGTTATTAGCTGCTTTACTTACGCTTTCATTCAAATTTTTATGTTAGTTGATGATATTTTGCTGTTGTTGTTGTGTTTGTTGTTGTTGTAGCAACAAAAATGCAAGAAAGAAAAATTGCTCAACTTTGATTTATAAACGCGGCTTGCGTTGATTTTTTAGCGCCTACGAGTAGCAGCAACAGCAGCTGGAGATGGTGTTGTTTCTGTTTTGGTTGCTGAAGAAGGTGTTGGCTTTGCTGATGCTGCTGTTGTTGTTGTTCTTTATGCGTTTGTTTTTGCTGTAGCGCCGTTTCGAAAGCTGCATTTAATAAATAACATAAAAATAATTTATGTTCCATAATTTGCGTAAGATTTTTTGTTTTTTTTTTTATATTTTAATTAAAAGCTGCGTTTAATTAGCTAATTTTTTTTTAATATAATTTGGCTTAAATTCGTTAGATTTATTTAAAATTTAATTAGTTAAGTTTTTATAGAATAACGTCGTTAATTTAAGCTAGCTAATAATGAGAGTTGGGAAATATTTTGCGTTTATTTTTTTATTATTCCACTTATAAATAAATTTTAAGCAAAATTTTTAGTGAATTATTTATGAACTTTATTAATTTTGTTAGTGAATTTTTGTAAAGTGATTTTATAAATTATTTGTGTTAGTTTTAAGTACGTGCATACGCGTTCATTTTTTTAAGTGCAAAACTAAGGTGTTTTTTTGTTTAATACTAGTTTTGTTTTTAGTTAATTTTTGCTTAAAAATCAAAAATTTTATATTTTTATTTTATTTTTTTTTATTTTTATTTTTTTTTTTTTTTGTGTGAAATGAAAAAGTGAAGAAGCTTTTATGAAAGATTTTAGCTCTAATTTTTATCAGTGCATTTCTACACTGTTAGAGATATTTTCTTTTATGTGTCATGTTGCGGACATGTTTAAGTTTTAGCTTTTAATTAAGTTAAAGTTAAGTTTTGGAACTTAAAATTTTTTGTTTTTATTTAAAATTTTTTTTTTTTTTAGTTTTTTCTTTATATCAAGACATTAATTTTTTATTTTAAAGGACTCTTTTTTTGAGCTTTATGCGGTGCAAATTTTGTCAAAAACTTATTTACAGTTTTTCAAATCTACAAATAGAAAGAGAAGAAAATATAAATTAATAATTTATTTTTGCTAAATGTATAAACAAACTGTGAGGACAAATATTATAAAAGTATTTTTTTAAATATTTTAACAAGCAAAAAAACAAATAAAATTTCAAGAACCCGTGATGTAGGCTAAACAATTTATTTGCAGTGTTTAATTATAAGAAATATTTAACATAAAAATTTAAAAAACCACTAACATGCATAATAAAAATGTTATACCTCTAAGCACAATATCGAAAAATGTGTGGAATTAGCTTCTAAAGTCATGGACAATGCCTTTAAGGAACTACCTTAAGAGAATGTCTTTTTTATAAAAAAACATTTTTAATGATGTACATAAATTTCTTTTTTAAATTTAGACAAGACAACTAATTCTAATAAAACTTGTAAATTAATAACTTCTGTAAAGTATTGTCAAGGTAAAAGAAACCAACAATCTTAAAAAAGTAATTTCATGAAAAATATTTCAAAGAGGGTGGTAACCTTGTTTTTTTTTTTTTTTTTTTTTTTTTGACAGTAACAGCTTATTATTTTATCAATTTAACTTAAATGACTTTTGCTGAAAAATGTTATTTCGTATGTTTTTAATCGTTTTTAATTTAAATTATTTAAATTATTTAAATTATTTAAAAACTACTTTTGTAATACTGTTAAAACTGCCAACAGCAAAATAACAATAAAGTTCATCTCTACAAATTTGATACCATCATACGTGACTCTTAAATACATTTAGTTTGTTACCAAATTTGTATATGTACCAAGAAAAAATAGTGAAGTTATGATTTTGTTATGATTTTGAATCGCCAATTAAAAACCAAAACCATCGATTAAGCACGTATAAAACAATAGGTCAACCTGATATTTTTTTCTTCTATCACATATACGAAAATCAGTCAAATCGGGGGCGTTGCCTGGGAACCTTTTCTTGTTAAAATCATAGTATCAAATAATAGATGCATCGCCATATTTTTTGGCAAATTTTTTTTTAAGTATTTCAGAACCTTCTGTAAAAATCATGAAATTTTCGAGCAAAAAAATTTCTCCAGAATTTAGCCCTTGAGGTTCATTCTCAGGGTATAAATATCCAGGTCTAGACGGCACTATCCCCGCCATGCTGCAAACGGAGTCGCTCCTTGGATTGTGGTTATATACAAAGGATGCGTCAGGCGGAACTATATGCCTGTAGCCTGGAGAGTAGCAAGGGTTGTATTCTTGCCGAAATTAGCCAAGAGCAGCCACCTGTATCCAAAAGACTACGAGCTCATTAGTCTTACCTCCTTTGTACTCAAAACTTTCGAGAAACTGATAGACTTGCACCTAAAGATCAGTGCCAACCAGTTCCTGACAGCTAACCAACACGTGTACACGAAAGGGATATAGGTTGAGACGGCACTACACTCCCAAGTAGCACTCATAGAAAAAGCCCTTCTAGACATCTCATGGGCATTTAACAATGTATCGACTGCTGCAATACTCAATGGTTTACGCGCAATAGAGGCACTACCATCAATCGACCTCTGGATGGACAATCTTTTAAATTTTAGAATGGTTCAAGCTGAGTGGAACACTGCTACCATGGAAAGAGAAGTTTAGAGAAGTACACCCCAGGAGGAAAGGGGCTCTATCGCCCTTACTATGGGATCAAGTACTCAAAAACTTCGAAGGTAGAGCTCCGAAGATAACAGCTTATGCGGTTGATCTAAGCATAATTATTGTGGGAAAATGTCTACCAACAATAAGTTCAATAATGGAGAGCACACTCAGGGAGGTGCTCAGATGGACTAACTCAGGCGGCCTTAGTATCTACGCCGAAAAAACAGATCTGGTTCTATTTCGGAAAAGCTACAAGATATCTTCGTGGATACCACCGAATATAAACAACATACGCTTCACCTCGAAAACCCACACGAAGTATTTAAGAGTCGGATTGCATTACAAACTCTAATGGAGAATCAATGTATCAATCAATGAAAGCCACCAATGCTCTATAAGCATCCGAGAAGATGCTGGGTTGCTCTTGGGGTCTACGTAACGGTAGTTCGTCCAATTCTACTCTACCGAATTATCATGTGATAGTTCTATCATGTGATAGTTCTATCATGCGATAGAAAAGTCAACATACCTCAGACACCTGGAGAAAATACAGCGACAGGCAGCGATCTGCATAACAGGAGCGCTGTAGTCAATAACTCCAACGAAGCGCTAGAAACAATCTTATGTAAGGACCCTCTAGACATGCATGCAAAACTAGTAGCCGGGAAAATTTCACAGCAAACAACATGCACAAGCAGAGGTTTGGACATTGTACTATCAGCAGGGATTTATCCAGTAGCACAGACTACATGATACCTCGCACAATAATAACAATAATAACAAGCACAGCAGGTGGTCAACATATTCACTGATGGATCTAAGCTGCGTACGGGAGGGGGAGCGGCAGATTACTGTGCAGAACTAGAGATAAGTCAGCCTTATAAGCTACCGGACCACTGTAGCATCTTCCAGGCAGAAGTATTCGCCATAAGGAAGGCCGCGGAGACTGACCTCAACATAAACACACATCACTCTAATATACACATCTTTGTAGACAGCCAAGCGGCGTTCCAGTCCATGTGCTCCGCTACCATCAAGTCCACAAATGCACTGGCAAGCAGGAAAGCACTCGATCCACTATGTGCTTCAAAGAGAGTGCGGATCTATTGGGTCCCAAGCCACCGGGGCATTGATGGAAATGAGAAGGCGGATAGACTAGCAAAGGATGGCGCCAGGCTAGGATCAGAGTCCATACAACATCTACCGATCTCACTAGAAGAGCTGTACAGAAACCTCGAAGATAGGTCCTCAGAAGCAGTGAGTCGTAGTTGGAGAGATACAACAACTTGCAAAATCTCAAAAATTATGTGTGATACACGATACGAAAAACGGACTCTGTTCATCCTGGCACGACCGCGCAGAGAATGAAGGACACTAGTGGGTATCCCCACGCGTCATTGCATGGTTGCAGCTCACGCGAAGAAGATGGACATGATATCTGTAGAAAGTGCAAGGAACCACCAGACACGGCTGAGACCCTGAAACACCTTCTATGCCTAGCCTGCTCTACTTAGATTGAGACTGAAATATTAGGGCTCACCGACGTTTCTGTCACTACAACATGTGGTCAAAATCTCTTCAGAAACCCTCCCGAGATTCGCAAATTCAACATAAATCTGTACCGATTTTAACTAACTCCTTACAGGCTCCTTACACACCCGGTACCACTAAGGACCAGAATGGTCTATGTGAGTCTTCCACAGGAGGCGGCTGGTTTAACCTAACCTAACCTATCCCTTGATGAGTAAAATGTATGAGCTTATCTATTATTTTCTATCCTTCAACATTTCAACTTCCCTCTGTTACATTTCTGGGGGTCCGCTATAACAAAAACATGAAAACTGTCGATTTTAGTTCATATCTCTCATGAATTGATACCTAGGAGGATCAAATATATCAGCTGCTTCTATTATTTTTTGCCCTTTAACATTTTTTCTGAGCACACCTGCCCCTATACTGGGGGTCCTCATGCAAAAAATACAAGAACTGTCGCTTATAGTTCATATCTCTCACAACTTGATCCAATGGGGGGTCAAATATAGCTGCTGCTCCTATTATTTTTTGGTCTTCAACATTTTTTCTGAACACACCACCACCTATCTGCCACCCTTCTGGGGGTGTCTTAATACAAGAAACACTAAAACGGTCACTTATAGTCATATCTTTCCAGAATTGACCCCTGTGTGGGTCAAATATATGAGTTGAACCTATTATTTTTTACCCTTCAACATTTTCTTTTAACACATCTAACCCCTATCTGCCAGCTTTCTGGGAGCAAGAAAACTGACGAATATTATAGTTCATATCTCTCCCGAATTGATCCCTAGAGGGGTCAAATATATCAGCTATCCTTTTATTGTTTGCACTTCAACATTTGTTTTGAACACACCTTCCCCTATCTGTCACCCTTCTGGGAGTTCCAATGCAAGGAACACAAAAACTGGCGATTAAAGTTCATATCTCTCCTGAATTGATCCCTAGAGGGGTCAAACATATGAGCTGGGTCTATTACTTTTAGCCTTTCAACGTATCTTCTCAACACATTTACCACCAAATGCCACCTTTCTGGCGGTCTCGATATAAAAAACAAAAGAACTGACGATTTTAGTACATGTGTCTATCGATTCAGTGGTCATATTTTTATAACTGGTTTACCCTTCAACATTTTTTCTGAACACACCTTCCCTTATCTTTCACCCTTCTGGGGGTCCTAGTTCAAGAAACACAAAAACTGTCGATTATAGTTCATATCTTTCATGAATTGATCCTTAGGGGGATCAAACATATCACCTGGTTTCATTCTTTTTTGCCCTTCAATATTTCTTCTCAACACACCTACTTCCTTTCTACTGCTCTTCTGGTTTCCCTTTACAAAAAACACAAGAACAGACGATTATAGTAAAATCTTAAAACCCTTCTTAAATAAATTCAGGGAGGTGAGAAGAGATGTCTGTAAAAACCGGAACTCTTAATTTTAATATTTATATGTCGCCCATCGCGATTTTCTATTTTCCATATTAACAACATAGGAAAAGTTTTTTTTCAACTTCTGATTAATTTGTAAATTTATTTAATTTTTTACCTGTGAGTGGTAAGAAGCTTTGATATATCTTCGAAAAAAAGAGCTTACACCAAATAAGTGCTAATCTGAAAATTCGAAGAACTTTAGCTGCTTTTCGTATCATTTGTGTGTACAATGTAATTGAGAGTAATTTTCTTTAACATTAACGGAAAACAAATAGACATGAACGGCTAGGTTTATCATCGCTATCATATAAAGGCTACTGATGAGTTGGTGTAGCGGCCAACGAAACAGCTGTCTAGTCTGCTGTATGATTGCCACTCTATACAAAGGGTATTGTTGTTGTTGTTGGTTGTTTTCTTCAGAAATCAACATAGACCTTGAGCTCAAAAATATAACTCTTAATTAATAATTGAAAAATTATTAGAGTTATAAACATAACACAATCAACTTCTGATTTTTATATCTTAAAAACCAATACTCGTAGACGGATGCAAGTGGCTGAATTTATCTTATTGGAAATTGAATGTTCTTCAAAAACGTCTCTCATCATTTCTTTACTCTTTTATCTTCAGTTTCTGGTAAAATCATTAAAGTAATCATTAAATATTAAAAAAAAGGCTTTAAAAAATCAAAATCAGCAAGTTTTTCAAGTCTTTCAAAATAACTTGACTGGAAAATTCACCATTTCTAGGTAGAATTAATGAAAAAGCTTTTTTATTGTATTAAATAATGCGTTATTATTAAAAAATAAGCATGGGGAACTTAGGACTGTTTCACTTGACAATTTAAGAATATTTTTAATGACTTTTCTAACAAGAGATCACAATTCGTAAAATTTTCAAGGAAGTTTTTATAATATTTAATGATAACTTTAATGATTTTACCGGAAACTTGGGAAAAAGTGTTATAAAAAAAAATTTAACTTTGAATTTGAATACTTTTTGATAGAGTTGATTTATGAAAGAAATGATGGAAATGAGGACATTTTTGTAGAACGTGCAATTCCGTATAAGATACTTTTCAATTATTTACATCCGTCTAGCTACTGGCTTTTAAGATATAAAAATCAGAACTTGAAATATAATTTTTCCCATTTTATTTATATGGAAATTAGAAAATGGCGATTCGCGACCTCTAAACATTAATATTTAGAGTTGCATTTCTTACAGTCATCTCTTCGCACCTCCTTCAATCTATTTCAAAGGGGATTTTGAAAAACAAAATAGTCGACTTTTTTGAATCACTTTAGTCCCCATACAAAAAATACAAAACCTGTCGATCATAGTTCATATTTCTTTGAAATTGATCCCTAGAGAGGTCAAATATATCTGCTGGTATTGTTTTTTGGCCCTTCAACATTTTTTCTGAACACACCTACTCCTATCGGCCACCTTTAGGGGCTTCCCTATACAATAGAGTGGATTGGTCTCCGTACAAAAAAAGTTTGAAAAGTGCACCACTTATTTTTAAGATGACCTCAAGACAACTCCAAAAACACAAAAAAAAATTTTTTTTTGGACCCCCGGAAAAACCGCCAAAATGGTATTTTTTCCATAACTTGTTCATTTTATGTCCGATTTTCGAGAATGATATACCGTTAAAAAGGTCTTTGTTAGTACTATATTTCCCTTTTAGAGCTTTTGTATTTCTGTAATTATATTCAACTGGTAAGCAATGTTACATCGATTTAGCCCCATCCTCAAGCAATGCTTTTATCATTAAATTAATTTTCTTAAAAATTTGTTCACATCTTGTCCAAAAAGTACTTTATTTGGTCTTGAAACCAAAATGTTGTATTAGTTCCAAATTTTAGTATAAAATTTTCTTTAGAAAATTTCTTAAAACTTATAGTTTTTTATAGTAGTTTCTTTAATTCATACATAATGAGTGGATTAAAAGTGAGCGAATGAACACAATGAGGTATGTTCTCATTTTATGTAGTTGCTCTTATTCTTGACTCTCGTCAAAATGTAATGTAATATACAATTTTTTATCATTCCACTTTGTCGTACTTAAAAAGATATTTTTGTATCATAACTCATGAAGAACTTTTATAGCTATTGGTATATAATTACAGAGTTTATGATTTTTTGAGGCTCTTTAATCACCGTTTTGTTTTAAAAACAAAATTAAAGAAACAATAATAAAAACCTCTTAGCTTAAGGAAATTTTATAATTAAAGTCTTATACTACTATTTGGAACTGCTATCACAGTTTTGTTTCAAGGCCAGAAAGTACTTTTTGGACAAGATGTGAACAAATTTTAAAGAAGTTTAAATTATTTTCTAAAATCGGACATTAAATGCATAAGTTATAGAAAAAATACCATTTTGGCGGTTATTCCGGGGTTCCAAAAAACATTTTTTTTTTGTTTTTGGAGTTGCCTCGAAGTCATCTTTGAAATAAGGGGTGCACTTTTCAAATTTTTTTTTCGGCCCACTCTACTATACATTAAACACAAAAATGGTCAATTATAGTTCATATCTCTCTCGAATTGACTCCTATATGGGTGAATTATATGAGATGGTCCTATTATTTTTTGCCTTTCAGCATTTCTTTTGAACACCCTTACCTCTTCTTTGCCACCCTTCTGGGGTCCTCATACAATAAGCACAAAAACTGTTGATTATAGTTCATATCTCTTTCAAATTGACCTCTAGAGTTGTCAAATATGTGAGCTGCTCCTATTATTTTTTACCCCTTCTATTTATTATTTTTTTGCCCTTCAGCATTCCTTCAGGAGACCCATACAAAAAAAAAAAAAAGCTCAAAAACGTCGCAATTTTCTTTTTCTTGCCTGGTAGGTGAATCAGAAATAGAGTCATTACAGCATCATTAGCAGTGCTAACGTTTAAAGTGTTTACATTAAGAGTGGTGTCAATATAACATTGCTGACGTTAACAGTGCTGACGCGAGTTTGTTTCTTTTTCCCCTACCAAAAAATATAGAAATTTGTTTATGCACAAAATTTCAACGATAAATATAATATAAAAAGTCTCTAACAGTTTTTTCACTTTAAACTTAAATTTATAAAAACTAGCTTATACCCGGCGGACTTTGCTGAGCTCAGCGCTTATCCTCTAAAAGAGGGCGTAGCTTTAGTGAAGCCATACTCTTATAGTAAGTTCGTACCGAGTTTCATTGATGTGTGACTTATATCGAAAGCTATACCGAACATTTTGGGTGCGGAAAAAGAACCACACCCCTCGTCCAACACCCAGAAAATGTTACCTGTGGAACGGCATGTGTAAATTGAGGTCGAATACTAGATTCCGAGGCTGTGCGACCTATAATTCCAAAACTGTCCAATATGGAAAACTTAAGGTGTATTTAAGGTGCCTTTTACGATCGGCACCAGACTTCACAGGAATCCTCTTCTCAAGGCTTTGGTATAAAAATTGGCTTAGCGGTTTCGGAGTCTTTACGTGATATGCACATATACCCACAAACGTATATACATTAAGTCGCCTCATGCTCCTTAGAAAAGAGAGTTGTTCAGTCCGGTTCTTCAAAATAATCCATGGCTTATGTTATAATGATCCCCAAAATATTTCGACTTAAAATATTGGCTGGTATGGTAGTTAAAAAAAAAAAACAAACGGTCAAAAATAAGAGTAATGAAAAAGTTCTTTTGCATAAAAAAATCTTAAATTTTTTCCGTTGGACAAAGGATAATGCGGATTTTTATGGATTTTTTTAACTTTTTTCATATTAGTTTCACTAAAATTCAAATGAATATTTTCCCATACTACTTTAAGTCAAATAAATTGTCAAATATAAAAAATTTGTACATGTTTTTAAAAATTGTTTTAATCAATAGATAATTTATTTGACTAAAAGAAACATGGGAAGACAAAAAATTTTAATTTGAATTTAAGTGAAAATAATATAAAAAAAAAGTTAAAAAAATTAATGAAAATCCGCATTACCTCTGGTCCGACTGCAAAAATTTAAAATTTATTGGTGCAGATTGGAAGAACTTTTTCCACACCAGTAAATATTTTAACAAAAAACTCGATTTTTAGAGCATATTTCAAAACATTCCGTGACATACTGGTTGAGGTGTGTGGCTTGCATGCCATAGAACCCAGGTTCGAATTCCAGCTGTCACAGAAACTTTTTCGATTGAATTAATTTTTCTGTTCGGCCGTCATCTCTATGCAGACAATGGCACACCTCAGAGAGTAATAACTGACATGAAAAGCTTATTGAGAACATATGCCGTTCAGAGTCGGCATAAAACTTGAAGGTCCAGCTCTCGATCATTTGTGATCAAACATTTCACAACACGCACAACACAATTGATCATAAGAAGCTTCGTCAAAGTCCTTTCAAGGGCTGAAATTGGCCATTTCGTTTTGGGTTTTTTTATTTGCGGGTGGTACAAGGGGGTGTGGCAAATTTTATATATATATATATTGACTGCCACTTAGAGCACCTGCATATCAAGTGTTACTTTCAAAACGTGTACAACTTAGGAATAAGCATGATTTCGAAAAAGTGGGCGTGGATATGGTGCGACTACGCCCATTTCTTAACAGTTGCCGACAGTGAACATATGAACTGAATTACCAAATCTCAGTCTTCTACGGTAAAAGCCGTCTGATATAAAGCACTTTTGCTGATTTGTGGGAGGTAAAAGTGGTCGTCCATAGCACCTGCATACCAACATTCACTATCAAAACGTGTATAACTCAGGAATAAGTATGATTTCGATAAAGGGGGCGTAGATATAGTGCGGCCATGGCCATTTTTTGTACATTGGCCGACAGTAATCATATAAACTAAATTACCAAATTTTAGTCTTCTACGGCAAAAGCCGTCTGATATAAAGCATTTTTACTGATTTGTGGGCGGTAAAAGTGGGCGTGACAACATTTATGCTTACATAGTGACTGCCACTTGGATCCATAGCACCTGCATACCAAGATTCACTATCAAAACTTTAACATTTTAGATATTTAAATGATTTGTGAAAAGTTGGCGTATATATTGTGAGACCACGCCCATTTTTGCACAGTAACTGAAAGTAACCATCTGAACAAAATTACCAAATTTTAGTTTTATACGATTAAAACCGTCTGATATAGAGCATTTTTTTTTTTGTTTTGTGGGCGATAGAGCCAATTTGGGTTGTATGGGACCAAAACTTATAGGAACACTCTCAGAATGTTATTTCAGTATCCCTAAAAATTTCATAAAGATTGGTTTGGCGGTTTTGGAGTCTATACGTGATATACACACATACCCACATATCCACATACCCACATACCCACATACATACATCCATTTTTTTATATATATAGAAGATAAATGCAAATTTTAATACTTCGAATATAGCTTTTATGCACTTCTAATTAAGCTTTTGCATTATCGCCTAAACTTGACTTAATAGTTCAATTTGAAGCGCATAAAGTTTCATTTAATTTCTTAGAACTGGAATTTAAAATCTGGAGGGTTGAATTTGAATTATAAAAAAAACTCATTTAAACAAACAAAAAAATAAAATACTAAAATAAATTCATATACATAAACTCATTTTTTCGAATGTGTTTCTTTAATATAAATTTCAGAAATATTTTTATTGATTTTAACATAACACAAACATGCCTTAAATGTTATATTTATCTTGACCGTAATAATTTAAAATGAGTTTAAGAAGCGTCTGATGTGTTGTGTAATGCCTAAAGTAATGTGTTGCTTTAAGAACTGCCAAAAATATGTTAATAGTTAGAGTAAAAAATAGCACACATTTAACCGTTGGGCAAAACAAGCACTTCCGGTGCTAAAAAAAATATCGTGCAGTGAAAGAGTTACCATTATTTTCGGGCTTTACACATATGTAGTTCTTGGTGGTTTTTTTTTTATTTTATGTTACACTCATTGTTATTGTATATTTGTTTTTTAATATTTGCTCAATTTCTTTGTTTTTTTTTTCAGATATGAAGTATATGTGTGTATGTGTGTGTATGTGTCCTTTTTGTGTGTTATTATTTTTTGCGCTTCCTCTTAGTTTCAACTTCCGAAATGGTTTTTTTAAAGCTTTTCATTTGTTATATTTGGTTTTTTTTTCTTAGATTTTATTTTTGCTGCTTATCGCAAGTTTTCCACGCTGTTACGCATTTTATATATTTTCTTAAAGTATTTACAAAAAACTTTGAACTGCAGAGTATTCATTCTTTTTCTTCTATTTCTTGTAAAAAGCACAACAGCAGCAGTTGGGTGAGTGTGTGTGTGTGTACATTTTGTCGGTTTGTATGTATTATGTTATCAACAAGAAGTTATCTCAGATTTATATGTGTATCTCATGAATGCGTAGATATTGCTATGAAAGAAATTTGTTCGTTTATTTTTTTTTTTCTTTCTCAGCTACTGGAATTGAAAATGTGTGACTATCTAGCAGCGCTTAGCACTAAAGTGTGAGTAAAAGAGCACAAGAGAGTGGGAGAGAGAGGAAAATACATTGAGTGTATTGCGTGTGCAGCGCTAATGGAATATCTATGAATATGGAAAGAAAATATTGGAATTTTGCAATGTTGTTTAGAAAAAGAAAAAACATACACACACCATAACAAAAAAAAGCACTTTTTTTTCTTCTGGGCCCATAAATCTGCAAACAGCCAATTGTTGCGAATATTTTTTTTTAAGATGAGCATGGCAAAAAAGCTTTTTGCTAACTTTGAGCATGCCACACAAAATTGAGTCTTAATTGAGTGAAACTTCTTCTGCTGAGTAGCTTTTAAGTAGAATAAATAAAAGTTCGCTTGGAGTTAACGAAGCGTGTGGAAAATTTATGTGATTGATACTTGATTTCGTGATATTTATTTTTTTTTTATTTTTATGGTAGTATTTTTTTCATTGAGAATACCACCTTAAACATTTATATTCATACATTAGCTTCAGAATAACCTTGAATTATTTCTCATCTTCAGCTTATACAGGCAATTTTTTAAGCATTTTTATTTTCATCCTAAGATATATGGAGACATTTTTTACTATAAAAATTGACACTTTTGAGTAGACGAACAATAAAAATATTTCATTTAAATATTGGTAAACATTTTTGTTTCTTTAACTTGTATGTGTAACATAAAGCTCACATCAGTCCCGATGCCAGTATTTGGCTTGAGGGAAGGAGGGCGTGTAATCATCAATAAAAATAGGTATTGATATGAAATGTGAAGCATCTATGTGTCGATACATTTTTCACGCCAAATTCGATACTTTCAAAATTTGTTTTTTGTTTGAAGTAGATTGTCTCTTTATACACTCAGTTATATTTTGAGAAAAAACAGTTTCAAAAATCGTTTTTTTTTTTTGTTGTAAGTTCGTTGTATTCAAATGATTGCATTAATTTTTTCAAATCTTTGATTTGGACTTGAAATTTCAAATCACAATCAATGATTTGAAAAAATTAATGCAATCAATTTTTCAAATCATTGATTGTGATTTAAAATTTCAAGTTCCAATCAATGATTTCAAAAAAATGAATGCAATAAATTTTTTTCAAAATTGAAAAATGATTGCATTCGTTTTTTCAAATCATTGATTGGGATTTGAAATTTCAAATGATTTGGAAAAACGAATGCAATCTAGCTATCATTGCATTCCTGTGCGTATGTTCTTTACATTGCATAATTGCATGCGAATCATGACTGCAACAAGATAGTGGTCGGAGTTAACGTGGACCCCCGGACAAGTACTCACATCTTGAACGCTAGAGGCAAGCCTTCTGTTGATTGAACATGATCGATGATGACAACATGATGGACAGCCAGGTGGCCTTGTGGATGTCAAGGTGTTTAAATCTGGTGCTACTAACTACCATATTTCGCATTGCTACGAAGTCGATCAGTCCTACACCGTTGTTTCTGGAGGTCTCATGAAGACTGGACTGAGCGACAGTGGGGCCAAAGATGCCTTCCCTTCCGACTTTCGCATTAAAATCGCCCAGGACTATTTTCACGTCATGGACTGGAAAGTGCTCGTAAACGTCCTCAAGACTAGCGTAGAAAGCGTCCTTGACCGTTTCGTCCTTTTTCTCCGTCGCACAATGGTTCAAAATCGAAAAAAAAAACGGCCAAAACCTCAAAAAAGTGTCTCACCTGCATAAAAGTCTTTATAATAAGATTTTTGGGGGTCGCTGATCACGAATCTGAAGTCAGAGAATTCGAAATTCAATATGGCGGCGTAAAAATCGCTGCCATAAGCATGCTAACTTTTATAGTAACTATATTATGCATTTCACATTTGGGACCCTGAAAGTTTTCTTTGTCGCTGAACACGAATCTTATGTCAAAAATTAGAAATTCAAAATGGCGGCCATGAACAAGGTAGCTTTTACAATATCTTTGAGACTTAAATTGGCGGACATGAACTAGTTTTTCAACACCTTAGTTTTTATAACTTTTTTTAATGTTCTTTGTAACAAATCTGAGGTCCATACAATCTCAAAATTATGGAAGCATAGGTTATTTTTTGTTTGTTTTTTTTAATGTTAATATCTATTAAAAAACTATTTTTCTCATAGAAGTAAAACAATAAAATAAAATAACACTACAGTTATAACTACCAGTTATAACTACCAGTTATTTTTATAAATAATGTAAATACGCAGCCGATCACACACAAATTAAAGCCCACTCAGTTAGCTTCGATAATGCGACAAGTGAAGTTGGCAGGTAAATTTTAATGTTTGCATAAATATTACGAAGTGTAAAAAAAGATTACAAAATTTATAAAGTTAAGCTCATTAAGTATGTTTAATAACAATAAAAATACATAAAGATTAAAATAAATGGTTTCAACATAAAGAAAACAAGGCTTAGTTTCCGACACCATTTTGGTTTTCTCTTTGAAATTTTCCTACAGTGGCACATTGTGAAAAAAATGTTTGCTTTTATTAGTGTAATAGGGTATCCCACAGAGGAACTAACACCTTTTTATAGGGGGAAAAAAGGGGGGCAAACACTTTCGTTTTTTCCATTTTAATTGAGTCATATTTTTAAAGAAGTGTAAATTTTTTATTGTATTTTTTTGAAAAAAATGGCTATGAAAATTTTTTAAAGTGTTACATTTTGTCACATTACTTAAGTTTTGATCCAATACCTAAAAATATAAAACATCTTAAATTACTTATACAAATAGTACAACAAATATTCGAACTTAGCTTAAAATATGACTTTTTTTTTTTTGTTTAATTTTCTTTTATGGCGTCAAAAATAAATAAAAAACGACGAATCCACATCATCCGAATTCGAGCTTCTGCGCATGAGAGCTGTAGTTGATATCACAATCTGCCCGTTTAGAGCAGCCCTGCCCTTTCCATCGCATTTCCTGGATGGCGGTAATGTCAGCCTTTATTGTTTTGAGGGCTTTCGCCAGTTGGATAGTGGCACCTTCCCTTTAAAGGGTCCGAACATTCCAAAAGCATATCTGTAAATCATCGTCCGTAAATCATCGTTGCGGTGGTCGTCAACGTAATTGGGGCTCTTATCCGAGGCTGGTTTAGTTTTCATTGGGCAGTAGTAATGTGGCGGGACCCAAATCCTGCACACATTCCATGTTTAAGGTCCACGGAGCGACCCCTCAAGCTTAACGTCAAGAAGAAGACTAAGAAATTTTGGTCAAATGTGCTTTTTAGGGGACACCGACTCGCCTTGGCAATGCCAGGTTATCGGGATATGTGGGCTAATCGATCAAGACGCAGCGCTTGTCCGACGCGTCGTCTTTTCACTCCCTCACTGGTCACCCACTGTATTGTTCGGGACCGTTTATTTGTTAAACTTATTTGCGGCTCACCTTTATATCTGGAGGCCGTCTACCATCCGCGCATCCTATGACCCGTGCGGTGGCGTACAGCTAAGCACCCGCAGTATACTCGGGTATGACTTAATTCTCTTAATTCAATAAACGGCATGCACTTTATTCTCACTGTCCACATATATTGGAGAAAGGTACTCCCGAAAATGCTCTCGAAAACTTTTCACAACTCCTTATGAAATTTTGTGATTTGAACTCCCTTTAGTTGCAATCAGAACAGATAAATTTTGATATTAATATTCTTGACTAAATATTAAAATTACCCTAACCTCAGAGTATTTTGAAATATTTGTCATCAGTTTGACTTAATAAAACAGCGACGAAGAAACTTATAAATATAATTAAGCTTTTTCAGAAACAAACAAAACAACCGCTCAAAAAATATGTGAAAATTTAATAAAATGCTGTTTAAATGTTTTGCAAAAGTATTTTCCCCAAGGTACAAAAAGGTTCTCTTTTTTACTCGGTATTTAAAAACATTCGTTATGAAAAAATTATTGATTTACTGGCGAGTTTTTTACAAATATAATTAAAATTTTAAATTAGCCAGAAGAAGAAGAGCCAAAGACTAGCAATTTGTTCCAAATATCTCAGTATTAATAATAAGCATTTATATATATACTAGGGTGGTTCTTATTCCCAAGAAAAATAAGAATAAGAAACTAGTAATTTTATTTTTAATATTTAAATGATATTTAGAGGTCACTACCTAGGCACATTGATACAAATGGCAGGATAAATTGGCCAAAACTAGGAGGTCGTCTTCTAGATGAGATGACATGTATGAGATGACATGACATGAAATCAGGCACCTGTAGGTTTTTGGGGTCGATAAACACGAATCTCGAGTCAAAAAATTGAAAATTCAAAATGGCGGCTCCAATATGGCAGACATGCAAAACAAATGCCCTTATGTGAAATAAGGTTCGGATGCCATTTTGAACCTTTAAGCCTTAGGTTTTTCCTCCTTTAAGGATGATGAAAAAATGTTGCCTTGTTGCGGATCCTGGCCAATCTTTCGTTCGCAGGTGTGAGCCGGGAAACAAAGTGGCGTAGTTTCCGACTAACGACAAATCCACATCATTCGAATTCGAGCTTATGGGCATGAGAGCTGTAGTTGATATCACAGTCTGACCGTTTAGAGCAGCAAAAAATACGTGTACCTTAGATTTTTGTCCTCTATCACATATCCGAAGCTCATTCAAATCGGCGAATGAAACCAAGGGACGTTTTCTTGTGAGAGTGCTAAACTTTGACAACTGATAGCCAGATCTTAATCATAAAAAAAATTAAAACAAAAAAGTCTCATTTATATTTAGATGTTTATAATCGAATAATGTCATGCCACGATGATAATGCAAAAGTCAAAATATATGGACCACCCTAATGTATACAATGTTTGTATCATTCTACGGGTAGTTGAAAAAGAATAATGTTCAATTATTTTGTATAAACTGATTAATCAATATATTTTTATTGATGCCACTTTGCCACTTTTTTTGAATTATTGTCACTTTGAACAATTAACTATTGATATATTCTTTCATGATTTATTACCCTCAGAGCAGTTTTTCTCAAATGCGCGGTGGGTCTATTGAACCTCAGTTCAACCCTTGCCTTTATTACTTCCAATTAATCAAAAGATTGACAGAGCATATTTTTACTATAATATACTTCCAATTTTAAGACAATGCTTTATTAGAAATAATTCAAAGTATGCCTTTTTAATAATAATGTTGCACGTAATTATTAAAATAATAATAATATTTGATACATAATTTTTTATATGGATAAATTTAAAAAAAAAGTAGGTATGACAGAGAAATTTTTAAATTTGTTCGACTTTAAACATCGGCGCTGTTTTGAAAATTAATGTGGTATCCAAAATCACTGCTAGCTATTTAAAAAATATATATTTTTTTTTTTTTTAAAGATTTTGCAGTAGTGCATACAATTTTTGTCTTGAGTGTTATGCCTCAAAGTGTTTAAGTCTACCAAAAATACCCAAATTTCAGCATTTGAATTTTTTTTTTTTTATCTTAAGCTGAAAATTTAAAAAAAATTCTAAGAGAAAAGTTTAGTAATTTGGCGGCATATGCGTTGGTGTTGAAGTAACACCCAGAACGTTTGACGATTTTTTATTAGTTTTGTTGAAAAAAATTCTGCACTAAAAACTCAAAATATAAGATGCACTTAAAAACTTATCAATCAAAAACAAAACACTTTTTTATTTTAAATGCTTAAAACCGCAAAATCATAGACAACACTCTTGACATATTAATCTATAATTACCATAATCTGCTGATTAAATTTTAATAATCGTTATAAATGCCACTTATTAATTAAATCAGTTATGCACTTGACGGCTTATCAGTAATTAAAATAAAGATTAGATTAAATTAATAAAGTAAAACATAACACTCCTGACCGCTTCGGTGACAACACAAATTCTGCAAAAAAAAAAATACCAAAAACTCCTTAGAATTCATACTGACATTGCAAATTAATGCATATTTTTTTATTTTGCTTTCTTTTCGTTTGATTTTTCTATATTAAATTACTGCAGCTTAGAGTGGGAGCAAACGGTTTTTCTATGAAATAGTTAAGAGAGTGGAGAAAATAATTGCTTGTAAATAATAAACTATGAAATTTTCCTTCACTTCAAGTGGCTTATTTTTTATACATTTTCTTTTATTTTAAAACAATATTTATTTTTTTTTGTTATGCTTATTTTTTGAGAGAAACTACCGGCAAAATCAAGGGACAGAAAAAAGCCGTGTATTTTGAAATCCACCGATATATCAATTTAATCCATTAAATTAGCATTTTAAATCGTTGCTATACAATTTTAATAAAGCAGTTAAGTTTCGATGTTATAAAAACACACATCCACCATTACTTTAAAGCAACTCCTTTTTTTTTTTTTGATTTGGCTCACTTAACCCTTTAGTTAGCATTAAACATAAATCTTCACAGAAATGATGATGGCTTAAACGTTTTATGACTATACGCTCACTTTAAGCAACGGTTTTTTTCTACTCTCTGCAACTGCTGTAGAGCATCTATCCAACCACTTGGAATCATCCAATAACGACGACCTCTCTCCAGCAACGCCTGTTAAGCAAACGATTTTTTTTTCAATGCCAATAAAATTTGTTTTTTGTGCTTGTTGTATTTTCACTTTTATTAATATTATGCTATAGATTTTATCTACTCAATTTTTTTTTTTCTGCTACTCAAAGTTCAGCAAAGTTTACAACGTGGGCGCTAAATGTTGAAATATGTTGATGCTCTCCGATATTAGAATGATATTTTTACTCATTTTCTTTCGCTCGCTAATTGTGCTCTTGCAACTTCACGCACGCTCGTGTGCTCTCTCTTGGTGTGTGTGTGTGTGTGTGTGTGCGTTTGTATGTGTCCTTAAAGCAAAGATTAATTTATATGTGTGGTTGTTGTCTTTGTTGATAACAAAGTGTAGACATCATAAAAATCGTTGCTGTAGTTTTTGTTGTTATTATTTTGTTTGTTTCTACCAATTTTTCTTTTTTATTTTTTATTTTTAGCTAAAAATTGCTACACAGCTACAAACAAATACAGCGTTACACTCTGAATAGACATGTACATGAGGTAATACATACATATTTAAATTAACATATACAACCACAGAAAGGCACCCATATAGTCAAAACACAATCACACACACAGAGTTATGCACGCGCTGTCTACGCACAATATGCTTCTCAATACTTCTTTTTTTACCCTTCTTACAAGATGTCAACTTTTGCGTTTATTGCTTTTTTACTTTTCGTTTTTTTTTTCTTGTCCATTCTTTCATTTTCTTTATTCTTATTACTATCTTTAAATTGTCACATTTGTTATGTGTTTTGCTTTTTTTTTAGTCTTATTAAGTTAAGCGTTTCGTATATTTTTTTTTTTTTTTTAGTATTAGCTGCCTCGACTCATTCAATACATTTATTTTAAAAATTATGCTTATAGAACAGCGATAAGCTGGGCAGCAAAAACAAAACCATAATATCCGGTCTACAAGCGTCGCTTTTCAAGGACTAATAGAACATAGCCTGTATGTAAGCTTTTAAGTGTTTTTGAGTTATGCTTAACTCAATTTAGATAACAAAGAATCTTGAGAAGTTTTTTGATACAAAAAAAATTTCAAATTTTTATTGATTAAGTTGTTCATGTAAAACTGCAACATTATATTGTCGCTTTTTTATTCAAGTGATTAAACAACATCAGGCTGGTTGTATCTACAAACCTTTTTACAATATCTTCTTCAAATAAAACCTACGTTAAAAGGTTACAAAAAAATTCCAGATATTAACCTCCACAGTTGGCCGATAATTGCTGGAAGCGCTCATGTATTTGACTACAGTTCTTTTTTAATGTTCGAAATTGATGTACATATTTGTAGGTACACTTTTAAAAAAGTGTGCACTTTTTTTTGTCGTAAAATTGTCCCAAACTCAGTAAGAAAAGTTAAAATTTTTTTTGCTAAATACAATTTTGATATAAAGTAACTGAATAATAATTTATGAATTCATTTATAATTATATACAAACAAAATCGTAAAAAAGCAGGAAATCTGTCATTTATTAAATTTATCAAAAGTTTTCAACAATTAAAAGTAGATGTTAGTTTAAGCAGTTGAAAGTCGCTATATTTAGATTGTGGTGGTTAAAACATAAAAATATTAGGTGAATATGAAGCCGCTATAGAGCATAAAGGTGTGGTAAAGAAAGAAAATGTGACAGATACCAACAATCAACTTTTACTAAGTAGAAATTTTCTACGAAGTTTTAATTATGATTTAAAACAAGTTTATTCAATAGTCAATGTAAAACAGAGTATACTGATAGTAAATCAAATAAAAAAGAATCTTCTGAAGTTTTTGATGATGGTCTTGGTAAATATATATTGGCAAAGATAAGTGTAGCTATATCAAAAGATGCCAAGCCAATTTTTATTGAACAGCGTTCTATTCCTTTAGCTTGGAAAGACAGGATAGAAAAGAATTTGCATGAATTAATCAAAAAAGGTGTCTTAGAACCTGTTAACCATTCTAAGTGGGGAACTACGTTCTTACCCATTTTAAGACCCAATGCAGAGTTTAGGATATGCGGCAACTATAACTTCACCATTAATAAACTTGTTTTGGATTTTAAATATTCGCTCCTCTTATAGACGAAATTTTCGCTTCAGTGCAAGGAGGTCAACTTTTTACTAAATTTGATTTATTCAATGCATACAACCAATTAGTGCTTGACGATGAATCGCTGGTATTGTGTACATGGTATACACATATAGGAACTTTCAAAATGAAACGCTTAGGCTTTGGTGTAAATATAGCAGGTATATTTCAAAAAATTATGGAAAACCTATTGCAAGATATAATATTTGTTGTTGTATATCAGGATGACATTACTATTACGGGCGTAGATTTGACCCAACATATTTTAACATTAAAACTTGTTTTGGAGAAGTTAAGGCGTGCTGGCTTGAAGCTAAATAGAGCTCTTTCAGGAAAAAAATTTGTATTTAGGCTGCAATATTGATTATTGTATCCAACAAACAAAATTAATCACTAATGTTATCGTTTACGAATTGCATTCTCGTACATTTCATTCATTAGCAATTATTAGTAGCGATTCATTTATAATATCGCGAGCGGGAGAAATTCCTCTTTCGTTAATGAATCGTCAAAACCAAAAAAAGCAATTCGTTAACGAGTCACCAAAACTATAAAAAGCAATTCTTTAACGAGTTTCCAAAACTAAAAAAAGAAATTCGATAACGATTCATATAAAAAAAAAAAAAAAAAAATTAAAACTAATTTCAAGTTTACCACGTCAAAAATTGAAACCAAGTCATCTGAATGCTAGTCCGGCACCTTACCCACTCGGTTATTTCAGATGCTGAATACATCTCGCTTAATTTGCTTGATAACAAAAGCCAGCATTCGCGGAAATGGGCTCGAACCCCAACTTGGACCCCAAAAAAAAATTTTTTTTGTTTTTTCTTTGTTATTTAGGTATTTTTTAAAGATTTGGCTTTTCAAAAGCTCGAAATTGTTTTTTTTCTTATAATTTTTTGACCAACTTTTTTTCGGCTTCGTTATACGTTCGTCAAAACTGAAAAAAGCCATTTGTTAACGAATCGCCAAAACTATGAAAAAGCAATTCATTAACGAGTCGCCAAAACAACAAAAAGCTATTTGTTAACGAGAACTTATTCATATGAAAATCTTTAACAAATTATAAGTGGAAATTATTTATATAAAGAATTAGCACGAAATAACAGAAGAAAAAATATTTCATAAAATTTTTTTTCATATAAAAATTTATGAAAATTTATATTTAAGTCTTTTTTTCACTTAATTTAATTTAATTTATTTATTTAATTTAATTTTAACAATAGAAAGTTAGTAAAAAATACTTTTCTTAAATAAATTTTTATATTGAAAAGTCGGAAAAAATTGTTTTTTTTTCAAAACATCTTAGATGGTGTTTAGGAGAGTCTTGATTTCAATCGGTGTTTTCTTTAAGCATAAAGCCAACCTCTGATGAAGTCGGTATGAAACAATTCAAAAACTATAAAAAAACGATTCACAAGCGATTCGTAAACGAATCACCCCTTGCCACAATGTTTATTGGGTGAGGTCTAAGCAAAAATAAAGATATAATTCCTGAAAATGTTTCAGAAGTGAGAGCATTTTTAGGGATGATCAATTATTACTCAAAATTTATAAACAATTTTACGGATATAAAATGGTGCCACTATACAAATTATTAGAAAAGAATGTTGAATTCAAATGGACAAAATTGCCGATTATTCTCACCACTGATGCTTCAAATAATGCTGCAGCAGGCATTTTATCACATAACTTTTCTGACGGATCTCTTAAACCTAAAGCTTTTATTCCAAAAGCTTTATTAATCTTCAAGCCTTATTATCTTGAACAAAAATAATCGTGTACTCGATTTAGTATTTTTTGATGAGAGCAATATTACCTCACTGTCAAAGTCCGATCCTCTGGTTACTCCCGAAGATTCTCACCATCCGACCATGGAAATCAGTCTAAATTTTCCTAAACCATCTGCGCAGAATAAAGCTAATCACTCGGTCTTCGAATTTAACTTTAAGAAATCTAATTATGTTATTTTCAAAAAAAGTTTGTCCAATACAAATTGGTCATCTATGCTGAATCTTAATACAAATGTTTATCGTCACATAATCGAGATGATGTGGTAAATGCGTTTAATACAGCGATCATTGATGGCTTTCTTGGATCTATTTCTCAAAGAAAAGCTTCTATGATTTCGGGCCCTGTATGATATACTAATGAATTAAGAAAATCGAGAAGCTTGAAATCGAAATATTATTAAAAATATCAAGTAACACATAACATATGTGATTTTGGTCGTTATACTTCAACTAAATACAGTTACCAACAGCTGTGCAAGAAATCCTATAATATCTACCTAACAAAAGTAAAATTAAACATTTGGTCTGATGCAAAATCATTCTGGAGCTTTGTAAATACTAAACGCAAGATTGATTCCTTCACGTGGTGTTCCCTGGGCAACGGCAAACTGGCATCCGTCAGTTTGACGGCTAATTTGAGCGGAGGGTCTCCTAGCCTTAAATAGGTTGTGCGTCGGGTTTGAAGCCCACCACCTAAAAAAACCATTTCAATGAAAAGTTACAAAAGAAATATGAGAAAAATTATCCCCAAATCTGATGACTACCACCGCAAACGAAAAACTGATAATGATTTACGGATATGCACCTGGAATGTCCGAACTCTTAATTGGGAAGGTGCCTCTATCCAACTGATTGATATCTTGGAAAGATACAAAGCTGATATAACTGCAATCCAAGAAATGCGATGGAAGGGACAGGGTTGCTCTTGGCAAGCATCCTGTGATATCTACTACAGCGGCCATGCGGAGAAGCACGAGTTTGGGTGTTGATTTGTAGTTGGCAAAAGATTACGGCATCACGTCCTCAGATATACTCCTGTGAATAAACGACTTGCCATAATCCGCTTCAAGGCTAAATTTTTTAATGCGCCTTTTTTAAAGGCTAATATGTGCGCATGCTCCGACAGAGGATAAGAACGATGAGATCAAAGATACTTTCTACTTGCGCCTTGAAGACGCTTACGAGCGCTGCCCCCGTCACGACATAAAAATTATGCTTGGTGACTTCAACGCTAAGGTTGGCAAGGAAAACATCTTTGGTCCAACAGTCGGAAAGTTCAGCCTCCACGACAACACATCCGATAACGAAATGAGGCTAATTGACTTCGCCGCAGCACGAAACATGGTCATGAGTAGCACTAGATTCAAGCATCTTAATATTTATAAGGCCTCCTGGCTGTCCCCTGAACAAAAAACGCGCAACTAAATTGATCACGTTCTGATTGACGGAAGGCACTGTAGACTCGGATTATTATCTTGTCGCAGCTAAGATCCGTACACGACTGTGCGCTACAAAGAATGCGCGCAACCCTACACAGAGAAAGCTAGTCGTCGACAAGCTGCAATCAAAACGGACAGGCGAAGCTTTCGCCACTTGACTCACACTCCTGTTTCAAGAAAGAACTCCTCTGACCGACGATATATGCTCGCAGTGGGCACACATCTCCCACTCTACGCGTGCGGCTGCCGAAGAGGTTATTGACTACCACAGCCCCTTGCTGAAACCAGTGGCACGACCAAGAGTGTCGCGGTGCCACTGCAGAGAAAAACGCCACCTACAAAGCCACCCTGCAGTCAATTGTAACGCGTGCTGCTAAGGAGCGATACAGAGAGAAGAAGAGGGACTAGAGACGTCTTTTCAGGCGGAAGAAAAGAGAGGCAGAAAAGCGCGAGTGTGAGAAGATTGAGATGTATGGCGAAAGGAACGAGGCCCGAACATTTTTCGAAAAGATAAGACGCCTGGCCAATGGCTCTAAGACCAGGACTTAGAAAAACGAGAATCTAGTGACAGATATCCAGAGTATACTGACGTTATGGAGAGAACACTTCTCTATTCTTCTGAATGGCGATGATGACAACAATCTCTCCAATAGAGATGATATCCCGGAGACCCCAATTATGGATGACAGCGTTCAAGTTCCGCTACCCGACTAAAATGAAGTCTTGACAGCCATAAAACGGCTTAAGAACAAGAAAGTCGCGTGAACCGATGGTTTATTACTGAGTTTATGGTTTACTCGCTGAGCTGTTTAAGAACGGAGGCGAGGCTTTGCTTAAGTGCATTCCAAACGATTGAAACCTCAGTGTACTCTGCCCAATCCACAAGAAAGGCGATCCAATTATTTGTGCAAACTACCGTGGGATAAGTCTTCTAAATATCGCATATAAGGGCCTGTCGAGCGTATTATGTGAAAGACTGAAGACCATGGTAAACCAACTGATTGGGCCTTATCAGTATGGCTTCAGACCTGAAAAATCTACCACCGACCAGATATTCACGCTACAACAAATTTTGGAAAGGACTCTAGAAAAACAAATCGACATCCACCATCTTTTTGTCTACTACAAATCCGCCTTCAACAGTTCAATAAGGAATCACCTATACTCCACCATGTCTGAATTTGGTATACCTGCAAAATTAACCCTATCTATGCAGGATGACACTGAGCAACCGCAGCATCGCAGTTAAAATCGGGAAGGACCTCTCCCGACCATTTGTTACCAAACGAGGTTTCAGACAAGGTGATTCTTTATCATGCGACTTTTTTAATTTAATTATGGAGAAGATCATTCGAGCTGCTGATCTGAAACAAAGCGGCCCCATATTCTACAAGAGTGTTATGCTGCTAGCGTATGCTGATGATATTGATATCATTGGCCACAATACACGCGAAGTCAGTGCAGCATTCTCCAAATTAGAAAAAGAGTCGAGTCACATGGGTCTTGCAGTAAACGCAGATAAGGCAAATATCTGGTGTGAACAAACAAACAGTCCCAGCGTATTGGCACCCACGTCACTGTTGACAACACCTCCTTCGAGGTTGTGAAGGACTTCGTCTACCTCGGATCTAGCGTTAACTCCACCAACGATATCAGTAGAGAGATAAAACGAAGGATAACTCCTGCCAACAGGTATTACTGTGGGCTCAGTAGGCAATTGAGAAGCAGAGCCCTCTCTCGACGGCTCTGCTCTTCTCAAACAAAAGTCAAGCTCTATAAGTCACTAATCAAGGCTTGTCCTGTTATATGCAGCATAAACCTGGACTCAACGGCAGCTCTGATGAAAATATTTTGGAAGCGCTCGAGAGAAAAATCCTTCGTAAAATCTACGGACCAATCTGCGTCAATGGCGAGTACCGAATACGAAGGAACTATGAGCTGTATGAGCTATACGCCGACATTGACATAGTAAAGCGCTGAAAAGCTGAGTTTTTTCATCACAATATATCAGATTTTCGCACACTAATTTATTAAACAATTTATTTGTTTTATTAAAAAAATTTATTAAACAATTCATCTTTTAGAGCAGTTTGAAAAAAAAGACTTTTTTAAAAATGTTGAAAAATGTATTTTTTCTAGTATAAATTTTTAATTTTTTTATTTTAAAAATATAAAGTCACATGCAATAATTGTTTTTTTTATTACTAAAAACGACTAACAGGAGAATCAGAAACTCTCCGTGACATTTCTATCAATTAAAAAAAAAAAAAATATTTTAAGATCTAATTTGTAAATTTATTCGACCTCTTTTCATAAGTTTTTGTGTAATTATTATAACTCTAATAATTTTTCAATTATTAATTAAGAGTTATATTTTCGAGCTCAAGGTCTATGTTGCTTTCTGAAGAAAACAACCAACAACAACAACAATACCCTTTATATAGAGTGGCAATCATACAGCAGACTAGACAGCTGTTTCGTTGGCCGCTACACCAACTCATCAGTAGCCTTTATATGATAGCGATGATAAACTTAGCCGTTCATGTCTATTTGTTTTCGTCAATGTTAGAGAAAATTACTCTGAATTACATTGTACACACAAATGATACGAAAAGCAGCTAAAGTTCTTCGAATTTTCAGATTCACACTTATTCGGTGTAAGCTCCTACAACAGGCATGTTGTAGTTTTAGTTGTTGTTCTTCTATTATTCACTGTCCGTCTTAGTTGCATTTTAAGATCTTTTTTAAGAATTCATCAAACAAACTCTAAAACTATTTAAAGTTTGGAGGATAGTTTTTAAAATGCAATATAATTTACAACTAATAAAACTTGCAAAAATAGGAAAACTTGCCTATTTCGAATTGTATATCTGAAAAGATATAAAGAATAGACAAAAGTCAATATCAGATTTAAAGAAAAATGAAACAATTTTCAGTGAGAACAGTCAAAAAGAGCGCTAAACTTCCAAACTTAATTTTTAGAGTCTTGAGTGCTCAATTGATCAAATCATGCACCGTCCTCTTTAAAAAAAAATAAAGAGAAAAAAATTTATATAGCCCAATATGTGTGTAAACCAATCGGTAACTTTGAAAATTCTAGCTCTTTATATCAATCCGAAAAAAGTTTGCAAAACTTATTCTAGCATTTGGTGCGTTATTAAATGTTACTCATACGCCACGTTGTACAATACAAAAGCGAGTTCGAGTTATGTGCTTTCTACTTTTCTCTCTCTTTCTCGCACGCATTTTTTACATTAAAATGCTTCAGTTTATAATTAATGAGGGATTTATTAATGGCTTTGAGATTTTATTTTCAGCACATTTTTTAAATTCAAAGATTCACACTAGGGATTTGAAAGTATTTGACGTGGAAAATGTATTTTCTTGTTGAGTGTATTTATTTTCAAATTGATTAATGATTTCTTATTTTTCCCGTACATTTTCTTTTTTTTTTTCCTTATTAACAGAAAAAATTATATTCATGTTATTATTTACACATCGCTTAAGCGTAATTGTCTTAAAATTTATGGTAATATAACTCAATATCTAAGCTAGCAAGGTTTGTTCGTAGTTTAGAAATTTGTAAATGAACAGGGCACACCCAAATATAATTATGTTAATATAAAAAGTTTACATTAATTTTAACACACCTGCACACCTATATCCATGCAAAGTGGCACCTCTACACACACGCGACATATGTATTTGTTTTATGCTCAAAAAACCTTGAAAAATATAAAAATAAAAAAAAAAATATGAACAACGTGAAAATTTTGCATCAATGTCGTTGCCATAATTTTTCAGTATGCAGGTTATTAAATTTAGAGTGCCATTGATATACAAGATCTGTAAGCAAACGAACACACATATACCGCATACCACACGCGCATAAACATAAACTCACACATCTCTCTTGTCTTATCCCATTATTTATTAACAGCAAATTGTAAGTATATCAAATGTTATAGTAGAAAAAGTAACACAAACATACTTCTATAAAGAAGAAAATATCTTAATTGAACTGAAGAAATTTTTTATGAATTAATTTAATCAGAATCTCATCATACCAACCACCAGCACTCTAGCCACATTTCTGTCTGCTATTTGCCACATTATTAATTTTTATTTATTTTCTCTCTCTCTCTCTCTGCTTCTGTCTTTCCAGCTATCCCATTATATATTTTGCTGCGCCTTTCCTCATTCCTACTTTCTTCTTGCTGGCTAATTTTAAATTCTCTTTTTTAATGCTCATTTTTGGTTGTGTTTTAAATTTTCCACGATTTTCAATAAGCTTTTTAATCTGTTGAGCTATGCGTGTGTGTGTGTATGTCAAGATTTGTTGAAGATTTTATGGTGAATTTAATTCATTGATGATTATTTGATAACTAACTTTAGCAAACTTAAATAAAATTTCCCATTTACTATATAGAATATGGGAGACTCGTCATGGGTGGGACACTTAAGCCTTTTAGGTTATAATTACTTATAGGTATCGAATTACAAAATAAAGTATATACCTTTGAAAAGTTAACTCCTAAGCTTCAATTTAAAGTTGTATTCAGAGTAAAGTATATCGATTGGGTGTAGGATAACCAAATTATGGCCTCAAAAAAATAAAATCTCGTCATGAGTGGGACACCTGAGAAAAAAAAATCCCAAAAAATGTCAAAAACCTAGATTAAAGGCTATATTATTGAAATACATGTTGATGTACATATGTCGCGTTGTCTACCAAAAAAAAATTACCTAAAAACTCATACTAGCTTTTTGTGTTGTAAATGAGCCTCCGGTCTTAAATGTTACTCATACGCCATGTTGTACAATACAAATTTTTAAAAATAAACTTGCTTTATTCATATGAATACAACTACATACAGCCACAACTTTGCTGAAGAAAGTATATTGATAGGTATAGGAAAAAATTTAGCCTTCCCAAGTGATGCTTGGTTTTTGGCACTCAAAAAATGTCATTAGTGGGACACTTGGAAAAATCTACCAAAAAATGTCAAAATTTTAGATCAACTGCCATATTATGGAAAGTTCATCAATGTTAATTTTATTTTTAAGAGATTTTTATAGTGAATCATTGACTTACTATCAATGTCTGAAATACGAACAACAATGTTAACACAATTAAAAAGGTTCCGTTTAAATCAACAAATCATCACAACTAAGCTCGATTTAGGAATCACAAAATGAATGGTTGTTTTTATCAATTGTCACCGCTTTGATCGCTGCAAGTGATTCGAAAGCAGCATTAAAATCTTAGATTTAATGCGGGGACACATTTTGTTTGATTTGTGATATTTTATCCGAAAAATTTGTTGAAAATTTATATTCTCTTTCTAGCGTAATTGATAAATAGCCTAAAAGGCAATTTTGATTGAAAACACGGAAAACATTAAGCCGTGTACGACAAATAATGAAACAATTTTGAATTAAAAAAAAAAAAATAGTTTGAAATAAAACTTAGGGGATCGCTGGTTTCGAATCTGATGTTAGGATTTTAAAATTCAAGATGGCAGATAGGGTTGCCACCTCGATTTTGTTTTCCGAATCCTTGTAATTTTGAAATTCTGAGAACGGATTTGATTTCGAGTCTGATATCACAGTTTTAAAATTGAAGATAGCGGTTAGGACTGCCACCTAATTTTTACCACACGTCTGCCACCAATAATATATTTTTTACGAGTCTTAAAAATCTTAGGGGAGCCTTAGGTGGTCGCTGATTTCGAATCTGAATTCAGAATTTCACAAAAAGATGGCAGATAAAGTTGCCACCTAAATTTTAACCACAGGATATCCACTTAATAAAATGTATTTTTAAGAGTCTTAAAACTCGATTTCGAATCTGATGTCAGAATTTTAAATTTCAACATGGCGAATAGAGCTGCCACCAAAATTTTTTTATTTTTACGAATTCGGTGCTGGGGCAAACACTAGTTACAAATCGGTCGCTGAATGCGAATTCGTTGTCAGAATTTCAAAATGATGTAATTTTTTTAACAAAAGGGTTTTTCACCTAATAAAGTGTATTTTGAAGAGTTCAAACGTCATAGAACAGATAAGTCAGATAAGTCATATAGGCAGATAGTCAGAATTTAATATGACCGATAAGGTTGCGGGCTACATTTTTTTATTTTTACGAATTCTGTGTTGGGGGCGAACACTAGGCTAAAATGGTTCGCTGAATTCGGATCCATTGTCAAAATTTCAAAATAATGTAATTTTCACAATAGGAGTGCCATCTAATAAAATTTATCCTTAAGAGATTTAAACATCATCTAGCAGTTATAGGGGGTCGATCATTTTGAATCTGATGTCAGAATTTTTAAATTCAAGGTGGCGGATAGCGTTTCCACCCAGATTTTATTGTATTTATGCGAAAAATTGTAATTTTAAAATTCTGACAACTGATTTTATCGTTCTGACAACGGAAAATCTGACAACTGGCATCACAATTTTAAAATTCAATATGGTGGTTAGGGTTGCCACCAAAGATTTTGTTTTTGAAATTTTGCCAACGGATTCGGATTCAGCCATCCGGAATTCGTAAAAATACAAACAATTCAGCTGGCAATCCTCTCCGCCATCTCTTCTGGCTTACAGTCAAACAGCTGTTGATGCTCTTGGTATAAGTGAAGACAAAATCCATATAATTCTCAGGGGAGATTTAAACGTAAATTTAGCATTAAATGATTTTTTACCCCTAACTAATTTTCTTCACGAAAAATTTGGTTTGCACATAAATAACAACGAATTTGTGCAAGACTCTATTCTGCGCTCTTTAATTTTACTAATGTAAGGCAAGATATTTTATATATTAAGCAGTTTTCAGTTTGAACTGTAAAATTTGTGCAAATCACGAGAAAATTATGAACGAAATGCTCTTTTTCTGACTTTTCGATTTACAAAATCATCGATTGCATCGTTATCGGTTGTCCGTTTCGGCAATTTCAGTTGTTCAGTCATTCTTTTTTCAATGAATTGCGAAGGGAACTTTTGATGATTTTGAGTTTTAAGAATGATAGTTCGCCACTAGCAGCCAATACAGGGGCCGAATCGCCACTTCCGTGAACGTACAACTCGTCACGTAAAATTATGCAATTCAATGACGAGTTGAAAACGATTCCTTGATGAGTTGTACGTTCATGGAAGCGGCGATTTGGCCCCAGGTGCTTTCAACAAAATTCGTATTTCGACAAGACAACAACATGATTCTTATCGCCCATCTTAGTAGCAAATCACTACTAAGATGATATATCTAGCTTGCAAAGGTATATATATCAATTGACCTTGAAACTTGCTAGCAAGGGGATAGTCATACTCGTCAAAGAGGACGACCCTATCTATCCAAGACAAGGAGACAACTGAGGACTGTATAAATTAGGTGAATGTATAAAAATGTCAATGGCACAGAATATTCGATGCATTGTTGTGCTGTATAAACATGGCGAATAGGCACTTCTTCGACGGTAAGTGAATTTAAGATTCATGCCTGGATTGAAGTTGCCGGTTAAGCATGATTTAGTGCTCTAATTGGGCACGACCAGTTACAAATACTCATGCATGTATGAATTTTTTTGTTCTCACTTGCTGCGATGTTGTGGAGCTTCTTTTGCGGGACCGAGTTGACCAGATGACTATCATAGGTTGACCCTTCTGGAAGACTCGTGCTGGATGTGGTTGTGTTTATGCTGCACGGGTCTAGATTGACCGGCGGGGTCGCGCAGTGGCATACCTGCTTAGCATGCAAGAGATTGGGTAGGTCTCGTCTTTACCAGTAGATGGCAATGAAGGTACGTAACTACTGGTAGTTTAACTGGTACTGCTTTTAGGAGCAGTGTGGCTTCATGTTTATACAATTGTATGATATATGGAAATCGTAATGCTTTGTGTTTTGTGGAACGGCTTCCAGATGACCGTGTGTTTTTACTTTGTAATGCCCAAACGGGTCCGCTGATGGAGTGTACATAGAAGTGCTGGTCGTCCCCTCCATAAACTATACCCTCGGTCTATAGACCCAAGTACTTAGGCCTACGAGGCAGGCTTACTTGTAA
This sequence comes from Coremacera marginata, assembly GCA_914767935.1. NCBI lineage: Eukaryota > Metazoa > Arthropoda > Insecta > Diptera > Sciomyzidae > Coremacera > Coremacera marginata. Next base: position 153,669,048 of record OU612045.1, read on the forward strand.
ATGCTGGAATTCATCTGTCGAATTGTACTCTACTCCGCCAGGGAGGTTTCTTCGGATGCAAACCTGTTTGTCCAAGGCTAGCATATAGGAGGATGGTTGTGTGTAGGATACGTCCTGCATACGTAAAAATTTAAAAATCCAACCAAGAGCTCGGGGTGGCGCCCATCTTGGTAGCAGGTTATATTCGGTGTATTGATATGGAAAAAGCCTGCGAAGTATAGCAATTGACCTAAAAGAGGACAACCCTATATATCCACGGCAAGGAGACAACTGAGGGTTGTATAAATTGGGTGTATGAATAAGGTGTCGAAGTGACTGACACGAAATATTCGATGTGTTACTGTTGTGTAAACATGTCGAATAGGCACTTCTTCCAAGGCAAGTGGATCACAGATTCATGCGTTTGGATAGAAGTTGCCGGTCAAGCACAATTAAGTGCTCTAACTGGGCACGGCTAGATACAGAAACTCATGCATGTATGCATTTTTTGTCTTGTTGCTGAGATGTTGTGGAGCTTCTTTCGTGGGACTGAGTTGCCCAGGTGACTATCATGGGTTGGACCTTTGGAGAGACTCGTCTAGATTGACCAGCGGGATCGCGCATTGGTACGACCGGGCTAGTATACCTACTTCATATGTAAGAGATTGGATAGGTCTCGTCTGCACCAGTAGATGACAATGAAGGTACGTCACTACCGGTAGTTAAACTGGTACTGGTTTTATGGGCAGTATGTTTTGGCACTGGGTATGCTCTCTGTTCGTGAAACAGCTTCCATGTTCGTGTTGCTCCACTGGATGACCGTTAGCTTTACTAGTTAAAGCATAAACGGGTCCGTGTTGTACTATACACATTAGTTCTGGTTGTCTGTTTCATGAACTATTTCCCTATGGTCTTGAAAGACCCAAGTAATTAGGCCTACACAGCTGGAGTATTTGCTAAAACATATCTGTCGAATTGTACTCTCGGTGCGTTCCTCTTTTTGGTGTTTAAAAAACGGAATATTTTTTATGGAATTTTGTATTGTATTTATTTTGAAATGCTCTCTCTCTTCTCTTTGTCTCTTAGACAAAATCTTTCTTATTCCAGAAGAGAAAGATTGAATACAGAGATGAAATTTCACTTCTTTACTATATAAACGCTATACAAGGTTGCCAGTTTTGTGGGAAAAATTCCATTCGTGGTAATTTTTAATTGCCCTTGGGAATTTTTTTTTTTTTGGGAATTCCCATGGTATTTTTTAATTCCCTGTGGTATTTTTTAATTAGCGTGGGAATTCAGTGTGGTATTTTTTAATTGCCGTGGGAATTTGGCAATTTTTTTCATATTATTTTTTCACAATTATTAAGCAAAAAATTCATATGAAATCATTGCCATTATACGCATTAAACGCTCTGTTTACACCACCATTTCATGTCGTAAGTTACCTTTGTAAAATTTCTTAAATTTTTGTTCTTGCAAAATACGCTTCTGTAAATATATCACTCTTATGCTATGAACATCATAAATACGGCTTTCATTGAATACCACTATTATTTCTTTGGTTTTTTAATTGTAAAGGGTTAGAGTAAACGAAGTGTTACAACCTTGTTCGTACGTTTTCTATTTCTTATTACAAAATGCTTTCTGAACATTTACAGATTTTCCAAAAATTTTGATTTATTGTGGTATTTTTTAATGCGTATGGGATTTTTTGTGGTATTTTTAAAAAGCGCGGTATTTTTGTGGTAATTTTTAATGATCGCGGGATTTTTTGTGGTATTTTTTAATTGCGGTGGGAATTTTTTTGTTTATTTTGACCGTGGTAATTTTGGTGGTATTTAATTTATGGTACTATGGGAAAAAGGTAATTTCCGTGGGAATTGTTCCTAATTTTGACTGGCAACCTTGACGCTATACTGTTTCTTTTTTTTTATGTGATTTTTCGTTCCATGTACGTAATGTTTCAATGCATGATTCACTGAATTAAAATCGGCCAAGACAAAATGCCAAAAAATTGACCATTAAAATTCTGCTAATTTTGTACAAGGCAAGCTTGTAAAATAATTGGGCGATTTTGTATGTTTTTTTTATGTTAATTTTCGATTGTTTTGGGCTTGGGCCATTTTTTCTGTTTTGGGCCTTTTTTCATTCAGTCTTGGGCAATTTTTTATTTTGGTAATTTTTATTTTGGACGATATTTCATAGCGTCCGAACATGTGTTTTAAAAGACACCATAAAAAGTACATCCACATGAGAAAAAATAGCTTACAAAAGTGTCCCATTTATGACGCAAAAATTGTCCCATTCATGGCAAAATTACGCTATTTTTTCGGCATGCATATTATTCCAATCATGCTTATTTTGAAAGTCATCTTATATGCTAAAAATACAATCAATTAAAGGTGTACTGCATACTTTTCATATATTATAAAAAAAAAAAATTTAATTCTAATAGCCTCAAAAATATTTACTTTAATTTTACAAAAAAAAAAAAAAAAAATATAAATTAAATTTTCTGAACGCCAACATTTTAGAATTTTTTGACATTATAATAACTTACTGTGATAATATTAAAGTTTAAAAAATTGATTTTTAATTTTGCTGATGAAAATTTGAAACTGCCACTGAAAATTCATCCAATTACCCTGGGAAATCAATCAATGCATAAATTACACTTAAATATTTTTTTTTAGCTGAAAAAAATCACCAACAAAATTTGACTACATGGTGGTCTTGCAGACTTTACCTGTAGACTTCGAAGCATGGAAGCAGATATCTGTTGAAGGGGGAAAAAAAAAACAAAACTAAATCATATTATTAAGAAATAATTCACCGTGGAAGAACGCCAACATAGAAGAGGACTAGTCAGCACCAAAGAGATTCAAAACGGCACGAAATTTTTTTTTTTGTTTATGATTTTTTGAAGAAATTTGTTAAATAATATATATAATGTACCTTTGTATTTGTTCTTGTGTCTGATAAATATAAATAAATAAATATACGCAAAAAAAATGTCTTATATGACAACTGGTTTTATTGAAAAGCGAGATAAATGAGGAATTCGGTAGAGTTTAATGGAGTGTCAAGACGATCCAGATAGGAGATATATAGAGCTAGCAGGAGAAGTTAGTAGGTTCGCAGAAAAGTTATGGAATAGGGCTAGAATCGTGATAGGAAACAAGGAACATTTTGCGCTACTATAGTCAAAGGTAAGGGAAAGAAATATTACAAAGGTAGAGGAGGTGAACGTTATATTTGATTATTTGGAGTACTTTCATGAACATAGGAACATAAGGGAAAAAGTTTGAAGAATATCAAAAGGAGTTTCAGGCCTTAAAGAAAAAGTATGCCGATTTGGAAAGACATCAAGTAGGAGAACAAGAGAGAGCTCTGGAGTTAGATTTGGAAAACGAGAGGCTTAGGAATTTGTTAAAAACAAAACATATTTCCGACGACATCATCGAGAAATACATAACACAACAAGCTAGAGTGGAGTTTGAGATAGTCGAACAGGCATATATCTTTATTAACTGAAAAAAAATCATATTTAGATTTTAGACGATTTTACGATGCCCTTAATTCGGAAAGTAGTTTTTAGCTTTAGTTTAAACAGGACCAAAATTGTATACACAAATCGGAAAGTTATAACTTCTAACATACCAAAAAAGTATGTTCGAATGAATACAATCCTCTTAAGGTGTAATACCCCATACTTTTTTTTTAAATTCGAGGCATATATATTATCTGAATTATAGAACGTTTCTCAAAGAATTGGGGCTCTATAAATACAAATTGCATAAAACAATTTCAACCGATAAGGTTGTTCAAAATTATAGTCTGTTTTTTAACACGAGGCATTACTGTTATCGCCAAAGATCTGTCATATGTTGACGTATATGTTATTTTTTTTTTGTGCTGGAATAACGTGCGCATTAACGAAGCGTGAGAATGTTTTCGAATAAAATGGCGAATATAAAATTTATTGATATTGATTTGATTTATAAAATAAATGAGCCTTAACTGTAAATAAAATACCATACTGTCTGAACAACCCAATAAACAACCACTTATAAGATTTTATTAATTCGAGGTAAGATTTATCATATATTTTTTTTTTTTTTTGATATCAGAGACTTTTTAAACATTAAAAGTCATAGTTGAAAATAGTATTTTAATAGTTAATTTAAATATAATGGTTGTGACCTTTACATGAAAGTAATGTTATACTTCAATTTGACCAAGCAATTTTCCATTGCTCAAGCCGTTTTTTTTTTAAGTTTGTGTTGAAAATTATAGCTTTTACTTGAGCTATAACTTTCTTGAAGTAAATAAACATCTTTATTTAAATTTTTCTTAAAATGAAAAATATCATGTTTTGATTTTGATAGTCTCATTTGTATTATTTTTTTTATACTTTCTGAACCCTATGTTGGAGTTATTTGAATCCGTTTTTTTATATCAAAAATTCAATAAACCGGTCGAAAACCGGAAATCGGTTTTTACATATTACCAAATATTTGACTTCACTAAAAATAACGCACAAATGTTAAGCAAAACGAGTGCCGGATGTAGAATTTTTCTCGAGGGATTTATACACTTTTGTTTTTTGCATTAAAATATATCTGGCTAGCCAACTTAATAAAGCGGCAACGACATAGACCAACGACAAAAAACGACCAACAAGCAGCAGCTGAGGATAAGCGAGTGTTTGTGAACCACAACAGAACTTTGCCGACAAATTTTCACTTGAACTTTGATAGAAGCTTATTTTGTTTTCACTAGAATCTCTCGAGATTTTTAGTTATTTTTCATGATTGTTCAAAAAGTTATGAAATGTTTTGAGCAAGCGTTAAAGCATCACTTTATCAAAACAGCAAGATTGGGTTTGTATTCAAATTGTGACTAGCTTGATTTCAAACTTTTACTAGTGGTGAGCTAATTATTGGTGGAAGTTATTTAAAATAATTTTCGTTTCTAATGAGTTCTTTTGTTTGAGTTCTTTTTGTTTTAAATGAGTTCTAAAAACGCAACGTAAGCAACTTTAAAATACATTTTTAACAAAAATTTACTGAATATTTTAAGATCTAAATAACACGGACCATGCCTACATTTCCAAAAAAACACTAAACACATAGCAGATAAACATAATTCATGAACGCTGATTTTAACAATACTGGTCGTTTTTTAATCCTTAGATGAATTTTCAAGAGACTTAAATTAAAATCTTGACGCAGTTTTTGTTAGAAAAAATTTTTCAGTCAGCCTTTTTTCTTTATGTCTTTAGGTGTAGCATTTACAATTACCCGGGGAATAATTTCGGTGAACAGTTTCAAGCTCGAAACTCAACCTATAGGGTTTAAATAGATCTCATAAATCAAAGAAGCCGTTTCTTTATATACCATAATTAAAAGCTTTGTTTGAACAATACAAAATAAATTTTTAAAAGATTTATTTTTCTTAAACAAAAATATTCTATAAACAGGGTGTCCTGCAATTGAGCGCAACTGAAAAGAGCTGAAAGGTTATGTTGAGCTGAGTAAAAAATCGTATAGGAGGGGGGTCTATTTTCACAATCTTAGGAGTTACGAGGTTAATCAATATTTCACAACTTTGATTCACGTTATTGTTTCTAGCAGATATTTTGATAACTCATTTCAAAGGCAATAAAATCACCTTTTTATGGGTATATCATTAAACCCCACCAACTTAACCGTTACCGAGCTGTGATCGTGTGATTACCAAATTACCAAATTTCAACTTTGAGTGCAAATTTCTCAGAATTTTGCGCAATAAATTAAATTCTTTTCAGATTAATTTTGTAACTTATTCAATTTTCTTTTCAATGACACCAAAAACATAAAAATATCTTAAACAATAAAAACGTTGGCTCTACTAAATAAATTATACCTATTAGAAAATAATGATAAATAATAACATTACAATTAGTTATGCAGTAGATTATATCACTGTTTTCTAATAAGTATAATTTTTTTAGTACAGCCAACTTTTTTATTTTTTAAGTTATGTTTAAGTTTTTGTGTCATTGAAAAGAAAATTGAATAAATTACAAAATTGATTCTAAAAAAACTTTCATTTATAATGCAAAATTCTGAGGAATTCGCACTCATAATTGAAATTTGGTAGTTTCAATCGATTGATTTCATCTTCACACGAGCACAACTCGGTAACGGTTAAGTTGGTGGGGTTTGTTAATATACCGTTGGAAAGGTATATTTCATTGCCTTTTAAATGAGCTATCAAAATAAGTTCTATGTAAGTTAGTTTTCTGCTAGAAACAATAATGTGAATGAAAGTCGTGAAATATTAATTAACCCTGTAGCTCCTAAGAATGTGAAAATATACCCCCCCCTCCCCCACCCCCTCCCATACAATTTTTTGCTCAGCTCGACATAAACTTTCAACTCCGTAACTTGTTGCACTCAATTGCGGGACACCCTGTATATATGCAGAAATTTTAATAGCACTTTTGAAATGCAATGTTTAAAAAATTCTACAAACTCTTAACTTTTTTGAAGTTAAAAACATTTCAAGGCTTTTTTTCCAAAAATTTTCGAATGTTAAGACTACTCAAAAATTCATAAACTTACACAATCAAATATTTTGATCAATTTTAAAATTTTTCGAACTTTGGAAAATTCACAATTACTTTTATTGGAAATCTTTAAAAATAATAAATTTAGAAATATTTTTAAAAGCTCAGAAAAAGAGCCTAGAAATTTTTCTCATTAAGCTCATTTTGATCTTGGCGGATATGTAAACATGCAAAATTGTCGCATTTAGGGCACAGAAAACCCGCACGCATACATTGAAAAGCCGATGCACCCAAAACGAGTCACTGTTTGGTGCGGATTTTGGTCCAGAGGCATAATTGGGCCATTTTTCTTCGAAAATGAGCAAGGAGTGGCTGTTACAGTCAATGGCCATCGTTATCGGGCCATGTTGAACGAATTTTTGTTCACAAAAATTGAAGAGAAGGATATTGGCAACATTTGGTTTCAACAGGACGGCGCTACGTGCCACACAGCCGAAGCTACACTCGATGTTTTGCGCCCTGTTTTTGAAGATCGCATTATCAGCCGCAGAGCTGATGTCGTTTGGCCACCTCGGAGCTGCGATTTGACACCGTTGGACTATTATTTGTGGGGTGCCCTCAAAGATAAGTGTTACGCCGACAAGCCAGAGACAATTGACGCTTTAAAGGACAATATTCGTGAAGCCATTGGTGAAATACAGCTGCACACAATCGATAATGTGCTTAAAAATTGGACCGATCGTGTAGGCTACTGCATGGCCGGAAGGATTGTACATTCAAATAAAAAAGAAATTTGGGAAAATATTCAGTAGTTTTTTTTTATGCATTTCCAAAAAAAAAAAGTTATTTGGACCCTTACAGAAATGCAATTTTTTACAATTTACAACAAATTTTTTTAACACTGTATTCTTAGATTAGTTGGAAATGAAGAAAAATTAAAAATTTTCGGACATTCCAATCATTTGAATGTGAGAAATTTCAACATATACAGTAGTCCTTACATACGTACCACCTTACAGGCAAAAAAAAAAAAGTGGATCCATCCCATCGAATCCAAACTATTTTTGAAATGTAATTCTGAGATATACTACTTTTTTTAATTTAAGAGGATTTTCGACACCCTGTGCAAATATTAGGGAGAAATAATGTTCCTTAATTTGAGAGGAAATTAAATTTCAACAATTTTACTTGAATCAAAATTTTACGTAGTTTAGGAGATAAAGCAATCTAAGCACAAGACCGTTGTATAAAATGTGACCTTGAAAAAATCGGTTATTTTATCTAACCCAAAAAAATTCCTTAGACAATGTGTTCCATGAACCAATGGCAGAGCTGTAAAAGAATGCAATCATTTGTGATTTTAAATCATGTGACTTACATTCAATTTGAATGCATTCATTTTTTCAAATGAAAATGAAAATGAAAAAAAATTATTGCATTCGTTTTTTCAAATTATTGATTGTGATTTTAAACTTCGAATTCCAATCAATGATTTCAAAAAAATTATTGCATTCGTTTTTTCAAGTAATTGATTGGGACTTGAAATTTCAAATCACAATCAATGATAATTGAAAAAATGATTGCATTCGTTTTTTCAAATCATTAATTGTGATTGAAATTTTCAAAAAATTGATTGAATTCATGTTTTCAAATCATTGATTGGGACTTGAAAATTCAAATCACAATCAATGATTTGAAAAAATGAATGCAATCAATTTTTCAAATCATTGATTGGGAGTTCAAATTTCAAAATCAATGATTTGAAAAAGTTAATGCAATAATTTAATAATTAATGCAATAATTTTTTCAAATCATTGATTGAGATTTGAATGATTTTAAAACACAAATGATTGCATTCTCTTACAGCTCTGACCAATGGCCATCAGAAACCATTGGATTTTTCATAGTTATTTGATATTATCCTGAAATTATTTCACAGTGTACCAGATACAGCTTTGAAAAAAGATCTGGGAGCTTGATGTTGACAGTAAATTTTTTTATTTATATATAAAATATGTCTCTTCCGTCAGTTGTTTTTGTTTTTGTTAATTTTTTGTTTTTATATTCTTCTGAAAAATTTATAAAGCGTTGTGAATATAAGCCGTTAATGTATGATATTTGTAATATTTCGATATTATAAAAATACATTTCAAAGTTTGCAAAATATCTTAGATTTTCACAATTCTTTAAATTCCAAAAAATTCATATGCACAAATTTTTGAAATCTTCAAAAATTTTTGTGAATCAAAATTCCAATATTTTTAAGCATCTAAGGTTTATTTTTAAAGTGTTTTAAGTTAACAGATAAAAAGAGTAATCTTAACATCAAACAATTTATAGAACTTTTTTAATTTCGCACTTTCAACATTTCAACACCCCAAGATTGTTGAATAACACAATGCAACAACCAAAATAATTACAGACTATTTTTGCAAAATATTCCAATAACAAAAATTTTTACACACTTCGATCAACAGATTCTTGTTAACCCATTTCTGGCCAAGACAAAAAAAATGTTTGGCTAGGTTTTAGTTTCCCAAAAATGGGTCTAAAATGTTCAAAAAATTTGTTCGCTTTTCCGTTCACCTGGGGCAGCGGGGTCAAATTATATGAAAAATCAACATTTTCGTTATAATTACACGTTTATTTAAAAAAAAAAAAACATAGCAAATAAGTTCTGCATTAGTTAATAATGCAGAGGCACATTGCACTTTTTTAACGAAAAACTATGATTGAAAAAAAAAAGGTTAAGCGCCTCGGGTGCGTTTTCGCATCCAACGAACAATTGCATTTCCTTACCGTTATAAAGTAAATCATTTATTATATTTTGATTTATTTTCATCACATTAAGGTAATTGTAAAACATTTTTTCTTCCGTTAAGTATTTATTTTAATTTTTTTTGAAAGTAGGTAAAAAATTTAATATTTTTATCTAGTAGGGGGGAGAGTGTATTGCAGGGGGAATGCTAAACTCTACTCGCAATACGAAAGCTAAAATATCAAACATTGTTTTTATGCATTAACATCAAATAATACTTACATTTATTGCCTATTAAAAAATATACAAACTTTTAGAATGGAAAACGCACCCTTTGCCAAGAAATGGGTTAAAAGATTACGTTTGAGGTATTTTCTAGCAATTTACTAAGAAAACTTTGCATATATGCCTTTTATATAATTATTATGTTCACAAAACTATAGTAAAATTATATGAGATTTATTTTTGTAGAATATTTTAACCCTCTAGAGCGTTTTATTATTGAGGTTTTAAGCACTTTTTAAAAAATTTTAAAAAAAGTACTCTGCAAAATAGTCCTAAGGTTTTAATATATTCTATGAAAATTTTCCTAGCATAATTTTACTATAAACCTTACAGTAAACAGTTACAGCCATGTATTGAGTACCTTTTTTAATCTTTACGTTTGAGAATTGCTCAATTTAGTGTTAATTTTAAATAGATATTAAAAATTATTCACTGGTTAAAACTTTCAAACTCTCTATCAGGATCTGTTGAACGATATCTGTAATTTTTGAAAGATTTAAAAACTGCCGTGCCGTTTTTAATTCGACAAGCTTTTGTCTTTATTTCAGAAAAGCCTTTTATATAATAGTGTAAATTACAAAATTTTTAAAAATCCGATTATCAGAGATTCCGAGAAATATTTTGTTTCAAATACTTTGATTTATTCAGAATTATTCAATTCCAGAAAAATATGTCTTAGAATTCTTTAACATCGATTTATTTTATGAACAAAAGGCTTTAAATTGCATGTAGCCAAAAATTAAAAAAAAAAAATTAAAAAATTATACAATTCTTAAAATTATAATTTCCCTAAAATTTTCTAATATTTTTCGAAGATCGGAAATTTTAAAATTTATATGTTTCATTGAAAGTTTTCTTGTAATTTCTAAAAATTTTTAGACATGAAACTGTATTTATTCAAAATTTTGAAGTTTTCAATGTATACCCAGCAGAAAATGTCATGCCTGATCAGGCAAAAATGACCGAGACATCAGCTTTGCTTGAAAACAACCCTAATTTTTTTCATGCTAGTGTTCGCCTCTTCAGACCTGAAATTTGGTAATACCTTTTTTATATGTTCATCTATGATTTCTGATCTGAATATAAATTTTTATTTCAAATTCATATATGAAATCTGGTCTGAAATTAAAAAAGACTGATTTTCTGTTTAATTTTAGGTAAGGATACAGGTCTGTAAAAAGTAAGCCTGAATCATATTATAACTTCAGCCTTGAAATCGGAACTGAATAATTGAGGCATGATTATGAAAAGAAATTTTTTCCTGAATTCCAGGCCTGAGCAAGTTTTCTGCCGGGTATATATTATTTAAAATTATTCTTCTGATCTTTAAAATTTTTTGGCTCTCCAAAATAAATCCTTGATTTTGACTGTGCCCGAAAAATGTACTTATCCGAAATTTTTTAATTTCCAAATATTTGCTATCTCAAAACTATGTCAAAATTTTTAAAAATTTCGAAAAATAAAATAAAAATTTGTTTAAAATTTCAAAATCCAAATATGGATGATAACACATTTAAATTTCAAATGCAAACTTAATAAAATATTAAAACTTTACCATAACATAAAAGTGTTTCATAATTTTAGCGGATTTCAAAAATTATAAAATTTTTTTATGAATTTGCACTTTTGCACGAATCTCCACTTTTCATACTGTATCAAAAAATTTTGATTCTCAAGAATTGTAAAAATATTCAACATTTTTATTCAAATCAGTTTTAAAAATGTTGAATATTATGAAAGCTTATAAAAATGTGCAAATTTAAATATGTTTTCAATTTTTTAATTCTACATTTTATTTAAATATTTCAAATAATATAAATTTTCGAAAATTTACAACTCTAAAGAATATCAAATTGATAAATTTTTTTCCAACTATAAAATGTAGCAACACAAAAATTTAGAAAAATTCTAGAATATTTATGAATTAATGGTCAATTTTGAACTTTCGTTTCGTTTAAAAAAATCAAAAAACAAAATAAAAAGGCACAAAAATTCTTCGCTTTTTTCCCCCTCTACCCTCAACAAAGCAAAAGAGAAAACCACTTTGCATGGCACAGCTCAAATTTACGATAGATATTAACTTCATATCATCAAATAAAACAACAGCTACGAGTACAACAACAAAGCATTTTCTTCGTGCAAGCTTTTCTCTATTGCTACAAAAACAAAAAAAGGAAAACAAAAAAACAAAAGTGAAAAAAAATGTGTGTAGGTCGGTTGGTAGGTAGATAGGTAGGTATTTGAAGTTATTTATGTGTATGCATGTAGATATCTTTGAGAATTTTTATTGCCTACTTTTTGGAGTTGCTGCTAACGCTGTTGAAGTTTGCACAGCTCAGTATCGATGTTGTTCGAGATACGAAAATTTATGTTTTAATTAATTTTTCACAACTGGGCTTTTGATATAGCTTTTTTTTCTCAAAAAAAAAAAAAAAAACTTTGCACCCACAATTTTTTTACAATTCTTGTAAAATTTTGCTGTTGTTGATTTAGAATTTTTGTATATGGTGCAAAACTGCGTTTTTAAACACTTTTATTAATTAATGAATTATTTAGATTTTTCACCACTTTTTTCACCGTTTTCACTGTTTTTCACAATATGATTCAAACAATTTTTTTCTATACTTTTTGTTATTTTGTCTTCTCAACTACACACAACACATAAAAAAAATGTTCCGTTTTCAATGTCTACTTGCTGTGCTTGTGTGGTTGTTGTTATTTTTGTTTTTTTGTTATGTTAGTCTGTCTGTCTGTTGGTCTGTTTGGTATGGTATGTCTGTCTGTGTGTGCATACGGGTGTGCGTTTGATGCGTACAAACAAAACACGTTTCAACCGCAGCGTCAACTTTTGAGGCGTCCGAGCTCGTTGTGCCCTAGCAACATAATGAGTAACATTTAGCATTTGGATCGACCATGGACCATGGACCAGCGAGATTTTCTTCCTTCAGCTACAGCAGCAGCAGCAGCTCTGGTCGGGAAAATCTGCACAATAAAATTTTCCAACGCCTGAGCATCACATCTGTGTATCCATTCATTCATCCATCCAAACATTCGAGCATCCTTCATTCAAACGTGCAGCCAGCATTCGTCCATACGTTCGACTTTACTTTTGCAGAAACTAAAGTCTGCACAGCTCTTAGAAGAAGCTTTTCTTGAAAGCATAGATGTGTCATTTTCATTTTTACGCTCTTGCAAGCTTTTATGGGTTTCTTGCCAATTTTGTTGTTTTTGTTCTACTTGCTGTTTATTTGGCGCGATTTTTCACTCAATTTTAAATCCAGTGTTGGCGAACGATTTTTTTTTTTTTTAAATTTACAGATAGCAACTGTAACAAGTTATCTTCTAAGGTTGAGAACATAGTAAACGCAGGTTCAGACAGGCAGGCAGATTCCACATTGGAGCAATAAGGAAACCAAGCCATGCATTTCTCTTGCTCTAATGTGCTTTCTGGAACACGGATTTTGGTATGGCCTTCAGAGCGTTCACCGATTTTTCGAATGAACTCTTCTTTGCTGGTGAAACGCGTTCCTCGAAGCGGTTTTTTGACTCGATCGAACAGGAAAAAATCACACGGAGCCAGGTCAGGTAAATATGCCGGCTGCTAGATGGTTATCGTGTTGTTTTTGGCCAAAAATTCACGAATTAGATGAGCATGAAATTGAGTTCTTCCGGTACCAACTTCGCAGCAACACGTCTCAAGCCCAATTCATTCTTCAAAATGTTCTGAACGAATCCAATTGAAATGCCGACGTCCTCTACTATCTCTCTAATCGCCAATTTGTGATTTTTGACCAACATTTCTTTGATTTTTTCAACGTTTTCTTTGGTAGTCGAACACGATGGCCGCCTGGTACGAGGGTCGTCTTCTACTTCGTCTTGGTCACTCACAAATCGGTTAATCCACTTGTTTGCCTTCTGATACGATAGAGCAGAATCACCGTAACACTTCACCAACATTTTACGCGTATCGGTGCAGTTGAAACCATTTTTCACACAAAATTTGATACAAACTTGTTGCTCAATTTTTTCTTCCATCGTAAAAATCGAAGCACGTTTTAAACAAAACACTGTCACTTTACCAAATGTCAACGAGAGACGCTGATATTTGGCAGCCTTGTCATAGATACGTGTGGCAACCTACTAAAAAAGCCTGTCTTCGTATCAGACAGTTTAGTCCGGTTCACAGTGTGAATGAACCATTCACGTATTTTGTCATGTATTTTGTCAGATCTGCTTTAACTGCAACACTATGCGAATTCACTCTTTTTCTAACTTGAAGAATGCTGCACTTACTTCGCGCGTATTATGCCTAATGATATTAACTGGTACTAGTATCTTCTTTGTTGTTGTAGCAAAATCTTACCTCATGAAAATATTTTTGTTTTTAGCTAATCAATATATACGGGGCTGTTCATAAATTACGTCACATGTTTTGACCCGCTCCCACCCCCCTATCATATCAATTGAAAAGAAAATTCGGTCACGCCCACCTCCCACTTAATTTTTTTATTTTATTTTATATGGTGGCGGAAAAATAGGCATTTAGGGAGACTTAGGTCTCAATTTAGAAATCTGAAAAAAAACACTGAGTAGTTTTTTGACTTTTGAAGCTCATCAACAACCATCCATCAGTAAAATTTGTAAAAAGCCATATAAAGATCACCCTAATATACATAATATAATTATGAGCTTCAGCTTAAAATTTTTAGGAAGCTGTAAGCAAAAAGTTGATGAGTCAGAGTCTTAAAAAAATTTATGTTTAAATAAACACTTAAAATGTACTCTAGAAATAAAAATGTATGACTGCAACTTACTGCTTTCTGTAAAAAAAAATCTTAAAGTTGCAAGATATTACGTTCTGACCACAAAAATATAACATAATATTTTTTTTTTAATATGAAGCAATTATTTCATATGCATTTTAAAGACCGAAGCATGTTTAATATTATGGTTTTTAATTGATCATTATATGTATAAAAGGAGCTGAGATATATAAGTTAACACAAATGCATATATCGCTGTAGGTAGCAAAGAAATATGGCCACCATTTTGAAAGAAGAAGAAGACAAATTTTTTAAAAATCAGTTCTTAGATTCAAATATACTGGGCAACTGTTAATAAATAAAAATAAATAATAATAATGGTTGAGCAACCAGTGTTGAACCAGTTGATTTGGACTGACTCTAATGTAAACAGAAAAAGAGACCAAATACAATTTTTGCGCATGATGTGCATATCCTCAAAAAATACATTTTTCGACTACATTACCTTAAATATCCCGAAATCTCAACCATATAGTCTAATTTTGACCTCGAAATCGGCATCTGTGTTTTCGATTACATATAGGTAGATAGGTCAGGATCCATGGATAGGTTAGGTTAGGTTAGTATGGTTGAGACGGCTGCCCGTCTCGTGCACTTGGGCCAATAAAGGCCCCTTGTGATACCATATAATCTTCTTTAACTTGGTGTTATAAGAGTCCTGTCTCCGTTGAACCATCCCGTGGGGTTAATGAATCTGTCGATTTTCCTTGGATCTATCTTTGAGATTGAAGCAAGAGAGTGAAAGAGGGGTCGACTGAGGGTATTAAATCTCCTTCTACTTAGAGCGGGGTAGTGGCAGAGAAAGTGTTGTATGGTTTTCTCCTCCTCATCATCTCTGCAGCTTCTGCAGAAGTCGTTGGCATCACAGCCTAGACGAAGAGTGTGAGCTCCTTTCAAGCAGTGTCCGGTGAGTACCCCTACCAGAACAGAGAGATTCGGTCTTCCGAGTCCCAGTAGGGAGGAGGTGTGATTGCTGTCGTAGAAAGGCCAGGTAAGTCTGGCTGTGGAACAGGTGACAAGGTTATACCACCGCTCATTGGACTGGCGCAGCGTGCTTCGCCTGCACTGGAGTTTAAAGGTGGCCAAGGGTATACCTACCCCATCCTTTTCTGGAAGGATAGCGACGGTCGTACCCCTTCTAGCCAGTTCATCAGCTTTACAATTGCCTTCTATGTCTCTGTGCCCAGGCACCCATACAAGGTGGATCCTGAATTGCTCAGCCATCTCGTTGAGAGATTTGTGGCATGCAGCAAGAGATTTAGAGTTTTGGTTACAGGAGCATAATGCTTTTAGCGTCGCTTGACTGTCCGAGAAAATATATATAGCCTTCCCTGAGGTACTCAGCTGGTTGAGGTGCTGTGCTGCTTCCTTGATGGCTAAAGACTCCGCTTGGTAGACGCTGCAGTGATCGGGTAGCCGGAATTAGGTCTCAATCCCCAGGTCCCGGGAAAAGATTCCTCCACCCTTCGAGCTTAGAGCCGTCAGTAAATATGCTTAAGGCCCCCTCCATATAATGAGGCATGCTTTCCCATTCCTGTCGTGTAGGAATGCGGACATTATATTTTTTATCAAATATTACCTGTGGTGTGCGGTAGTCTGTGTTGGAAGGAATAGTGGCCGATGCCAGTATCTCTGAGTGTCCGTTACCATCTCCGAACCAGGATCCAGACTCCCTTAGCCTCAGAGCTGTGATAGTAGCATCTTCGATGGCAATTAGGTATAAGGAAGGTAAGTGTACTTTGAGAAGCTTATTTAGTATGGAAGACTTACGAGTGGCCTGAAACCAGACAATCACACCGTGGAGTATAATTGGTCGGACGATAGCAGTGCAAATCCAGCGGACTATGGTGGGAGAAAATCCTTATTTCTTGCCTATTGATTTCTTGCAAGCGAAGAGCGCTATGTTTGCCTTCTTGATGCGTTCCTCAGTATTCTCATTCCATAGAAGTTTTCTGTCTAGGATCACTCCCAGAAACTTTGCGCTGTTGCTGAAGTTAAGCCTGACTTTGTTCAGTTTCGGGGGTGTTAGTATAGGGGTTTTGTATCTCCTGGTAAAGAGAACCAGTTCCATCTTTGCCTGGTTTAATCTGAGTCCGCAGGTTCCAGCCCAGCTGGATAGCGGCCAAAGCACGGATTCCATGATGTTACAGAGTGTTTGCATGAATTTACCACGTATGAAATCCATGGATAACTTTTGTGCTTTTTTTTTATTATTATTTATCAGAAAAAGTACAACGAAAAAATTGACATGTTTTAAAATTGAATACATCATTTTCAATTTGTTTTTTTCATAAAAAATTTTTGAATTTTTTATAACAGTATGTGGTTATTTGCACAAAATTTGTTGCAAGCTATTTTTTTATCACAGTTTTTAAATTTAAAACTATGTATTCAAAAAATAGCTTACAACAAATGTCGTCAAAATAGCAACATAGTGTTATCAATTCGTATGTGAATATTTAAAAAATTAAAAAATTTTATATGAAAAAACACATTTTGAAAAATGAATGAACATTGTGTTCAATTTTAAAACATGTCGATTATTTTCAGTGTAGTCAAAATTAAAATATTGTAAGCTTAGTTAAAAAAACATGTAACTGAGGATATAAACGATGTTGTGTAAAAACATTGTTATTAACGCCAGAGGGGTTAGATTCGCTTGCAAAGCATTATGCACTGTAAGATATGTAGCTTTCGAAGTGCGCTTGAAGATTCATTGCAGTTTCCCATTTTTGGGTAGTGGTTCTATAACAACATTACAGTTTCTCAACTCTATTCTTTAAGCCACTACATTTTTCCTAATGGGTAACTTAAAAAAAGTCACTCCAAAAATGTTCCACTCAACGGAAATATTGAGTATTGAGCAGCTTTCTAAGCTCATAGAGATTAAGTTCAAATTTAACTCACCCACAAGTTTTAACCAATTCGACAAATAACAATATAGAGAAGAATATATTGCATCTGAGAGAAAAAGATGTAGGGACAGAGAGAATATTTTGTACGGCGTTACACTAGCAGTGAGTACTGAGGTGCGTCAGGTGTTCGTATTCGAAAGCTTGCTTAACGACTATAAGGGTATTTTAAATGTCATTAACTGACGTTATTGTTTTTGTCGGTTGAAATTCATAATATATGAACGCTCAATTCATGCTGGTGTTTGTGTGGGTGCATGTGTATGAGTACAGAAAATAACTTGACCTAACTTGGGCAGGTGCAGTCGACAATTAAGTCTGATTTCAAATTTTCAAAAAAATCTTGCTTTAAAGTTTTCAATCGTCATATATATAAGTATGTTCTATAAAAGGTTATTTGATTTTTTTGTGATAACTTTGGCTAGGATAACGCTAGAAGCTCTAGATTTTGTGTGTATATAGAAATATATGTATGGAACACAAAAACATGAATAACTTATTTCGATATTATGTCGACTTAAGCGATATTTTATTTGAATTTTCATTCAAAAATTAATCGATTTATACAACACACAAATCGATTTAAAATTATTTAGACTGAAATTAATCAAAATTAATTTCGAATAAAAATAACATCAAAGGTAACACAAGCATACAAAAATAAATATGTTCGTTTTTCGCTTATATCGTTGTTTTTTTTTTTTAGATCACATCTTTGCGTATACATCATGAAATCAACCATAATCTAATTGTGCTGTAATGTGCTCAAGTTGTGCTATAATATACCATAGAGATGTTATATAATCTTTTAAAAATGAATAAAAGTTCTATGAATATACGGTTTTTAAGCATTAAAAACTAATGATAAAACTATACTTCATCAAAATAGTTATAGAACGTGACATTTCCAATGGTTTTATTGATTTATGTTATTGTTTCTTTTATGAATATTTGAAAAAAATTCACTTACCTACTAAAATAAAATTGTAAGTACTTGACTTCAAAATTTGTTCGAATGCAAATACACCATAATTCTTATGGCACATGCATTTATGCATATCCAACTAAATCTTTAAAAACTCACGTTTTTCAAACGCAATTAAGCAGGGTTTTCCCGCATTTTTGCAATGCATTTACGGTCATTTAAAGCAATATGTTTAGCTTTTACAATTTCACGTTTCATTAAAAATACCCTTGCTACACTGTAGCACAAGTTTAACACATCACAGCACAACTTGTATATTCCAGAAAAAAATAAGTTGTGTTGAAAAATCATCACCTCATCCAAATCATCAATCGTTATTGATAGCATACGTTGGGCACATTGCAGTTAATTTTTTTGTGTTTTGTCAGTAATCAATCGAAATTCCATTATTATTATTGAATTTCGATTTTTTTTTTTTCATTTTCTTAGAGAGTTTCATTAGTTCAATTTTGTTTTGTAATTTCTTCAAATAAATCCAAAACGGTTTAGATCTGTATGAGGTTAAATAATTTTAAATAGAGTCTTATTAAAAAGTTTCATTTTATATAATGGCAAAAGTAAATTAAATCTGTTTTAACACAATTTTGAAGAATTTTGATTTTATTAAAATACATAAGAACAACTACAGCGGAAGAATATCATCAGGTCTAATCCATTACGTATGGTATCCATCACTTCAAGCCCAGCATACCAACGTACCATACTATCATCCCTTCAGTAATTTCATACCCAACAATATAAAGTCAAATAAAGAAGTCTCTTTCACACATTTTCATGTGTTTTATAGTGTAATTTGAAGATGCAACTTGAAAGTACTGTATACACGGCTATAGAAGTTTCACATCAAAAAATTAAGACGATCTATAGTCGAACTCTTTTATATATTTAACTTTTCATCGAAAAACATAAGTCAAAGATCCATTTATACAAATAGATTTCTGTTTCAGTTGTATCGATTCAAATGTCTATAGATATGGAATGGAACTTTAAATAAATTTTAAACAAAGTTTTTACCAATTCTTACCAATAACAATATTACAATTTTTAAAAACTTTAATTAAGAAATGACTTAACTTTATGAAGAATATTTGGCTCAACGTAACTCTTGTTTTTTCAATCAACATTTCTATTAAAGTTTATCAATTGTTAGGCTCACCTTAAGTTAATGTTGAGGCATTTTAATGTTAAAAGTGATAATTCTAAAAATCTCTGCGACACATTGTAGCACAAGTTGATCACATCACAGCACAATTTCCAAATTCGTGAAAAAATTATGTTCTGTACTAATTCTTATTTAAAAGCAATTACATTTTAAAAAAATAGTCAAACTTTTTTGTGTCTCCAATGCGGTACATTATAGCACACAACGAGCACATATCATTACATCAAAAAATAATGTCTATATCAATTTTTTTTAAAACATTAACATAACAAAAAAAACTCTCTGCTTGCAAAAGAAAAAAAATTTGCTGTCCAAAAACTCTTATTGCTCGGCTAGCAAAAAAAAAAAAACATCACAAAATTTTTCATAATAAAATCTTTTGAGTGCTAATTTTAACGTGCTTGTAACAGACTCTCGAGTGCTTCTTTGCCTTGGCACTCAAAAGCCTCTCAAACAACAAAAACAACGTGAATGAAACAGTTTTTGTTGTTGTTGCTTTTGTTTTTATTGTAAACATCTGAACTTGTGGGCCAAGGATAATGCTAGCACTTCATCTGCTGCTGCTGCTTCCTCTTCATCTGCTGCTCCTGTTGCTGCTGAGTGTTGTAAGCAAAAAGCTTTTATCAACTCACAAGTTCTTTTGTTTGCGCTCATTTTTGATTTTTTTTTTTTTTGCTTAAATATCCCTCTCACTGTTATTCTGCAAAATTTGCAGCTGAAATTTTGCTATTACTTTAGTTAATATTGTTGTTGTTGTTGTTGCTGCTTCAACTCACCTCAACGACATTGAAATGGCAAAAGCTTTCCGTTAGTGGGTGGCTAATTGTCGACTGTTGCATGTCGCCAGACAGTAGATATTCTAGAATGAGCGGGAAGTATTGATGAAAAATTCATTTTAATGTGAGAGTAGAATAAAGCGAGAGAGAGAAAGTGATTGAAAACGCGCTTGAAAATCACTCAAAAATTAGGATGGAACGTTTACGATTGGGTGATTCGGAAGGACGTTTGCAATGCTTGGAATTACAACAAGAGCAAAACAACAACAAAACACGATTTATCCGTGATGATGATAAATGCTAGGATGTGGATGAGCTGCTTCATAAAGCATTGTACTTTGTTGTTGTGGTTGTTGTAGCCGTTGTTGTTGTTGTTGTTGTCATCGTTGGAAAAGCAAAAAAAACATCGAGCGTTGAAGCTTTTAAGGTAGTGAATAAATTTTAGTTGTTCCTATCATTTTATGTCACTCAAAATATTTCTCCTAGGTCACAACTTGTTACACTGTTATTTTTATTGTGCTTCTTTTGCTGTTTTGTTTTTTTTTCTCGTCTTTCAACAGTTGCTTTTGTTATTGCCATTCTTTATTAGCAAATCTAACAACATCAGAATTTAAAAAAAAATATGCTGAAGATAACTTTTAAAAAATAACAAAAATATTATCTTATTTTCATGGCTTCTGCCTCTCTCAATACTACTCTCTCACTCTTTCTCTCTCTTTTCAGCGCTTTCCATCTTCTTCCCACACAAACACGTGCAACCAACGCCCATCACCTCCCATCAGCTCAAAAATATTAGCCGCGATTTAATTCTCACGTCTGTGATTTAGTGACTTCCTCATCTGCTTCACTGCTTTTGTGGCTCTTCTTTGTCAGGCTGCTTTATTCTGCATTCTGTTTTTCGCGTAATTGAATAAAACTCGAAAAATTCAAGTCCTTCCTTAACTTCCTTTGTTGTTGCCCAGCTACTACCTTCAACATTTTGAATGCCACACAAATGTTTTTATTATTCAGTCAAAAAAGTTGTAAAAAAGTTGCGTTACCCACTTTCATGTGTTGTGTTAAAGGAAGGGAAGAGCATGGGGGGTAGACTACATTGGCAGCTTTGTGTGGCAAGTAAGTTAAGAATGGTAACTGGAAGCAAAACAAAAATACAGAAAAAAAAACTCAAGTCATAAATTCTTTTGGGTATTCAATGAATTTGTTAAATTCTCTTCGGCGTCTTTTGGGAATTCAGTGAATACCATAAATTCTTTATGATGTCTCTGGGAATCGACATTTTTCTTTTTTTTTTTTTTGTGCACCATAAAAAGATCGGAAGTCCCAAAAGTTAAATAGAGCCTTCAGTAGAATTTTAAAAATTCTAAAAAGATTTCTAATCGATTTTTAGAAATTCATTAAAAATCTTGAGATTTTATAAGATATTTGAAGACTATAAACAAGAACTCAACTTGAATTCCGAAAAACTTTTAATTTAAGAGAAATTTGTAAATAATGGAAACTCATTCATAAAAAATTTATATATATATCAGGTCCATTCAATAAGTCCGTAGGATAAGTAAGAAAAAAACAAAATTTTGATAAAACTCAATTATATTATCCAACATAGTTGCCTTCGAGAGCGATACAACGAGTATAGCGATTTTCCAACTTTTCGATACCACTTTCATAGTACGATTTCTCTTTCTCGTCAAAATAGACCTCAGTTTCAGCGACTACTTCATCATTGGACTTGAATTTCTTTCCAGCAAGCATTCTCTTGAGATCTAAAAACAGGAAAAAGTCGCTGGGGGCTAAATCTGGAGAATACGGTGGGTGGATAAGCAATTCGATGCCCAATTCATTCAAATTTGCCATCGTTTTTATCAATTTGTGACACATTATCTTGGTGAAACAACACTTTTTTCTTTCGCAAATGTGGCCGTTTCTCGGCGATTTCTGCCTTCAATCGATCCAAAAGTGCACAGTAATAGTCGCTGTTGATGGTAGTTCCTTTTTGGAGATAGTCGATGAATATTATTCCTTTCGCATCCCAAAATACAGACCCCATCATCTAACAAGCTGACTGTTGGGTCTTTGCTCGCTTTGGATTCGGCTCGTCGACTGCTCTCCACTCAGCTGACTGTCTTTTGGATTCTGGTATGAAATAGTGAAGCCATTTTTTATCCATTGTCACATATCGACGATAGAATTCAATTTTATTGCGGTTAAACAGCGCCAAACACTTCTCCGAAGCATGAATTCGTTGTTGTTTTTAGTCGACTGTGAGCTCACGCGGCACCCACTTTACACAGAGCTTTCGCATGCCCAAATGTTCGTGTAAAATGGTAAAAACACTACCATCTGATATCTTTGCAATGTCAGCTAGCTCGTGCACCTTCAATTTGTGATCGTTCATAACCAATTTCATAACCAAGGGGGTGTGGCTCCGCCCATATCAGTCAAATTTTTGATATCGGATAGCTTTGGAAGTAAAAATCACAGAACATTGAAACTCAGAATGGAGTTACCATTCTTACCATTCCATTACTTGGTGCGATCTTTCTAATAGAAACTTGGACGACCATTTCACAAGGGGATGTGGCCCCGCCCATACCAGCCAAATTGTCTCTATCGAATAGCTATGGAAGTAAAAGTAACAGAATATTGAAACTCAGGATGAAGTTTCCACTTGGTGATGTCTTTTTAATAGAAAAATTGGCCGAGCATTGGACCAGGGAGTGTGGCTCCACTCATATATGCCAAATTTTTGATATCGAATAGCTTTGGAAGTAAAAGTCACAGAACAGTGAAACTCAGAATGGAGTTTCTCACTATTTGGTGATGTCCTGCTACCGAGAAACTGGTAAGGGCATTAGACAATGAGCGTAGTGTCAAACAAAGAGTCAAATAAAAGTTGTTTGTTTTAGGCGTAGCAACTCGCGCTGGGTTAATTAATAAAAAAAAATAAAAAATAATAATAAAAACAAACTTCTATATATGATACATAGGCCATTGCATGAATACATGGAATTTTAATACCCCAACGCGTACTGCGTAAATGGTGTATTAACTTTGTCATTCCGTTTGTAACGCCAATAAGGAGGCGAGGCACGTATGGAAAAGTATATTTTTTATCAGCATCACCTCCTGAGTCGATTTCCATGTGTCCGTCGTCTGTCTGTCTGTCGACACGATTACAGCCGTAATTTTAAAGCTATAGCGATGAAATTCAAAATATAAGCTTTTTTTAAAAAAATTAAGATCAAGTTCGAAAATGAGCCAAATCGGATGAAAACCACGCCTACCTCCTGTACAGAGTGCCTTTATTTTTACATTAATATCTCTTAAAAATCCACAAAAATTAAGGAAATGCCTTCAAATTTTGCACATAAGCTTCGATCTTTAATTCTGACTATGAAATTTGAGAAAACCGGATGAATATCACGCCTACCTCCTATGCAAAGTGGCCTTATTATTAATATAAAATCTCATAAAAATCCACAAAAATTCAGGAAATGTCTTGAAATTTTGCACATGAGCTTTGATAATTAATATAAAACAACTCTATAATATTTGCCAAAATCTGATACATAAAAACCACGCATACTTCTCGTACAAAGTGGCTTTATTTTGAACTAAAATCTCTTAGAAATCCACAGTAGTTAAAGAAATGTCTTGAAATTTTGCACATGAGCTTTGGTATATAATATGAACCATATCTATGATATTCGGCAATATCGGATGAAAACCACGCCTACCTCCCATACAAAGTGACATCATCAAAATAGGAAAACTTTCGTAAATATATAAAACTGAATGTCATCGTGTCTGTCGTCGCTAAAGACTTCGAATATACTTGAATTCAGCCGCGGGGGGTAGTTTAGCTTCGGTACCCTGCCGAAGCTCCATTCCTTACTAGATTTTTTGCCCTCCCCTATGCTGTTCCAATTTTTTGTGTGTCCATGTGGCGGCCATGGCGCAGTGGGTAGAGTGTGTGGCCCATACGCCAGAGAACCTTGGTTCGAATCCCACCTGACACAGAAAGTTTTTCAATTGAATTAATTTTTTTGTTCGGCCCCCACCTCTCTGCAGAAAACGATAAGCCTCAGAGAATAAAACCTGCCATGAAAAGCTTCTTGAGAAAATAAGCCGTTCGGAGTCGGCATAAAACATGTAGGTCCAGTTCTCGAGCATTTGTGTTCAAACATTTCACAACACACACAACACAATTGATCATAAGAAGATCGATCAAAGTCCCTTCAAGGGCTGAAATGGCCATTTCATTTTTTTTTTCATACAATTTTTTATGTTATTTGGACGTGTTTCGACCTCCACGTATCACTTTTTACCATAATGCAGTTTTAAAAGTTTTTTATTGCTTTTCCATTATGATTCATTTAATAAAAATTCATAAAATTTATTCATAAATAAGTAAAAGCAAAAAAAGTAAATAAAAATTGAATAGTAGGGGAGAGTGCTTACATACTGGCACCGTAAGGTCTTAAGGCCATAACTTTCGTGTGAAACATAATTTGGCGGAATTCTCGGTTTCGTTTGAAAGCTGAGTTCAATAGCTAAAAAATTTCAAAATATACGATTTTGGCAGTCAATTTTGCAAAAGTCTCGAAAATCGACCTTCCAAAAAAGGTGCCCAGGTACTGGCACCCATTTACACTTCCCTAGAAAATATTAAAAATGAAGCATAAACACTAGTTTATTAATTTTTTATTTGTTATTTATTCTTTCAGCGGCTTATACTGGCCATTTGAACTGAAAAAATTATTTAAAATGGTGTATTAGCAAATTAAATAGAAATGAATAAAAAAAAATTAATTAAAAATGGGTGAAAGTTATGTTTCGCTGAAAAACGTATCTGAAAGTGGACAAAAATCAAAGTTAAACGACAAATTAACAATCTAAAATCGTTTAGAACACCATTCGCTATCAAAACAATGACATTGTTTTTATTGTCATTGCTATCAATGACGGCAGGTGGGCACTGACGCTATTCTGACATGACACGAAATATTTTTTTTCCATTTCACAATAATTTTCGATGGCTCGTGGAATTTTGATGAATAAAAAACACACTAAGAATTCCACTAATTTTTACCTTTTTATATTGATGCAAAATACTTGAAAATTCACTTAACAAAGATAACCGATATTAGATCAGCTTAGAATTGTTCGTATTTTTAACATTTGGATGACCGTGCGACTACAGCAACACATACATACGAGGGGTGCCTTTTATATTTCGGGATTAGAGAACAAAAACAAATATTAATCATCGAAAATCACTTTATTGTTTTTCAAAATATTCTCCATTAAGATCTATACACTTTTGCATGCGTTTGAACCAATTGTCGAAGCACTTTTGCCACTCTGATTGAGGTATCTCCAAAACATGCATTCTGAATGCCGCAACCGCTTCTTCGGGCGTCGAAAATCGTTGTCCACGCAGTTTATTCTTCACGGTTGGGAATAAAAAGAAGTCATTCGGTGCCAAGTCAGGACTATACGGCGGATGACCCATCAAATCGATGTTTTGGGTGCTCAAAACTGCAGTTGTTTGAGCCGATGTGTGAGAGCTCGCATTGTCGTGGTGAAGAGTGATCCGTCTTCGGCGGTTGGTTTTCCTGATTTCTTGGAAGACAACTGGCAAACAAATGGTTGTGTACCACTCAGAGTTGACTGTTCTACGTTGTTCTAGTGGTACGGTTGCGACATGTCCATATTTTCCGAAAAAACAGGCGACCATTTGCTTGGAAGTGCTTCGTGCGCGAACAACTTTTGTTGGATTTGGCTCATCTTGAAACACCCATACAGTCGACTGATGTTTACTTTCGGGCTCATACGCGTAAATCCACGATTCACCACCTGTCACGATGTCATAGACGTGTTTCGAAGCACCGCGATCGTATTTTTTGAGCATTTCCTTCGACCAATCGACACGAGCCTTTTTTTGAGCGATTGACAAATTGTGTGGGATCCAACGCGAACAAATTTTTTTGACAGTCAAATGTTTATGCAATATTGAATGTATGCTGGTCCCACTTATGCCTAAGGTTGCCTCAATCTCACGATAGGTAACATGACGATCTTGCAATATCAGTTCGCGCACAGCATCAATGGTTTTCGGAACAACAGCTGATTTCTAACGACCTTCACGAAATTCGTCTTGGAGTGAACTACGACCTGATTGAATTCACCATACCATCGATAAACACTGGTCCTTGATGGAGCTTCATCGCCAAAAATTGAATTAAGTTCATCCATGCACTGTTGCTGTGTTAATTCACGTCGAAAGTTGTAAAAAATAATCGCACGAAAATGTTCACGATTTAATTCCATTTTTAGACCGAGATGAATCTTTTAAGTTACTATAAACAACACAAATAGCGCTCGTATGTCAAAACGTTCTGAGTACGTATAAGCCAACAAATGTCAAACTTTGCGATAGAGCTTTCAGTTGACAGATTGCAACACCAGGGTTGCCAAATCCCGAAATATAAAAGGCACCCTACGTACAACTCAATGATTTATGAAAGGTGAACGCTTTTTGAGATGATACTTTTACACTAAGCACAAAGTCGTTGTCAGTGCCACAGAAGTCAGAACTGATGGGTGCCAGTAGTTGGCCAGTGCCAGTAGGAGGGCACTCTCCCCTATATTTATTAAAATTCAGTTAGGAAGTTGATACTTCACCACTTGCAATTAATGCTGCTTTTGAACTTCATCGTTGGTAATGCTTGTAGCAAAATCTTCCATTAGTTTTACCGCTCATTAACTACTTTAACATGTCTTACACATGTCTCACATTCATTATAATAAGGATCAAGATGCCACTCATTTCTGGGCTTATTAAGCCAATCGACTTTTACGCCGAGGCTGTTGTGAAATATAAACCATTAGTTACAACCTAAAAGATGATGAAGTTTTGTGCTAGAGCTTAAAATAGGGTATATTGGATGACCCTTGACAAATTATTTTGGTCTCTAAGTTTGAAGCAATTTCCGGATAATCGATTTGAAAATAAGGAAAATACAACACACTCTTCGGTAAAATGCCTTTCCATGTGAGATGTCTCCGTACATTTGTTGGAAAAAAATAGAAGGAGTTGTTGGATTTAATTTCTAAAAGTGTAATGGTGCGCTGGTTGTATAACATGAATACTCGTACTTGATGTGAATATTGAATATATATTTTGAATATTATGAATATTGAATATATAAATTCTGACGCATACATGAAAAGCGACGATACACGTGTATTTAAATTTTTTGCCCCTTTTCCGAAAAGGTATATTTTCTAGTTCATATGACAGAATGTGTGTAACGCAGTGTTCTTTTTCACTCTTTCTTAAAATCCACGCAGTGATTTTTGAGTGAATACCAACTCAAGATCTGAAAATTGTACAGCTTTAATCAACTTCACTGACAAAACAGAATCTGTAATATGGTTCCAAGTGCTGCTCTTCCCAAATTTCTTTAAAACTACAGCCTACTTTAGGTGAGAGTCTTACTCAAGGACCTATTGTAGTTGTATTTCTCTTTAGCGTTAATGGAGCAGTGATTGATCTTTGGTACGCAAAAAACAAGACTTTAAAAAAGCTCATAAAAAATATTATAATTTTCGAAGAAAATGGAACTTATAAAATATATATTTTTGAAAAACTGTTCAAACAAATTGTTGCTTGTCCGTTGAGTTTAATCTAGGGTATGGAAAAGTCCGCGTACCTTTGTGAGCGTACCTTTTAAAAAGGTTCACAAGAAATCGTAAGCGCTCGCGAGCGTGTACTATAGAAAAAGGTATATCACTCTCATCCACGAGCGCGTACGTTTTGTTGAGACTTTGAAATGAGATCACATTCCGTGTACCTTGCAAAATGTACGTGCTCATGGAATGATGCTTTTAATGCTCATGGGACAGCTCATGAGTCGCTCACTGACATGAAGGGCAGAAATGAGAACTGAGAAAAATGTTGCTCCCAGTAGAGTACATTGAAAATTTTATGATTTCTGTAGACTTTGAATTATATATGGTACTAGTTGGATTATTGGATCTTTTTTAGGTTCTGTGGACTCCTTTGATAAAATTTTTTTGACAAATAGGTTTTGGACAAAAAAAGCTTCACTTTCAATATTTTTGGAACTACTTGAATCATTGAAACTTTGTTGGGTTTAATGGACTTCTAAGACAAAAATCTTGGAGGTTTAACAAATACGCACGTCTTAAGCAGATAAGTTCCAATTGCAATATTTTTGGAACAAGTTGATTCATTGGAACGTTTTGGGAATAGTGTCTCCTTAAATAAAATTTGTTGACAAACAGGTTCCACTTTCAATAATTTTGAAAAAAAATTGAGAAAAAATTTTAAAAAATTCTCAAAAATTTTTTGAGAAATAATTGGAACATTCTGATTTTTTATGGATAAGTGAACTTCTTTAACAAAAGTCTGGGTTTTTTTGAGAATAGGTTCCACTTGCATTATTTTTGGAAATAGTTGAGGCATTCTAACTTTTTATGGATAAGTGAAGTTCTTGGATAAAAATCTTTGATTTTTTGATCAATAACCCAACAATGTATTTCCAAAAGTGCAAGTGGAACATATTTGTCCTATATGTCAAAAATACAATATTTTTGTCCAGGAAGTTCACAAAACCCCAGAAAAATTGCAATGATACAACTAATACCATAAATAATCGAAGTGGAACCTGTTGGCAATAACACCATATATTTTTGTCAAAGGAGTCCGTAAAACCCAAAAAGTTAGAATGACTCAAGTAGTTTAAAAAAAAAATCCAAGTGGACCTATTAATATTTTATATAAATATCAATTTTAAATTATAATTAAAGCAAACATTTTATTCAAGGATACCGCCAAATCCAAAAAGTTCTTATGACCCAAATAGTTAAAAAAAAAAAATTGGAAGTAGAATTTATATGTCCAAGTGGAACCTATTTGTCAAAAAATGTTATATAAGGAATCTACTAAGCTCAAAAAAAATCCAATCACCCAAGTAAGTTAGTTCAAAAACTTAACCAAGTGGAACCTATTTTTCCAAAAATCCAGATTTTTATCTAAGAAATCCACTTAACTCAAAGAATTTCAAATGGCCAAAGTAATACCAAAAATATTGAAAGTGGAACCTATTTGTCAAAAAATACAAAATTTTTGTCCAAAAAGTCCACAAAACCAAAAAAGTTGCAATGACTAATAGTTCCAATAATATTGAACGTGGAATCTATTTAAAAAAAAATTTCCAAAGAAGTTTATTAAACCTAAAAAAGTTCCAATGAAACCCATAAAAACTCCTTCTTCGTATCTGGGAGCTCTACTATGCACTTCCTCCATTCATGAACAGTCCCGTGAGCATAAATCGTCTCATTTGCGTACACGCCCGTGAAAAGGGGAGAAACTTCCTTCCATGCAGTAACCCAAAACGATATTCGTAAATATCATATTTGCGACTGTATACTTTAAAGTTTGTCTGTAGTTCGGTTATTTTTAATAAGTTGGTAATCACTTCGGTAATCGGTAAGTAATTACTTTGAGAATCGGTAATCAGTTGGTAATCGCTTTGGTAAATGGTAATGGGTTGGTAACCGCATCGGTAAACGGTAATGGGTTGGTAATCGCTTGGGTAATCGGTTGATAATCGATTTGATAATCGGTTGGTTATAGTTTTGGTAATTGGTTGGTTATCGCTTCGGTATTCGGTTGATAATCGCTTCAGTAATCGGTTGGTAATCGCTTTGATAATTGGTAATAGCTTGGTTATCGCTTCCGCAATCGGTAAAGAGTTGGTTATCGTTTCGGTAATCGACTGGTAATCGCTGCGGTAATCGGTTATCAGTTGGAAATCGCTTCGGTAATCGGTTGGTAATCGCTTGAGTAATCGGTAATTGCTTTGGTAATCAGTTTGGTAATCGTTAATTGGTCCGGTGATCGGTTGGTTATCGCTTCGGAAATCGGTTATTGGTTCGGTAATCGGTTGGTAATCACTTCGGTAATCAGTTGGTTATCGCTTCGGTAATCAGTTGATATTCGCTTCGGTAATCGGTTGGTGATCGCTTCGATAATCGGTAATTGATTCGGTAATAGGTTGGTAATCGCTTCGGTAATCGGTAATTCGTTCGGTAATTGGTTGGTAATCGCTTCGGTAATTGGTTTGGTAATCGGTTGGTAACCGCTTCGGGAATCGGCGTGTTAATCGGTTCGATGGTCGCTTTGGTCTTCGGCTTGGTCGATGCTCGGTAATCTCTAAAAAGAAATGCTGTACAGCAATAATTTCTGTTATGCTAACAGCGTGATGATATCGCTACCAGCGTGATGATATTGCGAATCTATAGCTTTCAAATTTAAATAAGACAACTTTTACACATTTTTTAATATAATGATTTAATATTAACTAAATAATATAAGGATACAATTTATATATTAGGCAACAATAGGATTTCACTTCAAAAGAATACACAAGCAATTTTCTATAAATTTAAGTCTCACAAGTAGTCACATAAGATATTAATTAACATTTAATCGTTTTTAACGCTAAAACTACTTACGAATTAAACATTTCTAAAGACATTACAATAGATTTTTATAACACAAAATTATAGACTAAGCATATTATAGACTAGTATTTGCATTAAATGCATTTGCATATCTAAAAATATTAAGTTACAATGGTTTTTTTATTACGATTAAAGGCTTACAATATGTATCACATCACAAGTTTAAGACAGTTTACGATTTTTTTTCTATCTAGTTTATAATTGAATATAATGTCACGTTATTAATTTAAAATGTAAACAAAACAAAATATGCTTTTATCTAAACTAAGCCAAAAACAAAAAAAAAATTCAAAAATCTTTTGCGATTTGTCATAATTTGGAAAAAAACATGTTTTGAAAAATTTTCCTAATACTAAAATTTAAAAATTAACCAAATGCAACAGGTTGCATTTAAAAATTTAGAATTTTTTTAAACTAGTAAAAAAGCGAGGGAAAACATTCTGTTTGCTCTATGAAGAGAAAACTTAAACAATGGCAGCTCAGCTGAAGTTAAAAATATTGATCTAAAACTATGCAAGGCTTTAACATAACTTAAAATGATCTATTTGGGAATATTTAATCTTGTTAGATCATTTGTGTAAAAAACTAGTAATAATACAATATAGACAATAAAAACATAATTATCGATATTGACCATAACGGTACTGAGAACAGCAACATCGTAAAAAGCTCCATACCTAATTTATGGGCTAACCTTTACTAAAGCTAAAATCTCATTATAAGCTATCCTTGAGCAGCTTTTTAAATCTTTTCGATCTCAACAAAGCGTTGCTTTTTGTACTGATCACAATGCCCCAAAATGTATTTTAACTTGTCGCCATATTTCGAACATAAAATTGCATTCACAAAAGGTGGATGATCAGCGCCTAATTCCATCCACAGCTTGCCACCAGGTTTTAGATGAACACAGGCTAAGTCAAAGATAATGCGTGCCACAGTCAAACCATCTGGTCCACCATCCAAAGCATTCAGGTTTTCATAGCTACATGAATAAAAAAAAAACACAAATCAAAAATGTTTACATTTTGAATAACTTTATTCCAACAACTTACAGTGTAATTTCCGGCGACAGATGCTCGAAATCTTCGCGTTTCACATATGGCGGATTTGAGATAATCAAATCGAATTGAAGATCTTTTAGCTCAGGTGGCAGAAAGTTATCCTTCTCCATGGTGTGCAGGTAGACTTCAAAACGATCTTTCAATCCGAGGCGCTTGGCGTTTTCCGCCGCAACGGTTGTCGCAAGCTTGCTGCGTTCGATGGCAACACTTAGTAGCTTGGGCAAGGTGTGCAGCATAGCCAAGGACATGGCGCCGGTGCCGCAACCAATTTCCAACATTGTTAAATCGGTTGCATTTTCATCGGAGCAACGTTGGCGATACTGTTCGATAACCTTGGCCACGAACTCCTCTGTCTCTGGACGTGGTATGAAAACGCTGGGCGCCATCTTCAGATTGATATCCATGAAATCCCATTCGCCCAGTATATATTGCAGCGGCATGCGTGCACAGCGTGCCTCACACAAACGTTGGAAGTCAACGTACTGCTCGGCTGTCAATTTAATTTCTTCATAGAATGGAAGATTGTTCTATGGATAATATATAAGTGGATGGAAGGAAGGGCAAAGGCATTGTATTAGCTTGTCTTGGAATTTGTTAATGTGAAGTCAGTAGTTATTGGTCAATACTCACATATTTCCTTTGCAAAACATGCGCCACCAGACACTTCAAATTGAATTCGATGTCACCAACTCCTGCCTTTTTAAGTTTTTCCGTCCATTCCTCTAGTGATTTTTTCACACAGATCAGCTCCTTGGATGCAGAAGCTGAAGTCGCTGCCGCCGTACTTGTTGTTGGAGTCTGTACCATGGCGTAACGTCGAACGTGCTTCGTTACGTTTAGCGAAACTTGCTGCATTAGTAATTTAAACATTTTTCAAAACTATTTTAATTCAAGAAAATCAATAAAATTATAAGTTCGGGAAATATAATCGAATCGTAATGAAAATTTTTAACAAATTGAAAAATTATTGACAGCGGGCAATTTTTTTCCATCTGACAGCCTTGAAGCTGTGTTCAGTTGACAGTCGCCATGTGCGATATGGTTTGTGTCACGGATTCGAAGTCAAATAAAATTGCTGCCAGCACCACCTGTTACAGCATAGCTAGATTGTAAGCGGTAGAGTATTCATGTTTAAATAAATTAGAAGCGTTATTGACTTGAACTAAGACACAGGGTGGCACGAATAGTATTTCCAGGGCGACGCAATATGAGAGTGTTACTTTGAAAGCATATAGTTTGTTGTCCAAGCAAAAATCGTTATTCAATTTTATCTGTTTATCAATTTTAAAAGTGATATTTTTGCTCCAATATGCGTTGTGAAATAAGACTTTGACAATTTCCTACCGATTTGAGCAATATAAATAGGCTGTAGTGGGGTGATATGTAACACGTTTTTATTTACTTCAATAAAAGTTTAAAGATATTTAATTTTTGATTCATTTGCAGGTCAATGCCTTACAGAAGAACTAATTCGAAGTAAGTATTTTCATGGCTACTGAATATTTTGAGATATGGATGACATAGAATAAAACTTAGATAAATGGCTTTTTTTAGACGTAATTAAATTGGTGAAGTGAGGTGATGTGTAACCCTAACAAAATGTTGTTTTAAAGGCCAGGAACTTTAAATATTTATTTTTATTTTGACTTTTTTGTTTAGTAAAAGTATTATGATGAAAATTTAATGAAACGATAGCAATATTAAGTAAATCTGGCGCTTGCATTTGCTGAATTCTAGTGAATTTTTGTGATTTAAACGTTTTGGTAAAAAATTGCAAAAAATCATGCACAAATCTCGGATGACAGCAAAGAGCGCTGGCTTTGCAGCTTTCTTTGTTGTTTCTTTGTTTTTTTTTTTTCATATTTTATTTCTTTTTTGCCACCTCCTGCAACTGTAAACGTTTCTTTGGCGTTGTTAGAGCACAGCTTTTCATTGATTTTTCACCTCGATTCGATTTTGGTCTGGGCTAAATAGTATGAACTGGGCCGATCTTTGTGAAGGCCAATTTACACGATTCACTATCATTGTTTACTTTGGATGAATCATCCGATTTGAAAAGTGCAAATTGAGTTTCATCTTTAAAATGAAGATGATTGTCATCCGCATCGAACAGTGAAAGAAGTAGAAGTATTTCCTACTTTGGACGAAAGTGAAAGCAAATCGTTCTTATGTGTCATCAGTGGTGAAACTCAACAATCCTAGAACTATTATTTTAATTCGGTTTTTTATTCTTTTAGACGACATTGCTATTATTTTTTAAAAGACAATAAAATAAATCAACCAACGAATAAATTTAACACATTCAACATCGAATCATCCATCTTCTTTTAAATTTACACTTTGAATAATGTAAGTTAAAACTTATTTCACTGTCATCACTCAACGTTCACTATCATCGTTTTGAGTGAAATGTGTAAATTCGCGTTTAGCGCCGTTGATGTGATTGCATTTCATAATTTCACGTTCTTGGCCCTTTAATCGCAATTATAATGTGTAAGATGTGTTGCACATCACCCAACCGTGAGCGTTACACATGTAAGCCCACTATAAGTCACTTTTTAAAGCAGGGAAATGCAAAATCTTTTGTTACATTTAAGAACTCACTTTTAAAATCTGAAGAAAATTTTATTCGAATCGTTATTTTTTGTATGTTAAAAAATTTTTAACAAAAATTATTCTCGCTTTTAAAGAACTCTAATGAATGCATGCCTGCCTACCTCTAGCATTTATGAAAAACTATATGCTGCCTAAAGAAGCATATCAAAGTTGTTCATTCACTCATTTGTCAATATTTTGTACGAAAAATCATCGTGTTACACATCTCACATTTCCCCACCTCACACTAATTATGAGTGACGAAAAAATTACTCAAAAAAGTTTCTTCGAAAATTTTATACCACTAATCAAAAAATTAGTAATAAAAGACTTTTAATGTCTAAATAGTCTCTCTTTTATTAGTACATGAGAGCGTTTTTGACAGTGTAAATCGTGCAGGAGAGTCAAAAATTACTTCAATATGTGGCCGCCCCGCACGGTAGAAGTGAAGCTTATACCCTAAAAAGGGATTCTGGTATTGCTAAAATAATTTTATTTTATAAAAATTTTTTAATTCACGGTGTTTGTACATTGCGTAATAGTTTATTTTCTCTCTCCCTCTCTTTGCTTTGTTTGTTGTTGTTTGAACTCTTCATTGATGGGCACTGTTGTAAACGCCCAAGACTGATTAACAAAAATTTTGGAAAATTAGTAATAAAAATTAGATAGCTTAATTCTTTGAATAAAATCGATCGCATCCATGTTAAAAATCATTTTTATCGTTTTCATTTATTCCCATGGTTGTAAGATTTTTCCTGAGCTTCAATTTTTTTTTTGTTTTTTTGAAACCCTCTTCATTAGTAGGAACTGAGATAAAGTGTTTAATTAGTCAAGAAAAAATAATATTAAGTTAAGAAAAAATCTGAAAAATTTGCAGAAAATAAACAAACGCGTGATCAAACAAACTTTAAGGCCAGATAGAAAACGAAGATATAACAAAAATAAAACAGTAGCATCATAGGAAAATTTTTTAAAAAATAAAATTTCGAAAATTTCTCTGAAATGTTTGAAACGATTGAGCAGGTGCCAAAAATAGGTAAACGGTCTAATGAACACCCTTTTTGTTAACTTTATTATTAAATAATTTGGATAAAAATTTTTAAATTATTTCAAATAGTGTTAAATTCATCAAAACTTACATTTTATAATTTGCATAAAGCGAAGTAAACAATTTTATCGCATTCCATAAAAACTATTCTGATAATATAAGAATCCCACGAAAACAAGTTTTTACTATTAAAACTAAACAATATCCACATATTCAGCTTACTCATTGAAAATACAACCCAGCCACAGCGACAAATTTCAAACGCACGACCGAATCATTATTTAATAATTTAAAGGTAGGAGTAACAGTTCTTTTGTCAATCAACATTTGTCAAAAACGCATAAGAAAAGAGAAAACGAACTAGCAGCAAAACTGATGAAAAGTTAAACTTTGTATTGATTTTGACAAGTATTGGTCGACGCTCTGAGAAAATAGGCAGTTGTTAAGGCTACCTCTTTCATTGTATCATGGACCGAATAAGACAAGTCTCAAATTTTTTTGAAGTCGTACTTTGGCCGTATATTACTGCTTCGTATGATATTTACCACCAAAGTACGATCAACGGTTGAAGTCGAATTAAGATTTACTTCATAACAACTTTTTGTTTTTATTTGAAGTTTAGTGTGCTGTAGAAAATAAAATTTGTAGACATACATTTCTACACGCAAAAATTTGGAGTAGAGTAAAAATTTTTGTGTGGAGAGGAATGAACTGGTAATCTCTTCTGATTGACATATTCACATTTTTATTGTTGCAATTGTATATTCTATGAAATGCAAGGAATACACATTAATAAACTAACTAAATTTAATAATAAATTTGTTCCAATTAGTTTTAACAAATTCAACACTAACACATACTTGCTGCTTAGTTTTTGTTATTGATTGTCAAATTTCCACACCAGTTAAATGTATGGCCATATAATCAACAGCCAAATTTTGACATTTCAACTCTCCACTCAGTTTGCATTAACTTGGCAGCATTGAACAAATTTTTCGTTTCAACTGCCTGTTCGTTGTCAAAAATCTCAATGTATATCTTATAGAATTCTTCTTTGCTTCTACAATATACTAAGCTTTAGCTTTCAATGGATGACCGACCTAACGCAGCTTTGGGATTTGGGTATTATTATTACTCGATTACTATTTTTTTCGAGTGCGGGAACGCGTTTAAGTAGAAACTATCAAACACTTTTAAAATTTCTTGCGATCGCAAACTGAGCTTTTATTTGAAAAGCTATGTTAATTTGCGGTTCGGTCCAGTGGTCTATATGTATGAAATTCTGCATTTACATAAAACTGTGTTAAAAAATTCCGTATGCCAAAATTCTACTTTTTTAAAATACTGATTGACAAAATTGTGGTTTTGCAAAGTTCTGTAAAAGGTGCACTCGTAATCATTTAATGCAGTTAATTGAAAGCAGAATTTTGAAAACTACACAAAGTTCAAACTATGCAAAGTTCAAATATACAGCAAAACATGTTTAAATACTACACAAAAATGTGTAAAAATTAAAAATATGACGAAAAAATATTTATTTTTAAAAAAGATATGCAAACCTACACAAAACCGTGCAATGGTGAACTTAACATGTGTAAAAATTTCAATCATGGCCAATGCTTTTAAAATTTGAAATCGATATCATGATTTAATGACTAAAAATAAACAAAATGAGCATTATTTTGCCATATGTACCATGTTGATCCACGTAAAAAAGGTTTTGGGTCTTATCTCAGCTTCAGCCGATCTTGTGATGTTGTGAATTTCAATTTACTCAACATACTCTTAGATTTTCAGTTTGTTACAGCAGATCTGTAATTTCCTAGAAGGTTTGTGTACAAAAGAAGGAATTTTAACAAATATATAAATACTTCTTAACAACCAATCATCGGCAACGCTTTTCCAAATGAGTCAATCTAAATTTACACATGCATATTTTTTACACATTTTTTGGTTAAAATAAACATAAAAGAGTAGTTGCAACTTTTACACTCCAGCTGTGTATTATTCACAAAAAATGTTTAAAACTGGGCATATGTAAATTTTTGGCACTTTGAGCTGGAAAAGCGTTGCCAACGATTATCATTGTGTACATTCTTAAAAAACAGCACAGTGAAAAACAGCTTTTTACAGTATAATAACGTGTATATTTTTCAAAAAAAAAAAAAATGTTTTGTTTGCTTAATGCGTTCTAGTTTAGTGTTATAGTATAGTGTTATAGTTTATAGAATATACATACATGTTTTTAAATCAATACCTGACATTGCAGATTAAATAATAAATAGTTTTTTAAAGCGATAATTAAAAAAATATATGCAAAATTTCGAAAAACAAAAGCTTTAAACGCAATTTCCTCGAAACTAGTCTTTTTAAAACGATTCGATAGATAACTCGAAATCTATTGGCTCAATTTCAATGAATCTTAGTGCATTTTGTTCGTAATTTTGTCTTTTAAGCATCCCCCTAAAAAAAAGTGCATAATATTTTTTTTAATGGAAAAAAAACGCGTGAAAATCTCTCTCTTTTTTTAACTTTCTACTCTAACTTTGCCGAATTAGTGGTCTGTACTTTAAAATGACATTTGATCTTCTTGTTTCAGATGCATAGAAAAGGCGATATCCAATGAACCGTTTTGGATGTCTTTTTTTATTCTTTTATTCAGCGCTCTAAATATAGAAGCCTGAAAATTATTTTCAAAAAAAAAAATATTTTTATAAAGTACTTTTTATGTACACTAAACAGTATAAATTTGAAAAAAAAAATATTAATTACTGCTTGTATCTAACAAAAATTTTTGAAAAATGGTGTTTTTCTTTGGTTATTACACGTATATTATTCATTAAAGAAACAGTATTGTGCAAAACAGAATTTCAAGTGGACAGAATTTCAAGTGTACGAAATTACAGCATTTCGGCAATACATACTATTTTGACAAACAGAAAACTGACCCGCTCCCGTTTATTTGTATCTAGCATTTTGATTTTAAAACTAGTAAGGAATGGAGCTTCGGCAGGGTACTGAATCTAAAATACCCCCGTGGACGTACTGATGTATATCCGAAGTCTTTCGACGTCTATAAAATTTTCATGTATAATCGAAAGTAAAATGCCACACCCACTTTTCTAGTATAAAGACTCTACATTTTACTGAAGAATATATGTATGGGTTGGATAAACGACGTGGGCGAAACTTGGGTACATAAAGACGCGATGTCATTCAGTTTTATATATTTACGAAAGTTTCCAATTTTGATGACGTCACTTTGTATTGATGGTAGGCGTGGTTTTCATTCGATTTTGCCAAATATCGAAGAGTGGCTTATGCTAAATATCAAACTTTGTATGCAAAATTTCAAGACCTTTCTGTCATTTTTGCAGATTTTTAAGCGATTTAACGTATTAAATAAAGCCACTTTGTATGGGAAGGTAGGGATGGAAGAATATAATAGTGATAGTCTTTATTATACATAAAAGGCTATGTGCACAATTCCAAGACGTTTCTACAATTTGAGCAGATTTTTAAGGGATTTTACGGTTAATGTTAAGCTTCTTTGTATGGAAGGTAGGCGTGGTTTTTTCCCGATTTTTCCAAACTTCATTGTCAGGATTTATATTGAAGACCAAAGCTTATATGCAAAATTTCAAGGCGTTTCATTAATTTTTGTGGATTTTGAAGATATTTTACTGTTAAAATAAAGAAACTTTATATGGGAGGTAGTCGTGGTTTTCATCCGATTTGGCTCATTCTCGAACTTGATCTTCCTTTTTTAAAAAGAAGCTAATTTTTTTAATTCAAATTACGGCTGTAATCGTGTCGGCAGACGGACAGACAGACGGACACACGGAAATCGACTCAGAAGGTGATGCTGATCAAAAATATTTATACTTTTCTTTACCTGCCACGCCGCCTTATTGGCGTTGCAAACGGAATGACAAAGTTAATATACCCCTTACGCAGTACGCGTTTGGATATACATATGGTCACCGTAACCACAAGTCCAACCAGTAAAAGTCTAAGCTGGCAGGACTGTTCTAATCATGCGATTAGGTTTGTGTCACAGCTTTAGGTATATGGCATTTTCCTGGTGGTAAGTAGATGAACTAATCTTCATTGAATGTAGTTAGTAGCAGAGTCAAAAAATATTCAACAGTGTTGATTGCACGATAGAAAATTGAAAATCAAACATGGTCGAGCAACATTAACGCTGCGTCTACACCTAACAATTATCATAACAGTTCTTTAATTCGTATAAAGGCTGCTGCCCACTTACGGCACGTAACAAAACGAAACGACAAGCCGGTCAGAATTCTTTGGTTTTATAGCCACCGGCTTTTTCGTCGGTCGTTGCCGTTTCGTCGTCGTTAGTGTGCATGAATACATAAGAACGCAGTGTAGTTATATTTTGTAGTTTCGTTACGTGCCGTAAGTGGGCAGCAACCTTAAGTTGTCGAATTATTGTCAGCTGCAAGGATATTGTCAGATTATAGCACAGGTGGGCTTAACAATTGCAAGACAATAAATGACAATTGCTTCGTTTTTTGACGTTTCCTTCCAAAGTGAAAAAAGAAAAAAAAAAAAAGAATAAAAAAACGCGGTTTTTGGTTTCGAAACTAAAAAGTATAGTTTTACGCACAAAATTAATTTTTTTTTTCGCAGGCCAACAATCTTCGCTTCGATTTAGTATCGGCATCAGCCATAATTTAGAAATTGGCTTCAGTGTAAGCTATGTGCTAGCTTTTGCCGATAACTTTTCTTTGCCTATAAATTGAAACTTGAAAAATTTTTTGAAATAATTTTCATTAAGTTCTAAGATATGATTTGGAGAATTGTGATATATGCATAGAAACCTAGGAAGGCGTAGGTAAGAAAGTATAATAAAAGTGAGTAGTAGTAAACGCATCGGCATTGGAGCCACAATCGGTATCGGTATAAGTACAGACATCAGTTCATGGATCTGCATCAGCACAGGTGTCGGCATGGGTTTCACTATCTGCATCGGCATAAGAATCATCAGCCAGGGAATGGCTTTTAAAATGGACTGAACATTGGTATCGGCATCGGTGTAAAAACTGTGTTAAGCCATTGGCTTATTTTTTTTGAACAACAACGTTGTCTATAGTATCAACGTTGTACTTCTTCGTAATATTGTTCAGTTGTTTTATGTTGATACAAATATGCTGACTCTCAATCAGTATTGTTGATAATATTGCAACATAGTGTGGGCAACAGCATCTCAAAGCTGTTTCCTAGAAATTTCCTATATGGAAATTTGCCACACACAATATAGATGTGTCAGCTCTTTGGGATAATATAAACATCCCAAGACGGCATCAACGATTAAGTCAAGCGTTGAGTTAATGTAAACATTAACCCACGCTACGTTCAATTGCACCCTTCCCTTAAACCCTCAAAACCATTGCCATGAAACAGCATCGTTGTTTAACGAACGATCGCAAGATCGTTCGGTAAACAATGATAAATTCACGATGTATGCCTGGAAGCTCACTTGATGGTATTCGATGTGACACTCCTAAAAAAGCACTTCAACGAAGCAGTTTGCATTAGTTCTGGCATAACAAATAAATTGGTGGCAGCGGTGGGATTGTGACTATGGAAAAGTGATAGCAGAACAAAAATAAGTTTGTTCCTGAAGATGGTGTTAGCAGAAAATAAGTTTGTTCCCGAAGATGGTGTTAGCAGAAAAATAAGTTTGTTCCTGAAGATGGTGTTAGCAGAAAATAAGTTGTTCTTGAAGATAGTGATAGCAGGAAAAAAGTTTGTTCCTTCAACTAGTGCCTACAACGAAAGGAATCATTGGAAAATGCTGTTATTATGGATGATGTAAATATAAAATGCGTATAAAATAAGGCAGTGAAGTGCTATAAGAAGATGTTGGTTTAAAGTGCCGAAATAGTGTCATAGGTAGGTTACGATCTGCGTATAAAATAAAGCAGTGAAGTACTATAAGAAGATGTTGGTTTAAAGTGCCGAAATAGTGTCATAGGTAGGTTACGATCTGCGTATAAAATAAAGCAGTGAAGTGCTATAAGAAGATGTTGGTTTAAAGTGTCGAAATAGTGTCAGAGCTGGTGCGTGATTGTTTTGTTGGGTTTAGAGAAGAAAGATAGGTATTGAATTTTGAAAGCAATTATGGCAACATCCAGTAGTAGTACTAGTATGCAACTAGATGTTGGTACCTTAATAAGGTTAATACCTCCGTTTAGAAGTGATGCAGCCGAGCTGTATTCATTTATAAACGGATGTGACGATGCTATGAGTCTGGCATCAGAGTCGCAGACGAGTTTTTTATTCAAGTACATTAAGGTACAAATTACTGGAAACGCAAGAATAATTCTTGAGAACAGAGTAATAGAAGATTGGCAGGAGCTAAAAACCAACTTAAAAAATTTATATAAGGAAACCAACAATACCCTTGGTTTATATAGGGACTTAATAAACGCCAAACAGGGGAGTCAAACTGTAAAACAGTTTGAACAGTTTATGGAGACTATGTCTCGAAGGCTTGGCACTGATGCTAAAGATGAAGGTATGGAGCAGAGAGACCTTCAAATCATTCATAATTATATTGAGAATAAAGTAATTCTCAATATATTTATTAATGGTCTGCGGCCAGAAATTTGCAGCTATGTAAATAACTGTCGGCCAAAGACTCTTTCGGAAGCAGCAAAGCATGCTCAACATGAAGAGTCAAGATTACTAAATTTAAATAAAAAAGGGCCGAGAAACGATTTCTCGAATAAAAATTTAGTATCAATTCACACTAATACTGTTAAGTGTTATAATTGTGGGAAAACAGGACACTTGGCAAAAACTGTTTTGATAAAAATAAAAATAATGCAATAATGTGTAATTTGTGTAAAAAGCCAGGACACATAGCAAAAAATTGCTATGCAAGGAATAAGGAGGAACCGAAAATGAATTTTCGAAAATAAGAGACGCTAAGCATAAGGCAGCGTTCTCTATTAAAAGCAAACCAGAAGAAAGTCCTTATATTTTTATAGATTATAGAAAGAAATTGTGTAAAATGCTTATAGATACGGGAGCATCGGTAAGTTTGATAAAATCAAACTGTATTTATAAAAACGATTTAAGTATAAAAGAGAAAATTGATCTGATAGGGCTAGGGAATAATATCGAAAAGTCTTTAGGGACATGCGATATAAGATTTAGTTTATGGGAAAATTCATATGAAAAAACTGTCAGTGTCCGATGGAAGTTTAACGTCATTCCTGAACAAATAGTTAACGATTATGATGGGATTTTAGGCAATGATTTCCTTAGGGAAATGAATTGTAAGGTAGATTGTTCTACAAATGTTTTAACCTTAAAAGGCCAAAGTTATGAGATAAAGTATAACAGAGATGAATGTTTTATACCTTCAAGAAGAGAGGTATTTAGATTGGTCAAGGTAAACAGAAGGTATAAAGATGAAACAGATGTTTATATCCCAAGATTCGAAAATGATAAATTAATAGTTCCGCATTGTATCAGTACAGTACGGAAGGGGAAATGCTTAGTAAGCATAATTAATAAATCAGAAGAGAAGGTTCAGAATGACATTTCATTAAATGTAGAATGGTTAAAGGATTATGTTGTAGAGAGGGAAAATAATGAAGGTAAAATAAAAGAAACTTTTAGGCCAACTAAAAGAATACTACATGTCAGAGATAGAAAAGATGTTATAAGAGAATCCCTTCGGACAGGACATATGAATTTGGAAGAAAAGGAATCAATTAGGAAATTGATTGCAGAATACAGCGATTTATTTCTCATAGAAGGAGACATATTGAGCACAACAAATACATTAAATTGTACTATAAGAACGAAAGAAGATACAAAACCCGTGTATACGAAGTCTTACAGATACCCAAAAATACACGAACAAGAAGTTAAACTTCAGGTTGAAAAGTTGTTGAAAGAAGGTATCATCCAAAATTCTAAGTCTCCGTGGAATTCACCAGTGTGGATTGTGCCCAAAAAGAAAGATGCGTCAGAGAAGGTAAAATGGCGCATGGTAATTGATTATAGGAAAGTCAATGATTTAACCATAGCTGATTCATATCCGATCCCAAATATATCAGAAATCTTAGACCAATTAGGTACAGCTAAATATTTCACAGTTTTAGATTTGACTAATGGGTTTCATCAAATTAAGATGAATAAAGATGACATGGAGAAAACCGCTTTTACAACACCACACGGTCATTTTGAATTTACAAGAATGCCATTCGGGTTGAAAAATGCTCCTAGCATTTTTCAGCGAACAATGGACATTGTTTTATCAGGTTTAAAAGGAATTAAATGTTTTGTATACATGGATGATATTGTTGTGTATGGGAAAACCTTAGAGGATCATAATTCAAAACTGAGAGATGTGTTTAAACAAATAAGGGCAGCAAATTTAAAATTACAGGCAGATAAGTGTGAATTTCTTAGGAAAGAAGTTACTTATTTAGGCCATGTAATAGGGGAAGACGGTGTGAAACCTGACCCAGAAAAAGTTTCATCAATAAAGAAATGGTATCCTCCGAAAAATGTTAAAGAAATACAATCGTTTATGGGAGCGATAAATTACTATCGCAGATTTGTTAAAGGTTTCAGTCAAATAGCTGCACCTATTAACAAACTTCTTAGGAAAGAAGCGGAATTTGTATGGGGGAAAGAGCAAGATGAAGCATTTAAGAAACTTAAAGAAAGTTTAATCAATGTCGTGGCCCTTCAATACCCAGATTTTGAACGAAAATTTATTGTGACAACTGATGCGTCAAATACAGGTTTGGGAGCTGTGTTGTCGCAAGAATATGGTAAGAAAGATATGCCGATTCAGTTTATAAGTAGAAGCTTAAATGACGCTGAAAAAAACTATAGTACGACGGAGAAGGAATGTCTAGCGATCGTTTGGGCCGTGAAAGTATTTAGGCCATATTTGTATGGGAATAAATTTTTAATAAGAACAGATCATAGACCATTGACTTGGCTTTTTAATGTTAAAGATCCTGGATCGAGACTAGTCCGGTGGAGATTAAAACTAGAAGAGTATACTTATGATATTGAATATAAGAAAGGGCTAGAGAACGTCGTGGCAGATCATTTAAGTAGAAATGTGTTTATAACTACAAGACAGGAGA
This sequence comes from Coremacera marginata, assembly GCA_914767935.1. Taxonomy (NCBI): domain Eukaryota; kingdom Metazoa; phylum Arthropoda; class Insecta; order Diptera; family Sciomyzidae; genus Coremacera; species Coremacera marginata. Next base: position 153,713,691 of record OU612045.1, read on the forward strand.
AAAAGAAGAAAAGTTGTAGTTGTTGTAATGAAATAGATAAAAACAAAACTGAGAGGAAGAGTGACGAAATAAAAGGTAAAGAAGTTTTAAAAAACTTAGAAAATGTCGACGATATAGAAGATTTACAGAATGTAAATGTAGAGATACCACAGCCTGAAGAAAATAAATCTATAGATTATAAAATTGTTGATAATGGGAGAGTAGAAGATAATCCACTCGAAGTTGAATCAGTTGTATATGAAGCAGTGGAAAAAGAAATAGTCGAAAACATTACAGAACAGGCAGATGGGAACATTTTAGAATTAAATGAGGATGAGATCTTAGAAATTACAGACAAGAAACGACAATTAGATATAATTAAAGAATATCATGATAGCATAACAGGTGGACATGCTGGTCAAAAAAGTACAATAGCTAAGATAAGAGAAAAATATTATTGGAAGAATTTAAATCAGATGGTAACTGATTTTATAAAGAATTGCAAAAATTGTCAATTGGGAAAAATTGATAGACATCCCACTAGGATGCCTATGCAGACAGTAACAAACGCTTCATATAGTTTAGAACAAGTTAATATGGATCTAACAGGACCATACCCAATATCTAAGAAGGAAAATATGTATTCCTTAAGCATTCAAGATTCCCTCTCAAAATATGTAAGATTTGTACCAATTAAAGATAAATATGCTGAAACAGTCGCGGAAGCTTTTGTAAATGAATGGATTACATACTTTGGTATACCCAAAATTATTATTACTGATAACGGAACTGAATTCTGTAATGAATTAATGAAAAACTTAGCAAAGATATTTAAGTTTAAACATATAACCACTAGTGTAGCACATCCACAATCTAATGGGGCAGTAGAAAGAATACACGCTAGATTGAAAGAATATTTAAATACAGTTAATTTTGAAAGAGATGATTGGGATTAAGCTCTAAAATTTGCTAGTTTTTGTTATAACACGACAATACACTCTACAACCGGGTATAGCCCACATGAAGTAATGTTTAGTAGACAAGGCAATAGACCTAGTAACATTGATAGTCTTAATTTAGACACTTATCAAGAATATGTCAAAAAGACTGCAGAAAGAATAAATTCTATAGAGGAAAAAGTTAAAGAAAACCTTTTGAAATCCAAACGGAGATCTAAAGAGATTTATGATCGAAAAACCAATGAAGCACCTCTTTACGAAGTAGGAAGTAAAGTTCTTGTGAAAAACCTATCGAAAAATAAAAAATTAGAGAAAACATTTTTAGGACCTTATGTTGTTATAAAAGTTACAGATATGAATGTATTCGAGAAGACAGATAGAAAAGTTAGAAAACTTTCAAAAAATTTAATAAAACCGTTTGTTCAAAATTAAAAGAAAATACGAACATTAGCTTAAATTCTTTCTCTTTCAAGTCTCATTACAACGGCAATGGCTGTAAGGATAGAAAATATTAACGGAAATGGAGGATTCTATTTTAAAAGGATTGGAGAAATAAGAATAGTGGACGGTCAAATATCTATCGTTACAAAAATAAATTTAACAATATACGAGGAACGTATATATTGGATTGGAGATAAAGTTAATCATGTTGATAAATTATGCACTGAGACATTTCATCAGTGTTTAGAGTTAGTTAATTTAGGAAAACAACATTATAATAACTTAATACAGAAAATAAACACTATTCATAATTTACTAGGAATTAAAAGTGGCTTTATGGGAAATAGACAAAAAAGAGGTCTATTAAATATTGTTGGATCAGGATTAAAAGTATTATTTGGTACAATGGATAATGAAGATGCATCTTATTACAATGAAGTAATAAGAGCAACACAGAATAATGAGGAATTTATTAAATCAAGTCTTAATGAAGAAATTAATATTATACAAAATTTAAATGAACAGAATTTAAATATGAAAAAAAGTTTTGAGGATATTCAGACCAAATCAAAGGAATTTGCGAACAAGCTAGATTCAATAATTGTAGATTTTAATGAAAACAATAAAAAGGAAGTTATATTTGAATATTTACAAGATATGCAATTAAAATTAATAAGTAGCTGTCTAGATCTAGAATCCGAACTTGAAAAGTTAGTGGATGCAAGTTTATTTTTACAATTAAAATTGGTACATCCGATGATATTAAGTCCTGAAAAATTAATTGAAATATTAGCATCAAGTAAAAACGAACCATATCTTTTATACACTCCAAGTTTGGAATTTTATAATAAAATTATAAAGGAAGTTAAAATTAAAGCTTTTGAAAAGAATAAAGTAATTGTTGTTATTTTATCAATTCCGTTTTTAAAAGGTGAAGGTTATGATGGTTACAAGGTTATTCCTGTTCCAATTTTTAATGAAAACAAACAAATAATTTTTGAAAAAGAAAATGAATATTTTTTAATATCAAAAAATAAAGAATCGTTTACAATGTTAAGTAGCTTGGATAAGTTTAAAATTAGTGAAAGTGATTATTTTATAATCGAAAATTTAATAGTGGAATCAACAGTCACAATGGAAAATTGTGTACTGAATAACTTCATGAAAAGAAGTAGTAAAAAATGTAATGTAAAGTATATTCCACATAGCGTAGAAATATATTCCGAATTAAACAACAAACAATACTTGTATGCAGTTTCGGATGAAACTAAATATGAATACATATGTAAAAATTATGGAATAGAAGGAGGTATCTTAAAAGGTGTTGGAATTATTTATATGGATTATAACTGTAAATTTGAAACCGTAGATTATAAGATTCTAATTTCCGAAGATAAAAATGAAAATGTAACAAATGACGTATACCATTCATACATTGAAGATTGTTGTTTTAATATTAAAATAAATGAAATAGAACCAATAGAAAACTTACCAAAATTAAAACCAGGTAGTGTAAAAAATATTGAAGACTTAAGTATCAAGATTAATAATCAAAAAAGCTATTTATCAAAAGCATTTCAAACTGTTAACATGAAAGGAAATTCCTTATGGTATATTTCTATATCTGTATTAATATTGTTAATTCTAATTATTATATTTGTAAAGTGCGTAAAAGGAAATATTTGTATAAATATTTTTAATAAATGTTTTAATAAAGTTACATCAAGTCCAACACCAAAACCTGTAACGAATAATGTGGTAGTTTATGCTAATGAAGAAAAATCTATGAGATCAGCTGAAGATCAGAATGAAACACGTAAAAGGAAAAGCCAATACAATTATAATTGGTAAAACATCTTTATTGTAATTATATTTAATGATTTTAATTTTCTTATATTATATATATTTTATAATTTATTCTAAGGTTGTATATAAATTTTATAAATAAAAAAGGGATATGATCATTGAATCTATTTTGTGTGTTGTCAGATACATCTCGAATTCAAGGTTTCCAACCTATGGCATACCTAAGAAGTAATTGTTTTAAAATTACTTCTTGTCTTGAGGTCGGAGGTGTTAAGCCATTGGCTTATTTTTTTTGAACAACAACGTTGTCTATAGTATCAACGTTGTACTTCTTCGTAATATTGTTCAGTTGTTTTATGTTGATACAAATATGCTGACTCTCAATCAGTATTGTTGATAATATTGCAACATAGTGTGGGCAACAGCATCTCAAAGCTGTTTCCTAGAAATTTCCTATATGGAAATTTGCCACACACAATATAGATGTGTCAGCTCTTTGGGATAATATAAACATCCCAAGACGGCATCAACGATTAAGTCAAGCGTTGAGTTAATGTAAACATTAACCCACGCTACGTTCAATTGCACCCTTCCCTTAAACCCTCAAAACCATTGCCATGAAACAGCATCGTTGTTTAACGAACGATAGCAAGATCGTTCGGTAAACAATGATAAATTCACGATGTATGCCTGGAAGCTCACTTGATGGTATTCGATGTGACACTCCTAAAAAAGCACTTCAACGAAGCAGTTTGCATTAGTTCTGGCATAACAACTGGAATCAATCGAACATCATTTATAACACATTCGCAATATCTCGATAAATGTACTTTTTGCATGATCTCAGACATTTACTTTATTTTTTTGTATTTTTGTGAATTTTTGTAATTCGTTGCTTGATTTTTTTTTACATTTTTGAAGCTTTTTCTAGCTTTTGAAATTCAAAATAGTTTTATTGCTTAAATTTAACTGCTTATTTTTTTTTTTGGATACACAATGATTTTCTAAGCCATAGTGTCCATTGAAACAGTAGCGCTATCACCGTCATTGATGCTACCTCTATCTTTACTGTTGCCTGTACCTCCCGATGACGATAAACTTTTTTCACGCACTCCTAGCCAGGGTAGACGTCTTTCTAACTCCAATCGATACTTAGGATGACTGGCAGCATAGACCCAAGGATCGAAACAAGAAACGGCTTTGGCGAAGGTTGCAGGCAACATTGAGACAAACGGTGTTATAAGCTCTCTGAAATTTATCTACTGAAAAGAAAGTTCAAATTGTGCAAGATCTTATTAACCCACCTTTGATCGAATGTGCCTAAAAGGGCAACCGTTGCATAAGGTGTCCAGGCTATAACGTACAGCAGATAGATAGTCAGAGCTGCCTTTGCTATACGCAACTCGACACTCATTGCAGCCAAGTTAGCATTGGCCGATAATGATTTGACATTCATTTTTCGAGCCTGATCGGCCAACATGCGCTCATGTTCGCGCACGTGGCAGAAAAGTTTACCATAATAGGTGCAAATCATTATCATTGGTATGCAGTAGGCCCAGGAAAACATGGCACGTATAAAAAATCTTGTCTCATCGTCATCGGATAGATAGTCAAAGGAGCACGTCGTTAAGTAGCCCTCTGAAAAGTGACAAAATACGAAATATATTTAAATTTTTATAAAAAAGTGCTGGTTTTTCTGATTTGGGAATGTATAAAAAAAATACCTGGCATATAACGGCCCCAAATGCGAAAAAATGGCAATACCGAAAACGGTATCGTCCAGAGCCAAGAGAGAATTATTAAAAAGCCGATCTGCATGAAATTCAAGCGACCATCTATCGGATTCGAAATAGTCCTGTAAAAAAATGCGTTATCATATTTTTAAGGCTTCAATAGTGTTTTTTTTTTTGCAGTTGTCTGTGTTTTAGCGGGTTAAGTATTTTTGTGACTTAATTTTATACACTTACTTAAAACGATCGTATGCTATAAAAGCATTCGTTACGGCCGCACCCAAACCGGAAATACCACCATTGACCGCATATATATCGCAACCCAAATCACCACCAACAACATATCCAACAATTGTGTTCAATAAATAATGCGGCATATTGGTGCACATGATCAAATCAAAGATGGCCAAATTGATGATAAGCAAATTTGAGGGTGTGCGCAGATTTTTTGAGCTATAAATATGTTTGTTATTTTATATATTTAGTTTTCAGTCCCTCAATTACTTACGTTGAAAATATCCATATTACGAGTCCATTGCCAAACAATGATGTAAACATCAAAACGAAGTAGGCAATAAAAAAGAATGACGTGTAGTAGATTTGTGGACTGGCAAAACCGCGCCAATGTTGATGCACCATATGCTGCAATTCACTTGGATAGCTCCAACCCAAATTTGGCATTTGTGTATCACGATGGGAGGAGCTATTAAAAAAAAAAATTAAAAATAATTGCAAAAATAAAATTATACGAGAAGTATCGCATTAAAAACTTAAGAACTGGGAGAAGAAAGTTTTCATTTTGGGAGGAGCTCTTTTAAGAAAGCTTATGGCTTCTAAGAAAGAAATTGCGGTTGCACACGAGATAAAAAATGATTTAATGCGGTTTTGGCAACTTCACTAATGCTAGTGGTAGTACACTTGCCTGCTTTCCAGGGTGTCGAATTCTATTCTGGCCAGTGATTTTAGCTTTGTTTCCTTCCTTATTTCCTATTTCTTATGTTTCTAATCAAACGCTATTGTAATATATAAATATACAATAAATCAAGAATACTTCCAACCTGTACTACATCAAGTAAAATATGGCAAACTTACAATCTTTTTAGAATCCAAGATATGCTATTTAGATCCCGGACCGACATAGCAATGATCACAGTATCATAACGGGACACTGGTGCATTGGAGTGCACATTGAAAAGGTATTTTTTTTTTGTGCCCCAAGATATAGATCGGAGTCTTGCTTTGCAATGAAATCGACAAATAATACAGAACAAATCCTGGATCAATTCTTTGATCTACCACCTTGTTCAAAAAGAAAGGTTCATTCACACTGTGAACAGGACTTAACTGTACGATTCGAAATTTTTTTTAGTAGGTTGTGTGCCACATGTGTCTCTGACACGGCTACCAAATATCAGCGTCTCTCATTGACATTTGGTAAAGTGACAGTGTTTTGTTTACAACAATTTTTTCGTGTCTTTGATTTTTGCGATGGCAGAAAAAATTGAGCAACGAGTTTGTATCAAATTTTGTATGAAAAATGGTTTCAACTGCGCCGATACGCTCAAAATGTTGGTGAAATATTACGGTGACTCTACTCTATCATATCAGAAGGCAAACAAGTGATTTAACCGATTTGTGAGTGGCCAAGACGAAGTAGAAGACGACCCTCGTGCCGGACGGCCATCGTGTTCGACTACCGAAGAAAACGTTGAAAAAATCAAAGAAATGTTGGTCAAAAATCGCGATTAGAGTGATAGCAGAGGACGCACAGTGGATCTTTTGACCAATCTGGTGTCAGGAAAGTCGCAACTCTGTTTTGCTGCTTAGGACATACTTTACAATGAAAGAACATGTAAAGTTAAAGTTCCATTCGAAAAATGGCTATCATTGGTGAAGTGGGCGTAGTGCCGCAAAGGACAGGTCTGCTAAAAAGTATTATTTATCATTTTCTAATAGGGGAAAGTTTCTAGAATGTTTTAAAATCCGCGAATTACAAAAGCTTTTACAGCAATTTTGTGAAGTAAGAACCTTACATAAAATAGTTTTACCAAAACTTAAAACGCGTTTTTCCTGAGACACGATTTTTCAAAGCTTTGTGAATTATAAAATGAAAATGGTGCATCTCTTAAATTTTACCTATTAACATAAACTATTTCAGTATAAACCATATTTTAAAAGCGAATTGAATAAATTTAAACACGGAAAATTGTCTTGCTTATAGTTTTGTTTCATATAATATTTATTAATATATACATATAAATATATGTATATATATTTATTTATTATTCACTTGCAATCTATTGATCAGTGTAACATTTTCATATACATTTTTCATATAATTTTTTCCAGAATTTGACAAATCTGCCTTGAAAGGGTTAAAATATTGAGCGAAATAGGGCAATTTTAAAATTCAAATTTCTCAAAGAGTAGCAAAAAGTAGCAGGATTTTTTTTTTAAATCCTCAAAAGTACTTATCGAATTTGATAAAAAATACAGTGATATGGATAAACTCCGTGAAACTCATATCAAAAACCTTACCTCATGTTAGCATATAGTTACGATTTCTGGCCAAATATATATATATCTTCCAAAAAAGATTTTTTCGTTTTAACAGAGTTTTAAAAAAAAGTAATTTTCTTTGTTTTAAGAATCACATACTTTCGAGATTTAGAAACAGTAAACCACACTAGTAGAGCTTTTTTAGTTTTTTTTTTTAATTCTTCACACAAACCATACAATTATGTCACGTACTGCATTTGAAACTGACGTACCATGACGCTTAATGTTCAATGGCTCATAACTCAGTCAATTTTTCACGCAAAATTAAACTTTTTGATACTGTTATAATCTTTGGACATTTCTCATCTATTAGTGATAATTTTTTTTTACTTCTGAAACGATGAATTTTTTGACTTTCCTGACACCAGATTGGGCAAAAGATCCACTGTGGGACGTCGGCATTTCAATTGGATCCGTTCAGAACATTTTGAAGAATGAATTGGTTTTGAGAAGTGTCATTGAGTTGGTACCGAAAGAACTCAATTTCATGCAAAAAAGAGACCGAGTTGCTATCGCGAAAGACATGCTGGAAATGGTCGAAAATGACGAATCATTCATCAAATCCATCATTACTGGTGATGAGACATGGATATACGAGTATGACACGCAAACCAGTCATCAGGCGAGTGAATCAGGCTCAATTTTTTCTTCCATCGTAAAAATCGAAGACACGAAAAAAGTTGTTGTAAACAAAACACTGTCACTTTACCAAATGTCAACGAGAGACGCTGATATTTGGCTGCCTTGTCAAAAACACAGTTGGCAACCTACTAAAAAAAATATTTCGAATCGGACAATTAAGTCCGGTTCACAGTGTGAATGAACCTTTCTTTTTGAACAAGTTGGTATATTGAAAGTGTTCAGTAAGCATTTATTATTTCGCCCGCTCATCAGCAGATGTCATATTTTTTTTTTCATTTGATTAAGCTTGCTACCAGCACTTGACATTGAGCTATTAGTCAAACTTAGAGCGCTGTCTGTTGGTTAATAGCATAAGATCAATATATAAGGCGGGTAGTTTTTTCCAGATCGCTATTAAAAGTTATTAGTGATCCTCATGAAAGCTCGCAATCTCTCATATTCGTACTCGTATTTGCGTAAATTTGCACACGCGTTTTCATAAACATACCCTGCAGGTAACGAATGGTAAATCAGCTGTTGTCAACAGAATTGAATTCATACGAGGTTTATGAACTGTAAAGGTTGACGTGGTATACGAGGCATTTGCGGGCCTTCATGAGGACAATTTATACAAGATACAGTGACTCACGAAAATGATCACGCTTTTGCTAAGTCTGTCAACTACTAATAAAATCTCTAAGAAAGATTAATATTTTTTCAGTGTCTTATAATAAAGGAAACGAAACAAGGAAAAATTTCATCCTAAAAAAAAAATATATATATGAATTAAGAACATTCATTGTGATCAATTTTGTGACTTTACAAGGAAAGATTTAAAAAATAATATTAATAACTTGCTGAATACCCAGCTTAACTCGGAAGTTGATATAAATAATTTTCGATTTCATTCGTCGATTTGAAAAAACTTTTCACAAACTTTAGAAGGAATTTTGTGTGCATCTTTCAAACCGGTTACCTTTGGCGAAATGAGCAAAATGTAGTTTCAAAATCTGAAAATTATGAGAAAAGTTAGGGAAATTGCGATTTGTGTGTGCGTGCCGCCGATCGCTTGCAAAAATATATTTTCTAGTTTTATATTGTATTCGATAGATTGCACATTTTTGAAAACAATCAGAGCAAAAACGAATTTTTGGCAATTCGCGAGGAAACTGTACAACAATGAAATAAGCATTGAAAATAGAAATTGCAATGTCAAAACAACGCCAACTTATGACGCAACTGACTTGCGCATGTGTTGATGCGTGCTCAAATATCACAGAATTCGGCATCAGCTGTCCTGATATGCGAAAAAAGGAGGTGGTATTTAAATACACATAACGAAGAAAAGAAGATATTTATCACCCTTACTGTATTTTGTAGTACAGCGCCCTCTGGGGTTCAAGATATAGCAAAATACATAGCGCAAAAAGACTCACCGCACCCAAAAACCACTTATGATGATGAGTTGTTTTGAGTTTTTTGCGGTATTTGTACAACAGCGCCCTCTGGTTTTCGAGAAAGAATAAAAAAATAACGCCAAAGCCCTTTCCATACTCATATATGGATATACAAATTTTTACCTAAATCGGATGAGCAGTTTTTGAGTGTTTCACGATTTCTTAAGTGATTTGTTCTACAGCACCATCTGGTGTTTAAGATAACGCAGAAAAAATGTCCAAGATATCTACCGTATCCGAAGACTCCTATGTGCAAATGTTCACGCAAATCGGATGTACAGCTAGGAGTTTTCGAGATTTTTAAAATATATGTACTGCACTGCCCTCTGGTGTTCAATATAGAACAAAACAGTTGTCATAAAAACTACCGTACCCGAAAACATCTAAGCACAAATTTTCATGTAAATCGGATGAATGGTTTCGGAGATACACTATTATAACAAAATTCGTGGAACCCACCTACCGGGTTCAATTGCGAATCTGAACCATCCAAAAAATTTCATCAAAATCGGTGCAGCCGTTTAAGAACAGTTTAATAACATTCACACGCACACATTGTACAGCAGCGCCCTCTACTTTTCGAGACAGAGCAAAAGAGATAACGCCAAAATAGTTGCCGTACACGAAAATCCTTTAATAAAATTTGTCATCCAAATCGGATGAGCGGCTTCCTACTTTTTCACGATATCTTAAGAGATTTGTACGACAGCGCCCTCTGGTGTTCGATACAGTACAAAAAAGATAAGTCCAAAACATTCACTATATTAGAAAACCCCTATATACCAATTTTCATGAAAATCGGATAAGCAGCATAGAAGTTTTTTAAAATATTTGTCCACATAAAGGGTTTCGGAGATAAACTATCAAAACAAAATGCCTTAAACACGATCGCAGTGCCACCTACCGGATCTAATTGTGAATCTGAACCATCCAGGGATCCACTCAAAACAGACAAAAAAATGTCATCAAAATCAGTGCAGCCGTTAAGGAACAGTTTAATAACATACACAAGCAACAGCGCCCTCTAGTTTTGAGAAAGATCAAAAAAGATAGCACCAGAACCCTTGCCGTACTCGAAAATCGCTATTTACAAATTGTCATCCAAATCGGAGAGCAGCTTTGGACTTTTTCACGATTTCCTAATATGTGTACTAAAGCACCCTCTGGTTTTCAAGATAGCACAAAAAAGATAAGTCCAAAACACTCACCGTATCAGAAAACCCGTATTTTCCAATTTTCATGCAATTCGGATGCACGGCTTAGGAGTTTTTCGAGGTTTTTAAAAATATTTGTAGTATAGCGCCTCTGGTGTTCAAGAGAGAAAAGAGCAGATAAGTCAAAAAAACTCATCGTGTCCGAGAACCTCTACATACAAAATTTCATGCAAATTGGATGAAGGGTTTTGGACTTTTCGACTTTTTTAAAATATTTGTACTACAGCGCCCTCTGCTGTTCAAGATAGAACCTAGTTTAAAAGTCAAAAAAACTCACCGTTTCCGAAAACCTCTATATACCAACTTTCATGCAAATCGTATAAGCGACTTAGGAGTTTTTTGACGTTTTTTAAAATATTTGTACTACAGCGCCCTCTGGTGTTCAAGATAGAATAGAGCAGATAAGTCATAAACACTCACAGTATCCGAAAACCTCTATGCACAAATTTTAATCCAAATCGGATGAACGGTTTCGGTGATAAGCTAAAAAAAAGAATGCCTGGAACCTGATCGCAGCGCCCCCTACCTTTTTTACTGGATAAAAAGTGGCCTATATTTTGACCGGGATATAAGGAATCTAGATGTTAAGTTTCATTTAAATCCATCCAGTGGTTTTCGCGTTATGCTTTAACAGACAGACAGACAGACAGACAAAAATTTAAAAAAAAACGATTTTCGGATTCCTTGTTATTCAAAATGTCCAAAGCAAAAACAATTTCAAAAACATATTTCATGTAGAGATTTTTTTTTTTACAATTTTATATATATATATAGATAATATAGATTTGTGTAGCCTCCTCGTGCACTAATTACAGCTTTTATTCTCCTATGCATAATGTCTACAAGGGATTCACAAGTTTCTGGACCAATAGTATTCTACGTATTTTGCACATATACGTAAATTTGGCTTCGGCCAAAACTCATTTATATTGTAGCACCAGTTTCGCCCAAAACTGATTTTTTTAGTATAGCCCATAGGTGCTCAATTGAATTGAGGTCTGGGGATTGTGGTGGCCAACTTTCGTGTCACCTTTGCGGTGTGCCTTGGATCATTGTCCAGCTGAAAGACAATATCCGCAGAACTCTCTTCTGAATCGTGCACAGTGCCCAGTAAATGACTTCGTAGTATTTCAATATAAGACTCCGCTGCCATTTGATCATTAATTTTGGTCACTTTTCCAACAACTTTGTAGCCATACATTCCCACAACATAATTGAGCCTCCTGCAAATTTAAGTGTGGGCTTAACGTGATGTGACTGTAGTTTCGAACCTTTACTCCTCCAGATCCACTCACGGTCATCCAATCCTAAGCGATTTATTTTGATCTCATCTGACCATATAACATTCTCCCAATCTTTTGAGCTCCAGTCTTTGTATTTTTTTTTTTTTGCAAATTCCAAACGAAACTTTCTGTGTCTCCCCAGTGAACCAAAACTACCGTTTTTGAATTCATTTATGAACCTTTTCGGGTAGAAACGTTCATTTTCGGCACTCATAAATTAACCCTTTTTATATCATTCGTCGGACTAAAATGCCTCTCAAAAACGAACCTTATTTTGTTCGCAAATGAGTTAAAAAAATAACCATAAATTATCCTCTTTTTTGTTCGGAAATGAGTTAAAAAAGGAACCATAAAAGTTCTTTTTCGGCACTCGGAAATGAACCCTTTTTGAATCAATCGCCGGACGAAAATGCCTCTCAGAAACAAACTGTTTTTTCTTCGGAAATGTGTTCAAAAATGATCCATACAAAAGTTCTTTTGTAAAAAACCGAAACGAAATTGAACTCTTTTTGTATCAATCTTTGGACTGAATTGCCTCTCAAAAACAAACCTTTTTTTGTTCAATAATGAGTTAAAAAAAAGAACCTTTTTGAATTATAAATTTTATTATTGCATAATACTATTTATAATTACATATCGATATTTTGTTAAAGTAGAAATGATTATTACTAAAATTAGAGGTCATATTAATCATTGGGTTAATAGGATTAATATACCTGGGCTGGAATTCACGCATTGTGTTGTTCATGATATTGATGTTTCAAAGGGCAAAAGGCGTGATTGTTTTCCAATTTGACAAACTTCCAAATTAAAGGGTGATTTTTTAAGAGCTTGATAACTTTTTTTTTAAAAAAAACGCATAAAATTTGCAAAATCTCATCGGTTCTTTATTTGAAACGTTAGATTGGTCTATGACATTTACTTTTTGAAGATAATTTCATTTAAATGTTGACCGCGGCTGCGTCTTAGGTGGTCCATTCGGAAAGTCCAATTTTGGGCAACTTTTTCGAGCATTTCGGCCGGAATAGCCCGAATTTCTTCGGAAATGTTGTCTTCCAAAGCTGGAATAGTTGCTGGCTTATTTCTGTAGACTTTAGACTTGACGTAGCCCCACAAAAAATAGTCTAAAGGCGTCAAATCGCATGATCTTGGTGGCCAACTTACCGGTCCATTTCTTGAGATTAATTGTTCTCCGAAGTTTTCCCTCAAAATGGCCATAGAATCGCGAGCTGTGTGGCATGTAGCGCCATCTTGTTGAAACCACATGTCAACCAAGTTCAGTTCTTCCATTTTTGGCAACAAAAAGTTTGTTAGCATCGAACGATAGCGATCGCCATTCACCGTAACGTTGCGTCCAACAGCATCTTTGAAAAAATACGGTCCAATGATTCCACCAGCGTACAAACCACACCAAACAGTGCATTTTTCGGGATGCATGGCCAGTTCTTGAACGGCTTCTGGTTGCTCTTCACTCCAAATGCGGCAATTTTGCTTATTTACGTAGCCATTCAACCAGAAATGAGCCTCATCGCTGAACAAAATTTGTCGATAAAAAAGCGGATTTTTTATCGATCACTTTAACACTGATTTTGGTAATACAATTCAATGATTTGCAAGCGTTGCTCGTTAGTAAGTCTATTCATGATGAAATGTCAAAGCATACTGAGCATCTTTCTCTTTGACACCATGTCTGAAATCCCACGTGATCTGTCAAATACTAATGCATGAAAATCATAACCTCAAAAAAATCACCCTTTATATATGAAATATCAAAATAGTTATGTTATTAATTGGGGAATCTATTTGATTACATTTTTGCATGGAATGTTTTCGTGGTTTTCATTCTATTTGGGCTTGATTTTAATTTTTGATAGATATGTTGAAATGTGGAAAATTAATTAAATGTTGAAATGCATACGTGTAGCAGTACATCCATCTCGCACTGGTAAAAAAGTTCATATGACGTTTGTACGAAGGTTAACATTTTCATTTTAAGTTCCTTTATTTACCTGATTTTAGAATATAAAAAGTTATGATTCATTTATGAACTCATTTATGAACAAAAAATGGTTCGTTTATGAGAAATTGTTTCCTACAAATATGATAAAAAAAAATTTATTCTTTTTTAAACTCATTTCAGAATGCAAAAAAGAAACATAAATGATTCATTTCCGAACTCATTTATGAACAAAAAATAGTTAATTTACAAGGAAGTCTTACCTACTGAAATGATACAAAAATTATTCATTTTCTACTCAAAATAAGTTTTTAATGAATTTCTCAAAATATGCACAATTTTTCTTTATGGGAAAAGCTTTAACGAATTAAATCTTTTATAACAAGCACTTTTAAGCGACAAAATAAAAAATTAAGACAATAAAATTCTAACCAAAAACGTTCGCAAAACTCTCACCTTACTCAAAACTTTCGCTTATGGTTCATTGGGTCTCTTTGAGCAATGGCTTTTTTACTTTTGCGCGTCCTTTGAGTCTAGCCAATCGAGCCAATCGAACTGATTCCGCATTGACGCTTAAATTTTCAAAATTTTTAAGACCATTGCATATTTGTACGGCATTATTGAATTTGCCACTTCACATGCTTCTAACAATCTCGCGCTCGAGTAGTTGGTTAATGACTTTTTTGTGGCCTGCCTTATTTTTGAAAGGTAAATCCTTAAATTTTTTAAGGATTAATTATAAAGATATATTTTTTCGTACAGCCAACTTTTTTTTTTGAGATTGTTTATGTTTTTGATGTCATTAAAAAAAAAAAAAAAATTAATAGCCTTATTTTGTATTCCTAACGAAGCATTCAACGAACGATGGCTATGCGAACGATGTTGAATTCAAGCGGAAATATGTATTTCGAACGAAGCTTATCGTCGGCTCATTCGTCAAGCTTTTGTTTGATATGTACACTCAAACTGTTATACACAAGCAGTTGTCAAATGTGGCACTGCCATATCAAACACTAGGGAAGTTTTCTGTATTTTGTCAGAGATGTTTTTAATATGTTGCTTCGTTTCTTATATGTTGGCAGTGCCTTTTTGGTTTTGTCCGGTTTGTGTATTCAATAAATAAACTTTGAGCAATTAAGTGGTTTGCGGACTTGCTTTTCATTTTTATTGTTTTCAGTGATTGTGTGTTTGCTTTTGACATAACAATATAAAATGTATGCAACTATTGCAGTTTTTATTTTTATTTTATGTATTTCAAGTGCTTCACAGCCTTCAAACACTGTATATTTTTATATATTTCATAATTTATTTACCTTTAGGTTCAGAAATTTTAATTTTTTAACCACAACGTTTGCAACCACAACGATAGCATAAAAGTGTTCGTTTGATTTTGACGTTTGGATTCGTGGTTTCAGTGCTCGTTAGAAATACATATTGCAAATATGTAACTGTACTACGGCATCGTTCGTTGGCTGATCAGCTGTCAGCGTTGTTTGATTCTGTTCGAATTACAAATTTCAAAAACACGAACGAACACTGTTTTGAACGAAACGATTGATCGGATAGGAATACAAAATGAAGCCATAAAACCGCGAGTGTTGACGTTTAACAAATTGTTGACGTTTATGAATGTAGAAACTTTTAATAAAAAACATATTGACAGTGTGCTTTAAAACGTTTTTATTGACTATAAGCTAAAATGAAACATAAACAAATAAAAAAAAGAACAAAAAAGGCTTTCAGCCTAACTAAAACCAAAGGAACACATTTTAAAAGAGATCACATTTCACATACATACTTATGCATCTAAAAAAAATCTGTTATTTTTTTGTGTTGTTTTTTTCTTTCCAATTCTTGGAGGAGAGTTTTCTCTCGTAAACGTCTTAATACATTTAGGTCATTTTGCTCAACAATCTCGCATTGAGCCCAATCCAAAGCCCGGTTAAATATTTCGACAGCTTCGTTTGGTTTTATTGTCTGTACATTTGTACTCGTATCTAAATCGTTGTCATCATCATCGGTCACTTCTAACTCCTCAATTTCACACGAATTAGAAACATTACCCAGTAGAACATCTCCATTCCACTTCTGAATGGATGGTACTGTATTGTCAACCTTAAAAAAATTTATAAAGTTACTGGTCGTGTCGTTAAAATAATTTTAAAAAGCGACAAACCTGAGGGTTTATTTCATAAAGCAGATCAACTGCGAGCTCCATTTGTTGTTGGAGTTCCGAGTTTCATTTTTCTTTCAATATGCTTAACGGAATATCTTCCTCCAGACCTGTCTCATTTTCCGTGAAACGCAAAACAGTTTGCCAGCATTTTGCCATTGTATCTTTGCTAACTTTATTCCATGCGGCTTCTAAAAGCATAACACAATCCCTTAATGAAACAGCTTTCATCGAATCTACTAGATCTGATTTTTTTGCTGCTACCATGGCTAGAAGACTGTTTCTATAATACAGCTTCGTTATTTTAATTGCATTTTGATCCATTGGTTGGATAAGTGGGGTTACATTCGGAGGAAAAAACATTGCAATTATGTTTCCATCTTGTTTTAAGCTCTAATTCACTTGGATGAGACCGAACATTGTCTATCAGAAGGAGCGCTTTAATTGGCAAGTTCTTTTTTAAAAGAAAATCTGCAGAACAGATATTAACCTGTGGCACAAAGGATTTGTGAAACCAATTGTAGAAAATAGCTGATGTCATCCATGAGGACTTGGAACTCTTGTACTCAGTTGGGCAGTTAAAATTTTTAAAATACGTGGATTTTTTGCCTTCCCAATCACCAACAATTTTAGCTTATGATTTCCGGAAGCATCAGAACAGCATAAAAAAGTAACGCGTTGTTTTTCTGTCTTTACGCCCGGAGCAGTCCTTTCGGCACTTGATACGTAAGACTTTTCTGGCAAAATTTTCCAGAATAAACCAGATTCATCAGCATTGTACAATTGATCATGGCATAGACCTATTTCTTAAATTTTTTGTTTTAGTTTGATTTTAAATAGTTCGACAAGCAAAGACTGCGAAGATAGCTTTTCTCCAGTCATTTTAATTTCAATTTCAATTTCAATTTCAATTTCAATTTTATTTATGATTTAAGTATAATAAGAACAAGTTCTTTTAATATACAAAGTAATAACTTAGGAGTAAAATATTAGAATATTACAGTAAAATTATTTCTGAGTCTATATAATACAAGAAGAAAAAAAAAGTAATAAGGATAAGTGTTATATTTTAAGTACATATTAATTATTTAGCTTACACAATTAAAAATAGCATATTAAAACAAAAGGTGTATAGAAAATTGTTCAGAATAGATGCAAGAGATGCAAGAAAATAAAATTTAATGTGGTGAGATAGTTCCAATACGTGTGGTTAGGTAAAATATTTATATATAGCCTGCCTAAAGCTTCCAATTCCATCAATTGATTTTAGTGGTTCGGTAAGGAAATCCACAATCATACGGCGTTAATGAAGAAAAGTCTGGTTGAGTTTAGAAATTTGAAATGAGGCACTAAAAGCATTTTACTTCGAGTTGACTGGCAAAATTTATCAAAGGGGTACATTGGAGTCTTTGTATGCATAAGCTTATGGAGAAAAATACAATTTCTGGCTTTAATGTAGTTAGTTATGCTGCAGCCAAGAATAGCATTCCTGAACTGCGATAAGTGATCAAATTTTCGAATGACATATCTCGTTGCATGATTGAATGCTACCTGTAGTTTATGTTCAGATCGCGAATCTAATTTGCCGTAAACGAGTTCCGAATAAGTAACAATTGGTAATATTAGCTGTATCATGAGTTTACGTCTAGTTTCTACAGGTGTAAAATCAGCAGACATTCGTAGATTTCTCAAAACACAATATATTTTATGAATTATGCTATTCACATGATCGGCACAGGTTAATACTGAGTTTATGTGATAACATAGACTTAGAACATTTGTCACAAGTTTGAGTTTTTTATCATTTATAAACAGCTGTGGGATATTTTCAGTAAAGATTTTTGAGGCTGAAATCGGAAGCACATATGATTTAAGCGCATTTAGCTGCAGACCGTTACTAATGGCCCATTTATAAATATTACAGAGATCCTCATTTAGTCTACAACATAGGTCTTCGACAAGACCCGTTCTACGGGAGAGATGCAATTGAACATCATCCGCATAACCATGCATGGACGCATTTCTACAGATGGAGAAGATGTCATTTATAAACATTGAAAAGAGCAGTGGACCAAGAATAGATCCTTGGGGCACTCCACTGCGTACTAACTTAAATTGAGAACACTTCCCACCTACTCTAACTCTCTGAAATCTGTCCGACAAGTAGCTTCTTAAAAGGCTTACGGCACTAGCTTGAAAACCAAACAAGCACTTCAGCTTTTGACAAAGTAATGAATGATGAAATTCTGAAATTTGATCAGCCATTAAAGCTTTACATACTTTCGACAGGGAGGGCAAAATACTTATAGGCCTAAAATCGTTTGCTTCAAGCGCTGATGATTTTTTGGCAACAGGCAATACTTTTGCAATTTTCCAGGATTGAGGGAAACAAGACGTTGTAAAACAGTGATTAATTATATGCGTTAGCGAGTGCAGTACGTGGGGTAAAATAATTTTAAAAAATTTTATTGAAATACCATCCTCACCAACAGCATTTGATTTCACTTTCATTATGGACATGTTAACATCACTTTCCCTTACGGCAGAAAATTGAAAATTTGGTGCAACCAGTACATCGTCAATCATTTGACTTACTAAACCACAATTATTATTGAGGAAAAAATTGTTAAGAATGTCAGGATCCACGTTACAGTCAGCAGTAGGCTTGTTTCCAATTCCAAGGTTTCTTAGATTTCTCCACAACACTTTAGATGGAAGTGCGGTATTCAGTTTAGCAGAGCAATAGTTCATTTTAGCTTGTTTCGTTATTGAAACTGAAGCATTTCTGGCGACTCTGAAAATCTCCCAATTTTCTTGTGATGGATTCTTTTTTCCACTTGTTATGCATTTTATTACGTTTTTTTATTGCATTTTTGACATAACTATTAAACCATGGACAGCAAACATTTTTTATGACCATGGTACGAGTAGGAACATGATTAACAAAAAGATTATTTTAAGCAGGCGAACTCCAAATCTTTTTTTAAAACTTAACAAACCATTGATACAGAACCATTTTCGCCAACTCTGATGCTCTTTCTTTTTCCCGGACCGCAAAGTGTGTTATTAACACAGTCCAAAATTTTATTTTTTTTCAATTCTATCTTGCTAATTGTTGATTTTGAGATACCATATTGCTTTGCTAAAGCTACCGCACTTGCACATTTTTCTAATTAATCCAAAATATTTGCCATTTCTTGTAATTTAAGCACTTTCGGTTGTTTTGAGCACATTTTGGTAATGTGATACTTACGAGAACAAAAAAGCAAATGAACATAAAAAGGACAACACATAGAGATGCAATTTCTTTTCAATTCTACGTACTTATAAGGGGAATACCCAAATTCTGTAATGTGTGTGTGTGATCAAAACTGTGTATTTAAACTGTTGCTTAATTCAAAACTTTGATTTATTTAAAGTTGACGTTTTAGAGCTTTGTGGTTTGGTTGACGTTTTAGAGTAGACAATGTAAAAAATTAAGGGTTGACGTTTTGGGATATTGACGTAAACTAGTGTTGATGTTTTCCCGAGTACACTGTATTACAAAATTGATAAAAAAAAAAAAAAAAAATTTCATTTATTACGCAAAATTCTGAGAAATTTGCACTTACAGTAGAATTTGATAATTTCAACCGATTGATTTCATCTTCATCTTCTTCTTTTCATCTTCTCGGTAACGGTTAAGTTGGTGGGGTTGGTTGATATACCGTTGAAAAGGTGATTTAATTGTCTTTGCAATGAGCTATCAAAATACGTTGTGTGTAAGTTCGTTTTTTTGCTAAAAACAATAACGTGAATCAAAGTCATGAAATATTAATTAACCCTGTAGTTTCTAAGAATGTGAAAATAGACTCCGCCCCCCTCCCACCCATACGATTCTTTTTCCGCTCAATATGCCCTTACACCTCCGTAAATAGTTGCACTCAATTGCGGGACACTCTGTTTATATAGTTTTAAAAAGACAGGTTGAGAAAATATTGACAAATTATTTATTGTAAATTGACAGCCAGAATAGGTCTGTTAATCTACTCTTGTGTCAAATTCCATCAAGCACGAATATGTACCGAAATGTAGCCTTTCATCTACCCCTAATAAAGAGTCGCAATATACTTTCGTTACGTTACGTTACGTTATGCTTCGAAGGAACACTTTTTAAACTTTTACTCCCCAAATAAGTTTTCAATTCAACATTTTTTTTAATAATCTAATCCGTATTATATTTTTGCATACTCTATAACCCCGAAGCGGGCCTAGTTAAAAGTTGCAATGGGGGGCTCCGATTAATACGATACTTCAGCTGGTTAAGAAGTTAGTTACAGGTACTTCTTTTTTCTGCTGGGTACTTGTGAAAATAAGTGCCATCTACCATGTAATAGCAGATATGCATGCATATTCATAAACACAAGACCAACGAATATCACAACGGTGAAAATATACGATTAGGGGGGTTCAGACGATACACCATGTTGTCAAAAATTGCGTGATGGTCTTAATATCAAAACATTTTGAATTGCCAGTTAACATGTTGTCAGTCTGTATCGAGCATTCGAAAGATCCAACATTTTAGTTTCTATGGTGTCGTACGGCAAGGTTTGACAGCATTGTGTATCGTCTGAACCCACCCCCCTATTGATAGTAACACCTGATTTACACTAGTCAAGACTTGACATCAATTCCTTGTTTTTCCTTTTTAAATTTACCCTCTCTCACGTTGATATCCGCGTCTCTTATCAACAAATGCAAGACTTGATCGTCAATTCTTGACTAATGTTAAGCGGGACTAAGAGAAAACAGTTTCGATATAGAGTTGAGGAGTCATTAAAAAAATTATTCACTTCAACAATTATCATTCACATACATATAACACATCATAAGATTTTTCCCTTTAGCGTGAATTTCTTTAGCATTTAAGATTTTACAGTACCATGCAATATTAATGATTTTTATTAATCAACGGAAAAAGCTATAAAATAACCATTTTTTGTAATTGAGCTTAAATAAAATTGTATTTTCTGAAACTTCTCATGTCCGTTTTTTTTTTTTTTTTTATTATACACTTTATTACGTATCCGTAAGACGAATTTAAATAAAATCTTGATCAGTTTTTATGTTCTATTCTAGCAAAATTTGCTACAACTGATTTTTTACTATAACTGAATTTGATTTATGTGAAAAATAATATTATTAAAAGATAACTTTCAAATTTTAATATATTTTTTATTCACTTCACAGACAAACAACTTTTTTAAGAAGATATGTGAAATGTGTCTTCTATGAACTTTCAAATAGCCCCTTTTTATACGAACCCATTAAGAAATGCGCTATAGGCGTCTGGTCCTATTGTCGGTGTATTAAATTGCTGCATTTTATATTTAATTTTATATTAGCAATATCCTTTAATATTTTACATATTTAATATTGGTCGCAACTCCATGCTTTTTTAACACTACTCAACACTCTAAAGCCAGCAATCTACTACTTGTCAATTTCTTGACGATGCAATCTCTTATTTATAGGTTTTTTTCGCTTACTGTATTTGACTGTTTCTTTAATTTTGATTAAAAGGAAATCGCACAAATTCTTATGGTAAATTCTTTAGAGGATTAATGCATTTTAATACCATTGATTTTGACGACGTATTGCTGCATATTTTTAGGCAAACGTAAGAAAGTGGCAGTATTTTAGTCTTTGCTCGCTGGGTAGTATTAATTACATTGAGGAGGGAGTGAGCTTTAAATTAAATACTAAAATTAGATTTCTCACTTCTCAACATTGAGGTGTTAATTAAGAGGGAAAACGCTAGGAGTTCTTGTGACATTCTTAAGTGACGAAGTGGTACTTTTGAGAGTGAAGTTGACTGACCTTCAAATTGCTAAAATTGATTTTTGTTCATGCAGCTCAATTTTAAGCACTTTTAGGCAATTCACAAGGTGTTGTAAATTTGTATGTTGTATTGTTGTAAGTGAAAGGTTTTCTCATTTTCTTCCTCATTAGTAAAGAGATTATTTTGAAATTTTGAAATGTTTGAACACAAATGATCGAGAGCTGGACTTACAAGTTTTATGTCGACTCCGAACAGCTTATTTTCTCAAGAAACTTTTCATGGCAGTTTTTACTCTCTGAGGTTTGCCATGGTCTGCAGAGAGGTGACGGCCGAACAGAAAAATTAATTCAATTGAAAAACTTTCTGTGTCAGGTGGGAATTAACCCAGGGTCGCCACGAATATATCTTCTATATATATATATATAATATGCGACGGTCGCCACGTATATCTTCTATATATATATATATAATATGCGATGGACATTTTGAATGACGCTGAGTCCGAAAATCGCATTTTTAAAATTTGTGTCTGTCTGTCTGTCTGTTCCTTATATCCTTGACATCCAGGTTTCTTATATCCCCGGTCAACATATAGGCTACTTTTTATCCAGTAAATAAGGTTAGACCCGGTGCACAGGGGGCGCTGTGATAAGGTTCCAGGTATTCTTTTTTAAGCTTAACTTCGAAACCGTTCATCCGATTTGCATGAAAATTTTTATATAGAAGTTTTCGGATACGGTGAGTTTTTATGACTTATCTACTCTGTCCTATCTTGAACACCAGAGGGCGCTGTAGTACAAATATTTTGAAAAACCTCGAAAAACTCCTAAGCATCCGATTTGCATGAAAATTGGAATATAGGGGGTTTCTGATACGGTGAGTGTTTTGGACTTATCTTTTTGTGCTATCTTGAACACCAGAGGGCGCTGTAGTGCAAATATTTTAAAAAAGTCGAAAAACTCCTAAGCCGTTTATCCGGGAACAGGGGGTGAACCTTCACATGGCAACGTGTCTGACCGCCTCAACCTTCGAGGCCAACATTATCCATGTCGAAATCGTCTCAAGTCGATTCAAACCTCCACGTGGTGTTCCCTGGGCAACGGCAAACTCGCATCCGTCAGTTGGACGGCTAATTTGAGCGGCGGGTCGCTCCATAGACCTTAAACATGGAATGTGCGCAGGGCTTGGGCCACATTACTACTGCCCAATGAAAACTAAACCAGCCTCGGATAAGAACCCCAACTACGTTGACGACCACCGCAAGCGAAAAACGGACAATGATTTACGGATATGTACCTGAAATGCCCGGACCCTTTATAGGGAAGGTGCCATTATCCAACTGGCGGAAGCCCTCAAAACAATAAAATCTGACATCACCGCCATCCAGGAAATACGATGGAAAGGGCAAGGCTATTCTAAGCAAGCACACTGCGATATCTACTACAGCTGCCATGCGTAGAAGCGCGAATTCGAAAACCACCTTGTTTTCCGGTTCACACTAGTGAACGAAAGATTGGCCACGATCCGCATCAAGGCAAAATTTTTCTACATCAGCCTTATTTGCGCGCACGCCCCGAGGGAGGAAAAGGACGAAGCCGTCAAGGACGCTTTCTACGCTAGTCTTGAGGACGTGTATGACCACCTTCCGGTCCATGACGTGAGAATAGTCCTCGGCGATTTTCGGAAGGGAAGGCATCTTTGACCCCACTGTCGGTCAGTTCAGTCTTCATGAGACTTCCACCAACAACGGTCTTAGACTGATCGACTTCGCCGCGGCGCGAAACATGGTAGTTAGTAGCACCAGATTTAAGCACCTCGACATCCACAAGGCCACCTGGCTGTCCCCGGATCAAAAAACGCGAAACCAAATTGATCATGTTGTAATCGACGGAAGGCATGCCTCTAGTGTTCTAGATGTGCGTACATTTCGGAGGGTCAACATTGACTCCTGCCATTATATTGTTGCAGCCAAGATCCGCATGCGATTATGCAATGCGATGAACATACGCACAGGAATGCAACGAACGCTAGATGTCACTAAGCTGCAATTACAACGGACTGCCGAAGCATACTCCGCTCAACTCTCGGTTAAGCTCAAACAACCAACCTCTGGACCCGACGACGCCGGCGGACTTTCGGAACCAATGGTATGCTCAAGAGTGTCGCATCGCGACGGCAGTAAAACACGCCGCATACAGAAAAACGCTACAGTCAGCTGCAACGCAAGCCGTGCAAGAAAACTACCGCGAAAAGAGGGAGGCAGAGAGGCGCCTGTTCAGACGCAAGAAAAGGGCAAGAAGGATGCACGAAAACTCTATCAATAGGTTAAGCGTCTAACCCAAGGTTTCAAGCCCGGAGCATACACTTGTAGAGACGAAAATGGAGATCTGAATACGGAAACGCAGTGTGTGCTGAGATTGTGGAGACGGCACTTCTCCAATTTACTTACTGGCGACGATTCCACCAATGCCGCCCATGGAGAGCGCAGTTCAGAGCTACCAATCAACAATGACGGAGTGGAAGTACCACCACCTAGCCATGAAGAGGTTCGAGTTGCTATCCAACGACTCAAAAACAATAAAGCAGTGGGTGCTGACGGCGTGTCAGCTGAATTGTATAAAACCGGCGGCGATGAATTGATAAGGCGCATGCATCAGCTCATCAGCAAAATATGGCTAGAAGAAAGCATGCCCGACGATTGGAACCTCAGTGTACTGTGCCCTATACTTAAGAAAGGAGACCCAACAATCTGCGCAAGTTATAGAGGTATCAGCCTTATTTCCCTCGCATATAAGGTTCTCTCAAGCGTACTGTGTGAAAGATTAAAGCCGATTACAAAAACACTGATTGGACCTTATCAGTGTGGCTTTCGACCTGGTAAGTCCACCATAGACCAGATTTTCACGCTACGACAAATCCTGGAGAAAACCCACGAAAATCAAATTGACACACACCATCTCTTTGTCGATTTTAAAGCTGCGTTCGATAGCCCGAGAAGGGATTGCCTATACGCAACAATGTCTGAGTTCGGTATACCTGCAAAGTTGATTAGACTTTGCAGAATGACGTTGAGCAACACACGCAGCTCCGTCAAGGTAGGAAATGACCTCTCCGAAACCTTCAATACCGAAAGAGGTTTCAGGCAAGGCGATCCACTGTCTTGCGATCTCTTTAACATCCTCATGGAGGGGATGGTACGAAAGTCCGGTGTGCATCGTAATGGCACCATTTTCTACAAAGGCGTCCAGCTCCTTGCGTACGCTGATGATATTGATATTGTCGGCAGAACCAAGAGAGATGTTATCGCTGCTTTCGCCGCTATCGAAAAGGAATCAGCCAAAGTGGGTTTGACGATAAATGAGGGCAAAACAAAGTATATGCTGTCTACAAACAAAGGTGCGCGGCGTTTAGACTCCCACGTTTCATCCGGCAGCTATAACTTTGAAGTAGTCAAGGAGTTCGTTTACCTTGGCATTGCCATTAATACCAAAAACGAAATCAGCCTGGAGATAAAGCGAAGAACAATAATTGCTAATAGGTGCTACTACGGGCTCAGTAAGCAACTAAGTTCCAGAGCCCTCTCTCGATCGACAAAACTAACACTCTACAAGTCGCTCGTTCGACCTGTGCTGCTTTATGGCGCTGAGGCATGGGTAGTTTCGCAAACTGACGCAGCCGCTCTGGGGGTGTTCGAGAGAAAAGTTCTTCGCAAAATCTTCGGTCCTGTTCGAGTCGGCGATGACTATCGCATCCGAATGAACCACGAGCTGTATGAGCTCTACGAAGACATTGACGTAGTTCGGCGTATAACTGTGCAGCGACTACGCTGGCTGGGTCATGCCCATCGCATAGACGACGAAGCTCCAGCGAAAAAAGTGCTCGAGGCGAGGGTCGCTGGTCAACAACAACGAGGGACACCATGCCTGCGATGGATGGACCAGGCTGAGGAAGCCCTAACCGCACTTGGTGTATCCGATTGAAGCAGAGGCGCCTGGCGAGAGCTGATGATGTCGGCCGAAACCCGGACACTGGTTGTTACGGCCACCTAAGTAAGTAAGTAAGTAAGTTCCTTATTACGCTAAAGCTTTAAAAATAATTAATACGCATAAATAAAAGATGTTGATAAATTGTTTTTGTTATCCATTTATTTATATTTCAAACAGCTAGTTTTGCTTATTTTTATAAATATATTTATAATTTGTTTTTTTTTTATAATTTTAAACTAAGTGATTATTTAACGCTCATTTTTGATAAGTATGCATTTCAATAATATTTTCAATTCTTAATTTCTGTCAATCTTAAATTAATTGCTATAATTTTGCTTAAGAACTATGATTATTTTAATTGTTTTCTTAAAAATATTTTAACTGTTTTTGTGCACTGTATGGGATAATTTTTTACACATGCTATTTATTACACAATCCTTTTTTTAATATGCTTATACAACTAGTTATTTTCTTGCTCACACTATACAACAGATTTTCGTTCCTATTTATTTTTATATCATTTAACAGTTTCGTGCAATTTTTTTTTCAACATTTTATTTTAATTTTTGTATTTTTAATGCTATTAATTTTAATATTTTATGTATATTTTTAAAAATAGGCTTAATTTGTATGTCAAAAACAATATTTCAACTATTGTAAAGCTAATCTTATTACCATGCTTTTTCATACTTTCTACACGTACACTCTGTAATTAATTTAAATTTTCTTAGCATTATTTTGGGTTCATTTTTTTTTTCTTCACGACTTTCCTTTACTATTGGCTAAACATGGCATTCATAAGCGTTATATATATATATATTTCTATAATTTTCTACATTTTTTGTACAATGCTATTGTAGAGTACGTTTTTTTTAACCTTCATTATAATTTTATTTCTGCGCAATTTTTTTTTTTTTTTTTAATATACATTCATGGTAAATATTTTTGCAATTTTTATTTCTTTGTTTTTATATTTTAATAAATCTGTTTTAGTTTTTGCCTATATTTCTTAATAATTCATTTGAGTAATACATAAACTTATAATGCTCTAAAAGTTGGGATGTTAAGTTAATATAATGCGGAGTATCAAAAAATTGTTTATTTTTAATAGAGTTTTTAATTTAAAATTTTTAGGATTTTATAATGTTTAACGTTTGAGATTGTTCTTTAAGTTTTCGCTGTAAAAATATATATATATATACAGTTAGATAAACGCTTTACTAAAAATTTATAACATTTTGGCTTTAAGTTAATTGCAAAATGCATGAAAATAATCGTGTCATACTTTTAATAAAAAAAAAAATTAATCTTGATTTAAAAAAAAAAAACAAAAAAAAAAAAGAATAATAAAAAAATTACATAAAAATATTTAATAAAATTTATCATAATTTCGATTATTACGAATTAAATTGAGTAAGCTATGAATTTGAAGAAAAATGCATTTAATTTCAATTTCCACATTAAAATTAAAAAAAAAAACTAATCTTGATTAATAAAAATAAAAAAAAAAAACAATAAAATTTGCTTTAATCCAGATTACTGCGTATAAAATTGTGTAAGCAATGAATTTAAAGAAATATGCGTTTAATACCAATGTTAATATAAAAACGTTCGTAAAAATGTGGTTTTAAGACTGGTACAACTTTCAATATGTATAGCTTACCATTTAACTTATATGTAAGTACATGTTTAAGTTAAAAAAAAAAAGAGAGCCTTTTAATAGTCTTGTAAAATGAATGAAGCTACATTATATGATATGCCTAATTCTATAGAAAATAATATAAATTTAAAATTTATTTTGTTGTTCGGCGCGAAAATAAAAACATGATATTTTGAAAAAATAAAATGCATAATACTAGCTGAATTAAAAGATTTTTTTAAAATAAAAAAAAAAAAAAAAATCTCATTAAAAAAAAATTAATTTAAATAAATAATTAAATATTGAAAATGATGTAAGAGTTAAATGAAAGACTAAATAAAAATGGGAAATTAAAAAAAAAAACTATATCTACATTGGCTATTTACGTAAATGCTCTGTGCTCAATGCTTTATTGTCATAAAACTAAAACTAAACTTTTGATTTAGCTATCAAAGTAAAAATAGGTAGTATAACAAATTTATAAAAAGTTATAATTCTTATATAAACACATATTTGTTTTCGAATCATCAAAGGACAGACTCATAAGTAGTAAAAACATAGGGGGAAAAAAGATTACATCCTCTCATAAATCTTCGCCGTATAAAATAACTCACATAAATTCTACATGAAAAAAATGGACAGATGATAATATTGCATTTTTAACTTTAAGTTTAAAGTTAAGTTGTAAAAATAAAATAATAAAAACTTTTAATTTTAATATTGAATAATTATATTGACAGTATCCGCGAAAAGCTTTCAATAATCTAAGCCTGAAAAAAGGCAAGATGAGCTGAGAGTAGTGGATTTTTATCCGTGTTACGGCAGACAAAGTTTTTCATTCCGTACACTTTCTTAACATACGTAAACATCAATAAAAATTCAAAAGTTTTTTTAAAAATGTTACCAGTTTTCATAATCTTTACCCAATGTACAGCTATAAAATTAGAAAGAAATATACAGGGTGCCCCGCAATTGAGTGCAACTAACTACGGAGCTGAAAGTTTACGTCGAGCTGAGCAAAAAATCGTATGGGAGGGGGGGTTTATTTTCACATTCTTAGGAGCTACAGGGTTAATTAATACTTTACGTCTTTGATTTACGTTCTTGTTTCAAGCAGAAAAACTAACTTACATAAAAGCTCATTTGATAGCTCATTTTAAAAGCAATAAAATTACCTTTCTAACGGTATATCAACAAACCCCACCGATTTAACCGTTACCGAGTTGTGGTCCTGTGAAGATGAAATCAAACGGTTGAAACTACCAAATTTCAACTTTAAGTGTAAATTTCTTAGAATTTTGCGTAATAATTGAAATTTTTTTTTGATCTTTTTAGTAATTTATTCAGTTTTCTTTTTAATGACACCAAAAACATAAACATATCTTTAAAAATAAAAAAGTTGGCTGTACTAAAAAAATTCCACTTATTAGAAAATAATGTTAATAATGACACTACAATTAGTTATGCAGTAGATAATATCATTGTTTTCTAATAAGTATAATTTTTTATTTTTTGAGATATGTTTACGTTTTTGGTGCCATTGAAAAGAAAATTGAATAAATCACAAAATTAATTCAAAAAAACTTTCATTTATTACGTGAAATTCTGAGAAATTTGCACTCAAAATTGAAATTTGGTAGTTTCAATCGATTGATTTCATCTTCACACGAGCACAGCTCAGTAACGGTGAAGTTTGTTGATATGCTGTTAGAAAGGTGATTTTATTGCCTTTATAATGAGCTATCAAAATAAGTGCAATGTAATGTGTTATGTTATATTTCTGCTAGAAACTATAACGTAAACCAAAGTCGTGAAATATTAATTAACCCTGTAGCTCCTAAGAATGTGAAAATTGACCCCCCCCCCCCCCTCCCATACGACTTTTTGCTCAGCTTGACATAACCTTTCAGCTCCATAAATAGTTGTACTCAATTGCGGGACACCCTGTATATACAGCCATGAAAAAAGAAATAGCACGCTAGTTAAATACTGCACTTGCACTTAAATAAGCGTAAATACAAAACAATTTAAAAAAAATTTATTTTTGCAAAAGTTCTTGAGTCGTAGCTGAAGAGAATAACAACAAAAGTTTACTGTTATGGACCTTTCGCTATCAAAATTCTTTGTCTGCTTCAATTATTAGTTGGAAAAAGAAATAGCAAACTTGCATTAAGTGACAGTTTATCGCGTGTTCACTGAACCGTGCAGTTGTTTCTTATTAATTTAGTATATAATAATAGTCATCTAACATCCAAACAGTCAAAAAAAAAAAATTTAAAAAAATGGGTCATGGAACGCATTGTACTATAGAAAAGAGAAAGAATATAGTCGAATTGCGCGAACAAGGCAAAAGTATTACAAAAATTCCGAATTTATTGAAATGTTCACGAAAAATGGTGTATAATGCTTTAAAATTAGTTCAATTGGATCGATCGTATTTGTTAAAACAAAAAGCAAGCAAAGCACCGCGACGAGAAACCACTCCACTAATGGACAAAGCTGATGCATTTAAGCCCTCAAAGGCAATTCACGTAGAAATCGTTTAAATGAAGCACACATTTTTGGACGCATCAGTCGGAAAAAAAACACGCCACTCAAAATCAAATATCAAAGCCAGAATTGCGTTTGCAAGAGAACACGCCCTGAAAGACATATCTTTTTGGAAAAACATCGTTTGGACGGATGAAACTGAAATAAACAGATTAGGACCAGAATGGCAGATCTATTGTGCACCGCCCAAAATGCCAGGAATTTCAACCAAAAAACACACAAAAAACTATAAAACATGGCGGTGGCAGCTTAATGGTTTGGGTTGCATTTTCATGGCATGGTGGTATAGGCCCTATTGTCAAAATATCTGGTAAAATGGATCAGTTCCAGTATTTAAATATATTCAAGAATTTATTGGGGCCATACACGTTTGAGTCGATGCCGCTACAGTGGGCGTTTATGCAAGCTAACGATCCGAAGCATACGGCTCAAAGTGTAAAAGCCTGGCTTCGGTCCGAAAATATTTGTGTGCTGAAATGTTCGGCTCAAAGTCCTGACCTAAATCCCATAGAGAATCTTTGGAATGATGTGAAGGTCGAAATAAGACAAAAAAATTTGACTAATATCAATGCTTTATGGACTGGTTAACAAGAAACTTGGCACTCTATTCCACAGAAGAGATGCTAAATTTTAGTTTAAAGTATGAGCCGGAGATGCCATGAGGTTTTAGAAAATAAAGGATGTAGTACCAAATACTAATAAGGTAAATATAAAAAAAATTCTTAAGGGGCAGTAATTAATTGATATTTTTCATATTCTTTCCAGAATAATGCTATGTGCGCTATTTCTTTTTCCAGTCAAATATTGAAATATGGGAAGACTTTTAATTTTCTGTAAGAGCTTAAGGTACAAAGCGAATAATTTTTTGGTCATAGGTTGATACCTTATAACTGACAACTCCTGAATTTAACAATTTTTTAAATTAAATTTTAATACAACGAAGAAAACATTATTTTATTATTAAAAAAAAAGAACTCAAAATCTTTATTATTTTTTAACAGAGGGGCAGGGGTAATTATCAAGAAATAAAAGGGAACATAAGGCCTTTGTAACTTTGTTAGAAAATGAGCGGACAGAATTTTGGCCCATATTTAAAGAGATATTTATGATTTTTAATTATCATGCCATTTTTCCATATAATAAATATTTGTATAGCATCTTTGTATTTCCAATGGGACATTTTAGAGCAGGAAGATGTGATCAGAAAAGGACGAAATTTTGTGTTGCACCATTTCATCTTTGCACTAAACGAACCAGCCTTTGAGATTTTTCATAAAATTAGTTTTTAAAAAATTTCCTGTTTTTAAGGACAAACTAGGAAAGGAAGATGCAATAAAATCGAAATAAAAACTTGTATTTTACATGTAAGTTACAATAGCTTTCGCATGAGTCTTGAGCCAAAACGATTCTATGCACTTAAAAAATTCGCTCCGGCCTTATTTTCAAAAATATTTCAGCTACGAAGTGACAACATATGACCATCGATATAGTATTGAATTTGAAAATTTTTAATATTTATATACAAAAATCAAATTATAAGCTTATGAGTAGAACATTTTTTAAAAAAATAGGTATTTCTGGGTTTGACTGACCAGACAATGTTTGAGTTCGAAAAAGTTTTTTAAAAATTTCAACAATCATTAAAGTTAAAGTCTTGTTTTCTGCTAAATTGAGGCTCAGTACAAATATGCTTAACCCATTGAATCTGGATGGTACATAAATGTTACACATAAAGTTTAAAAATCGCTGAGTTTCGTAAATCCTGACGAAAGGATAAAACTTTAAAATGTTTGCTTTGGAGTGCTCTCAAACATCATCTTTTTCACGAAATTATTTAAACTGTTCATGATCACTATAAAACTCAAATCTATAAAACTCAAAACTCAAAATATAAAAAAAAAAAAATACCAAAAATATGAATTTTCTTTGATTCAATTAAAATGCAGCACTCAAGTAAACATATTCATGCAACAACTAATTTGTAGTCACCTATAAATGTTGTACATTGTAAACAAAACACTTAAAAAATTTAACGCTAAAATGTATAAAAAAAGTTAATACAATATTTTAATATTTTGACCATGATTTCAAAATAATTAAAGATCTTAAATAATTATTTTACAATTTATAACTTAAATATACTTTTAAAATCTATTTTGAACAGCTTTTGGAATCGCTGTTGTTTGATTGTTTTTAAGTAATGATTTTTTATTGTTTGTTTTTTTTCTGGCTCTAAAATTAAGCGATAGTTCATTAAAATTAGTTTATTTTAAAAAAAAAAATTGTTTATATTTATTTGATCGCCAGTTAAAAAATTTAATAATAAAACAGCTATTTATGTTTAAGCAGTCTTTTCAGTTCACAAAACTTTAAAAGACGTGCCGAGTTTTTTTTTTGTTGTTTTTGTTTTTGTTATTTTTTCAACTTAAAACTAAAGCTACAACGATTGACAGTGATAGAGTGACAAATACTAAAGCATACACTTAGGCGCTAAATTATATGCTACAGTTAGAGTTAAGCTTAGAGTTAGAGGATGATTTAGAGTTATTATATGTTTTGATATAGTTAATGTTTAATGATTTCAAACCAAATAATGTAGAAAAGAAATGTTTTACTTAATAATTACTTAAAGTTTTGGAAAATTTTTTCTCTGTCTAAAACAAATAAATGCATGCATTTATGCGTTGCAGGGTTTAAAGCATGTTCTTAACAATTTTTTGTTAAATTAATTGCACAAATAATTATTTTGGCTGCAGATTTTAAACAAATTCACAATGTTAAAATTAGCAAATTGACTGTCGTAACTTAAATTAAGAGTTTGGCGAAAAGTATGCAAAGCTTTTAATTTGTATAATTATCAAATGAGCCCAAATATTCGAGTGCAGCGCGATAACAGAAATGATATTGATCCTGCAATGCAATCAAAAAAACGGTTAGAAAAATATTCAAAGTTTGTATGTTATGAGCTGTAAGATTTACCTCAGTTTGCACCATGGCCGGACGTTGAGCACGCAGTATGCGCACCGTCTGAAATACATCGAGCACACCTTCATATTGCATGCGTTCCAAGACAATACTGAGAGTTATAAAGACACCGGTGCGACCGACGCCAGCGCTGCAATGCACTGTTATGGGACCATCCTGACCGAATTGCTCTTTGGTCTTGTGCACCTGACCGATGAAATCAATAAAGCCCTCACCTGATTTCGGTACACCCTGTTCGGGCCAATCGATAAACTGGAACTGACGCACGGTGCGTGATGAACCGTCACGAGCATCAGTTACCTGGGGAAATTATATAAAAATGTTTTTTTTTAATACAACTAAGAAATCAAGTAATCGTTAGTAATTAATACTTAAAACAGTAATCAAAGATTTGTGGAATGGTCATCAATGCAAGTAAATGTATTTGATTTTAAGATTATTATTTTTAGATTACTAAAAAAATATGTTTAACCCATTAAAGCCCAGCGATGCGTTAACGCAACGCGATACTTTTCTTAACCTGGAGGTCATGCACTGATAGATTTTCGTGATCTCCAAAAAGAATATAAAATTTTAAGAATTTATCTAATCGACCTGTTTTCGCTCAAGGTTTGTTTTTGCACTTACAGATTAAGCTTGGGGAATTTGGAAATTTTCCATTTTTTTTTATCTTTAATTTTTTTTAAGCCTCTAAAAAAATCTAAAAAAAATTAAGTAAAATATAATTCTTATACGAGCGTCTTTCTTAGGCTTTATAATTAACTTTTGTGAATTTTTATTAAGTTTGACTGACATACGTGGCTGCTGCAGGTTGACACAACGCTGGTCTTTAACGAAATACGTTTTTGTATATTTTTTGTTGTTTGGTGGAAATTCTTATGATGGAAATGGAAAAATATTGAAGCCAAACGCTCGACTTTGCTTGTAGAATATCGTTCAATATCGTTCAAATTGAAAATTAAAAATCTCGAGGTGGCTACTCGACTTTTACATTTTTTTCTTTTTAAATTTTTTGATTTTTTTTTTTTTTAAGTTAGACAAAACTAAATATTTTTGGAAAGTTTCATCATTCTAGCTCAACGGGAACATGGGCCAGGCTTTAATGGTATAAATAGGCTGGATTAAATTTGAATTACATACTCATTACTTATATATATTTTTAAAATCAATCTTAGCAAAAAAAAAAAAAAAAATATTTATTCTTAAAAAACGGTCTAAAATAATCATATGAATGAAAATTATGATTTAATTGATAACAAAAACTTATAAGTGAATTCTTACTTCGTTTTATATGTGAACATATGTCAACGTGATTGTCAGATTATTTCAATATTATGAAAATCTAGACAGGATTACTTCTGGATTACATATTAAATATAATGTTTTCTATGGAAGATATTGATAATGTAAGAGAATCGTATTAGTATTATGCAAATATCTCTAACTATTCTCATTTATAGCGGCCTAGCACGAGCACAGGGAAATGCGGCAGACCTGCAGTTAATTTTTCAGAAGCTTCAAGAAGAACATAAATGCGTAGAGTGGAGAAATTATTAAATGAACGCGATGCTGACGAGATAACCTTCGCTTCTGAGAACATAAAATCTCAGAGTGGTGCTGATGGATACAAAAAAACCTTGGAGCCAAGTAAAGCTCTTGCCTTATACCTAGATTTAAATTTGTCGGAAGCAAAATATAAAGTACTGCGGAAAGTTTTGAGCAACTTACATCACGATTGTTTCCCCAGCCTGCATACCTTGGGAGGTTTAAGAAAAGGAACTAATTCCTGATATTACTGCAGCAGAGATATCAGCAGAAGTTTGTTTGAAGCATTTAATGCGAGTCACAGTGAAGAGCATCTTTAGACTCTGTTCAATTATGGAGTTTGGTAGAAACTTTTCTCTTATTTGCAAATGGGGAATGGACAGTAGTTCGGGCCACAACCAATATAAACAAAGATTTTCTTCGAGTGACTTATCCGATGAATTCATGTTTATTATTGTATTTGTGCCACTTAAGTAAGTATTGACGTAGTTTTTATAATTACGATTACGTAATGATGGTGTTTACTATATTTGCAGATTAATTCATTCGCCCACCAATAAGGAAGTGTGGGTGAATAAAACACCGTCATCTACATTATTTTGTAGAGTTGTGAAATTTATCCATACCAACGAAAACAAGGACTTGGTTCTTAAGGAATATCAAGCAATGAAGGAAAAAAATAAGCGATTTGGTATGTGATGTATTTCAAACCAATGGTGAAGTTGCCGAAGTGTCATATGAAATGCACTCTACCATGATTGATGGTTATGTAGCAACTGTTTTGTCAAATACGAGTTGCGCCAGCAGATGCTTCATATGCAAAGCTAGTCCGACTAAAATGAATCAAATTGTGCAAGGAGCAAGCGGCAACTCTGACTACTTTAAGTTTGGCTTATCAATTCTTCATTGCTATATTTGATTTTTTGAATGCCTGCTTTATATAGCATATCGTCTCCCATTTAAATCCTGGCAAGAACGAGATGTAAATAGAGCTACATTTTTAGAAAGTAAAACCTAAATTCAGAGGGAATATAGGGGGAAAACAGGCTTAATAGTTGACCAAGTAAAACAAGGCTTTGGAACATTAAATGACGGGAATACTGCACGCAGGTTTTTTCAGAAGTCGACGTAGCAGCAGATATCATAAAAATCGACAAGGACCTCATTGATAACTTCTCAGTTATATTACGGGTGTTATCTAGCGGTAAATCTATAAAAACCCACGAGTTCGGTGAGCTCTTGGAGGCAACAAGAGATTTATATCTGCAAAATTCTAGATGGTACTACATGCCTAGCTCGGTACATAAAGTACTGATCCACGGATGCGACGTTATGAAGTTTTGTTGACTTGCCAATTCTTAAATTTAATATTGAAATCATTTATACATCTCATTGTGTAAATCTAACTTTATTGTAGGAAGTTTATCGGAGGAAGCACCAGAATCAACCCATAAAAGCGTTCGATCCGACGTTGTCGTCGGATCCTTTAATTGCCAGTAAAAGAATAATTACAAGCAACAAAAAAGAAATCTGACGACAAATTAATCGATTATTATGTTTTGAAACTAGGAACTCAACTCTTCAACTAGGAGTTGAAGCCAATGAGGACTTGTATTCGTCAATATTCGAACATCCTTCCGAGTGTTCTTCCGAAGAAAGCTCCGAAAGCGAAAATTAATATGAAAACATTTTTGTGATCAATTTATTTTAATTAGTGAATAAAAAAATGGAATAAAGAGAAAATAATTTTATAAATTCACTGGAAATTTCAGTCTGAAAATAAAGAAAACTGCCATTGGCTAATATTTAGACAGTATTTGGAGCTTCATAATTTTAAACTTTCTCCATTTTTTGCTTTTTTGATATATGATTTGACCTCAGGCGTATTTAGAATTAAAGATTTATGCAAAATTTACCGGATTTTTTAGCCCATATGCAAAATTTTCTCATACCAATCATATGCACCCCAAGCTCCTGTAAAACCGTTAAAAAATGCTATTTTTGAAAAAATATGAGATTTACGAAAAAACTGACTTCATTTTTTTTTAAATCACCGTACTCATTTTAATTTAAAAACCAAGTTTCATTACAATCGAACCACTATTCTAATTTTGCCCATCATTTGTATGGAGACGAAGTACTGTGCGACGTTGGGTACAACAATTCAACTTGAGCCAATGTAGATATTAAGGAGCTTAACTTTAAGATTAATTTTATTGAATGATATGATCAATAAAAAATTCAATCAATCCAAGTTTAAGCCAGACAGCTATCTTCATTTTTTGTCGCAACTTAAAAAGTGATCACGCGTCTTCGATTTCATAAACATGGCATCTAGGGCCATAATTTAGCAATTATTACTGAAGCTATATCGAAAAAAAAATCATTACTATTTATTTGTTTAAAAGTTATTTAACTCTGAGAAAACATAGCAAGTCATTTTTAAAGAAGATTGAAATAAACGCAAATTAATTTAATAGTAATCTCGTCGCAATTTAAAACTTATCATGGCGCAATTTTAAGCTTTGAAATGACTTTTGAGAGCAATTATGAAGTAAGTGACCTATAATTCCTATTATTTTTTTAATATATTGGAGTACGCAAAAGAATTAAATTTATCATACAGTTTAAAACATTAAAAAAATTTGATTTTCTATGCGGATTTCGTCTTCTTATATTTCAACAATTTTTTAAAACCAGGGTGAGTTTGAAATATGATTGTTCTCAATTATCGTTCTCTTTACATAAAATTGTGATTGA
Source organism: Coremacera marginata (assembly GCA_914767935.1). Classification (NCBI taxonomy): domain Eukaryota; kingdom Metazoa; phylum Arthropoda; class Insecta; order Diptera; family Sciomyzidae; genus Coremacera; species Coremacera marginata. The sequence continues at coordinate 153,751,159 of OU612045.1, forward strand.
ATATTTTTACGAGCGAATGAAGAACGCTCTGCTGGCGTCGTTATATTTATCACTGATAAATTTGTCAGCTTCGTATTTTTTCAAACGAATTTTTCACACAACAACAAAAAGCAACAAAAGTTCGTTTGTTATCGTTCATTAAAAATGAGCGTTTGAAGAAAAAAATTCAGGAACGTGCGTTTGTACGTTGAATTGTAAGACACAATATAAGTTTTTTTGTTTTGTGTATACGCTGTAAAATATTGAGAAGAAAAAAAACTGCATGTGGACTGGATATGGAATGTACCTGCCTTTGAGAAAAATTATGTTTTAATGCTTTCAATTAACTGAAATAAACTTGATGCCCACTCAAATCAAAAAGGGTGGTTTGTTAGATGGCTGTTTTATGATGTGATGGTATGATAAGTACGATACAATGGATTATATTATGGATATGGTACGATCTGGTATAATGGCATGCAGTGGCGTAGATAGCTTTTGGTTCTAGGGGGCTCCGTAAAAAAAATAATTACCTTAAAAATATTTTCTACATGAACCCTAAGCTAATCTATAACAATATTGATAAAATGGGAATGATTTTTCATACTTTTTTATGTGAATCAAAAACCTTTACCGTATATTTATATCATTGCATAACTTGAACGAAATATCAACATAAAAGAATCCTGACTTCCAATTGTTCTTACTGAAAGACTCGATTCTAAATACCTCAAACTATCCCCGCTTTCAATAGAAAGTAATCTTAATCTTAATCTTAAAATCTAAAGAAAAATATAATGATTATTATAATTTTTTTTTTTTTTTTAACTAAACCAACGCTCAGGGGATGCCCCCTTTAGATACGAAAGCACTGCGTTAATTCGGAAGACGGGTGATAGTTAGTTGGAGGGTGGAAAGATAATGTAGAACATACATGTATCGCACACATCAAATTACGAAAAATAGTACGATTATTATAATGGAAAACATACATGCATCATATAGATACTATTACGAAAATAGTATGATTATTATTGTAATGTAGAACATACGTTACATTCGCATAGATCATAATACGAAAATTGTATGATTATAAAAATGTAGAGCATACATGTATCGCATAGATCATATTACGAAAATAGTACAATTATTATAATGTAGAGCATGCATTTATCGCATAGATCATATAACGAAAAAATAGTACGATTATTATAATGTAGAACGTCCATATATCCCAAAGATTATATTACGAAAGTAGTACGATTATCAACCCTTGGGCAAAATATTTTGAAAACAACACGATTATTAAGCCTTGGCGTAAAAATTTATTTCGAAAACACGATTATTAAACCTAGGAAAAATATTTTGAAAAAGCATTAACCTGTCGGAATGCATTATCAGAGCTACGAAATCCAGTTTTTTTTTTTTTTTTTTTTAAATAAACCATTAAAAGACAAAAACTTAAAATGTTCTACAAACTGCTGCTTTAAAGAATCTCCTCCACGAGACAGTGGCATCATTATATGATATGAATGATGGCTTAACGAAATATTCCTTAATGCATTCTCAATTCATTACAAAATCTGTCAACCAGCATAACATTTCCCATATAATTATAGCGTAACGCTTTAACGCGTAAAAGACTATTGAGGGTCAGAAACTATCCTATTGGATGGCCTTCATTCTTACATCAAATCTTATCGTATAAAAAGTTAGGGCATACCAGCTGATATCCCTTCAACCCCACAGTGAAAATCTTACACTTATCTAATCCACCTATGCAACATTATCTAAATACCTTCCAGATGACCTCAGTCACCATCAAAATAATGTCGTCAGTGTTGTGCATGACTATGTCCGGAAACCCTACTGACTCCCTCCACTATAAGACATGGAAAGGAACCAATAATATCACCCAGACATATCTATACAATGTTATTGTTGTAGACGTACGTACCGTAATCCGTATAGTCATCAGTACTGTTGAGACAAGTACCTATTATGGTATTAACCCCACCATCTCTATACTGGTACTTTTGAATTCAGAATTTCAAAATTACAAGAATTCGCAAAAATACAAAAAAGTCTAGGTGGCAATCTATCTTGAATCCGCCCTCTTGAATTTTAAATTTTGACATTAATTTCGAAATCAGCTACTTCCTTAAAAATGCCAACCACGGAGTCTACAGAACCCTTAAAAGTCCTAATATGCTTAAGTTTTTCCTTCACAAGCTCATTGAATTTTTTGGATACTTGCTTCAAATTCAAATGCGTTTCAACTGTATACTTGCGAGCTTACAAGCTTTTGCTGATCGTTTCAAGCTTTTCAATTTTCCGCCTTTTTTCAGCGTGTTCAGCGAAACGAACGTTCCTGAATTTTTTCTTCAAACGTTTATTTTTAATGAACGATATCAAACGAACGTTTGTTGCTTTTTGTTGTTGTGTGAAAAAATCGTTTGAAAATATACGAAGCTGACAAATTTATCAGTGATAAAAGAAACGACGCAAGCAGAGCGTCCGTCATTCGATTGCGAACATTCGCTTGCTTTGAAATTTTTCGTTTGAAAAATTCACACATACAGCAAAATGAACGCAAAGATCGTATTTTAATCAATTGCGAGCGAATTTTTCCACACCCTGTTTAAAACGTTTTTATATGGTGAAGAAACAAACCTTGAATTCTCGTAACTTATACTGCGGCATATTGTACTCGGCAATGGGGTCCACCACGTAGTATTGATAGCGTACGGAGCGTTCGTGTGGCCAGTATTGATAACATTTTTCCTAAAAGAAAAATAAAAAAGAATTAATTAAAATGTTAGAGGTTTAAGCTTTTCTCTTTCAAAAAATAGCCTTAAAATAACCTTAAAATAACGATTTTTTTAATTATTTAAACTATTTCTCTTTTTAATTCTATTTTATTTTCCTGGGAACCAATTCAAAAATGAACGATCCCAAAACAATAGACTAAACTAACACAAAAAGATTTGTTCCTAAAGCTTTCAGATAATATTTTAAAGCTTAACATATGGAACAATGACGATTACACAGAGCAACAACATACTTAATATATGCAATTTCTTTAAGACTAATTAAGACAATTTAATACAAATTTAAGAATAATTTGGCGACGCTGATCACAAATCTGTAGTTCATTTCTTTCCATCACGCCTAGTTCTCTCACAATACGCCGAATTTGTAAAAAAGGGTTTTCTTAAACTTAAAAAAATTATTCTAATTTGAAGAGATATTGACTAAACGCCTTCAGCGAAGTCGTTAAGCGTTTTAAGATCATACATTTTTTGGCTTCACAACTTTTCTTTATCTCAGAATTCTTTCCTTAAAAAAATGGGTTCTAGTTTTCAAAAACATTATAAAATAAATTAGCATGAACTCGACATGCAAGAATGAGACACATTAGATTTTTACTATACAATGGCATCAATTATTTGATTTTATAAATTGTCTGAGTTGAGTTTTTGTTAGAGTAACTATACTATAAGGTATGGTCCAGAAATTTAAGCTTCTATGGCTAAAGTTTACCCTTTTCTTAGTAGAATTTGCGCAACCTCGCTAAGAAAATCAAACGAAAATATAGAATATTTTAAAACTATTTGAGAACGCCAAATCAATATCTCTACTGATAGATTTTGACCTACTTTTTAAAAAAGTTGCTACAAAATAAAAAAAAAAAAAGCCAAACTCACCCGTCCCATTTCCTTGAGCTTGGTCAACATAACGACAATTGTCGAATTGTGCTCCCACAGCATGCGCCAGAAATCTTCAGCCGTATCCTGTACCGGTCCCTGCGCCGCTATATAAGCCGAACGATAACGATAGCCATCGATGAAGCTTGCATTGATATAATCACTACCCTCGATACCGTGTATAGGAGTCAAATAGACGCGACTGGATTCATAGGGCAGAATGTGGACGAGACGATTTTTGTGCTTGTTACACGGCAAGTTGGCGGTGACAAAGCGCGACGAGTCTACCTTAACGTTGGAGAGTTTCTTGAATTCTATTTCCATTCCGGTGATATTTTCGCCTGGTTCGGTGACGAGTAGCTTCTGCAAATGCGAGTGCAAATTACGTGCCGGCACCTCAGTTAAACCACAAATTATGGCTTCTATAATGGCATCGTGTATGAAGATATACTGATCCTCGGTCTGTACCATGTAGTTGCGTTGAGCACGCAAACAAGTCACATGACCATAGATGTCGATAATCTTTTCGTGCTTCATGCGTTCCAACATAGAATCGATGACAATATAACAACCGGTGCGACCAACACCCGCTGAACAGTGCACAATAACGGGACCAGAATCGGGTGGTGTCAGAGCACGACAGCGACGCAAGAATTGCAGGAATGGCGCAGGATGATCGGGTACACCATGATCGGGCCAGGCGGTAAATTGAAGCTGCTTGATTTCGCGACGCTCATTGAAACCTTGACGGCACACTTGGAACGTGCGTATACTATACGTGGCCAGCTCTTGGGTTTCCGTAATGGTGACAAACAACTGTCCGTAGGTCTCGGTGCCACGCACTGGCCAGTACTGATCACATTTGATGCGCGTGCGTTCTTCTAGGCGCGTCATCATGACGATTGTCGTTGTCTTAAGCTCCCAACACATGCGCCAGAAATCAGCAAAGGTCTCCTGCAGCGGTCCCTGTGTTGCCACATAAGCGTTATGCTTGCGATAACCATCACAATAATTGGCATTGATGTAATCAGAGCCTACCACACTGTCCATGAGCGGAAGCTGAACGCGCGAGTGATCATAGGCCGTTACGTTCGCATAGCGATTCTTCGACTTGTTGTGGTCGTAGTTGGAATGGTCCCACGTGAACTGCTGCCCCGGCTCAATGCTCTCGTACTCTTGCGAGAACTTCTGATTGTCATTCGCCTTCAGGCGTTCGATGTGATTAGCAAACTCTGAGATGGGTATGGGCGGATGTGAGATCATGCCGGGCGTTTGAAAGTTGAGGCGACGCATGTCGACGGGGTCGCTGGGAGTGGGACCGGCACCTAAGTCGGCCGCCATAAGCGGGCGGGTAACGGCAGCTTGGTCAGGTGTTTTGCAAGGTTGACGACGACGCCGCACAATATAGAGCACAACGAAGGAAGTGGACAGGAATAGGGCGACCAGCACGGGCAGTACAACCCACAACATGCCGGGCTCATCCTTGCTACGATTCACAGAAACCTCTGGTTCCGATGGCCAATTTGGATCGGGTCGATGTGGACGTTCACCTGGCGGCGCCTCGCGCATATCGAGTGATAGAAATTCAGAGAACGGACTAGAGGTGTAGAGATGCTTTTGCGGTGTATCCACAACGGCGCGCACAAAAATGCGATAACGTTTCTCACGCTCCAGTTTGCGGTTCGTAAAGTTGTGATAATCGTCGCCAGAGCCCAGATGGAAGGTGAAGGGTATGGAACGTTGTGGGAATTTTGCAGCAATGTATGGTGCATTAGGACGTTCGGGCTTATTCCGACCTGGCAGCAGATCCTCTGTGAGGAATTGATCGGGGTTTTTGTGTAGATTGGATTTGTCTTCAGGCACCACCACCAGATAATAGTGAGAAATGGGTCCATATTCCTCTGAGGCCTGCGGCAATATCACCAAAATCTCTTCGCCATTCACCACGCCATAGAAATCCGGCTTGACCATGGGTTGTGGGGCAGCCATTTGGGTGGTTACGGTTATCTTTGTGGGTGGCTTGTAGGCGTAGTCGTTGGGTATAGCGCTGACATTTACATTGTAGGTGGTAAATGGACTCAGTTCATTGATGGTGTGCGTGCGCACGTATTGTGTCAGAATGATGTCGCGCTTTTGTACAACCTGGGTCTGTGAGAAGCCTTGCGAGTCGACAAACACCTTCATGGCATCGAAGGAGATTTTATAGGAGCTAGGATTTAGTCTGATTGGCGGGGACCAGCTGAGTGTCATGGAGTGAGTGCTTACGTCATGGGCACGCAAGTTAAGCGGCACATCTTCAGGCTTAATCTTGACGGTGACCTTTTCGCTGAGGCGCCCAAGTCCGTTTTGGAAACGTGCTGCAATGGCTACCGCATACTGAGCAAATTTTTCCAAGTTAACCAAATCGGCTGATTCGGTGAGCCCCACTGTCTTCGTCTGCCACTCATCGAGATCCTCGACAGCGGTCATGGTGTAGAAGATTTTGTAGCCTAGCAGTTTGCCACGCGATGGCACGGGTTCCCACCAAATTTCTGCAGTTTGCTCCGAAGTGGCTACTGCCTGAACTGACATAGGTGCACGTCCCATATCCCGCTCGGTTTCTACTGCCTTCTTATCACTAAATGGTCCGGCACCCTGCTTGGTGTAAGCACGCACCCGAAAGATGTAAATCGTATTTTCCTCCAGATTGGTAAAAACGGCCTTGCGTATGGTCATGTTGCGCTCTGAACCCAGACCATGATCGATTTTTTTGTGGAACTGCACATCATAGCGTGTTATTTGACCATTGCGATCCTCACGCGTTGGTGGATCCCAGGTGACGCACACAACATCGGGTGTCTGAAAACGCACGGTTATATTTGAAGGGGGACCACCGGGTACTCCTTCGGGAGTTTGCAGCATTTTGACGGTCTCCTGACCGATGCCAATGTGATTGCTACCCGCGACACGGAATTCATACTCGACTCCACGCTCGAGATCGTTGAAACGTTTCTTGGTTGTTTGTGGGCCCTGCAATGACTCCTCCTTCAACGGTTGATCCTTGATACCCCAGCGTAAGCGATAACCGCGCAGTTCACCGTAAGTTTGCGCAGGCCTTTCCCACTCCAACTCAATGGAGACTGTTGGATCCCGTTCAAGTATTTTTAGGCTGACAGTAGGTCGCACGGGGACGCCACCAGGTGTCTTTACTACAACCGCAACGCTGCGATCACCATCACCTTTGCGGGTAAGTGCAGCGACTTGAATGGAGTATTTAGTATCGGGTTGCAGGCCGGTAACATTGAATTCTAAGGCGTCAACTACGTCAAATTTAAGGGGCTCGTTGAGAAAGCCCTTTCCCTGCAAGAGAATATGATAGATAAGAGAATTAGAAATGAGCGTAGTTTTCTTTGTATTAAGATATTAAAGTAAAATTTGATTTTAATTCATATTCATATTAATATATACAATCGCATTCATGTTCATACTAGCATTCATATTCATATTCATATTCACATTCACATTTATATTCATATTCATATTCATATTCATACTCATATTCATATTCATATTCATATTCATATTCATATTCATATTCATATTCATATTCATATTCATATTCATATTCATATTCATATTCATATTCATATTCATATTCATATTCATATTCATATTCATATTCATATTCATATTCATATTCATATTCATATTCATATTCATATTCATATTCATATTCATATTCATATTCATATTCATATTCATATTCATATTCATATTCATATTCATATTCATATTCATATTCATATTCATATTCATATTCATATTCATATTTATATTAATAAAATTATATTTCTTTTATCTGCCCATCATCACTTACCTCATCGCGCATCTCTTGCACATGTATGTGATAACCGCGTATAATGCCATTGCGATCCTTCTCTAAAGGAGGTTTCCAGGTAACATGAATCGAAGTTGAATTGAGTGGAGTCGCTTTTACATCCTGAGGATCTCCAGGCACTAAACGATGTATTCGAAAAACAAACAACAATTAGTATGTTGCTTAAAAAGGCGAGAAAGGATCTTAAAGTTTAGTTCTAAAAGGTTCTTAATAGACTCTTATGATAATCTATGAATGAAGAATATACCTAGAAACATGTTTATCTAATAAATATGTATTTTTCTGTTAGACATATACTGGGAGGGCAGGAGTTTATATCAGGTAATTAAAAGCTTAAAGTAACTTACTTGCATAAAGCTTAAACTAGTTCGTCAACATTTAAATTTTTAGAGATATAAGAGGAAGCGTAGTACATTTACTAGAGTGCTAGTAAATTTAAAGATATTTATGGTAAGAACATCATCACCACATTGCAAACAAAAAAAAAAAAAGCAGTAATTGTTAAAAATTTTATACTTTTCCGCAATTAAAAATATTGAAGGAAAGGAAAAATTGTTGCTTAAATTAACTGATTTCAAAACTTATTGCAACTTTTTCGAGGAAAGTTTTAATTTAACGATAAAGAAGAACAAACTTTAACAGAAACAGTTTGAAAACAACAAAAAAAAGTATTGACAATTTAAATGCATTTAATGAAAAAACAAAAACAACAACTAATTAGTTCTCAAGAACTTTTATCACTGTCAATAAAACCAAACAAATATTCAAAAGATAGAATAAAAAAACGGGTTGGAAAAAACTTGCTTCGGATTGAAAATAAAAAATGCAAGCTTTTTATGTTCTTTCAGAAGTTTTATCTTATGGAAAATCAGCGAAAAAAAGTACATGTAAACATTCCAAAAATATTTTTTAATTCAAAATATTTATTGTTGTAAAATATGCAAAAAATTTTTTCATTCAAAAATATGGTATGAAAAAGTTTTCTTTCAAAAATATATCCATGGCAGGCTTTTTTTCTAAAAAAAAAACATTGAGTGTATAAATAGGTTTTTTCCTACTTATTCATGAATTTCTATGGATGAGAAAAATAGAGAGAAAAAACATTGATGTGTAGAAAAGCAAAAAAAAAAAAGTTGAGATATATTTATATTAAAGTTTGTTTATAAAGACAAAATACAAAAAGACAAACATTTTTTTAATATATATATCATAGATACTTAAACACTAGTTTAACTACATTCAAAAATAATCAAAATGTAAGTGAGTGAATGTTTGAAGAGTATTGTTTTTAATTAAAGATAAAACTTTTAAGCTGTAAGCAGAAATGTTTTTAAAGACGAAAGCTTTAAAGTTAAAGTCGAAGGATTTGAAACTATCCTAAAGAAAAACACAAATGAAAAACTTAACACAACAGCTTTTATTGCTTAAAAACTCTTAAAATTAAAGCTTAAAGCTTTTGTTAATAAATGATTCAGGAAAATGACATTGAATTATTTTGAAAGGCATGTATGTTTAACTAGAAATTAAAGCACACAGCTTTTATTTTAGAAAAAGCTTCGAAGTAAAGATAACTTTTTTAAGTTAAAAAGCGCTCAAAAGCACATTTTTAAGCATACGAAAATTTTCTCACGTCAAAACTTAACAAAACTGATGAAATTTAACAATTCCATGAATTAAATTATAGGTATAAAACTTATTAAAGCTGACACCTAAATTAGTTAAAGAAAAGCTTTTGAAATAAATGTTGCGTAAGCTGGTCACAGCTGCGCTATAAAAACTTCTTTTCATTTTGCTTTATTTTTTCGTTTTGCTTCGTTAAATGAAGCGGGTTAGTTGAAAAAGCTTTAAGCATTTTAAAGCAAATGTTCATTAAATTTTTGACATAAGATATTTTTGTCGTACCGGTTTCATATTTTCCTGGTTAATGATGTAATACGTGTTCTAGTATTGTGAATTGTTTCAATGTTGAGTGTTATTACTACAGTGGAAAAAAAAACTCAAACTTATATAAGCATGTGTTAAAATATTTATTATGTACTCACTCTTTTTTTCTACAATTTTTTTTTTCATATAAAAAACATCCATATTTTTCATATTTCAAAGAGTTGCGTTCAAAAATCAATAGTTCGCAATATTCGCAAAAAACATATAAAAAATGTTGGCAATTATTCCAAAAATAATGAATCGTCAAAACCCAAGAAGAAGAATTGCAACAAGTAAAACGAGTGGCCAACACGTGCGCGAGCAAACAGAGAATGTTTTTTTTTAATTTGTTTTTCAGTAAGAGACAGACAGATAGAGCATATATGAAAGAAACAGAATAAAAAAATATGTGTTTCCATTAAGTTTTAAAAAGTTTAACATATTCAATAAAATTTAACAAAAATTTTCAAAACAATACAAAAAAAGTACAAAATAATGCAAGAAAAAAAAAAAACAGTACAATTATGACTCGAAAGGAAAATTTTTAAACTTTGAAAATGGATTCGAAGAGCTTTTATTGGCACACTCGCAGGGAAAAAATTATAAAAAAAAATGATATTTAAAAATAAAGTGAAAATCATAGTGGGCAAAAAAACAATAAAAACTGCATTATAAATTTTAATATCAAGTTGATTGAAACAATCAGTTTAAGCATTTGGCACTCTCTTTTACTAGCAACCAGGTACAACATTTTAAGAAGATGTCAGTTGAAAGCTCATAGTTTTCGAAAGCTCTCGATTAAGAACTACATTTCGATTACTCACTAGTTCAAGCTTATTACCGCTGTCATTTGAACTTTTTCCTTTTTTGCTAACAGCTCGAATATTTCCCAGGTCAACTCGAGCAGCTCACCAACCCCAACCTTTTATCTTTGTCTTGATGCCCAATAGAATGTCATTGTGAGCTTCTTCTAAGACAGTTTCGAACTGTGCAAATTTAAAGCAAAACATCACCGTCACTACTTCATTTTTTTACCCTCCAACTAACCTGCCTTCCGAATCAACACAATGCTTTCACATTTATAGGGGGCATCCACTGAGTGTTGGTTTAGTACAGTATCGGGCAGCTTCCCAGTAGTTTTGGGCATCATGGATGAATCGGTATTTGGTGATTTCTTAAAGAGACTTGCTGCATAAGTCAGGCTAGCAGAATATTCTTAAACGTGTCTGTCTTGTTTTCGTCAATAACAGACTTGCAGAATATTCTTTAACTCATCTGCATTGGATTCGACAACAAAATAAAGAAAAAACACAAAAAGAACAGCGTAACAACGAAAACAGTAAAACACATAGTAACTCTTCTCTCTTTTGTTTGTTAACGAAACTTTCCCAACGATTTGGTGTTGCATTCGTGCACGAAAAATCTCTATGTTTCTGTATTCCGTTTTTGCACGAATTTGGAACATTTATATGAGATTTTCGTCAATGAAATGTATGGCCGAATCAGCATGTTTCGTCCATGAATTGGAAAAACCACGTATGATTCTCTTACGATATCTTTAAAAACAGAACTACTGGGATGTATTCATCTCACGTACAAAACGATCAAAGCTTCAGTGTTCAAGCGAACGTCAAGCAGATAACTCCTACGCTTGAGAGTTCTTTGAATGCTTACATGACGAAAAGTTGCCAGATTTTACACTGGATAAAATTATATGTTTGAAAGTATTTGTAAGCAAAACTTTTTATTTTTAGAAAATAACAGCATGGCGCCATGGTATGTCATAAAGAGGTAATGTAGAAAAAAAAAATGCATTGAGAGACATAATAGTTTGCATGGCCAATTTAAAGTAATTGGAGGATTTGAGAGAGAAATGATTTAAAAGCGGCATGATTTAAAAGCGAATTAAATGTCCACATAATATTGATTTTAATTAATAAATATTGGCAATTTTCACTATTCGCCTGCCTTTTTACATGTCCGTCTGCATGTACTATTTGTACTTCTCATTATATTCACATTATGTAAACTATCCCTGTAGGAAAATCAACTAATTTAAAAGTAGTTGATAAAGTAGTTTTTTGTCAACCACAACTAGTTGAAATTCTGACTTTTTTCCATAGAACGAACTAACATATTTTGTATGGTGATGTCCGCTAAATAAGTCAATTGACTTTCGTCTGCATATATTTTCAACTACTTGTTAAATTAGTTAAATTTAAATTATTTTTTAACTACTTTAAAATAAATCACTTGAAAACTATTACTGATGGCCTAAAGTCAATAATATTTGATGAAATAACATGGTTAAGTATATATAAACTTGTAATCTAATAAAAATTTGCAATTAAAACATCCCTGTAGGAAAATCCACTAATTTAAAAGTAGTTGAAAAAGTAGGTTTTTACCAGCCACAACTAGTTGAAATTCTGACTTTTTTCCATAGAACGAACTAACATATTTTGTATGGTGATGTCCGCTAAATAAGTCAATTGACTTTCGTTTGCATATATTTTCAACTACTTCTTAAATTAGTTATATTTTAACTATTTTTTAATAACTTTAAAATAACCAATTGAAAAGTATTTAATATTCCACTTACTGAAAATGAATTTAAAAGCATAAAAATTTCAAATTTCTAACATCAAAGAGATCATTTATTTGACTGTTTTCAAAATACATAAATCATGAAGTGATGAGGTGTTTGCTGAATGGTTAAGCAATGCATCAATTTCCGTACAGAGTCCAAATTGTGCAATGTTTGCTAAACACTGCCTGTTTGTAATTTGAATATCTTAAATAATAAAGAATTTTAATCGTTTTACAGGGTTTTGAGGCAGTTTATCAGTTTTAAAGTGTGTTTACCACGTCTGTTTTGCAGTCCAATGTAGTAAATAAAAAAATATGTCTTTTTGAAACAAAATGTTAGTGAAGCCTAAAGTTAATAATATTTGATGAAATAACATGGTTAAATATATAAAAACTTGTAATCTAATAAAAATTTGCAATTAAAACATGTCAAAATCAGAGTAGTTGCCGCCTTAATATAATTCAAAGTAGTTTATCAACCACTAGTTTTTAAGTAGTATTTCAATTACAACATATATAATGCAATAAAAACTATTTAGAATTGAAGTGGATGCCGCCTTAATATAATACAAAGTAGTTCATATACTAGTTTATTTTGAATTAGATTTTTAATTAGTTGTTCTTAAAAACAAGTCAGTTTGTTCCTATAGGGATGTCAAAATCAGAGTAGTTGCCGCCTTAATATAATTCAAAGTAGTTTATCAGTCACTTGTTTTTGATTAGTATTTCAATTACTTCATATATAATGCAATAAAAACTATTTAATATTGAAGTGGATACCGCCTTAATATAATTCAAAGTAGTTCATATACTGGTTTATTTTAAATTAGTTTTTTAACTAGTTGTTTCTAAAAACAAGTTAGTTTGTTCCTATAGGGATGTTTCACATTATACGTCTTGCAGTCTGTTTGCTTTTGATTGATCGTCCTCTACACATCTAACTAATTTTGCAATAAAATCAAAACACAAAAAAAAAACACCCTATGCTCATAAGATTTCTGCAAAAAGCGCTTTAGCACTACTTTGCTCTCAGTGTGAGCTTTAAAGCGCTCATTAATATATAAATTTAATAATTTATCACGTAAAATTGTGCCTGTGTCTACGCTGGACGTGGCGTGACTCAAAAATTGCTCAGAATATAAAACTTGGCTCGGTCTCTGTCTCGGTACTACTAAATTTTTAAAATTGCCATTCTTTTTTAGATAGGGTGCGATATATTCTTTGGTATAATGTGAAGTCTTAAGACTAGAAAAGTGGGCGTAGCATTTTACTTTTAATCGAACTTCCGTTACACCGTGTGTCTGACTTGAATTGGTTGGAATTAGACAGGGGGGTGTAATTTATTTTTAATCTAGCTCTTCATAAGTAAGATGAGATGTCTTAAGCCTACAAAAGTGGCTGGGATTGGCCAAGGGGGCGTGTCAACTTAAATCTAATCGAACACTCCACACCGTTTGTCCGATTTAAACCAAATTTTGCACATATAGTCAAAAGTTTACAGAGTAGTCAGTAGTTTACAAAAGTGGGCTAAATTAGACAAGGGTGTGGCACTTTAATTTAAAACGAACTACTTCTACTCCTGTTTGTCTAACTTTAATCAAGTTTTCAACATATATTTTTTGAAAGAATGAGTAGTGAATAGTTTAGAAAATTGGGCGGAATTAGACAGGGCGCGTGACACTTTAATTTAAATCGAACTACTTCTACACTGTTTTTCTGACTTTAGCCAAAATTTTCAATTGCAATCCTTGGCAATTCTAACAGTCTTAAGTTTTTAAAATTGGGTGGTACTAGACAGGGGCGTAGCACTTTATTTTTAAACTAGCTCCATCTACGCTCAAAACGTGAGCGCCCTCAATTTTTCAAAAAACTGAGCGCGCTCAAAAAAGTGAACTATTAACAGCCTTGGAAATAACATAGCTGTTATGAATTTCCGAAGTGGGTTGAGTCGGCAAATCAGACGCATTCTACTTTTTCAACACTTTTTATCAATTTATGCGTTGTTGATTGTATAAACTGCTATTTTTTAATGTTTATATATAATATATTTGTAACACAATTACTTTGATTGGGTAACTGATAATTGCCTCGGTAATCGGTTGGTAATTGCTTCGGTAATTGCTAATCGCTCGGTAATCGCTTGGTAATCGCTTCCATAATTGGTATTTGGTTGGTAATAGCTTCGGTAATCGGTTATTAATCGCTTCGGTAATCGGTTGGTAGTCGCATCGGTAATTCGTAATAGGTAAGTAATTGATTCGGTAATTGGTAATCGGTTGATAACCGCTTAGGTAATCGGTAATGGGTTGGCAACCGCTTCGGTTATCGGTTGGTAATCGCTTCGGTAATCAGTGATTGGTGCGTTAATCGGTTGGTAATCACTTCGGTAATCGGTAATTGGTGTTCGGTAATTGGTTGGTAGTCGCTTCGGTAGTCGGTAATTGGTTTGGTAAGCTGTTAGTAATCGCCTCGGTAATAAAAAAAGCTCACCAAGCACGTTTGCATAGCATAATCACGGCACACAATGGGCCAGTACCAAGCAAAAAACTCGCATAGCCAAAAAATTTAAAGTCTTTTTTCTATACATTTTTTAGCATTTTGGGTTACCAAGGTCATAGATCTAACTAACCTACCTTGAAGCCTCAAAACATTTTTTTATTATCGATACACTTTCAGCAAAGCCGATAAAAATGCAAATTTAAATTTTTTTTAATACCATATAAAATACATAGCGGTTTTTCACGAACTTTAATAGAGCAGAACTTTTGAATCCCGCAAAGTTCCGAGTTATTTGAACTCGCAAATTATAGCTCTTTTCTCAAAGAAAATTCTCTGCAAATTTGGTATGCTAATACCTGCTACTGAATCCTTGGCGGCTGTTGAAACTTGTAGAAGATTTTCAATTTCAGCATATATAAATAGGCGAAGGCAAAACAGTTCAGTACCATTTTCTCCTGTGTTTCTCAACCGATTTTGATGATTTTTTTTTTAAATGAATCAGAGTAGGGAGCAGGAGTGCACCATATAGTTTTTAGAGAAAATCACCCGCTTTGAACAGGTAAAATATTTTGGGTGTATTTCACACATTGTGGATTCATAAATACGAAGAATATGCGCACAAAAAGAAGAGCACAAAATTTTCGGCATATTTTCGATAAGTTTTTTCCTTTATTTTGCTTACGCTCTCACATGAGAGTAGAAAGAGGAAACAAAAACGAAGAATATTAAAGAAAGGAATGAACAAAGAAAGTTCCATATAAAAGCTGATGATCCGCAAAAAGTGAAGAAAGGAAAAAACATATGGCTTCAAATATACTCTATTTCTTTTTTTAAATTGCACGAAAAGGTTCCGACCACTGGCGAACCTAGTTTTACTTATCAAGGACTTTTCGAAATCGTTTTGACAAAATAAAATATTAGTTTCTTAGAAAAATACTCAGTTACATGCAGAGAACGAAAATAAACAATAACAAATCGTTCCATTTCGTTACGTTTCGATCTTTCAAACGTACGAAACAAAAACGATTGAAATAATAAAAGAACGATTGAGCGTCGGTTTTGTTTTTCGTTTACTGTTACGAGCAAAACTATAAACAAAACAAAAAAATTGTATAACCAAGAGACACAAATGAAACTGAAAAAACGATTCGTTAAACGATCGTCGGATAACAACAAAATAAATATTCTACTTCGCATTCTTTTGCGCTCTTTGTATTTTTGCTTTGTTTCTTTAGACCACTTTTACATTGCTCAAGACATGAAGTCAAGTTTTTTGACGTTCTCTTTTGAACTTGACGAAAGCTTTCACATTGGTCAAGACTTAAATTCAATTTATTGTCTTCTTTCCTTGTTTTCTTAAAAAATAAACCGAGATAGGTAGCAAGCAAACTGAAGCAAACTGAATTTTAATAAATTTGCTTTAGCTCCTTGTTCCACTTAAACGACATTTTTGGCTATAAATATATATTATTATTAAAAATATCTACCAAAACCTCATTAAATAACTCACACACAAATTATACTGCAACTGAATTCTAACAAACTCACATTGATATGCGAAAATTAAAATAAAAAATACTGTCAACAACGCGAAAATAACAAAAGGAACACGAAAAAATTGCCGGTACAGCTTCAAGTTTTTTTTCCCCTTCCGTCGCTTCCGATGTGCAGCGAATTGCCTACAAACTCTGAAACTTGACTTCAAGTCTTGATCAATGTAAAAGGGGTCAATAATAAAAAAATATCGACTTTGTATCATTCTCTAAGAGATCGGTTTGGATATCGTATCGTTTATTTTCATTCTCTGGTTACATGACAAGAGATTAAAAAAACGATTAACTTTTTTTGCAGATCTTATCAGGTTATTTTTCTATGATAAATTTTTCAAGAAACCTGGAACATTATGCACTAAAGTTGCAGAAATTGAGTGGCACGCAACTGGAAAAGGTGAAAAGTTTTCCTTACAAAAAATAGCGCGCAACGTTTTGTGAGCAAGCTAAATAAATATTGGGCTCAGTACAGTCAAAATCACAGATACGTTCTGACTCGATATTCAGATTGGCTGAAGGAGAATTTGTATGAACAATCTTCTCATCGTTGGAAGGAAGTTGCATCAACATCAATATCAAAAGTCAGGAAACCTTTCTGAGATTTAAGTGAGTCTCAAAAAAAGACTAAGACGGCAGGTTTGACTTTTGAATTTTTACAGTTCTCTTAGCTTAAATAAATAATTGCATTTCTTTGTAGAAAAACTGGATCAAAGTCTAAAAAATGCAAATCACCCTCTATCTAGATTTTATATAAAACTTTGCATACATAAGCTATGCGCGCTTTTTGATTTCCCCTGGCCCACCGTGCGGCATAAGCAATGCTGTACAATACAACAGAAGTAAACAACTAAAAGCGTGATGATATCGCTAACAGCGTGATGATATCGCGAATTTATAGTTTTGCTCTCTACCAAAAAGGGCTCAACGCGCCTAAAGAAGTTTACATTTAAAAAAAAAAAGATTTTCGTATGCTTAATATACAACTTACCTCTTCTTAAAACGTCGTTACGAGTAGTAGTTGCTTCTTTAAAAGGTTATTATTTCTTTTTTTAAAATAAAATTTACCACAATTGACTTATAGCAATATAATTAGAGAGCAAAGTATTACTTTGTTAAAAAATGAATGGAATAACATAAAAGCGTTGGATCAAAAATTAATCGAATTGTTGAAATGGCGCATATTAAGCTAAACATTTTTAAATGCTTCTTTTATGATAGTTCCTAGGTTTTATAGAATTTTTATGAGGCAATAATCGAAGGTTTATTATTTCTTTCGATGTTTCAGATTTTTATAACAAATATATATAAAAATTCCTGTTTTTCTTTAAGTTGCTAAAGATACATTTAATAAAAGAAACATACTTACAACTAAACTAACTTAAAGTTAAACTTAAGCTTGAGTATTATAATAAAGTTGTAAATAAAATATATACTTGTTTGGATTTCTCAATTTTAGCTCATTAAAATTGACATTTGCAACTTTTTCAAGCAATGTTGGTGTTGGCTTGTAAAAAGTTGTTCTTTATGCAAATTTTACAATAATTTTGTAACGTAAACTTGCATAAAAGATTTCTTCTTTTCCATTAAATAACAAATAAAAATGTATAACATTAATTTTAATTATGTGACACATCATTAAAATATGTTGTATAAAGCTCTGCCAAGCTTTTCTTCTTAATAATACCCTGACTCGGTTTTTTTTTTTTTTTTTTTTTTTTAAAGCACAGCACTTGCATAAATGTCAAAAGCAACAAATATAAAAGAAACAAAAACAAATGTAACCTTGTTAACCTCTCATTACTTCGTTGACATTATATAATTTATTATAAAAAATATGACAGCTCACACAGTTGAAATGCACTTCGGTGCAATTTTGACATTTGACTGTCATTTATTTGTAGCGCCATATTTTTTGTAAGGCAAAAAAAAAAAAGCAACCAAAAAGATAATTAAAAAGAAATGTATGCATGTGTTGTATTTCTGCATGAATAAAATAACAACATCATAATGACAGTGG
The DNA here is from genome assembly GCA_914767935.1 of Coremacera marginata. Taxonomy (NCBI): domain Eukaryota; kingdom Metazoa; phylum Arthropoda; class Insecta; order Diptera; family Sciomyzidae; genus Coremacera; species Coremacera marginata. The sequence goes on from OU612045.1 coordinate 153,769,300, forward strand.
TTGCCTGGGGCACCCCATCAACACTCGTTAGCTATGTTAAGCTTTTTTGCCCTTTTTTGTTGTTTTCACTTGGAATGGTACAAGATGTAGGCGCGGTAGCCTTGAGGGCAGTTGGTAGGGGAAAGAATTGCTAGGGTGCCGCATGAATTGTTGGGTCTTTGTTATTTGTAGAGGTTAAAGGCCTGCATTTTGTATGAAATTTAACATTCACGCTTCTTGTTTCGATGCAGTCTTACAAAAAACCTTAGAATCACACACACACATAAACAAACATGAACCCATCACTCAGTATCGCACACAAGCCGCATACATAACCACTAACTTTAGCCCTTAGTTTTGAAAACATTGCGCTTGTTTAAGTGTAATTGTACAAGCAACCAAGCTAACGAAGCTTATTTCGAAGGGTGAAGGATGAACTAGCTGGGAAGGTCTATAGAATAAATAAAAATAAAAAAATATTTGTTAATTTTTATTTTTAGCAACATCTGGAATGCTCCATTGAGTATGGTTCAGAGATTTACTTAGAGAATTGCAATAGGCAAAACTTTCACACCCATAAAACAAGGGCAGGCAAAATGTAAGATTTTGAGATAATAAGTTTTATTTTAAGTACCGTAAAGGGCTGTGAAATCCTCAATAACAATACGTATGATCTAAGTCAAAGTCTTCTTAAAAATTATTTCAGGTTTTAAGCTGAGTCAACAAAATCAATTGCGGAGTTGTTCAAGATGATTTTTTAGAAATTCTGAACCATTGATTCATCTTTTTGAGATACAAGGGACTGTTTGTGAGATTCACAATAATTTGAAGAAATAAAATATTTTTTCTTAGCATAAAACACTTCATCGCCTGAGAAATTAAGTTTCCTATGTGGCTTTCGATGGTTTTTAAATTAAAATCAAAGTTTGAGGGTTAATAACTTTGTTCATAGCGGACAGATTTTTTTCAAATTTATACAGGACACACATGTGGATTTTGACTATATAATTATTTTATTCGGAAATACAGTTTGATTTGCAAAATTTTATCTTTAAATACTATCTACATTAAACAGGCTTCATACCTAAAGTGTTTAATATTGAAAAGAACAGGCTTCATACCTAAAGTGTTTAATATTGAAAAGAACATCATTATCTACCAGATTAAGAGATTTCAAATAAAAACTGAGTGGAAAAAATCAACGATATTCGCTTAGCGAATAAAATAAACTTAGCTTTTTGTGTATGAAATCGGATTCAGCGACCAATTTTACATGGGAATAGAATTTTTTTGTAATTTTCGTGTAGCTTTAATGACGTTATGAAAATTAATAAATTGACATTAACTTGAAGGGCCCGAAAAACACGTTTTTAACTGCAGCTCATTCAGTTAATGAAAAGCATTGGCATTTTACTATTTTTATGCAAGCACCTTCCATATGAAGGGGGAGGGGAGGGAGAAGGGGCACGAAGAATCAGACGCAAAGTAGGATTTGACTGCATCTAATGTACATCGATAACACCTAAAGTACTTGCCTGATTGGCGTAGTTTTTTGTGAACAGATAGATACCATGAACACGTAGGTGCCCATCTAAAAAAGTGGATGAAGTTCAACAAAGGGCGTCTCACTATTAGAACAACACTATATCTCAGTTAATATTGACACTAAGGAGCTACAATTTGGCACAAGAGTAGGCAGAATTATAAGACACCATCAAGCAAGTTGGCGTAGTTCTACAAAGAGAGTGTCACAATAAGAAAAACACTGTATTTATAACACGATGGACCAGTGATAAAAATCCTATATTTTAACAACATTCCAAATTTGAATACACATGTTTTAGTTACCTAGTTGGGGAGCGAATAGTATAACATAGACACTTTTGTAATGTATTAAAAATAAGCTTTTTTAAGAACAAATTTATGCTTTAAAAAGCTTTTTAGTCGAGGTGAGAAATTTTTACACTGAATAAAATAAAACGATTATTCGCTGTGTGAACTTCATGCGGCAAGGTTGCGGCCGCTCGCTTCTCCTGCTGCTTCTGCGTTGCCTTATTAAATACGACAACATATCATTAGAGCGTTTGTTTGTTCATTCGATACTATCAGTTGTTGTACGAACTTCATGCTGTTAAGTTGCGGCTGCTCTATTCTGCGTTGCCTAAGGTTGTGAAAATAGTGAATTGCTGAGTCGAGCCAAAAACGCATTGGAGAAAGAAACCAAGTCATGCATTTCTGTTGCTCCAATCTTTTTTTTTAGATTTTTCGCCTTATAGAACACGACAAGCTATCATTCTCGCGTTATGCTGTGATCGTACAAATGAACGAACTCGTGCTTTTTGTTCAGTGCAAACTATTAAAACAAAAGCTTTGCAATACAAATAGAAAAACGGGAATGTATAATTTTGCGCACCCCTGCTTTAAATCAAGGGTGCCCATTTGGTCGCCCATTGGTGGAGACACACGCATTTGTTGACACAAAACTGAAAAAGCTTTCAGTAGCTATTAAGACTTCAAGCAGGTAGGTTGGGATTGCTCGCTTCTAAATATGTTCTTGTTTTTACGTAATTTATGCACTTAAAAAAAAGGAAACAAACTCAAACAAAAAAGTTGTTTTCAACTTATTTGTTGCTGTTAAGCAATTAAAAATATTATGATAATGAAATCGAGCTTTTCTTCAAGTGCAAACTTTAACAGCAAAAGCTCTACAACACAAACATAAAAATGCGTTTGCATAATTTTGGACACCCTTGCTTTAAATAATTTTTAAACATTTTGAATTCAAAGACGTGGTTTTCTTAAATTTTTGAATTCGCATGAAAATTTAGTACAAATGGTATAAGAAATAAAAAATTAAATAATTGAAGCATTAGAATATATTTGCAGAACTTTTTCTTCGCCTGGCTAAGATTATCGCCAAAGTAGTGATACTCCGGTGGAAGCACCACCTTTAGATCCTGTAAAAGTTTCCATTTGTTTTGCTGGACTGAGAGTCGACCAGTTTGCAAGAGATTTGGCTGTATGTGTCCTGAGTATTGCTTAATTCTAATATTAGGTAGTTCAGTGTTATCATGATCAGAATCCACTTTAAACATATTGTTACCATTTGGTCAATATAAAAGAAGTCTAAGTTGCGATTCTGTCAGAACAGTTTTTGTTCGACTAGGTCTAATACTCGAAAATCGAATAAGGTTAGTATCTTTATAGTTTTTAAAAAAATTATGTCACAAATATAATGCATCAAATGGCTCGTTACCCTTATGACATATGACAAAAATGTTTGAAAAGTAATAAGTAAAATTTTAATTTGAAGGGAATTAGTAAATTTTAAATCAGTGCTACTCGGTACTCAGTGGAGTGAAGCGGGGTCAGTGAAGAAAAATTTTTTTTTGTCAAAATGTAGATAGACATAATTGAACAGACTTATAAGCCCTCGATAAATACCTTTAAAATAAAATATAAAATGAAATACAAAAACAAACAAAAAAAGAACAAGTTTTTTGCGAACTAAATTTGGTGTAGTTATTTTTTTTTTTCTTCAGGTAGTCGAACGTATTCCAAAACGATTGAGAAAGGTAAGAAATCAAAAATATATTCCTGCTTGCTATAGAAATCACAACACAATACAAATGTATGTAAATATATAGGGTTCTAGCCAGACCCTCCCGCACAAAAAAAGTTTTTAAATTGATAAACAACAGAGGGTTAAAAGCGCAAGCAAAATTGCACAAAAATTGTAAAACTGCACCACATTCCTCAGACTTCGCTCTCAGCTAGTCTTCACGTTTCGAAACCGGAAAAGATGGGTCACCGGTAAGAGATTTTACTAAAATGAGGAACTCATAGCTAAAACTGAGGTCTATTTTTTGTAGAGATTCCGAAGGACTAAGGGAATAAAAGTTAAAAAATAGTTGAACTTGCTCAATCGACGCAAAAAGATGTATATTGAAAAATAAAACCGAATTTGGCGAAATAAATGTTTTATTTTTCACTTATTTCAAACTTTTTGACACACCTAGTAAAAGCTCAAAAAAATTTATAGAATTTCACTTTGACTTGACTTTTATTTAATTAGTTTTTAATAATAAGTAATTTTGTAATTATATTGTAAAAAGTTTTGTGCTAAAAAAAATTTCCTCATTAAAACACATTCATAACAATTTTCAACAAAATAAAAAACACAAAAAAAAAATCTGCACCTAAGAATTGTAGTTCCGCTGTCGAAACAACTTTGCACCGACAGATTGAAACACAAGCTTATCCACACATCACACAGATGTCACATACATACAAAATCGGAACCATTTATAAAGATAAACATTTTAATGATAGTGAAAAAGAAGTGCTTTTTGAAATGTGCTTAATTTGGCAAATTGCATGACCTACACTTAAAAAAAAAAAAAAAATAAATGAATGTTGTAACATTAAATTTGAGCTCTTGTCGGAGCTGTGCTTTTGTGCTTTTAAATATTTTAGTAATGTGTACAAACATTACTATATGCTGCAGTTGTATAATTTTCTAGAATTTCGTGTAGCAATTAAAATAAAGGTGTGATAAAAGTGCTGCTTGGCACAATGAAAAACTAGTAAAAGAAACACTGCGCTAAGCTAAAGGTTTTCTTTGCTTGTTAAGTATTATTGCTGCTTTTTGTTAAAAGATGCACTCAAAAGAACAAATAATAGTCACATAAGAATAGACACACACACACATATATATCAGAAACACACACACACACACATACACGCGTACATACATAACTGTGCAATGAAGTGCATTTTTAGTGCTTTTGTTATGTTGCTTATATTACTGTGCTTTATACGTTAATAAGCTGAAACAAGCGTGCTTTTAGAGAGCAGCTTTTTAGTGTCTTTTCCAAAACCTAAACAATTACAAGATACGAAAATGTTAATAAATTGTGCTAAATGAATTTTTGTGCTAAATGTTTTTTATTTTTTTTTTTAATTGGAATGATAGCTTTTGAGCGGCTTAGCAATGTATAGAGCTCTTTATTCAAAGTACTTTTTCCTTTAGTTAGTATTCACAGAAAAGCTTCTGATTACTAGATCAACGTATGATTGAAAGAAAAAAGCTTTAGTATCGCAAGACTTAAAAAAAAGAGAATATATATGTATGAAACTTTAAAAAATATTGCATAATTATTATATTTCTTAAACAGAATTGAAGAAAAAAAAAATATAATGAAAAGCTTTACCAAAAAGCCTCTAAGCTTTATTTCATCTGCTTATGCCGTAGTCATGCTAGGCAAACATGTTTGGTGAGATATAAGCTATCCTCTCGTATGCGTAAAGCACTAACAACAAAAAAGCTCACCAAACATGTTTGCCTATCATAAGCACGGAATTGTTTTGAAATATTGAGGAGCATTCTGGCGCTCGCGAGCAAAGAGCTTTCTTTGCCACTATGCGTTTTTTATGGCAGCATGTAAAGCTCATTGCTTGCTTAATGTTAGAATTCGCACTAAAGCATTACACCCATATTGGAAATGTGTACAGTATGTGGATCTAAGTGGGACTTATTTGTATCAAAACAAAGCTTTTTGAAAAGCTCGGCTTTTCAAAAGCTCTAACACTATCACATATTTTATATAATTTTTTGCAATAAATATCCCTAAAAAAGCCAAAAATAGTTTCTTCTGTTAAGTTTTTCTATAATTTTTATTAAGAACTTTTTTTTTTATAAAACTATGTGTGAAATATATGTTATTGCATATTAAAGATGCTTATTTTTACTATTTGGTGCATGTTGCTTAAAAATGTGCACTAATATTTCTACACACAGCAAGTGTGTAAAGAAAGTGCTGATACAGGGTGCTTACATATAGCTACATACTTACAGTAATATTTATATCTTATAAACTTTCAAAATTAGACTAAAGGTGCTTACATAAACTTATAGTAATATATATTTTTTAGCAGCATTGTTAATTATGTAAATAACTGTTAAACGAATAAAATTAATGTGAACTTAAAAATGTGCTTAAATATATGATTTATTATAAAAGCTCTTGTTTTGCTATTCACACAAAAGTGCATTAAAAGAAGATATTTTTTTATATATTATATGGAAAATATAAATAAAAAACTTAATGTTTGATTTGATAGAAAACAAATAACAACAAAACAACAATAACAAGCATTAAATTAATTTGATAACTGTTTGTTTTGCAGCCATCATCATCATCAACACACAGACACACGCAAAAAAGCAAAAAATGTGCTGCTACGAGAGACGGTGATAGAAAAATGTGAAAAAAATATGCAAAACTATTAAATGAATTGCTAAAATTGTAAAAACAAATAAAAATATAATTTATGTTTTTTTTTTTTGCACAGTTTCCATTTATAAATATGAGTTTTTTTTTGCTTACCATAAAAGTTTATTAAATAAAAATGCAACAAATACAAGTACACAAAAACAAAAAATTGCATTGAATAAACTTTTTTTTAAAAAAAAAAATAAACAAAAACGATTTTTGTTTTCTATACAAAATACAAAATATTTCATTTAATTTATTCGATTGCAAAAATCAATAGTTTGATAAAAATAGTGCAAATATTTGTTGTAAAAAAATGTGAAGCATAAAAAATCACAAAAATTAATCAACATGCAGTTTGAACATAAAATTTTTTTTCTAGCAGCATTGTGCACGCTACTATATGCAGTGAGTGCAGCGATGGTGGTTAATACAAATGGGTAGTGGACGGTAGGGTTAGGGTGAGGAATGACCATGCATAAATTTGGTTAATTGATGAATTGTTATGTTTGTCGTTAAAATGAAAATGTTTGCGTTAAATAGCAATCAAAGTGAAGCTGTATGCTACAGTGGTATCCGCAATAATTTGACAAAAACTTAGTGTGTACGTCTTTGTTAAAATAAAAGCAAAAGAGTTACAAGAGTAGGCAGTGGGTATTCGGTAATTAGTTCAGTTGGTGAGCTAATCGGTAATAGTTTGGTGATCGCTTCGGGAATTGGTAATCCGTTGGTAATTGCTTCGGTAATCGGTTGGTAATTGCTTCGGTAATCGGTTGTTAATTGCTTCGGTAGTCGGTTGGTCATCGGTTGGTAATTGTTTATTAAATCGGTTGGTAATCGCTTCGGTAATCAGTAATTGGTACCGTAGTCGGTTGGTAATCGCTTCGGTAATAGGTAATTGGTTCGGTAATCGGTTGATAATCGCTTCGGTAATCGCTAATTGGTTCGGTATACGGTTCGTAATCCCTTCGGAAATCGCTTCGGTAACTGGTTCGAAAATCGGTTGGTAATCGCTTCGGTAATAGGTACTTGGTTCGGTAATCGGTTGGTAATCGCTTCGGTAGTTGGTAATTGGTTCGATAATCGGTTGGTTATCTCTTCGGTAATCGCTTACTAGTTTGGTATTCGGTTCATAATCCCTTGGGTAATCGGTTGGTAATCGCTTCAGTAATTGGTGATCGCTTAGGTAATCAGTAATTGGTTTGATAATCGGTTGGTAATCGCTTCGGTATTTGGTTTGCTATTCGGTTCGTAATCCTTTTGGTAATCGGTAATTGGTTCGAAAATTGGTTGGTAATGGCTTCGGTAATCGATTATTGGTTCGGTAATCGATTGGTAATCGCTTCGGTAATTGGTGATCGCCTAGGTAATCAGTAATTGATTTGGTAATCGCTTCGGTAATTGATAATTGGTTCGGTATTCGGTTCGTAATACCTTTGGTAATCGGTAATCGGTTCGAAAATTGGTTGGTAATTGCTTCGGTAATCGGTTCGTAATCGCTTCTGTAATTGGTAATCGGTTGGTAATCCCTTCGGTAATCGATAATGGGTTGGTAATCACTTCGGTAATAGGTATTTGGTTCATTAGTCGGTTGGTAATTGCTTTGGTAATTGTTTGGGTAATCGGTTGATAATAGCTTCGGTAATTGGTTCGGAAATGAGTTGCTAAACTCTTGGGTAATTGGTCTGGTAATCGTATCGGTCATGGCTTCGGTCTTCGGCTTGGTCAATGCTAGGTAATCCCTACAAAGCAATGCTGTACAGAAGTAATTTCTGTTACGCTAACAGCGTGATGATATCGCTAACAGCGTGATGATATCGTGAATCTATAGTTTTGCTCTCTACTAAAAAGTGCTCAACGCTTCTTAAGAAGTTTTCACTTCAAAAATCTTGTCTTCAAATTATTTGTGCCTATTCTGACAAATTAATTTATATTCAAATATTAGATGGTAATGCTTGACCGATTCAAAATTTGTACTAAATTTAAACTCTATTAAATTATATTTAACTGATCAAATAAAAATTATAGGGGCTTCAACATACCAGGTGAATGCATAAGTTTATTCCGGTTTTTATGGTAAAAAAATACGTAATAATCTGGGAAATATTTTTTTTTTATTGTAAATATTGGCCATTGGATTTTACACATTTTGCCCATTTTTCAGGTAATTTATGAATAGTATGTCAGAAAAACATTCGTCGGGCCATTTTCTAACTTCCACGAAATCGCTGAAGAGCTACTCTGCGAGCTCGTGCTCAATTGATGTGAAGAGGTGATAGTCAGATGGCGCCAAGTCGGAGGAGTATGGCGGATGCAGAAGGATGTCCCATCCAAGCGATTTCAAGGTGTCTTTAACTAGTTTTCATAGGCTAGGCTTCAAGATTTCAAAATACACAATACCGCTCTGGTCCAAGCGATTTTGCCTTGGTGTTGAAGGACCGGCTTCGCCAGATGAATGTCACGATTTTTTTCCGCTTCTGCTTTTCAAAATAAATCTAAATTCGATACAAAAATTATTTCCTTTTGTTCATTCAAATCGTGTAGGACCCTTTTACCGAGTTTATTGATCATCCCCATTCCTCGTTAACGTTTGCTGATTGTTTCTTGTCGAGTTAGAGTTAGGTAATTATCCAATAACTTTTGCAATTGCTTGCATTCGCATTTTTGTGGTCTACTAGAGCACTCACTGCCCTTCACATTGAAATAACCACTTTTAAATTGTCGAAACCATATCTCACACGTTCGAATTGATGGAGCGTGTTCACCAGATGTTTCTACCAGCAAATTAAATTCTTTTTCAGGCACAAAACTTGACATGATGACTGAACGATAAAACAAAGACGCTAGTTTTTGGCGAAGTCAACTTGTGTGTGTTTGTAGTTAAATGTCAGACGAACAAAATTACGTATGTGCCAAATTAATACGCTGCATGCTTTACGCTGGTCAAACCGGAAAGAACTTATGCAGACACCTGTTATATTATATTAAACTCAACAAAAGACTGCGGTCTGGGTTCAGCACGATGCGTTGGATAAAAAATGTTGTAACCTTAAATGTCGAAATATTAAAAGCCTGACTACAATGAAGACATTTTTTGTCAAAATAAAAAATGTCGAAAAAATCAAAATCAAAAACATATAAAAAACAAGACCAAATTAAAGGTCTCATTGAAGCAAGCCCTTTAGGGCCTCGTTCTGTGATTGGCTTGAGTAAAATCTGAAAAAATTACACTTTTTTTGACACAGTACTTCTTAAATATTTTTTTTTTGCATGCTTCCATTACAACAAGAAAATGTAATTTTAAGTATTAAAAATATTTCTTGGCCTGCCGTGGGAATCAAACTCATACCCCAACGATTCTTAGTTCAACACACTACTCACCAATCAAAACATCTCTGTTCCGCAGAGTTATTGATTGAAAATCACGTTCAACTGAAACTATGTTGCAGCAGATCACAACACTTAGACATTTTTTTTCAAAATTTTTTTTCGACGTGTTTTTGTTTTCAACGTTTTTTGTTCGTCATTTTTATCTTCGGTATTTTTGGTTTGCTACGATTTCCACTTGTAAAATCATGACGGTAAATTTTTTGCCATTGTCTTTTAAACTTGAGGATTCAGTTTATACACATCAAAAGTTGACGATCAAGTTTTGAGAAAGTAACAAGACACCGAAAGAACAAGGAAGAGTAACACATGAAAAAGATTCATGTTTGCAAGTGAAACAGAAGTATTTAAATAACAGGACACCAAAAGGGCAAAGCATAATATCACAAAACTTTAAGGAATATTGATGTCTGTTCTTTCTCCTTCATTAAACTCGACTTGATTTCAAGAAATCTTGAGGTGTGGAACACAGGGGAATTTTATTTTTCAAAATAACGTAGCATACCCTTCGGTCTATATACATATGTACATAATATATTAAGACTAGACCAGTCAAGAAAAAAAGTGCGGAAAGAAAACATCGTCGAAACTGAAGAATTTTTAGAAGGTAATTTAAAAAAAAATATATTTTTTTTGACCGAACCTAGGGCATTTACAGTCCGATATAGAAGTATGATGTATCGATGTTTTAGTCTCGAGGGTGTATTTGCCAATGCCCGAAATTTTATTGACATCAAGTACCCTGTTCTAGTATTTACTAGAGTATTTACCAGATATTAGTTCTAAAGTTTTTTTTGCTCCAATTGTGAATTTACATAATGCTCAAAAAATTATATAAAAAACAAAAATTTTAAAGCGATAATATTTTTTAAAATTACAGTGAGTTCGAATATTACAGTTAGCCACCACTGTATGCAAAATAATGAATTAAAAAAAAAAACACAATTTTGTAGCAAAGAGAAACAGTTAATGTAAGTATTTGTGTTTATAAAAAAATATGAATAAAAACTGGTGCTAAAAAAAATGAAAACAATTGAGCTAATTAATGTATCGATTAAACTACTTTTAATGCATGTATTGACTTAAATGGAAATTTGTATAAATTAAAAAATAGTAAACAGTTATTGCAGGAAAAAAAAGGATAAACTTTAAAAGTGCAGAAAAAATAAAACTGATGCTATACATAAACAATTCATCTTTTTCGGTGCTTAATAGGGGCGGACTAAAAAAAGTTTCTTTAAAGATATAAAAGGATTCTTTAAAGATTTAAATAAAGATGTCTGTAGAGTTGTATAAATATAAATTTATGTATACACAAAAAATGTTTTCGATTTTTCACTTAATATAATAATTAAATATATTTTTTTTATTAATATTTATATTTAAATATATATATGTATGTAGAGGAAAAAATTGGTGCTTGGAAAAAATATTCAGTTTGGTGCTTCACAAATTACCACAAAAATAATTATGAGTGCATTTCAAAAATATTTCAAATACTGAATTGTATGCGATTTTCAGTCGTTGTAAATTTTTAATTTGTTTTTATTTAACATATACAAAATTGACCTTCAACAATGCAAAAATGGTTTTGTTCTAGGTTTGTTGTTTCTTTGTTTTTTTGTATTGCGCCAAAAAATATGCAATGTGTGCCAATTATTGCTTAGTTCAAGATATTAAATTAAAAACAAATTTGGTAAATAAGAAATAAATTCATAGAAATACTTAAATTCATAAAAAAACAAAAAAACCAAATGTTACAAAACTTAAGGAACTAACAAAATATTCAAAATGATTGGAAAGGAGGTGCGAGCATTTTATACAGTGCCAAAAAAACCTGCGATACGCTGAAAGTTTTAAGCTTATAGAAATTTCGCTTAAAGCTGTAACGTAGCTTAAGTCAAGCTTTAAATTAAAAGCTTTCTAAGAAAGTTTATATAAAAAATATTTATTCAGGATTGAATTTTAAGCACTGATGGGCATTCTGTCGATTATATTCAAGAAGCTTTTGTGCTACCATAAGAAACGCATGATAACAGAAAAAGCTCTTTACTTGCATGCAACAGAAAGCCCAACAATGATGTAAATAAATAAATATCCTAAGAGATTTAGGAAAAAGCTTAGAGCATAAATTTCTTGAAAGCTTTATTTCAAAAAAGTTAAAGTTTTAAAAAGCTTTCTTGGAAGTTTTTGAAATATTTCCCTATAGGTCAGGAACTGAGGGTACAAACTAAAGAATATTTCGACTAAACATAACAGTACAATAAAATAAATTAGCGCACAATAAGTATGCTGACATTAAAACGAAAACTTTTAAAAAAAGGAACTTAATATTTAATGTTAGATTTTCTATCAATAAGCGCTAAAAGCACTATGACAAAAATCGATAAAAAAAAAAAATTATATTTCATATCACGTTGACTTCAAAAATCTGGTTGTCAGCGTCCACTGTAAAATTTGGTTAGCACGAAATATAAATAAATATATAAAAATGCTAAAAGTTTGATTATCAAAAATTTTGTTCAAAATTCAAAAATCAATTTCTTGGTTATAAGATTATCTAAGAATTAAAAATAATTTAGATAAAAAATAATAACATGAAAAAAAGTACAACTATAAATAAAACGGTACACAAACAATTTGGGCACAATTTTGCAGTTAGACGTGATTTTTAGACATTCGAAAGCATTAAAAAGCTTGCAAAGCTTTAATAATAATATGAAAGCACATAAAAAATCTTTATTTAAAAAGCCTTCACTTGTCATTAAAGAAGTTTTATTTAAAGGGGTTGCTTTCTTAAAAAAAAATATGAACTTATTTTAATACATATGAAAGCTTTTAAGTAACCTAAAGTCTAAAGAAGCTTTTAATAAAACTTTAAAATTTTTCATTGTTTTGTTAAGAGCTTTTCTTCTTTTAAAATAATGTTAAGTAGAAAACGATTCAGTAAAAAATAATTGTGGCTTTAATTACAAAAGTAGTAAAAACAAAACTGTCAAAAAGCTTTAAAACCGTTCACCAAAATCTAGTAAAACATTAAGAAAAAATGTTAAAATAGCTTCTGAATTAAATAATTTATAAAACTTTCAAAAGCTTTCATTTGTTATAAAGCTTTTCCTGGAACAGTAAAGAATTGTTTTAAATAAATGAGAGACGAAAAGGTGTTTAAAAGTTTTTTGAAGTTATTTTGACAATTTTCCAAGCTATTTAAAAAAAGGAAACTAAAATTTCGTGTTTATTTTGAAATAATTCGAGTTTATCTCGAATTAAACACTTTCATATACATTTTCTGTTTTTTTTTTAGAAAGTAAAGAATTTATTTAAATCAATGGAAGTTAAAAGGCTTTTAAAAGCTTTCGCGCAATTTAAGTTTTTAGTTCAAAGCCCTTTCGTAATTTTAAGTTTTTAGCTTTATTTATGAAAGCTTTATTAAAGCTCATTAGCAGAAATTAAGTTATTTGTTAAAGGTTTATAATAAAGGCTTTTAATATCAAAGTCTTTTCTATGTTAAGCTTTAAAAGGCTTTTAAAGTTTTCTCAAGCCAATTTGAAAATTTTCAAAATGTTCTTAAGAAAAAAAAAACTAGCAAAAATCTCGAATTTATTTAAAATTTAGCAATTTCAGACAAATTGTTTAAAGCTTTTTATTAAGCTTTCATTTTTAAAAAAGCTCTTCTTGAGAATGTAAAGTATTGATTTAAATTAATGGAAATTAAAACGCTTTTTCGCAATTTCTCAATTTTAGTTCAAAAGCTTTTAAGCTCAATATTTGGTCTTCGAACTGAAAAACTTCGAGTTTTTTGACAAATAATGTCTAAATTAAGCCCTAAACTTTAATCAAGGGATTTAAGCTTTGCAAAAAGGTTTCTATAACTAAATGTTTTCAAGGTTCTTAAGAAAAATAAATTTAGATTTTACATACTCGTATATTATACTTGCATTTACTTTGACAAAAATGTTCGTGGAAAGAAAAAAGCTCATTAACAGAATCTGAGTTATTAGTTATTAGTTAAGCTTATTAAATCAAATTCTTGCTTGATGTATATTTTCTAGAAATGTGTTTTTGTTTTTAAAAATTTCTTAAATCACATGCTTTATAAAAGCTTTTACGAGCAATTATCTCCAAAACAACTTCTAAATTGTGCCCTGTGAAATAATAACGAAAAAAAAATGAACAGCTTAGTATGATGTAAAAAAGCTTTTTTTTTCAACTCAAAATATGCATATTTAATCAAATCAAAAGTTCTGTTAAAAAGTTTTCTAAATAATTCATTAGCCATACATACCATCTTCGTGAGTGCGCACAATAATTGGATGCGAACGTGGCCCATCGCCCACAGAGGTGCCTGCCAGTGCCCAAATCTTATACTCAGTCCAACGCTTGAGCTCATCCAATACGATGCTCGTCTTGTTCAGCGTCGTGATCGTGGCCTCGCTGTCTGAACGACCCACCTCGACGAAGAATACTTTGTAGTAGATGATGCGACCATTGGAACGTTCGATGGGCGGTGGTAGCCAGGCGACGGATATGGTAGTGGCGCTGATGGCGGTAGCGGTGATATTTCGAGGCGGTGCACCTGGTACTAATAATTATACGAGACGAATTGCGGTTTGGAAATATTTTTTTGAATTTTCGATATTGAAATTTGGTTGAATGAGTTTTCAATTTTTTCGAAATTTTGCGAAAAATATCATAAATTTCAAATAGTTACGATTAATTTCAGCATAAATGTTAACGTATTTTAAGTATCGTAACGTAATGATGAAGTGGTTATATTACGTTTTTAAATAGCGGAACACATAACGAAATTAAATGAAAAGAAACAGAAGAGAAAACATAAAATTAAAAATAAGCAGGTCATTAAAAAAGGCTTTATTTTAAGAGATTTTCATTTAAGTAAAACTTAAAATGCGATAAATATGTTAAATAATATAAATTGAAAATCTTTCCAATGGTTTATGCAAGAATAAAAGCTTTTCTGCCATTTTTGTTCATATTTTTGTGCGCAACATTTTTTTCTGTTTGTTTTTTTTTAATACAAAAGAAAAGTTAAAAGCTTAACTAATGTAAGCCAAAAATGGCTACTTTCAATTTAAAAAAAGAAAACATTCAAAATAAACATGCAAGGTTTTGCTAAAACAGTTCATGGCTTGGTTTAAAATATTTCAGTGCAGTGCATTAAAAGAAAGTCAAAATGAAAGTCAAAGAAATTAAAACACGATTTGAACAACTAGTTTCACAAGCATTTCATGGTTAAAAAAAAAGATTATTTTTGCATAAACCATATGAATGGGAAATTTTCTAAAGCTTTAAATTTTCGTAATAATAACAGTAAATAAACAAATAAACATAACAAATAAATGTAAATCAATACAGTAGAAACACTTAAAAAAAGCATTAGCAATTGAGCTTTAAGGTAAAGCTTTAAAGATATATTAGAGTTTAAGAAGGATGCGTTTCGAAAGATTTTAAGCACCTTTAAGCGGTAAGTCTGAACAGTTAGAAAAAAAAACATTTGAATGTTATATAAACGACATGGGCTCAACGTTATTCAAAAACTTTTTATATTATGGTTACGAGAGCTCTTATAAAGAAATAAGTCTGAGCATTTAAAATTAAGCTAAGTAAACCATTATTTGTATTCTCTTTTTTTATTAAGAGCTTTCAGAAGCTCGATAAAATTTTGAAAATAGCCTTATGAGAAAAAGACACTCTCTTGTTTTAAGCAAAAGCTTTTTATCCTTTTTAATACTCTAATAATTGTGCAATTATTAACACTTATATTTTTCGAGCTCTAAGCCTATGGGAAAAAAGTTCGTCATTAATAATAAAAAAATATTTTTTTTTCAAGCTTGCATTAAAATTGCTCAGGTTTATAAAAAACCTTCTCTATTTTCCTGAAATGCTTTAAGAGTCAAAAAATTTAAAAGCCGAACAAATATTTTTTTTTACAAGTAAAAGCTTTTTATCTCTACTAGAAGGATTTCAAAAAGAATGGCATATTAAATGCTGAAATAAGTCGTCATCACTATGACGTTATTTATCTTGCTATAAAAATAGTTTTTATATCATTAAAGCTTTGCAGACTTGTCAATGGATTTGCGAATAAAAATAGCTTTTTATTAGTAAAGCTTTGTACACTTTAAAATGTATTTATGCAGTAAAAATGTGTACTATATACATTAGGGTGGACGTTAAATGAAGCATCGGCTTGGATGGTCATTGATTGGCTTGGATGGTCATTGAGAAAAACACTGCTCTCTAATTTTTTAAAATTTGTATTCTTACTCCAGAATTTCCTTGATTTCCACTGGCCAATTACACTAGTCTACAAATTCAGAAAAATTCTTTTATCCAGAAACCTGAAATATTTTTCTAGAAGAACTTCTTACGCTCATTTTACGTCTATACTCAGTTTTTCCCTAATAGGTCGAATTTTTGAAATACAGGGTGATTTGTATTCTTTAGGCTTTGATCCAGTTTTACCATTCTAAAAACAAAAAAATTTTATATATAGCAATCAGTTGTATATTATCTGACAGATAATTAAATAATTAAATTAAAGACGGTCAAAGCTCAAAATTTTTAGCCAAAAACTTAAAATTTGAACTTTAGACTTAAATATCTCAGGAAGAAACATGACATACAAATAGTTAATACAGAATTGGATAACATATTAAATTATCTGTCAGATGATATACATGATTACTTTATATGAAACAGTTTAGTTTCTAAAAAATGCAAATCCCCCTGTCATCTCAAAAATTCGACCTATTAGGGGAAAACTGAGTATAGGCGTAGAGTTAGCGTAAAAACTCCTCTAGAAAAGTACGTCAGGTGTCTGGAGAAAAAACCTTGAAGACTAGTGTTATTATCAATACGTTTTACAATCATTGTAATCAAAGTTTATTTGACGAGTATTGAAGAACTTATGAACTTATTGCTCAACAATAATTTCTAATGTACAAAGGAATCACGTGCCAGCAGGAAGACTCAGGGCTCGAAATAAAAATCTGAAAAAATTAGTTTTTTTTCTATTTCAAACTAAATTCTTCATCATTAAAATTTCACAAACGAACGATAAAAGCTTGAGAGATCAAGCGAACATCTCAAGCGAATAACATTCTCGCTGTTCGTTTTTTTATCTTTATTGAAAGCTTTTGAAAGAAAGAGAATGTACATGTATACAAAGTTGTTCGACGGGGATATTTATTGAAGCTGAAAGCTTTCTTTATGTTGTTAAGGAAACGTTTTCTTATATAAAATCATTGCCGAAGTATGATTTTGAAAAGTCTGATTGGTTAAAAGCTCTTTGACAAACAGGCTCAAAAAGCTTACTTTATTAGCTTCAATGCATTTTTTATAAAACCTATAGAAATGTGGGTCTATTTTGATGCTTTGATCTTTTTTATATTAGAATGAATAATTTTTCTTATAAAGAAATTTTTACCACAAGCTATTGAGCAGTTTTGTGGATTTGGAGAATGAAATTAAGCACCGAACTTTCAAGAAAGAATGAGGTCAAGAGCTTTGAAAAATATTGCTCTATAAAAATAATTTGCTACTAAACAGATATTGACTGAAATATTAAAAAAAAAAAAACGAAATGGCCATTTCAGCCCTTGAAAGGACTTTGATCGAGCTTCTTATGGTCAATTGTGTTGTGCGTGTTGTGAAATGTTTGAGCTTTATGCCGACTCCGAACGGCTTATGTTCTCAAGAATCTTTTCATGGCAGTTTTTTACTCTCTGAGGTTTGGAACTCTCTGAGGAACAGAAAAATTAATTCAATTGAGAAAACTTTCTGTGTTAGATGGGGGATTCGAACCTAGGTTCTCTGACGTATAAGCCACACACTCTACCCACTATGCCAAGGCTGCCACAAATATCTGAAATATTGAAATATTTTTTAATGAAAATTTGGTCTGTATAGTTATGAAATTAATGGATAAATGGATTTGGCGGAAAGCTGCTTGAAGAAATTTATTATATTATTTAAAAATTTCGGAACAAGTCCGTTTTAATGAATCAGAATTGTAATTGTATCATGCGTACTAGGTATCATTTTTTTCATATATTATAATGGTATTTAAAAAAAGGCCATTATCCCCCCTATGGCCCAAGCAACCCCTTAAAATTCAGCGGGTTCATTAAAGTAGACTTACGACAAAATTTCATTGAAATTTTCCAAATTTTTCACTGCTTAAATTGTATAAAGAGTTTTGATTGAGTTTTTTTTTATAATACTAGCGACAAGATATTTAATAGTTCGGAGAGACTTTAGCTCAACTGATGAAAGTTTTAGAAAATGTTCATAATAATGATATAATGAAACTATATATGCGATTTCAAGAGTAATGGCTTCAAATTAACTCCACCCGAAACTCGAGACTAGTCAGAACTTTGTTGTTTTAAAACGTCAATCAGCTATTTATTTATAATTTAGCTAGCGACTTATATTCCCAAGTAGCTTTCTAAAATTTGATTGGCTATCGATATAAAAAACCTGCATGACGAAACAGTAATTAAAAAAATAATCTTATAAGGGCATGAAAAACGTACACCTTCGGACTGATACATGGGTTATAATACATTTTGATCACTATAGCTGCCATTCCTATTTTTCATAGCAGTTGCCTATCCACAATGTATCTTATATAAATTTTTATATTTTTTTTTATGTTTTTTTTTTAATTTTTATTTTATTTTTTAAAATTTTTTTAATATTTTATTTATTTTTATATTTTTTTTTCTGTTTTTATTTCTTTTAATTTTTCTTATCTTTTTCTCTTTTTCATAGTAGTTTTCTATGCAAAATGTATCTTATATACAATTTTTTTTAAGTTCTTTTATTTTTTCTATGTGCTTTACTTTTTTGTTTTTTAATTTTTTCTTTCCTTAAATTTTTTTTTTTAATTTTTTTTATTTCCTTTTATTTTTTTAAATTTTTTTTATATTTTTATTTTATTTATTTTTTTATTTTTATTTTTTTAAATTTCTTTATTTTTGTTTTTCTTTATTTTTTTATTTATCGTTATATTTTATTTTTTTTTTATTTTTTTTACATATATGGGTAGTAAATATACATGCAACTACTGACGAAGGTAGAAGATGACAAAGTTTTGTCTGCTTGTGATAAAAATGAGAGTGAAGATTACTCATATTTATATACAAATGCCATGTAAAAGTATAGGGAACCAGTCAGGCCCATTTGTGGGTGTCGGATAGAAGGTTCAACAGTATGAATAAACTCTTTATGTTTTTAGTTATTTAAATTAAACGATAGGCTTTATTTTTTGTTAATGCTTTTTTCATTATGTATAATTAAAATAAATAAACAAATGTATAAATAAATTAAAAATAATTTAAGTTAAGCATTAATATATAAAAATTTAAATAGCCTAGTGGAAACACAACGCTTCAAATACTTATATAAAATTTTTTATTTGTTATTTTATAATATGGGGCTTATAGTAATAATAAATATTATTACTACAAAAATATTCGCCAAGCAGCGAAACACATGCAAATAGAAGAAAATTAACAATAGCTACGACAGCCGAAAAGATTTCAAAATTTTAAAATTTTCAACAAAAAGCTCTAAGGCAAAAAAAAAAGTTAAAGATTTTTTTTTTAAAATCTAAGATATTAAAAAAAAAGTCAAAAACTTTAGAAAAAGTTTAAATTAAAATTGAAAAAAATAATTGTTTGTATATCAAAAACATAATAAAAAAATTAAATTTGAAGTGCAAAACAGCGGAGCTTGATACTCAAAAAGTTTTATTTGATTCGAACTTAAGTAGAATTTCCTTGTGTGGTGAATTAGAACCCATTCAGTTCCGATCGCAAAATGCACTGAAATTTGTTTGATTCGAAAATGAACATTTAACATGTAGTTCAAATAACCCAGTGATAAGGAAAGAGCGATTTTTTTCTGGCGATCGAAATACTTCGAATAAAAAAAGTAGCTATACATAAAAAAATTAATTCTTATGAGATGAGAGAAGCTCTAAAATATAGAACATTTATATAATATTGAAATTAAATTTTTAAAATTAACTACTAGCTTTCTTTTGGGTGTAACGCTAGTTTATTTTCAAATATCGGAGAGTTTTTGAAATATATATAACATTTGAATTTATTTGGTTTTCAAGCATAAATTAACAAAAGACCATAATCTGTTTGTTGTTCTAAGCTTTTTTGTTCGTTTCTTTTAAAATTAATATTTAAAGAAACTCAATGAATTTGCATGAAAGCAATTGGTTTCTTAAAAATAAATTTCGAGACGCTCTTGAAGAAAAATTTTGTTTAAAAAAAAAAACAGAACTGTTTAAGGAAATTTTCTTTAGAAAGTAAGTTGAACAAAATTTTTAGATAAATAGTATTGGGTCACAAACAAACAATGCAACAAATGTTTTAAAAATATTTAAATATATATTACTGCAAATCATGCACTACAATAAAAAAATAAAATAATGTTTTTACTAAAACTGTCTATCAACCAAAATAAGGGTCATGCAAAAATATTAAAAAACAGAAAAGCTTGCAAAAGCATTAAGAACTTCATTAAAATTATTTAAAATATATACTTTAAACATTGCAGGAATTACTTTTTTTAAAAATTTAATTTTTATTTAAACCGCATCTATCACCTTTCTTGCATTTTTTAGCGCAAAGCAAGAAAATGTGTGAAATATAATTTAAATAACAACAAAAAAGCGCACACGTCTTAAAAAAAATTTTTGCTTAAATTTTCGACTAAAGTAAAAATAAACAAAAATAAAGTAACAAGCACGAAACAAGCTATAACATGCCATGCATAGTAAACAATTTTAAAGCATACAAGCAGGCGCAAATAAAATAAAAACGGTTTTTTATTTTTAGAAGCAGTTTTGAAAAGTTTTAAAATCATTTTACTTAAATTTTAATGTGCTCGGTGCAAAGTGCGTTGGTTATTTTAAGAAAAATATAAGGTGCATGCAATAGTATAAAAACAATTAATATTAGTCACGTAAGAAAATATCAACATTATATATTTTAGTGCTTAATTATAGATACACAGAAAGGGTATCCACACACACACACAAACTCACACACACACACACACACACCTATATATTAATATATATTTAAAATAATTTCCCATCACACAGTCCAGAACTCAATGTAAAATTATTAGATTCTATCAGAAAATGTTTGAGTCTTTTATCTCTGCCAAAATAACAGCGTTTTGGACAACTTTTTTAGAAAAATTTAGAGAAATGAAATAAAAAACGTGGAATATTTAAATCAGGTAATCAAATTTGTCATGAAGCTATATTTTGAAAATTATTAAAAATATAATAAAAAATTTTTAATTTAAAATATATATAACAATATTAAAAATAATTATAAAATTTTTAAAATTTGTTTTAGGTGTGAGTTTTGGTTTTGTTGTTATGGTTTCTAAGAATTTTGTTTTTGTGAATATGTACATCTGATAATGTTTTGGGTTTTTTTAATATAAAAATTCGTATTTGAAAATTTTAACTGATAGCTTTTATTTATAACCGTTTTATTTTAAAAACAAAATTAATGCAGAAATCATTTAATTGATTCACAGCATAAAAAAAAGAAAATTCTATAAGAAAATTTTCCAAAGTGAAGAACGAATGTTTTCGAAAAAAGCCAGTAATTATTATCTTCGTTACTTTAGTTAACTTAACGAAGTTTTTTGTGTGGGAAAAAATTTATATTTTTAAAATATTTATAAAGTGTAAGTGTTCAATATTAAAATAAAGTATTTTATTTTGTATGTGTGAAAAATATTTTATTCCAATAGTTTCCCAAAATCCTGATCTAAATATGGCTTCTATTTTAATTTTTAATTTTTGTTTTTTTTTTTAATTTTTCCCTATATTATTTCAATAAATGAAATTCAATTTTGCAAACAAAAACGTGTTTAGTACGAAAAAACAAAAGGTTTTTTAAAAGACTAAGCCTATTTAAATAGAAGCCCAAATTTAAAAAGACATTTTTCTTCGGCATGACAACAAGCCGAGTAAAAATATAAGCGGCCCAACAGGACCTTGTGGTTGAACAAGGATCGAACCTGCTCTGAAAGCGGAAATCCAAAACCTTGAGTATTATGTCTGTGCAAAAGACTAATAATGAATCAACTTTTAGAAAATTTTTTTAAACAGAAAAAATCTTTACTCACAAAACAAAATACAGGCATAATATATTTTTACTAAGGTTAAAAATTGTTAAAAGTTATTTCAATTGAGGGATCCTCAACGACGTAATGCCGTTATAGCAAATGACAATGACACTGATTGCAATGCAGCCGGGCAAGATTACAATTTTTTATTTTATTAACCTTTTTTTATTATTATAAATACATAAATTAAATAAAAATTTAAGCGGAAAACCGCCACCAAAAAGTTTCGTCGAGCTAATCCTAATTAGTTAGTAATATGTTAAATTTTAGTTATTATTCGGTGTGTGCATAAACTAAGCCAGCTAATAAGTAAGGTTTGTGTACAGACTATAAGAATTTGCTCTGCTAAGGTTTGTGTATAGATAAAATGTGCAAATGTGGTGTGATGTGCTATAAACATAGGAATGTCTGGATTTTTGTACAAAATAAGGGTAAGTATTGTTGTTATTGTATATTTCGTATAGATTTATATTGCATGTAATATATGTAGGTATAAATATTTGTAAAATAATATGAATAAACTATGTTTCGTATAAAACACTATAAATATGTTTATGTTATGTTTGTATATAAAATAAATTATACAAGAACTTGAAGTAAAACTAAAAGTAAGTAACTTAATTAAAGTAAATAGTTACGAGTATAGAAACACTAAAAAACATTTAAACATAAACTTGCAAGTTGTCCAATATATTACTATAACAAATTATTTATAGTAAATATTATGTATTTTTTTTCTGAGTTGTATGGGAATTGTAAGTTAACTCAAACACAGGCAGGCTTACCTTATATTCCACGCAGCTTTAAAGCTTATAAAATATACCCATATAACTCTTATAGGGGGCAGACATCTTCTTGTTCTTTTGAAAGAACAAAAGGATGTTTTTTTGTTTATTTGTTTGTTTATTTTTATAATATAAAGGGATTATTGTTGTACTCAACTACATTATTAAATATGTATGTTTGTATCATTTTTTGTCTTAAAATTATATATGAATAAATAAATAAATGCAAACATTTGTTTTAACTTAAATATGCTATAAAAAAAAATGTGTCACTTGTATCAACTACTTAAACAACAGCACCTAATTCTTTGCAAGGAAATATATTGAGGGCTATTAATAATATGCTTACCATATTGTTTTGTACGGACGGGTATTGGTGGAGTTGTAGCTCCTTCACCACGCTGCGAACGCGCTGCCAGCCATATATAATACAATGTATCAGGATACAAACCATCAAGCGTGTAAGATTCGGTATTCGAAATGCGCCTTATGAGAGGAAAATATCATTAATTATATTTATTAATTCTAAAAATGAAAATAGTTTGAGTTTATATTTTGGTTTCAAGTTACTCGTATCGACTTTTTTAGAGAAATTCAGAAATTGTAACAACAAAAAATGTATAATTTATGCATGACTAGAAAATTGTTATACCATAAGTTTTTAAACACAAGGAAAGCACTCACAAGACGTGATTAAAACTGTATTATTAAATTATTATAAGTAATTAATTGAAACCCATATTATACATGAATGAATAAAAATTTCACTAGTACAAAAGCATCTACTTTTTGCTTTATTCTCTTCTTTAGCTCCTTTAGGAAAAGTATAAAAAATTGAAGCTGAGATGAAAAGATAAAGTTGCTTGAAAGGAAAAAAAATGTCCCTCAGAGGGATTTTTAACAAAAAAAAAAAATTCCATTAAATTAAAAAAAGAAGTCTAAATTTCGTCTGCATGAAAAAAATGTATGAATGCAAATTTTCCGAGTACAAAAGAGTTTATTTCTGCTTGTTTCTATGTTTGACTATATGAATAGTATGATAAATTAACCTTTACTCTACTAGCTTGGCTTGCAACAAAAGCTTTTCAAAAAAATAAGTATCGTTCCGTGTAGTTTTTTTAAGAAGTTTCATAAGGTTAATGGAAAAAATCCCTAATTCACTTTACTGTAAAAAGTTTCTGGTGAGCAACAAAATAAATTTCCCTGCAAGAAAATAACAGAAAATTACTTTTATTTTGATAGGGCACCAACATTTGTTGCCAGTTCAGTTGCCACATCAGTGGCTTCATAAACAAAAAATTTAAATTTTTCTAAGAGAGAAAGCGAATGATTACTCGGTAACATAAAATAAATTTCCTTAGCAGGGATTTTTCAAAAACTGTGTAAAAATACAAAAAACCACCTGCAAATATTCTGCAGTGATACGTATTAAGTTCCCAGTCAAAATAAAAAATTTCCCTGAAAGGGATATTTTGCTAAAACTATGAAAAATTACAAAAAAGAACTTAAATTCTTTGGGTTCGTTAAAATTAAATTTTCGAGTAAAAATTAAAAATTTCCCTAAAAGGGAATTCTTAAAAAAGTGGTGAAAAAGACAGAAATAAAATATAAATTTACTTAAATGAATAAAATTAAGTTTTCCAGAAGAGTAGAAAATGTCCATAGTAGCTTACAAAATTTTCCCTGAAGCATTTATTTTAAATATTTCTTTTTTTTTTTGTTTCTCATAAATTGAAATCATTCAATCAATTTTTTTAAGAGCACAAAAAGTTAGTTGCTAGTTACATCAAGCATGCGTGCACGACCATTTCCAATTCGATCAATTTCGACCAATTGAATACTTAATGCATAATTTTTTACGTGGCTATATAAAATCCAAGAACAATTTGGTTTAAAAGTTCTAAGAAGCAAAGCAAAAGGTTTGCTACCGTGTAGCGTAAAATCGTTTCCTTAACAGAAAATTTTTCAATAAATGTGAGAAAGAAATTTCAGAAAGAATTTCCTAAAGAAAAATCCTTATTTCACTTTACTTTAGGAAAAAACGTTTTTTAAGTGGGCTAAAAGTGGACAAGAGAATAACAGAAAGCTACTTTAATTTTGCTAGGGTACAAAAATTAGTTGCCAGTTACATCATACATGCATGTATGACCATTTCGAAATACAACAATAAATGTATGATTCTATACGCGGCTATGTAAAACGCAAGAAAGTTTTGCATTCATTTTGCTACGAAGAAATTATCGGATAAATTTTCCTTAACAGGGATATTTCCAAAAGTTTTGGAAAAGTACAAAAAACATACGCGAATATTCTCCAGAGATACAAATTAAATTCCAAGTTAAAATAAAAATTTCCCTAAAAGGGATATTTTGATAAAGTTATGAAAAATTTGTAAAAAAACTTGCAATTTCTTGGGGTAATTAAGTTAAATTTTTTAGTAAACACAGAAAAATTTCCCAGGAAGGGAATTTTTAAAATAGTCGTGCGAATTACATAAGTAAAATATAAATTTACTTGAATTTATAATATACAGTTTCTTAGCACAGTAAAAAAATTTCATGGTAGCGTAAAATATTTAATAATATTTTTTTAGTGTACAAAATTAGTTGTCCGAAACATAATACATTTATTTATGACATTTATTTATGAACAATAAATATATTTTGAAGAAATTTGCTTTAGTTGTGTAAAGATGGAAAGAAAATGTTACTCGTCGGTTGCGTAAAATAAATTTCCCTAAAAGGGAATTTTTTAAAAGTTGTGAAAAAGTAAAAAAATATCTATAAATTGTCTGCAGTGATACAAATTAAGTTCCTAGTTGGAAGCAAAAAATTTCCCTAAAAGGGATATTTTGAAAAAGCTTTGGAAAATTAAGAAAAATAGCTTCACATTTCTAGGGTTGGCTAAAATCGATTTCCGACTAATAGTAAAAGAATTTCTATAAAAGGATATTTTAAAATAGTGGTGTAAATAATAGAAATTAAATATAAATTTACTAAAATGAAGGTTTCTAGCAGAGTAAAAGATTTCCATGCTAGCTTAAAAAATTTCCCTCAGAGGTAATCACATTTCTTCGAAAGGGATATTTTGCAGAGGTGATGAAAAATCACAGAAGAAATTTCCAACTTTATACACAGAGAATTTATACAGTAGTTAAAAATTGAGTTTCCTAGCAAAGTGATGCAGTAACGAGTGTCCTTCATAGCATAAAAGACGTGAAAAAGTACAAAAAAATATTCTCAAAACATTCAAAAGTACAAAATTTAGAGATATTTGAAAATAATATGAAAATTTATAAAAAAATAACTTTGAATTTTTTTTCAAAATTAATTCCCAAAAAAAAATAAATTGAAATTTTTAGAATTACAGAAATGAAATTACAGATATAAAATTAAATTTTACTCACATAGATGAAACTTAGTTTCATAACGCAGTTTATAAAAAAAGTGCTTCAAAGGAAATTTTTATTTTTGTTTATATTTAGCGGTAATTTGATCATTAGTTGAGGCTTATTTTACAAGACATTAATGTCATTAAACACGAAAATAAAAAAAATTAACAAGATACATCTACATTTCATACATTTCATGAACGAATATAATGCGTGACTAAAGCTCTATTTTTTCACTTATATAAAAAATTTTTACACCCAAAGCCCTTAACAATAGCTTTATAAAATATCACTCTCTGGCTAATTGAATAAGTTTTAAGCTGTTTATTGTGCTTTAAAATATAACATCAACAACTTTTACTCACTTGTGATGATCCTGATTTGCATACGTGTCATTCCAGTATAATTCGTAGTGCACGATATTTTCACTAGAATGTGTCGGCTTGGACCACTGCAGCGTAACTGCGGTCTCGCCGATATCGGTTGCCCGGAAATTACTAGGCTGCGAAGGGACACCTGCAATGACGAACGATGATAATATTGAATTGATGTGCCGATGGTGCACAAATCCGTTGACAGTGATGGAAGCGGAAATTAAATAAAGAAACAAAGTGTTAAAAAAAAAAATGCACAGAAGGGGAGAAAAAATTTTTTAATTTATAGTTTATTTATTTAAAATAATAACAAACAAAAAAATAAATAATGCTGGGCAATAACGCAATTTATGCGATAAGAAATATATTGGTTTTATTTAAATTGAAAATTTGTTATTTCAATTTTTGTAAATCGAAAAAAAATACAAGTGTTTTTGAGTAAAGTGTAGCTTAAAATTTACTTAATTGTTATGTCAGAAATACATCTTCAATGCCCAGCAACAAAAGGTTTAATTCAACCTTTTAATTCAAACAAAAAGCTTTTACTTTACCGCACTTGTACAGTGTTCACAGATACATACAAGCAGGTAAGTTTTTAAGTCTGATAAGCAAGTGATTATTGCAATAATACAAGCCTGATAAATGTCTGTTAAGTTTGGTCAAGCGTTAAATTAAATTCGTTAAATTGTCGCTGCAACCTGCAGGAACGGTTCAATTCATATAGCGACACACAACGTCGGAACTCTCTTTGTCGCATTTGCCTTATGTAGGTATGTGTGTTTTTGTGTGTGTGTATTTTATTTTAAGTACTTTTTTCTCATTAATTTTGCCACCTTTTTACCCACTGAAATTTGCTGTCAATGCTTTCGTTTATGTTGTTGTTGCTGTTGCATTAATGCAAAAATTCACATCAACGTCAACAACGTCATTGATATCATCGGATAGTCTACCGCTTTTGAGACTATAGTGTGTCATTTTTATACGCTCTGTTTTTCTGTTTTATTTACTTTTTATGCATGTGTGTGTGTGTGTGTGTGTGTGTGTGTGTGTGTGTGTGTGTGTGTGTCTGATTGCACGTTAATGTAAACATATAAAGGAAATTTCTTTGTATATGCAGAATGTGTGTGTATGGATGCAAGGCGAAATGTAATCAAAAAAGCATTTATCATTGGGTGATGGTATTAAAGCTTTCCAAAAGTAATAATATTCGCATATGTAGCTCGGATATAAAAAACTTTTGCTGAGCTTTTTATTTTTATAGATTTATCAGTTAAAAGTGAAATTTATAAAACAATTGCAGTTTTTGTTATAGATGAGTTAAAGTTTGGGAAGAATAAGATTACTTTATATTAATCTATAAAAATAAGTTGGTCGAAAGCTATACTGTATAAGAATTTAATTCAACATTTTCAAGGATTTACAAATTGGTATTATAATTCAATAGCAACATAGAATAAAAATAGCTTCAATTTTAAAAAACACCTAACTTTATAATTCTTAAAAAAAAAATGGAATAAAGTTAACAAAACATATTAAAATAAATTTAAAGAACCACCTTTATTTCTTTACGGAAGAAATTTCAAAAAACTCAAAAAGAAAAATATTTATTTCATACATTAAGGGTAACAATTAATCTTAATTCTGTAGTTGGAACAAAAAATAACCTAAGTATATGGAATAAATTTGAAAAAATACATACTACTAAATATATAACGACGATCGATTCAGTTTCTACCAGATACAAAAATTTCAATCAAACATCTTTGTTACTTTCTTAAGTAAACACAAGCTTATTGTAACCTTTTGGAATATAATAAAATGATGTTACAGTAGAAATTAATTTTAAAATTACAAAAAAAAAAAAACAATGTTACTTCATAGCTTTAAGTTTTCCATAGCTTTTAGTTTTCACTTAGGTTGACAGTCTATCAATGAAATTCTAAATGAGCTTTACTTAAAGGTTAGATATAGTGTTTTAATTTTATATAAGTTTAGCTTTTTATATTTATAAAACGCAACGTACACTAACTTTTTATTGTTCGTCAGTAGCTCACTAGATTTAAATATACTCTAAAATTAAACTATACATTTTTCCACTTTTATCAGACCACTACCCTTGCCAAAAAGTATCTACGCCACTGGGATAGTGTTATAAACTAGTTCTATAGAAATTTCATAAGATTTATATACACTGAAAAAAACGACATGCTTTAAGATTGAACACAATTTTATTCATTTACAAGATGTTTTTATCATATCAAATTTAAGAATTTTTTAAATATTCGATTATGTATTGAATACAATATGTTATTACTTTGATAAAATTGGTTTTGAAGCTATTTTTTAAACACAAGTTTTAATAAAAAAATAGCTCTAAGCAAATTTTGTCAAAATACCAACATATTGTAAAAAATTCTAAAATTTGGATTTGAAAAACACAACCTGAAAATGAAAACATTGTATTCAATTTTTAAACAAGTCGATTTTTTCCTGTGTAGGCAAAAGCCTTTTATTCCAAAACGGCTTTAAAAGCAACAAATAGCTTTTAATGCTTCGAAAAGGTAAGAAATATATTTATTGTGATATAAATTTAAAGATGAAAACTAACTAATTAAAATAAACATGCATAAATGGCTTTTTTTACTATAAATTTGTATTTGTTTTATTATTTGAAAGCACACGTGTTTGAAATTTTGAAATTAAGCCACAAAATTTGCCAATTTATGCACTTCCGCCTATAGTGAAACATTTAGGCATGATGCTTTAATTGGAATTTGGTTTTAGTTTCAGTTTCCAGATTTATCTGTGGCAAGCATCTACAAAATAACATTCACTCTCATACACACACACATAAGTAGACATCAATATCTAATTGCAAGCACGTGCCACAAGCATGCAAATTGAAATCGCAAGCAATTAGCTCAAAACTTCTATCGATGATTCATTATCGATTTATGCCGCAGTTAACTTTGAATGTATTAGTTAGTATATGAAGCTGTAAGCGAGCATTAGTATGTGTTTGTGCGTAATGAATTTGAATAAATTGGTAGCCGTGTGGGCAACAAATTTTGTGAGCTATTAATTGACAAAATGATCTCACTCATATTTGTTGCAGAGACTCTTGCGTACAGGAAGTGTTTGGGTGTGTGTGTGCTTTATTTTTTTGTTATTTCCCTATAGGAACAAACTAACTTATTTTTAAAAACAATTTAAGATATTCAAATTACAAGCTGGTAGAGTTTAGCAAACATTGGACAATTTAGACTCTGTACGGAAATTGATGGATTGCTTAAGCATTCAGCAAACACCTCATCACTTCAGTAGTAAAGACGCATGCTTTTCCCTACGTAGCGTCGAGTCTGCTCCATCACTTCAATGCGATTGACACTTAAAAGAAGCACTTAGCAAAATATCGGTGTGTTCATATACCATGATTTATGGTTGCAAAGCGTGGAAAAACCCGCTGACACGCTTGTTTAGCTCATATTTTGAAATAAACCATCAAAAAGGTGGCTCGTGTTAAATAACAGGCGCAGTATTCACACAATTCCGATCAATTGGATCGGCACCTTCGCTCATGTACCCAGGCGGTGGCGTGCCCGTTTTTGTAAACTGCTTCCGTGGTAGTAATGCTCACATATAAGCGCAGAGTTCCTCCAGCTTCTGGAACTATCACCTGTTGGAAGCAGAAATAGTCCAATTAAGAAAGGAATAATGAAATTATATCCACCATCGCAGCGTACTTCTGTTGCGCTCCTTAAATGTAATTACTAGTCCTTTTTTGAATCAACTGGCAATGAAGCTTGGCATGAATCACTTTTGACTTATTTTAAAATCAATTAACCCACCACAAAGAACGACATTTCACAATTTTCCATTAAAAAACTCTGATCACTTTTAACTTTGTTTACATTTTGCTTTCAGATTTTATATTTCAGAACTTATTTGTGTCGACCAGGCATGATTTTTTTGGCATGATTTATGCATTTTCCAAGACAGTCAAATAAATGATGTCTTTGATGTATAGAAATTTAAAATGTTTATGCTTTTAAATTCATCTTCAGTAAGTGGAATATTAAATAGTTTTCAATTGGTTATTTCAAAGAAATTAAATAATAATTTAAATTTAACTAGTTCAACAAGTAGTTGAAAATATATGCAGACGAAAGTCAATTGACTTATTTAGCGAACATCACCATACAAAATATGCTAGTTCCTTCTATTGAAGAAAGTCAGAATTTCAACTAGTTGTGGTTGACAAAAAACTACTTTTTCAATTACTTTTAAACTAGTTGATTTTCCTACAGGGTTATGATGTTGTATAAATGCTTAATTAAAGCTTAAGAATGTTAAAAGCAAACCATTTGTAAGTGTCTGTAATCGTAACATTTGGATAATAATAGCTTTTATGCATATCAGACATAATATAAAATCAAATAAACAAAGAAAAAAAAATGCTTTCGATCATAAATTTACATTTTTTTAAATCAATTTACTCTAATTTTCATGAAAATTTATACAAATCCCTTAGCTCAGACTTGCCTCAGGTTTGTCTGCGATGTGCCTTTGTCTTGAATTTGACTTGACTTCACTCCTACTAGACTCTTACTTGGCTCTTACTTGACTTTAATTTTACTTTTGTCTGACTTGACTCTGGTTTGATTTTGACTTAATTTTGACATAAATTGTCTCTGATCTGACTTTGACTCTGAGTCCTAACATGAAGTGACTGTGACTGGGCTTTGACTGGATTTTAGCTTGACATTGACTTGACATTAACTTGACATTGACTTGACATTGACTTGACATTGACTTGACATTGACTTGACATTGACTTGACATTGACTTGACATTGACTTGACATTGACTTGACATTGACTTGACATTGACTTGACATTGACTTGACATTGACTTGACATTGACTTGACATTGACTTGACATTGACTTGACATTGACTTGACATTGACTTGACATTGACTTGACATTGACTTGACATTGACTTGACATTGACTTGACATTGACTTGACATTGACTTGACATTGACTTGACATTGACTTGACATTGACTTGACATTGACTTGACATTGACTTGACATTGACTTGACATTGACTTGACATTGACTTGACATTGACTTGACATTGACTGACATTGACTTGACATTGACTTGACTTGACATCGACTTGACATTGACTTGACATTGACTTGACATTGACTTGGAATTGACTTGACATTGACTTGACATTGACTTGACATTGACTTGACATTGACTTGACATTGACTTGACATTGACTTGACATTGACTTGACATTGACTTGACATTGACTTGACATTGACTTGACATTGACTTGACATTGACTTGACATTGACTTGACATTGACTTGACATTGACTTGACATTGACTTGACATTGACTTGACATTGACTTGACATTGACTTGACATTGACTTGACATTGACTTGACATTGACTTGACATTGACTTGACATTGACTTGACATTGACTTGACATTGACTTGACATTGACTTGACATTGACTTGACATTGACTTGACATTGACTTGACATTAAATTGACATTGACGTGACATTGACTTGGTACATTGTCTTGACACTAATTTGACTTTGAATAGACTCTGAAATCACTCTGCTCTAACTTGACTATATTTTAAGTAAACTGAAAATAAGTTTTAAGTTCTGAAATGCTGCAAACTTTTATGTATATTAATTGTGCAAAATGTATATCAATTACTAAAAAAAAGTTAAACTTGTTGCTTTTTTTAACTTATTTTCTGATGATTTCTCATAGACATGGGCAAAAGCTTTACTTGTTTTAAATAATTAATCGTAACATTTTAAAGAAAAGTCTTTGCTTTATTTTTGCAAAAATGGCAATAGTGCTCCATTTAACCCTTAGCTGTCACACCTCGCTCTCGTAATATAGCTGCCATACTGTGAAAAATCGTTACTTCAACGACAATATATCACTCCTAAATCTAGAGATAATGATATGTTGGCTTACCAAAATATATAAACTTTGTTTGGTATATGCTTTTAAAGTGCTGACGGCACATTAATTCCAGCGTCAAACATTTACGAAGGAAAAAATAAAGCCTAAAAATTCAAAAAGTTGTATTAATAAAAAAGCCTGGGGTATATACAATGCCCTTAAATAATGAGTTTCATAATTTTTGTTTTTGTTAAATTCAAGGCACGTGCATATACGTAGCCTTTTAAGCTGACTTTTATTCTTTGCATCACGTGTCTCCAATTGGAGTTTTTCTTGTTTTAATTCTACCACTTAAGAGCGTTTAAATGTGTATTTTGTTTCATTTCTTTATGTATTAAAAAGTTAAAAGCTTTGTGCGTGAAACTGGGTATTTCATTTCATACTTATTAAGCTTTAAATATGAGTTCTAGGAAATAAATATCTAAAGAAAATTTTTTAAATATCTTAAAAGTTTTAATGAGTGGGGAGTTATGAGTGGGACATCGCAAAAATGTATTATCATTCTTGCAACACTTAAATTTCGACTGTTATTGAACAGTCTCGTTGCTAGCTTATTTTTGAGTAGCGTTTGGTAATATAGAACATGTTTATTATAACTGAGCCGAGCACAATAAAAATCTTAAGTGAAGTGAATATTTTATTGAGATTCTAAAAATCTAAAATTGAATATTCAATTTAAAGTTGAATATATTTTAAGTATGTCAGATGATTTTTTGAAATAGCGGATAAAATGACGGCCTTTTTTCATGAATCGGACAGTTGTTTCGCCATGAATGGGACACTTTTATAAGATGTTTTTTTTACGAGGACGTAATTTTTACCACAATGTAACATGTTTTGTGTATATTGACGTGGTTGCATGGTAATAAGTGGCATTTTAGTAGAAATTTCTGTTTTAACTATCCACAATCGATTTTTTATTTGTCGTATAAAAAATATATTTTAATTTATTTTTTTAATAGTAGTTATTTTTGAATTGTATTAAGAGTATAATTAAAGCAATCAAGACGGCAACAAAATTTATACAAAAGCACTTAGAAAAGCGGTCATTCTTTTCGGGATGTCTTAATCGAACGGAATTTTTTACTTCTGCCAGCATTGTTGTCCGTGTTTCCGACATTGTAAATCAAATGATTCACATAAATCTTCTAAAGATTAATAAATATGGATGTAATTTCAATAATATGTCATTTGTTATAGATATTTTACATTTTTTGGCAAATTTTCGTTGGTGTTCCTCTTATGACAACAATTTTTCTTTTTTTTTGAGGCCCGAAAATCAAACATCTCTTCGGTTGGCCACATATTTTTAAGCCTACACCCAATCAATTCACTTGATTCTGTGGCTGAAGCCTTTAGCTTTCCTATGGGAAATACTTCGTTTCGGAATTCGAAGACTAAAGATACTTATACATCAAAAGGCAAAGGTGCCCCACTCATGACGACTCTCTCCTACACTTTAATTATTTACACTTCAAATTTTTCATATTGAAATGCTGTGGAAAGCTTAACAAGTTTTTAGAAAACATCAGTGTTTGGTGATAACTAAGTTTTTACAATAACTTACATTGCAGTTGTAATAACTTCATCATGAGAAATTTTTTAAATTTTAAGGACATTTTGAAACAAAATCTTTTTTGAAAATTTATGGAATGTTTAGAGTATATTACATAACCATTTCTTCAGCTTTGAAATAGCAAGTTTAAGCAAAAAATATAAGAAATAAAACAATTCCCAAATAATTAGAATTCGGCCAACATTCACTCACCTTGCTGTGTTTTCACCTGTACCGGTGTGGACATTGGACCGGCACCCATAGATGTGTAAGCTTGAACACGCACCGTGTAAATAGCATGCGGCGTCAGTTCCGATATTGTTGTCAGCTCACTATTGTCGACCATTTGCGAGTCCCAAGATGCTTCCGGTTGATTTGAATTTGTTGTGTAGTAAACTTTGTAGCCCTGTAGATAAGAATGAAAATGTGTGAGAAGATAAACAAATGGACAACAAATCAAAATGATGTGGCAAATGCAAATATAACATTGCACACATATATGCACTTTAATGCTATTAAGGCGAAATTAAGGTGAAACTATAATCATTAAATATATGTTTGATAATCAAGAGTATGTTTGAAAATAATATAATTGTAAGTTGTTAGTCAATCCAGACAAATATGTGTAAATTATATTTAATTTCTGTTTAAATACTTATTAGTATTTTTATAATTGCTAATTTCTTAAAAAAAACTTCCTAATTTTCTAAATATCAACTATAAAATTCGTTTAAGTTTACAACTATCCAAATTCATATATAACAATTTTTAATTGACTTTTAAAAAACATAACCAAAAATGAACACAAAAGGGAAACAAAATTCTACGAATACAACAACGACAGTTTAAAGCACAAATTATTAAAAAGAAAAAGGTAAAACAAAATTTATTTATCCCTCTATAAACATAAACATAGTTACTTAATAAAAAAAAAGATAATAAAAAATTTGCAAAAGTTTCTTGTAAATTATTGAAATCAAAAATGATATTAATTTAAAAATAAAATTTTTCTTTGAATCAGTTCACGGGTCGCAGTAATAAATCAAAAATAAACATTTATGGCGCATTTCATATGAAAAGGCCATCTATATGTTCCCTTTATATTTTTTTTCTTCTTGTCTATCTAAAATTTCTATTGGTCCCTACCAAGTGTAAAGGATAAGATTTTGGCCCTTTGCGAGGCATAATTCAAGTCTCATAAAATCGTAACAAATTTTAGTTTAATTTACAAAGATCTTATCGTTAAATGACATACGATCGTAGCCCATATAAATAAAGCAAACATTCCTTTGGCAAAAAAAATTTTCCATTGCTCAAGCGCAATTTTTTTTAATTTGTATTCTATTATTTGGATATTTTTAAAATTATGACTTTTGCTTCTTTAAGTAAGTTCTATACTTTATACTTTATACTTTATACTTTATACTTTATACTTTATACTTTATACTTTATACTTTATACTTTATACTTTATACTTTATACTTTATACTTTATACTTTATACTTTATACTTTATACTTTATACTTTATACTTTATACTTTATACTTTATACTTTATACTTTATACTTTATACTTTATACTTTATACTTTATACTTTATACTTTATACTTTATACTTTATACTTTATACTTTATACTTTATACTTTATACTTTATACTTTATACTTTATACTTTATACTTTATACTTTATACTTTATACTTTATACTTTATACTTTATACTTTATACTTTATACTTTATACTTTATACTTTATACTTTATACTTTATACTTTATACTTTATACTTTATACTTTATACTTTATACTTTATACTTTATACTTTATACTTTATACTTTATACTTTATACTTTATACTTTATACTTTATACTTTATACTTTATACTTTATACTTTATACTTTATACTTTATACTTTATACTTTATACTTTATACTTTATACTTTATACTTTATACTTTATACTTTATACTTTATACTTTATACTTTATACTTTATACTTTATACTTTATACTTTATACTTTATACTTTATACTTTATACTTTATACTTTATACTTTATACTTTATACTTTATACTTTATACTTTATACTTTATACTTTATACTTTATACTTTATACTTTATACTTTATACTTTATACTTTATACTTTATACTTTATACTTTATACTTTATACTTTATACTTTATACTTTATACTTTATACTTTATACTTTATACTTTATACTTTATACTTTATACTTTATACTTTATACTTTATACTTTATACTTTATACTTTATACTTTATACTTTATACTTTATACTTTATACTTTATACTTTATACTTTATACTTTATACTTTATACTTTATACTTTATACTTTATACTTTATACTTTATACTTTATACTTTATACTTTATACTTTATACTTTATACTTTATACTTTATACTTTATACTTTATACTTTATACTTTATACTTTATACTTTATACTTTATACTTTATACTTTATACTTTATACTTTATACTTTATACTTTATACTTTATACTTTATACTTTATACTTTATACTTTATACTTTATACTTTATACTTTATACTTTATACTTTATACTTTATACTTTATACTTTATACTTTATACTTTATACTTTATACTTTATACTTTATACTTTATACTTTATACTTTATACTTTATACTTTATACTTTATACTTTATACTTTATACTTTATACTTTATACTTTATACTTTATACTTTATACTTTATACTTTATACTTTATACTTTATACTTTATACTTTATACTTTATACTTTATACTTTATACTTTATACTTTATACTTTATACTTTATACTTTATACTTTATACTTTATACTTTATACTTTATACTTTATACTTTATACTTTATACTTTATACTTTATACTTTATACTTTATACTTTATACTTTATACTTTATACTTTATACTTTATACTTTATACTTTATACTTTATACTTTATACTTTATACTTTATACTTTATACTTTATACTTTATACTTTATACTTTATACTTTATACTTTATACTTTATACTTTATACTTTATACTTTATACTTTATACTTTATACTTTATACTTTATACTTTATACTTTATACTTTATACTTTATACTTTATACTTTATACTTTATACTTTATACTTTATACTTTATACTTTATACTTTATACTTTATACTTTATACTTTATACTTTATACTTTATACTTTATACTTTATACTTTATACTTTATACTTTATACTTTATACTTTATACTTTATACTTTATACTTTATACTTTATACTTTATACTTTATACTTTATACTTTATACTTTATACTTTATACTTTATACTTTATACTTTATACTTTATACTTTATACTTTATACTTTATACTTTATACTTTATACTTTATACTTTATACTTTATACTTTATACTTTATACTTTATACTTTATACTTTATACTTTATACTTTATACTTTATACTTTATACTTTATACTTTATACTTTATACTTTATACTTTATACTTTATACTTTATACTTTATACTTTATACTTTATACTTTATACTTTATACTTTATACTTTATACTTTATACTTTATACTTTATACTTTATACTTTATACTTTATACTTTATACTTTATACTTTATACTTTATACTTTATACTTTATACTTTATACTTTATACTTTATACTTTATACTTTATACTTTATACTTATACTTTATACTTTATACTTTATACTTTATACTTTATACTTTATACTTTATACTTTATACTTTATACTTT
The DNA here is from genome assembly GCA_914767935.1 of Coremacera marginata. Classification (NCBI taxonomy): domain Eukaryota; kingdom Metazoa; phylum Arthropoda; class Insecta; order Diptera; family Sciomyzidae; genus Coremacera; species Coremacera marginata. The sequence goes on from OU612045.1 coordinate 153,807,012, forward strand.
ATACTTTATACTTTATACTTTATACTTTATACTTTATACTTTATACTTTATACTTTATACTTTATACTTTATACTTTATACTTTATACTTTATACTTTATACTTTATACTTTATACTTTATACTTTATACTTTATACTTTATACTTTATACTTTATACTTTTATACTTTATACTTTATACTTTATACTTTATACTTTATACTTTATACTTTATACTTTATACTTTATACTTTATACTTTATACTTTATACTTTATACTTTATACTTTATACTTTATACTTTATACTTTATACTTTATACTTTATACTTTATACTTTATACTTTATACTTTATACTTTATACTTTATACTTTATACTTTATACTTTATACTTTATACTTTATACTTTATACTTTATACTTTATACTTATACTTTATACTTTATACTTTATACTTTATACTTTATACTTTATACTTTATACTTTATACTTTATACTTTATACTTTATACTTTATACTTTATACTTTATACTTTATACTTTATACTTTATACTTTATACTTTATACTTTATACTTTATACTTTATACTTTATACTTTATACTTTATACTTTATACTTTATACTTTATACTTTATACTTTATACTTTATACTTTTATACTTTATACTTTATACTTTATACTTTATACTTTATACTTTATACTTTATACTTTATACTTTATACTTTATACTTTATACTTTATACTTTATACTTTATACTTTATACTTTATACTTTATACTTTATACTTTATACTTTATACTTTATACTTTATACCTTTATACTTTATACTTTATACTTTATACTTTATACTTTATACTTTATACTTTATACTTTATACTTTATACTTTATACTTTATACTTTATACTTTATACTTTATACTTTATACTTTATACTTTATACTTTATACTTTTATACTTTATACTTTATACTTTATACTTTATACTTTATACTTTATACTTTATACTTTATACTTTATACTTTATACTTTACTTATACTTTATACTTTATACTTTATACTTTATACTTTATACTTTATACTTTATACTTTATACTTTATACTTTATACTTTATACTTTATACTTTATACTTTATACTTTATTACTTTATACTTTATACTTATACTTTATACTTTATACTTTATACTTTATACTTTATACTTTATACTTTATACTTTATACTTTATACTTTATACTTTATACTTTATACTTTATACTTTATACTTTATACTTTATACTTTATACTTTATACTTTATACTTTATACTTTATACTTTATACTTTATACTTTAATACTTTATACTTTATACTTTATACTTTATACTTTATACTTTATACTTTATACTTTATACTTTATACTTTATACTTATACTTTATACTTTATACTTTATACTTTATACTTTATACTTTATACTTTATACTTTATACTTTATACTTTATACTTTATACTTTATACTTTATACTTTATACTTTATACTTTATACTTTATACTTTATACTTTATACTTTATACTTTATACTTTATACTTTATACTTTATACTTTATACTTTATACTTTATACTTTATACTTTATACTTTATACTTTATACTTTATACTTTATACTTTATACTTTATACTTTATACTTTATACTTTATACTTTATACTTTATACTTTATACTTTATACTTTATACTTTATACTTTATACTTTATACTTATACTTTATACTTTATACTTTATACTTTATACTTTATACTTTATACTTTATACTTTATACTTTATACTTTATACTTTATACTTATACTTTATACTTTATACTTTATACTTTATACTTTTATACTTTATACTTTATTTACTTTATACTTTATACTTTATACTTTATACTTTATACTTTATACTTTATACTTTATACTTTATACTTTATACTTTATACTTTATACTTTATACTTTATACTTTATACTTTATACTTTATACTTTATACTTTATACTTTATACTTTATACTTTATACTTTATACTTTATACTTTATACTTTATACTTTATACTTTATACTTTATACTTTATACTTTATTACTTTATACTTTATACTTTATACTTTATACTTTATACTTTATACTTTATACTTTATACTTTATACTTTATACTTTATACTTTATACTTTACTATACTTTATACTTTATACTTTATACTTTATACTTTATACTTTATACTTTATACTTTATACTTTATACTTTATACTTTATACTTTATACTTTATACTTTATACTTTATACTTTATACTTTATACTTTATACTTTATACTTTATACTTTATACTTTATACTTTATACTTTTATACTTTATACTTTTATACTTTATACTTTATACTTTATACTTTATACTTTATTATACTTTATACTTTATACTTTATACTTTATACTTTATACTTTATACTTTATACTTTATACTTTATTACTTTATACTTTATACTTTATACTTTATACTTTATACTTTATACTTTATACTTTTATACTTTATACTTTATACTTTATACTTTATACTTTATACTTTATACTTTATACTTTATACTTTATACTTTATACTTTATACTTTATATACTTATACTTTATACTTATACTTTATACTTTATACTTTATACTTTATACTTTATACTTTATACTTTATACTTTATACTTTATACTTTATACTTTATACTTTATACTTTATACTTTATACTTTATACTTTATACTTTATACTTTATACTTTATACTTTATACTTTTATACTTTATACTTTATACTTTATACTTTATATACTTTATACTTTATACTTTATACTTTATACTTTATACTTTATACTTTATACTTTATACTTTATACTTTATCACCTTTATACTTTATACTTTATACTTTATACTTTATACTTTATACTTTATACTTTATACTTTATAACTTTATACTTTATACTTTATACTTTATACTTTTATACTTTATACTTTATACTTTATACTTTATACTTTATACTTTATACTTTATACTTTATACTTTATACTTTATACTTTATACTTTATTATTATACGTTTATACTTTTTATACTTTATACTTTATACTTTATACTTTATACTTTATACTTTATACTTTATACTTTATACTTTATACTTTATACTTTTATACTTTATACTTTATACTTTATACTTTATACTTTTATTACTTTATACTTTATACTTTATACTTTATACTTTATACTTTATACTTTATACTTTATACTTTATACTTTTATACTTTATACTTTATACTTTATACTTTATACTTTATACTTTTATACTTTATACTTTATACTTTATACTTTATACTTTATACTTTATACTTTTATACTTTATACTTTATACTTTATACTTTATACTTTATACTTTATACTTTATACTTTATACTTTATACTTTATACTTTATACTTTATACTTTATACTTTATACTTTATACTTTATACTTTATACTTTCATACTTTATATTTATACTTTATACTTCTATACTTTATTACTTTATACTTTATACTTTATACTTTATACTTTATACTTTATACTTTATAACCTTTATACTTTATACTTTATACTTTATAATTTATACTTTATACTTTATACTTTATACTTTATACTTTATACTTTAATACTTTACTTTATACTTTATACTTTATACTTTATACTTTATACTTTATACTTTATACTTTATACTTTATACTTTATACTTTATACTTTATACTTTATACTTTATACTTTATACTTTATACTTTATACTTTATACTTTATACTTTATACTTTATACTTTATACTTTATACTTTATACTTTATACTTTATACTTTATACTTTATACTTTATACTTTATACTTTATACTTTATACTTTATACTTTATACTTTATACTTTATACTTTATACTTTATACTTTATACTTTATACTTTATACTTTATACTTTATACTTTATACTTTATACTTTATACTTTATACTTTATACTTTATACTTTATACTTTATACTTTATACTTTATACTTTATACTTTATACTTTATACTTTATACTTTATACTTTATACTTTATACTTTATACTTTATACTTTATACTTTATACTTTATACTTTATACTTTATACTTTATACTTTATACTTTATACTTTATACTTTATACTTTATACTTTATACTTTATACTTTATACTTTATACTTTATACTTTATACTTTATACTTTATACTTTATACTTTATACTTTATACTTTATACTTTATACTTTATACTTTATACTTTATACTTTATACTTTATACTTTATACTTTATACTTTATACTTTATACTTTATACTTTATACTTTATACTTTATACTTTATACTTTATACTTTATACTTTATACTTTATACTTTATACTTTATACTTTATACTTTATACTTTATACTTTATACTTTATACTTTATACTTTATACTTTATACTTTATACTTTATACTTTATACTTTATACTTTATACTTTATACTTTATACTTTATACTTTATACTTTATACTTTATACTTTATACTTTATACTTTATACTTTATACTTTATACTTTATACTTTATACTTTATACTTTATACTTTATACTTTATACTTTATACTTTATACTTTATACTTTATACTTTATACTTTATACTTTATACTTTATACTTTATACTTTATACTTTATACTTTATACTTTATACTTTATACTTTATACTTTATACTTTATACTTTATACTTTATACTTTATACTTTATACTTTATACTTTATACTTTATACTTTATACTTTATACTTTATACTTTATACTTTATACTTTATACTTTATACTTTATACTTTATACTTTATACTTTATACTTTATACTTTATACTTTATACTTTATACTTTATACTTTATACTTTATACTTTATACTTTATACTTTATACTTTATACTTTATACTTTATACTTTATACTTTATACTTTATACTTTATACTTTATACTTTATACTTTATACTTTATACTTTATACTTTATACTTTATACTTTATACTTTATACTTTATACTTTATACTTTATACTTTATACTTTATACTTTATACTTTATACTTTATACTTTATACTTTATACTTTATACTTTATACTTTATACTTTATACTTTATACTTTATACTTTATACTTTATACTTTATACTTTATACTTTATACTTTATACTTTATACTTTATACTTTATACTTTATACTTTATACTTTATACTTTATACTTTATACTTTATACTTTATACTTTATACTTTATACTTTATACTTTATACTTTATACTTTATACTTTATACTTTATACTTTATACTTTATACTTTATACTTTATACTTTATACTTTATACTTTATACTTTATACTTTATACTTTATACTTTATACTTTATACTTTATACTTTATACTTTATACTTTATACTTTATACTTTATACTTTATACTTTATACTTTATACTTTATACTTTATACTTTATACTTTATACTTTATACTTTATACTTTATACTTTATACTTTATACTTTATACTTTATACTTTATACTTTATACTTTATACTTTATACTTTATACTTTATACTTTATACTTTATACTTTATACTTTATACTTTATACTTTATACTTTATACTTTATACTTTATACTTTATACTTTATACTTTATACTTTATACTTTATACTTTATACTTTATACTTTATACTTTATACTTTATACTTTATACTTTATACTTTATACTTTATACTTTATACTTTATACTTTATACTTTATACTTTATACTTTATACTTTATACTTTATACTTTATACTTTATACTTTATACTTTATACTTTATACTTTATACTTTATACTTTATACTTTATACTTTATACTTTATACTTTATACTTTATACTTTATACTTTATACTTTATACTTTATACTTTATACTTTATACTTTATACTTTATACTTTATACTTTATACTTTATACTTTATACTTTATACTTTATACTTTATACTTTATACTTTATACTTTATACTTTATACTTTATACTTTATACTTTATACTTTATACTTTATACTTTATACTTTATACTTTATACTTTATACTTTATACTTTATACTTTATACTTTATACTTTATACTTTATACTTTATACTTTATACTTTATACTTTATACTTTATACTTTATACTTTATACTTTATACTTTATACTTTATACTTTATACTTTATACTTTATACTTTATACTTTATACTTTATACTTTATACTTTATACTTTATACTTTATACTTTATACTTTATACTTTATACTTTATACTTTATACTTTATACTTTATACTTTATACTTTATACTTTATACTTTATACTTTATACTTTATACTTTATACTTTATACTTTATACTTTATACTTTATACTTTATACTTTATACTTTATACTTTATACTTTATACTTTATACTTTATACTTTATACTTTATACTTTATACTTTATACTTTATACTTTATACTTTATACTTTATACTTTATACTTTATACTTTATACTTTATACTTTATACTTTATACTTTATACTTTATACTTTATACTTTATACTTTATACTTTATACTTTATACTTTATACTTTATACTTTATACTTTATACTTTATACTTTATACTTTATACTTTATACTTTATACTTTATACTTTATACTTTATACTTTATACTTTATACTTTATACTTTATACTTTATACTTTATACTTTATACTTTATACTTTATACTTTATACTTTATACTTTATACTTTATACTTTATACTTTATACTTTATACTTTATACTTTATACTTTATACTTTATACTTTATACTTTATACTTTATACTTTATACTTTATACTTTATACTTTATACTTTATACTTTATACTTTATACTTTATACTTTATACTTTATACTTTATACTTTATACTTTATACTTTATACTTTATACTTTATACTTTATACTTTATACTTTATACTTTATACTTTATACTTTATACTTTATACTTTATACTTTATACTTTATACTTTATACTTTATACTTTATACTTTATACTTTATACTTTATACTTTATACTTTATACTTTATACTTTATACTTTATACTTTATACTTTATACTTTATACTTTATACTTTATACTTTATACTTTATACTTTATACTTTATACTTTATACTTTATACTTTATACTTTATACTTTATACTTTATACTTTATACTTTATACTTTATACTTTATACTTTATACTTTATACTTTATACTTTATACTTTATACTTTATACTTTATACTTTTATACTTTATACTTTATACTTTATACTTTATACTTTATACTTTATACTTTATACTTTATACTTTACACTTTATACTTTATACTTTATATTTTAGCAATAATGTTTCAATGATTCCGGTTTTTTTTTTCTCTTCCTTTAAAGCTTTAAACAGAATTTGTTTATTTTAAATATTTTGTCTTAATTTTAACACATTTAAGTGTGCGTGCCACTCTGCACGTTTATGTGTAATATATTATAATATATTGTTTCACTACATTTCCAAATTAAGTGCTCTTAAAGCGTTTAAATCAATAAATGTTGCAGCTCAAAGCTGTGGTAAGTGAATATATGAGTGATACGTGTATGGCATACACTGTATGCGTATTAATTCTTGAGTGTGTTTATTTTAGTTGTGCGTGTATGTTAAATCGTAATTAAAATAAATTAAGTATATTATTTGAAGACTTGTGCATTGAACAACTAAATTGAATAGTCAAAAGATTTGTTTCCTTTTGAACAGTAGAAGTTAATGTTTTTTGGTGTTAGATACAATTTGTAGTTGGGATATTCCTTTAATGTCTAATTCACATTTTTATTTAATATTTTAAATACATTTTTATAAATAGTAATGTAAATATTACAACATAATGTTTTAATACAACTATTGTACTAAACAATTACGAAAAATGTTCTAATTCCGCTTCTAAAAACAGCTATGGTGAACTAAAGCCATCACAGCAGGAAATTGCTGTCAATAGAGAAAACCGCAAAGGCTTTAAAAAGCATGAATGAATAAAAAGAAATAAGAAAAACTTACTGTTAAACCAAGAAAAAAAAATGACAATTCGAATACGAACAAACAAAGTGACAGAGCTGGAGTGAGTTAGACGTCAGATAGAGAGCATGTGAGTGAATTGCTGTCACATTGACACTGACACTTGAGCAGCACTGTAACAAGTTGACAAACTGCAGATGAATAGATGAAAATGGAAGTGAAAAAGTAAGAAAATAAACACGAATGTTTTTTGAAAAAGTAACGGAGCAAAACTAGAATTTGAAGCAAGAAGCTAGAGATTCTTAGCAAAGCAAAAAAAAAAAAATAGAAAAGAAAGAAACTCAAACGAGCTTTAAGAAATATTCAATAACACACACTGACAAACAATGGCGATAGACAAGAATAGCGCACAAGAGTGACAGACAGTCACATCATATATGTTTGACAGTATGTATTTGACATTTGATCGAAAAGCAGTTTGACAGTTAAATGCATAAATTACAAGTTAATGGAAACAAAGACCAAAGCTGCAACCTGATATCTGTAATTAGCTGCAGTTGTGGTTCGTTAAGATAAGGTGAGGAGATTTTATGAGATATGTATAAATGCTTTGTTTTTCATATCCTAGATTTTAGGACTTCCGCATTTTATCCAATAAGCTGAGATTTTTGGTTCATCTCTAAATAAAAAAGGTGCCAGCTTTAGCCACAATATATGCTTAAATGATAATAATAAAAAAATTTAAATCATAATTTTGAATTCTCATGAAATTCACTTTATTTTCATAACGTTCTTGCAGAAACAAAACTCATTTCGGTCAGATCTGATCTCCTGAATTACCTTTTAAAATGACCATTAAACCAATTCAATTTTGCTCATGCCAACTTTTCCATTACTAACTTTTACGTACACACACACACACATACATTTATGACTATATGCATGCCATATGTTAAACATACATGTGCACACATTTAGCTTTCAGTGAGCTTTCAAATTACTTGTCTGTGGTTATATGAGCCCAATAATAATAATAATAATAATATATTAATATCCTGGCGCATTTCTTCTGATCTGCAAGCATATGAACGTAGAACTTGATGCCAATGAACAGAGCTAGCGACAGGTACACCCAAAAAAAATTTTTTCTTCTTATCTTATACAAAAAAAAATTGTATAAGAATATTTGAAAAAATATTTATTGGAATATATTCATCAGTATATTGTGAAATAACTACAATACAAAGTTGCTATAATTTTCTTATAAAGTGAAATTGAACAAAATCTTATATCGTATTTGCCATGTCTCTCTTTAAGAAATTATTTCTGTGGAAATGCACTTCAAATCAAAACTAGTTCGCAGCTGTATGGAACTAATATAAGGGAATTTTTCAATAAAACTCTTTAACTTAGGATATAAACGTTCACTAACTAATATTTAATTGCTTCAATCAGCAATTGATTCTTGATCTGTGAAAACCGACTTAACACATGTCGGTGATTCCATGCAAAATCGGACGCTTTTCGAAACTCACATATTTGTAAAAATTTGGTACTTTGCATGTCGATAGTACTTAAAACACTGTAAATATATGCATAATTTTGTTTTTGTACTTTTTTTGAAGTGAAAACTTCTTAAGGCGCGTTGAGCACTTTTTTGTAGAGAGCAAAACTATAGATTCGCGATATCATTACGCTGTTAGTCATCAAGCTGTTAACGTATGATGTTAACGTGTATCATCATGCTGTAAGCGTAACAGAAATTGTTGCTGTATAGCATTTCCTTTTAGGGATTACCTAGCATCGACCAAGCCGATGACTGAAGCGATTACCAACCGATTACCGAACCAATTACTGATTACCACGGCAATAATTAACCGATTAACGAAGCAATTACCAATTACCGAAGCGATTGCCAACCACTTACTGATTACCAAAGCAATAACCAACCGATTACCGAAGCTATTACCAACCGATTACAGAACTAATTACCGACTACCATTTATAGCATATCCTTTTAGGGATTACCTAGCATCGACCAACCCGAAGACTGAAGCGATTACCAATCGATAACCGAACCAATTACTGATTACCAAGGCAATAACCAACCGATTACTGAACCAATTACCGATTACAGAACTAATTACCGAATACCATTTATAGCATTTCCTTTTAGGGACTACCTTGCATCGACCAAGCCGAAGACTGAAGCGATTACCAACCAATTACCGAACTAATTACTGATTACCAAGGCAATTACCAACTGATTACCGAACCAATTACCGATTACCGAAGCGATTGCCAACCAATAACCGAACCAATTACCGATTACCAAAGCGATTACCAACCGATCACCGAAGCTATAACCAACCGATTACAGAACTAATTACCGATTACCGAAGCGATTACCAACCGCTTACCGAAGCGATCACTAACCGATTGCCGAATCAATTACCGATTACCAATGCTATTACCAAAGCGATTAATAACCGATTACCAATTACCGAAGCGATAAAAACCGATTACCAATTATCGAATCGATTACCAACCGACTACCGAAGCGATTACCAACAGATTAACGATTGCCGAAGCGATTACTAACCGATTACATAAGTTTACCAACCGACTACCGATTATAGAAATCATTACCAACCGATTACCGAAGCGGTTACCAACCGATTACCAGTTACCAAAGCGATTACTAACCGATTACCGAGCCAATTACCGATTACCCAACCAAAGTAATTGTGTTTACAAATATATTAGGCTGTGGTGGGATGAAGCGTTTTGTTTTAAAAAAATGTTTACCGCTGTCTTGTATAATGGAAAATTGTGCGGCAATGAAAGCAACTCGTGACGGTATGACACTTGGTTATATGTAAGCGCGCTGTCAAAATTTTATAGGTGAAACGCTTCACCCCACCGCATCAAATATATAAACATTAAAAAAATACCAGTTTATACATTCAATAACGCATAAATTGATAAAAAAAGTTAAAAAAGTAGAACGCGTCTGATTTGCCGACTCTAGCTACTTCGGAAATTTATAGCAGCTATATTATTAAATTAAAAAAAAATCAAAATTTTTCATTCGGATATGTGGTAAATCAACTATACCTTTAAAACCATTAGTCATACAAAAAAAAAATTTTAGTTTTTTACCAATACTTTAAGGAAAAATTTAATTTTTTTTTTTTGCCACTAAAAATTTCATTCACATTTTTCAAGGTCAGCACCACTACTTTTTTGACGTCTTAATAGAAAAGTTGTCGTACTGCGGCATTTATTCTTACTGCATTCCCAAAATCTTACGTTACAGAATTAATGCTTTTTTATTTTAAGTGAGTTTTTCAAAAACTGCCATATTTCATATGGAGTCTTAATATTTTAAAAATAAAAAAAATACGACTTTGTTTTCAGTGTAATTGAAACAAATTGCATTTAATGCAAATGAAATATACTTCGAATTTTTTCGAAATTTGCATTAGTAAAATCTAACTCAGTCAAAAACTCTTAATCTCTCTTTCTCTCTCTCTCTCTCTGTCAATTTCTACTAACTCTCTTTCTTCGGTATAGCCTCTAAGTGTACAAGAATATCATAATAATGTCATCATATGAATTAAATAGACACCGTAGTTCGCATTAGAAATAGTTGAAATGAATAAAAGGTTACATAAGACAGTGAATCTGTTAGTGTGAAGATAATTTCTTTAAGAGTGGTGTGTAGTTTGGTGTAGATAGTTTTGAGTTGATAAATCAATTTTGTATATTAAATTATTCAAGTGTTGATCGGTTTTATTTTTCCATCTAGATACTTACGGTCACTTGTCCGTTTGGCGTCTCTGGCGGTTCCCATGTTATCACCATAGTTGATGAGCTCAGCGGTCGAACTTGTACATTGCGTGGGGCGCTTTCCATTTCTAAGGAAAGGAGAAGGAGAAAGAAAGTTATTGTTAATTATTTATAATTTTTGAATTTACATTTGATAAGATTTAAATATATTTTTTACGTTTTTGTTTTCTTTCTTGGTGTAACATGTTTTTTTTATGTTATATAAAATCCTTTCGATTAATAATTATAATCAATAATAATTATTATTGTAATATATATATATATTTATAATATAAATAATTCCAACATTATTATTATTTGATAACATTTCTCAGTACTTTTTTGCATATCGATTGATAGAAATTAAAATTTAAATTTAGAAAAAAATGTCAAATTATTGGTTATTACATTCGACTATTGATTCAAATGGAAAGTTCTGATATATAAAGTTCAGAATAATTCTATAAAGGAGAAGGGCCAATAAGACTGTTTTCGGCCTTTCACTGAAAATGGTTTAAAATGCAAGGACTTCATTTTTAGGCAAAATGGATTTAATTAATTAATTCCAAGAATTTTAGAAGCGGCCAAGAATCATTTTATTGACCCTCCACTTTAAGACTTTAAATTATTGATAATAATACAATAATCATTGGTTTTAAATTGCATGATATTATATCTATAGCTGATTTGTAATAAGTTAAGTTAAGCCAATGACTAAACACTCGATGAACGCAAAAACTTTTTCAATCATGCACAACTTTGTTCCCGGAAGCTGATTGCTTTAACATCTTGAAATCAATGCTTTGGCTTAATTGAATCCAATTAAAAATCCACTTTCGTTGACAACTTCCGATTAAGGCAATAAAGAAGTTTTTGCCAGACACAAGTTACCAACCCCGGTGCGGCGGCCTCCACCTATAAATAACGCAGCGTTTGTTATTGGTGGAATCTATACTGAAGCGAAGCTTATAAATTGCTAATTAAAAAAATTATTTCAACAAGACGACAATGACAAAGCATTCAAAGTAATCCCACCTTCCTCCGCCCTCATTAGCAACAATACCACAAGCAATACAGAGGTTCTGCAACTTCACGAAGGGAGCTTTATCCGTTACTGCGGCATTTCCGCTAATCCTAGCTCTGTTTTAACTACTTGACAGATTAACAACCTTTTTCACTCTAGCTAACATTCTATCTTCTCATCTCTATTTTACTTCATCCTACTCATGCACCTGGTTGTTGTCTCTATTACCTGCATAATGGCAAAAATTAATTATAAAAAAAAACCAAAAAAAAAAAAATATGGAACTTTTACTTCTCTCAAGGATTTCCAATATCTGTAAGTAGCATAAACGATGATGCCAATACTACAGCCAGTGCTGCCAAGCACAATATTTATATTAACTGCCAAGCTCAAATGCATATTAGAGAAGTACACTTGCCCAAACACACAAACACGCACACAGAGCCACCGACAAGGACACACATACATTTATAATACCGCCACTAGAGCAGCTACACAACACAACTTCCGGTAATGCTGCAACGACACCGGAAATGCTGCTTAAAGCTTGTGCTGCGCTGCAAAAACTTGTTCAAAAAGGAAATCAAATCAAGTAGTGACGATTTTTGATACAAAAATATTTTCCCAACCGTAAGACAAGCTTAATGAACCAACCGAACAGAGCGGAACTAGGCTACGTTTCTCTGTGTGTGTCTGTGTGTGTGTGCGTGTGTTTATGTGTAATTATTGTATGCTGCTGTGTGTTTCTTTAACATGCTTTAGCTGCTCGAGTTGCTTGAGTTGGTTGAGTTTATAAACTTGCTTAAGTTGGCTAAAGTGTAAATTAAAAGCATTCGAGTTTGAGTAGCTCGAGAAGCTTGCTTTTGCCTAGTCGACATTAAGATGGCGCTGCAGAGCCGAGATTGCAACAGAATGATGGATATGGTTGCAAAACTGGGAGTAAATGAAACTAGAAGTTACCTTTGTCGTCATCGTCTGTTTTCGCCTTATTTTGCATGCATAATTTTTCCATTTAATGTGGCACAACTTTTACGCAAAATTGTTATCGAGAAGGATTAGCAGAAGAACAGTTTTAACAACAACAGGAATACAACAAACAACAACAACAATCACACAACTTTCATTAATATGCAACTCAAAGCTTACTTCGGAGAAGTCGTTGTTAATAATATTTTCATTTAAATTGTGTTTGAAGCTTTGAAAGTTTTGCGTAGTGTGTGTTTTACTTTTGTATGACATACAAGATTTTCGATCATAAACAAAAATATTGGCAGATATTTTTTAATTTTTAAATATTTTAAAGAAAATTTCCTCAATATACTTAAAAAAATTTGATATGGTACCTGCTCTATGATTTTTATAAAATATGCAATGACAGGTCCATTCCTTGAGATGATGGAAATGAGCGGAATAAAAATAAAAAAACATATTAGTATTTTGAAAACGTAACTTTTGTACTCAGCAGGTCGGATTTCCAGAACGATAGCAAAAATCTTACGCAATAAAAAAATTTCCATAGACATGTTCTTGAGATAGAAATTATTGATTTTTTGCCATTTTCTTCATTATGGACATGTTAAAAATAATCTTTATGGACAATAAAATAATCTCAATCATATGTGATTAAAGTTCGCAAAAAAACCGTACTGGTGCACGGATAACTTTGCCGACCCCTATATGTATAAGCTAATGAATATGCTCAAGCTTTTTTTTTTTTAGTAGCATTAACTTACAATACTTATCAACTAAAAAGTTATGCTGTACAGAAGTTTTGATAAATTAAATGCTCTCAAAATTTTAACTTTTACAAATACAACATACTCACAAATAAAAATTACAAATGGCTTTGCATATACTTCCACACAGATGCAATCGCAGATTTGTTTACATCTACTAACCAAATTAAAGACACAAAGTAAGCAATAACGTGTTTGTATGCCTTTGCATAAGCACATCCCAGCAGAAAACAGAACTGCTTCCCAAGAACTTCTGGAACTAATTGTTTGCATTCGCAAATTGTTCCAATTTTAATCTAGGCGAATATTATTTTTGCAGGTATTTTTGCAATGTCTACAGAAAGAAGTAGTTCTACTCTCGCTTCTATTAAAACCAAACTCGCAGGCAATGTCTACAGAAAAAAGTAGTTCTACTCTCGTTTCTATTAAAACCAAACTCGAATAACTTCTTATACAACTGAAATAGAGGCCATACAAAGGAACCCACTAACAAGAACTTCTAATCCAACTGGAATATTTAAATATGCAATAACAATAGAGTTCAACTACTACAGCTTTATCGCACTTCCTCAGCATTAACCCATCTAAAGCCACTACCCAGTAATCATTGAAAAAAAAATATCAATGTTATGGATACCCGTGACCACAAACAAGTTAATGTGGGAAAAATTTACCCACCAATAAATGGGTTGGGCTCAGGGACAACACAAGACGAAACAACTAACCATGCGTATACATAGATCTAATTACACAACTAATTTTAATCTACTTTTGAGTTGACCTTTTGACAAATTAACATCAAAAACGCTACAATTGTTAACAAAGGAACTCATGCGACTTAAAGGAGCAGTAGCCATATAATTTGTTCTACTAAATGGCAAATAAATTAAGTTGTTAGCGTTTCTACTGCTTCTACGGTTAGTGTTAAAATTTATGTGAGAAAGAAGTTCTGGAGAATCGAATACACCTGTTATGAGCTGGTGTAAATATAAGATATCTGCCGATTTCCTTCGATCACCTAAAGACTGCATTTTTAATAGTTTTAAACGATCCTCATAAGGAGGAAGGTCTAATATGTCAGTTCCACTTAAGCCCCTTAGAGCAAACTGAACAAAACGTTTTTGGATTCTTTCTATTCGATCAACATGCACATTGTAACTTGGGGACCAAACTTGACTTGCATACTCTAAGTGAGGACGCACGATTGCATAATACAACGTTGTATTTGTAATCATGCTATTAAATTCTTTGGCCCAGCGTTTTATAAAACCAAGCATTGAAGACGCTTTTTTACAAATATTATCAATATGAATGTTAAACGACAGCTTAGAATCCATGCATATACTTAGGTCTTTGACGGTGTCTACACGACTCAAGACAGTATCTTGAATCTTATAATCAAAAATAAAATTATTCCTTTTTCGCGAAAAGGTCATAGTTTGGCATTTATCTGGATTTAAAAACATATTATTTTTAGAGCACCAAACTTCAAAGGATTTTAGATCAGACTGGAGTAGATCTGAATTATCTCTAGAATTAATCGTTCTGTATATTTTCATATCATCGGCATAAATAAGCAGATGAGAGTGTTCAATGACGTGAGTTACATCATTGATAGCTAAAATAAACAGAAGAGGACCAAGGTGACTACCCTGAGGAACACCTGATCCAGCAATAAATTCAGAAGACAATGCGCCTCGGAAACGTATTTGATAAGATCGCTCCACCAAATACGATTTAATCCAGTTCACAAAATATTGTGGAAATCCCATTAACTCAAGTTTAAATAAGATTAGATTGTGTGGTAGCTTATCAAATGCCTTACTAAAGTCAGTGTAAACACAATCGACCTGGTTACCAGAATCAATAGAATTTAAGCAGAATGTTGTAAAATCGAGAAGATTAGACACAGTGGATCTGCCATTCACAAAACCATGCTGACGAGTTGTTATGACTTCTCCACAGTGAATTTTCACCCGATCATACACCATCCGCTCAAAACTCTTATTTTTCTGAACTTTCTGATTTATCAATTGATTTTAGTTACTTTGTTATTTGTGGTGACTTTAATTTTAATTTATTGTGTCATGACAATTCAACTAAATCTATCTATACATTTGGTCAAGTGATTGTGACTGAATTGCAATGCGCACTAGATCAGCTGCAACATTTTTTTATTAAATGGAAAATAAAGCTAAACGCCACTAAAACGCAAGCCATATTTTTCTCAAGAAAAATAAAACCTTGCTACTATCCAAGCTCGGATCTCCAATTAGGTAGCTTTAGCATTCCATGGTCTGGAAATGTTAAGTATCTCGGTGTTATTCTAGATAAAAAACTAATTTTTCTCGACCATGTTAGCAACATTATAAATAAGTTCAATATTGCAAAACACTTGCTTTATCCATTGATAAATAGGAACTCAAAACTTAGCAATGAGAATAAGATTATTTTAGTAAAAGTTATTTTTCAATCTATGATTTTGTATGCTTGTCCTGTATGGGGCACCTGCGCAAAAATGCATACCAAAAAATTGCAGATTTGTCAAAACAAATTGCTTAAAATGACGCTCAAACTACCATGGCATTACTCCACAAAAAAGCTTCATGAAAAAAATAAAGTTAGTCTAATATCTGAATGTATTTCTAAAGCAATTGAAAGGTTTAGGATACTGAGTAGTATGCCAGATAATAGTTTAATAGCCAATTTATACCATTCTAATAGTTAAATAATAGTCCTTTATATATTAATTTATTTATATCGTTACATGTGTATATAATATGTGTTTTCTGTATATATATATGTATATATATGTGTCTTATTTATTTATTTATTATACATTTTGTAATTAAATGGTTGTAAATTAATTTATATCGTTCATTTCATTTGTTACGAATTATCAGTAAATTTGTGTAAACTTATTTTTTCTTTTTTTTTTTGTGTTCAATGGAAGGTTTTTTCATGTAGTTTTCCTTCTAAATTTATTCATTATCAAAACAAAATCCCTATTTCCTGTTATATCTTTCATATAATTTTTTAGTTGTAATGTATATAAAATACCAAATCTCTGTAAATTGTGCAATAACTTTAATATTTTTATAACGTTTTTTTTTAACTACAAATAAAGAATTACTTTATACTTTATCTATGATAATGTTACGTCTGTCGGTCTGTCAATTGTTAATGAAACTATGCCCACACGATTTTCTAAAAATGATACTCCAAGCCTTCTGGATTATTTTATTGTCTCTGATGTCTCGTCTGTTCTATTTTTTGATCAAATTTATTTTCTATCCGATCATGATTTAATTTTTTGTACACTTGATATATCGCTATCTCGCACCACTACGTCCAATACCATTACCTACAAAGACTTTAAATGTATTGATCTTTCGGCTTTAAACAATGATGCATGTTGTACTCCATGGAATGGCATCTGGCTTTTTTCAAATGTAAGTAAAAAAGTAGATGCCTTAACTCAAAATATTAGCCATCTTTTTGAAACCCATGTTCCTACGCGTACAATTGTTATAAAAAATGTATCTTGTCCTTGGTACACGTCCAGTGTGCAGAATGCAATAAAAAACCGAAATAAAATGCACAAGCGGTGGAAAAGAAATCCATCGTCGGAAAATTGGGAAGAGTATAGAGTGGCAAGGAATGCTTCAATTCTTATTTGCAGGCAGTCCAAGTTAAGATTTTATTCGAATAAGCTGAAAACGTCGCTTCCTTCTAAAGAGCTATGGAAAAATCTAAGAAACATTGGAGTTGGCAGCAAGCCTACAGTTAGTTGCTGTGTTAACCCAGATATCATGAATGATTTTTTCATAAACAATAATGTAAGCCCTTGTAATCATGAAGAGTTGATAGATGTCCTTGTTGAATCCAACTTTCAGTTTGCTGGAGTTTGTGAAAACGATGTTGTTTCATCGAACATATAATGAAAATTAAATCGGATGCGGTTGGTGAGGATGGAATTGCGATCAAATTTATAAAACTCATATTGCCTTTCATAGTAAGCCCACTAACGCATATAATCAATCATTGCTTCACTTCCTCTTCTTTTCCTAATTCCTGGAAAATTGCAAAGGTCATACCGGTAGCCAAAAAATCCCAAGCAAGCGAGCCCAGTGATTTCAGGCCTATTAGCATTTTGTCCTGCTTGTCAAAGGTATGTGAAGCTATTATGGCTGATCAAATGTTGAATTTTCTAACACGAAGCAATTTTTTGTCCCCATTTCAATCTGGATTTCATAGTAGCCACAGTTGTGCAACTGCTACTCTCAAGGTACTGGACGATATTCGATCACCTTATGATGAAGGCCTTCTTACACTACTCTGCTTGATTGATTTCTCTAAGGCATTTGACATAGTAAATCATTCCTTACTTGGTCAAAAACTAAAAAATTATTATGGGTTTTGTACTAGTGCTGTTAATCTTGTAAGAAGCTACTTATCGAACGGGATTCAGAGAGTAAATGTTGACAATAAGTGCTCTCAATACAAGTATGTTTGCAGTGGAGTGCCTCAAGGATCTGTTCTCGGGCCGCTTCTATTTTCAGTATTTATAAATGACATTTTTTCCGTATGTAAATATTCCTCTATGCATGCTTATGCAGATGATGTTCAGCTTCATCTTTCCCGCCGAACGTGTCTTCTTGAAGATTTAAGCTACAGGTTGAACGAAGATCTCGATAGTGTTCATAAATGGGCTGTTAGGAATGGTCTTCAACTGAATGCGCTGAAAACATATGTGCTACCTATTGCGAAAAACAAAATCTGCTTAGAAGACATTCCGCACCTGTACATAGGAGACAGGAAGCTGAAAATAGTAAGTTAGGTTTCCACATCAATTCTTCGCTAAGTTGTACCGATCATATCAATAGTGTAGTCCGAAACATTTATTATACCCTGCGAAATTTAAGAATGTCGGCCCAGTTTACACCTGTTGATACCAGGTGAAAATTGGTGTTGCAAATGATAATCCCTGCAATAACTTACTCTGAAATTATTTATAGTAAACTAGATTCACGTTGCTTGCTATAAATGCTTTGTTTGTTAAAAGAACTTTGTTCTTATTATACTGATATTATTAAATAAATACAAAATATATTCTTTTTTTGAAATATTCTTTTGAATAGAAGAGTACTAAGAGGTACTTCCGTTCTCAATCCTTTCTATAACCAAACTATAACTACGTCATAGAAATAAAATATATTAAAACAAATTAAAGTTATTCCAATTAAAATGAAATTAATAATTTATTGATCTAAATAGATATTTGACACACATAAACCTAGTTCAATAAAATAATGAAATCAAACTTTCCTACATACAAGGTTTTTTGTGTATATATTATAGGTTGTAAGGACCAAAATTCCATGTTTTACTTGCAATGTTTTCATTGCTCTTAGATTTTCGACTAGGTCACCAAGCGGAGAGGATGCGCCATGATACTCGCATGATACGCTAAAACAACCCAGCAGGAACGACAACAGGGGTCAGATTTACGGCGTAGACAGTGATTTTACTTGCTTAGCTTATATACATGTATAATCTTTCCATGTCATACTGAATTTTTTATTACCTTATTTTTATTACATTTATAGTTTTACTGTTTTATGCCATGAATTATAATTTGGATTAAGTGTCAGGGATGATAATGGCTTTGTTGTAGAATTGCTAAAAATTCATACAAAAATAGGGCATTTTTGACAAGAATGGGGCCTTTAGTGGTAATTCAATATTGAAGACTTTATATTTGGATATTCAGCCATGAACATACACGAACATCCAAATAGATATCGAATGGGCTGTTTCGGGAAATTGAAACAATTCAAAATTTTCTCATTTGTTCTTTTTTTTCTTTCATTGTTTTAACCTAAAGGCATGTTTCCAGCTCTCAAGTAAAGCATAATTTTCATATAAAAAATCTGAAAAGTAATCAAAAAGAAATTTTATTTTTTAAAAATTACTCAAAGTGAATCCAGCTCAGAAGGAAAAAAAATTTTTTATACTACTTTTTTTCGATGAAAAACGAACACGGGAACATTGTGAATATCAAGAACACATTGCTAGTCACATTGTTTCTTAAAGTAATTTTTGTGAGAAACAATGTACTTGTATGAATCTTTATTATTGAAAACTTTGTTATTGCAGTCTGAGGCAAGTTTTGAAAGAGAATATGTAATGTTTTACTAAAACATGTGGCAAAAATTCTCCCATTGGGTCAAATCCTTTCGTGATATGTTTAAAATAAAAATAGATCAAATCACTAAGAAGCACAAAATTAATTTGAAATCCACCTCTAATTAATACTCCACTGGAAAGATCCGTAATTTTTTTCACAGATTATGCCAAATATATAAAAAAGATACAGATTGGAAACTATGCTGCAAGTGAAACACTTCGGTAAGCATAAAGTAAGTGGATTTTTAAGAAAATTATCGTAAAATTGCCTTGGTAAAGGCTTTGCGACGTTTGATTCACACTTTTCGATCCACAACCGAAGCCTGTTTCAAGAAGTGCAAAAAATTTGAACAGTAAAAACCAATAATAACGTATAATCTTTAATTTAAATCACTCAAACAAAGGCAATAATCAGTAACAAGTAACAGTTATATTCTCTTCACATTGTTTCTTCAAGAAAATTTGGTTACTTAAAAGTTACAATATGGTTACCAAGAATTTCATAGGCCTATTCAACCACTTTTTAGGGTTTAAGGAATGGTTTGCTGTGATGATCAGAGGAGTAGACTTATAGCGACATATTTGACGGTTGAAAGAAAACAATTTAGGAAGTCAACCAGCTTAGACATAGGCAATGAAACCATAGGCCATACCTCAAAATATCTATTTAATTTCTACTATGACTAACTGCTGTATACCCACATTGTCCTTCACGAAAAACAATGGAGCTCTTAGTCCACTCAAGAACAGGAAAAGTATACGCAAAAAAATATTCGGATTTATAACCATTTTCAGCAAGCTGACGATTGCTCATAAGGAAACTATCAGTACCACGTTTCGGGCTTTGTAATAGAAGGATAACGGAGCAACTACTGTCAGGCAGTCCCAAAGTCGTATTGTGCTAAAATGATATGCAACATTTGATATATCTTTTCCCATCCAAATACTTAACTCGCCCGCAAGTCAATTGTATTTGTACCCAATCTTGAAAAGAAAGTATTCATAAGTGAATCTAGATATAGAATGCAAGAACGTTTAGTTAGGTATATATTTACACAGTTATTTAAGGGGTAGACCGAAATTCACCGGAGGCAGAGCAGCGTAGCACATTTCCAAACTTCGTATCAATCGTATCCCGTTGATACGGACTGAAAAGCTGGGACTGCTAGTTAAGATTAATCCTATTGCTTAACTGCAACAGTTTTTGTCTCAGCCAACCCTGATTGAAAGACAGAACAGAGAGAAATTTCCCCTCAGCTCGATTTTCCAACAAAATGTTATATATTTCATTCAAATAAAATGATTTAATTTTTGTGTGCTGTCAAAAATACTTTCTAACTACTTTTTTATTTCAGGGATATATTGAACATTTTACTTGACTCATTACTTAAGAGCTGGAAAGAGGCCTTAAGCAGGGAAGTTTTTTATTTGTCATAAAAATCATAAAAATAAAAAGTAAAGCTCAAAATCAAAAATTCTACTTCATACATAGAAGTTAAATAGCACTTTAGAAAAAAGGCTTGTTGATTGATTGCAAAAGTCAAAAATATGCCATAAGAATGTATTGATTATTCTTATGGCATATTTTTGACTTTTGCAATCAATCAACAAGCCTTTTTTCTAAAGTGCTATTTAACTTCTATTAATTTCTCTAAAAAATATTTAACAAAGCCATTAATTTAATAAGCAAATAATACAAATAAAAATAGCAAAGTATATTCACACAAGCAGAAAACCGTAAGCCGGCTACATATATTCATTGTTAAAGAATTTTAGAAGTATTATTTCGAGTCTTAGAAAGATATATGAGAAATTTAATGCAGACTCTTCGCTGAAATTTGTAAGAAGACGATTCAGTGATGCGGGCGAAATGGACATGATAGCAGAAAATATCAGTCCTATCAAAAATATTTATTTAGGAATGGCTGAATTTAATAAAGAATCTTAATATATAAAAGGCAAGCAGAATGCTTTGCACCTAATATCGCTCAAACTGTAATTATTTTTTGCGATTATTACAGTTTCTTCCAAACATGTACAGTCCTGAAAAATGTTCAGCCTGAAAGTATGCACAGAAAGCTCATTTCATACTTATCAGCGGCATGATTGCCTTTTATGTATGTGCATACTTTCAGGCTGAACATTTTCCATAACAGTATGTTGTAAAAAGCACTGTAATAATGTTAAAAAATAACTACAGTTTGAGCGTTAATATTTCCAACCCGTCGTAGGACAGGCTTTTATACTAGTAACTTTATATATGTTATTTAATTTTGGTAAATAGAGCTTTGCACAAAATAGTTAAGTTAAATTGAATCGAATTAGGTGACAAAAAATGTTCCATAGCAAAGAGCATCAACTTTTATATAGGATATTATAGCCGGATTTTTTTTTTTTTTTTGGAACAGATAAAATGAAAAAAAAATTATGAAAATTCATTGAAAATTAACGACATTTAAGACTAAGTTGGTTAAGATTATTTAAGACTACGATGGAGCCTTCAGGGTCCACTCTTTTTTTCATCTATATGCACGATGAAAGAATGTAAGGAATGTATCGTGCATGAAGTTGTCCACCTCAAAGTTCCATTCTTACAACTTTCGTAGTTCTCGAAAATTTAGACATTCTTTTGGAGGTTGTTCAAGAATCTTCATACTTCCTCCATTATAGTAGACATTAAATGTTTGTTAGATTTTACCTTGTAGATCTCAATCAATAATAAAAAAATTGTAGTAATGCTACATAATATAATAATATTCACATGGTGACTTTATGCAAAATATATGAAAGTGTGTTTTGAAAAATTTCCTTCAGTTTTAATAAATACTTACAAGTGAACTATTTCTGTAGATAATTAAAAACGTGCCTGCGTAGGCTTACATAGCTTTAATAAAACAAAATTAGGGAAAATTGTTTAAGATTTTTGTTGTTCTAAAGCTATAATTTCAAAATTAATTTCTTATATTAAAAAATTTAAAAACTCAAGAGAACTTAGAACTTATATTGCTGAGATCGATTAAAAATCACTTATCAATTAGATGATAAACATCAATTAGATTATATTTTTTCAGTAGAGTTTTTCAAAAGGGTCTGAAATGAATCGAAAGGGCTTCGGGGCTTATGAAATCAAAAAGGGCTCAAAAAGGGCACAAAAAAGACCCAAAAGCCCCCAAATATCATCCCTGTTAAGCATGAATAAATAGTGAATAAGTAGGTTTAATCTACAACATGAATTGAACAAAATAAAACAAGTTCAAGGAAGTTGACCTAGCGTATTATTGATAGGGAACATATGGGTATTTCCGCCAAAAAGTCCACCGTGGCACGAAAATTAAAAGTTATTAAAAACTTATTATTTAATGATATTATCTTAGAGAAACATTTTTATTTTATTGATTTAAGCAATTTAAATATAAATTCATTTATCATAATGATCAAATCGTCTGCACTGTTTCACAAATGTAATTTTTCTTTTTAGTTAAGGTTTTGTAAATGTTTCGTAAGCGTTTTTGTTTTAGTAAAAATGGAAGGCATTGGCTAAAAATAATGAAAAATGGTTGAGGCAAGGAGAGGCAGAATATATTAAATTTGGTTTTTAATAACTAAATCACATAATTGCTTAATTATCTAATTACTTAATTATCTAATTACGTAATTACCCAAATGAATTACAATAGAAAAAATGTAACGTAACGCCATGTCACGTAACGTTTCATACTAAGCCCAATAACAAAAAAAAACGAGAAAAGGTTTTTAAATTTGATAACTTTGAAAATAAACTTATACTATTTCAAATCCTTCTTAAAAAAGTTTAATACAAAATCTCTTGCCAATTTACAGAATTTTACTAATTTTGTGATCCAAGTCAAAAACCACTTATATTTTTTGTCACGAAACGTATCAGTTTTGGTGGCTTCTATCGAAGAGCCGAACTTTTGACAAATCTTAGGTTTTACACCTTGTATAGTGTGCTTAGTAAGCTATTGGAAAATCAAAATAAGAACTTGTAAGTTAAATTTTTCATTCTTTTTTCACTCATTAAAGTCGTGCGATCGTCACGTGCGCCACCACGGAAATGCCCATATGGAACTCTCAGTATACTATTTAGCCTGAGAACCTCAGATATATTATAAAAGATTTATATCAGGTCGAAGTTGATTATGTGGGAAAATAATAGCTAGAAGAAGGACTCTTATTATTCAAAGAAAATAATATGCAACTTCCCAAGACCTTATCTCAGAATCCGTACATCATGCGTTAACGCATAATGTTCTCGCAGGGTAGGCAACTAGTGCATCAGTTTCTAACTAAAATGTATTTTGCTTTATTTTTCATGTACAACGAGTTTCGTGTACATGAGAGAGACACGAGCAATAACGGTATAATCGGATGATGTTGATGTGCACTCAAATATGTGCACCAGGTACAGAAATCAAGCCAAGGCCCAAGTGCGCGCTAAAAGTCACATAGGCCAGTACAACTACATCATACAAACGAAAAAAGAAGCGAATATGACACAAGCGTTGTAGGAAGAACAAGCAGACGAAAATATCAAAAGGGCCAACACGAGAGATATCATGAGCAGTTGGTGAAAATCGTCAGAGTGTGCAGTTCGTGCAAACCATCAAGCAACGCAAGTCAAGTCGCAGCAGCAAATAGAATGCCGTCATAAGAGCAGCTGCCAAATCGTGCAGCCAGTAGTGCGGGAATTTTATATCGCGTACGTGTGCAGTCAAGTCGGGCTGCAGGTCGATTCGTCATATCAGAGACTACGTCTGATTTGTCGACAGAAGTGTCACACGAGCCGCGCAGCCAGCGTCGTCAGAAGTGCCACGGAACCTATATGGTCAACGTCCCCAGCAGCATGCAGCGCTTCCAACACGACACCGGTCAATAGCAACCGAAACGGGGGACTTATACTGACAAGCATAACCAATACGAGCAGCAGCTTGTATAAGAGCATAACAGAACCAAGACTATCAACCTTCAAATATTATTTTATTGCTAGAAACATTATTATTATTGATATTTAATATTTTAAACATTCAAAGATCAAAATAATTCCCTACCTTTTCCTTCTCTTCGACCAATGCTGAGGTTGTAGTCGAAATATCTCCTCGGCCTGGTCGAACTTCCATTCCCCTCCTCTAGAAACAGTTCTCTGACCGTCGCTGGGGGTTGTAGTCGAAAAATCTCCACGGCTAAGTCAGGCCTATTCTATCTACTTCCTTTTCTCAAGAGCTCATTCTGTCGACCGTCACTGGGGTTTGTAGTCGAAATATCTCCTCAGTTAAGTCAAACTAATCCTATTGATTCCCCTTTAGCTCATATAATAATCAAACCTCCTCACACCACACTTAACTTCAGAATATTTAAGCTCTTTAGTATATGTGGTGCCTTTTGTTTGTTCAGATTATTATCTAAATTACTACATTTACGTGATAAATTAGTTTCAATAGTATTATTTCATTTTCATCATTGCTACAAATCATTGTTCCTATCTTTTCGACCATCGCTGGCGTTGTAGTCGAAATATCTCCTCAGTCGATTATTCGTTCTATTAACCAAGTTTCCATAGTAAAATCAAGGGACATCGCTGGGGTTTGTAGTCGAAATATCTCCTCAGTCGATTCGTCTCTGTCAACGCATTTTAATGGTAAAATCACAAGCAGTCTTTAAAACAATAAAGCCCATTAGATAAGCTCGGATCGCTTGGGTTGTAGTCGAAATATCTCCTCAGTCGATTCGCCTCCGTCAACTAAATTTCAATAGAAAAATCGCAAACAGTCTTTAATAAAATAAAGCTCATTAGATAATTAGATAAGCTACGTTGTATACTATCAAGTTTCAAGTTAGTTGTAAGTCATATTAGTCTCAAATTATTGTCTCAAATTGTAACTGAACCTGTTTTGATTTGGTGTCCGATTTAAATATTTTATATTTTGTCACGAACCTTGGAGTCCAGCGTGCCACACCTCGGCCGAAAAAGAATCGTCACAAGGTATATTTTAAAATATATAGATATGAAAGAAGAATTTTAAAATTTTTTCAACTTAAATATCGTTCAACTTTAAACATGGCCGCTGTCGTGAAAATTATTGTGGGATACAAAATCACTGCTGCATTTTTTAAAAAATTCTATTAAATTTAATTTTATTAAATGTTAAAAGTGCTTAAATCTTATTAAAAATTTCTGGATCTAAGCATTTGATAATTTAGTTGTCTTAAGCTTAAAATTTCTAAAAAAATAAAAAAGGTTTAGTAATTCGGCGGCATAGACGTTGGTGTTGCAGAAACACTCCGAACTTTTAACTATTTTATAATATTTTTGTTGAAAAAAGTTCTGCACTAAGAACTCAAAATATAGGAAAGATTTGAAATCTAAGCAATCAAATACAAACTCTTTTTTTTTTATTTTCAAAACTTCAAATCGCAAAATAATAGACAACACTCTTGACTTATTAATCTGTACATACCATAATCTGCTGATTAAATTTTTATTAACAATTTAAAATGTCACTTATTTTGTAAAACTGAAATCGATAAATCGTGTGTTTTCTTGCAGTTATGCACTTGACGACATATCAGTAACTAAAATAAAGATAAGAGCAAATAAGGTGGAACATAACACTTCGGACACGAAGCAGTGACAACGCAAATTCTGCAAAAAATTACTGCTATGTAAACTTTAGAAATTAAAAACGGCAAAAACTAATTGCAAATCAATGCCTATGCTTATTTTTCTTAATTTTAATTTTCTTTTTCCATATTAAATAACTGCAGGTAAGAGTGGAGACAAATGCTTTTCTATAAAACAGGTAAGAGAAAATAATCGCTTGTAAATTTTAAACGATGAAATTTGCTTACACTGCAAATGCTTTATTTCTTATATACCTACTGTTTTACTTTACAACAGTATGTACTTATTTCAGCTTATTTTTGTGCTTGTTTTTTGAGAAAAAAAAAACTGAAAAAAGCAGGGACCAAGCAAAACACTTTATTTTTTAATTTACCCATGTATATATATAGATACAGATTTTCAGCTTATACATCTTTTAGGTCAGCTCCTAAAAATACTAATTTAAGGCATTGCTTGAACTTCATACAAATAAACTTTCTTAATAAAAATTTCTATGTTTTATCTGCGTAAAAGTAGGTTGCTACATAAAACATTTCACTAACAGAGTAAAATCACAACTACGGAAATATGACGTGAACATTTTTCCATTGAATTTGTCAATCGGTAAATTTCAAAAATCTGTAGTCTAATTCCAAATCAACTCTGTGAGTAGCAAGATAGAACTTATTCTATTTTAACTTCACAAGAAGCGAGAGTGGACTCTATTTCAAATTCGAAGGAAGTAGTTATGGCATAAGTTTTAAATGAAACTTCATCTCTATTTTCTAATGGGATGAATATCCAGGCATTTGTATTTGTTTGTATGTTTGAACTCGAATTTGATTGTTTGTCTTTGCATTAACAAATGCAAGAAATGCACTAACAACAAAACCAATATAGAACAAAAACAAACCAGAAACAACAAAAACAAGTTGAGAGACACTTTGGCTACTTTTAAAACAAGTCACATAAGCTTTCGCACCAACAGCTTAAACAGCTTCTGCCACAATCGCACACACACACACACACATAATGTTTACATTTTCCTTTCTGGCACATACTAGTCGTTTGTGCTTCTTTCCTCATTCTTCTTACTTGTTTTGACTAGCTTTTGGCTAATAGTGAATCAATAATTTGCAATTTTGTTTCGTTCCTTAGCTCTGCTACTGCTGCCGCTGCTACTTGTAAACGATAAAAATGAGCTGCGTCTGTGCTTTCGCATGTATAGTCGACTGTGTGTGGAAGTGTATGTTTGCATGTGTGTGAGTCACGTTATCTGCATTTAAACTTACGTTACATTTTGTTGCGCTCCATTAAAAACATGTGCATTCAAATTACAGCACAGAAAGGAAGGCGTCGGAATACACAAACGACACACAAAAACTGACATAAATACCAACACACATGCGCATAAGTTGCAACGAGAACGAGAACAAGCAACAACAGCAGCAACACTAACAAAACAAATTCCTAGAAAATTTAAAATTCATGCAAAAGTTCGAGCTGGGACAATATAAGTGTATGCATGTGTTGAGAATGTGGGTGTGTACATGGATACATGGATTTATATAAAACCCAGTGGTCCAATACAAGTCTTTAAGAATTGATAATTGATAAACTTCGTCTTTGACGAAATATGCTGATTCTGTCATACATTTCATTGACGAAAATCTTATATAAAAGTTAAAAATTCGTACACGAATACAATACAGAAACGTTGCAATTTTTCATGCACGAACACAATATCGAAACGTTGAAGAAGTTTCGTTAACAAACAAAATACAGAAATGTAAAAAAAAAATTATGTTCTTCTCTTTTCTCTTCTTTACATATTTTTTTAAGAATATTTTAAATTAAGTTTTTTTTAGATAAGATTATTTTTAATTTGTAAGTAATCTTTGATATATCAGTTATGCTGGCCATAATGAAAAAATTACCCCGAAACATGAATCTTAAGTATAACGCTTGTTTTGCCCACGAATATAATAGAAGTTTAAAACTTATAAATTAACAAACTTGAGTGTGATTAATCGATAACTTTTCAAGCGTATTATCGATTATTATCTTCCGATAATTTGCGAAGACCCGTTCAAAATTTTTGTTGGTATTTATGTCGTTTATTAATTCTATTTAATTTTTCATTCAAAAAGCTTCCGTAGTTTGATTTTTAAGCTTATTACGGCTTATTACTAATAAACCAATACTGGAGGAACTATTGTAAACAAGCTCTAAGACAACGCGCCACAAGTATAGGCTTTTTCTTTAGCACGTGCGAAAAAATAATATAAATATTCACAAAACGAGAGCTAAAGTATATTAAGACTGCGTATACAGTTTTTCTCTAAAGTAACTCAAATTTGAGTCAAGCACTGATATTTTTCCAAAATATTTTTCACATACACAAGGAATCGTTCAATGTTATCAAAATGGAATAGCAAATAAATGAAAAAAGTCTATATTGCAAAAAACCAAATTTATTCTTCTACTATTCTGGGCAAATATTGGTCAAAAATATTCATTCTTAATAAATATTCATTCTTAACCCTGCTTGGATAACCTACATCTGTGAGACGTTTGGTTTTTTAATGTTTTGCGCTCTCTCTCTATCAATAAGGTAATTAAAGCAGAGTTAATGATCTTTCAAGATTTCTAAGAATACAGAATACTTTAGTCCCAACATGTTTTTTTTTTTTTGTAAAGAAATTAATTTGAAGTCTTGAAGGATAATAGGGAGTTAAAGTTCAAAAGAATATTTTTTATCACTTTTCGAACAGAGAACTGGAAGAAATAATTTTGTTCACTAAGGAAACTCATCATAATTATATTTCAACGCTAATTTGAGTGTTAAAAATATTTTTTAAAAATTTAAATGCTTGGAAATTCAAGGTTTTAAAAAAAAATATCTTGAAATTCTAGAGTAAAAAACAGGGTATGAAATCTTATTATACTAGTGCAAGAGCTTTACGTACATAACCATTTTTTCTTGTCTCTTGTTATTATCAGAAGCTTGTGAAAAACATTTCATGAAAAGGAAACTTTTGAAAAGTTAAGACAACTTTTTGTAAAAAAGTTTATGAAAATTTTTGTGAAAAAGTTTATGAAAGCTTTTTGTGAAAATGTTTATGAAAACTTTTTATGAAAAAGTGTTATGAAAACTTTTTGTAAAAAAGTTTCTGAAAATTTTTGTGAAAATGCTTATGAAAACTTTTTGTGAAAAAGTAAATGGAAACTTAAAAATGGAATAACAATTAAATTTTTCAGCTTCAATTTTTGTGAAAAAGTTTTTGGAAAGTTTTTTGTATGCAAGTTTTTGTATTTTGTATGGATAGTTTGTTTGAAACCTTCAGGAAATCTTTTTAGGATACACTTTTGAAAAGCCCTTTATCGAAAAGCTTTTGAAAAACTTTTTATGCAAAAGATTTTGGTACACTTTTTGTAAATAAGCCTTTGGAGAGCATTTTATAAAAAATTTACTAGAAAGATTTACTCAAAAGCTTCTGAAAAGTTTTTTGAAAGATTTTTATGCAGAAATTTTTTTTTTTTAACATTTGGATTTAGAGCTTTTTGAAAAGAGCTTTCAGTAAACATTTTATAAAAAAGATTTTGATAATCTTTTGAAAAACCCTTTATGTTAAAGCTTTTGGAAAGTTTTTGTAAAGACCATTTGGTAAACTTTTTGCAAATAACTTTTTGAAGTGACTTTAATGAAATGAAATGAAATCTTATTAAAAGTTTTCTTATAAAAAACTTTTGGAAAGCTGTTTGTGTAAAGCTTTTGCAAATCTTGTTAATGATCTTTTTCAAAGCTTTTATTATAAGGTTATGCAAATGTCTTTATAATAAGCTTTTGCAAAGCTTCTTATAAGCTTTTTAGTATATAATAAGCTTTTTAGTGCTTTTGTAATAAGCTTTTGCAAAGCTTTTTATAATAAGCTTATGGAACTTTTTACAAACAAGTTTTTAAAGTTTTTTATGAAGAGATTTTGAAAAGATTTTTTAAGCTTTTGAAAAGCTTTAAATAAAAAATTTCTGAAAAATTTTTATATAAAACTTTTAAAAAGCCTTCTTAAAAGTTATTTATGAAAAAGCTTTTGGAAAGCTATTGAAAAGATTTTTATAAAGCTTTTGGAAAGCTTTTATAAAAAATTTCTGAAAAAGGTTTTTATATAAAAGTTTTAAGAAGAGATTTCTGAAAAAACTTTTAGAAAGCTTGGTAAGCTTTCGGAAGAATGTTTGGAAATCTTACAATGAAAAACGGTTATAAATTTTTAAGAAAATTTTTTGGAAATCTTTTTATAAAATAAAAAAATATAAAATAAAAATATACAAAAAAACCCAAAAGCTTTCTCAAAAAAACCTGTTTTTAAGAAAGCTTTTGGAAATCATTTTATGACATATTGTTTGGAAAGCTTTTACCAAAAATTCCCTTAAAAAAATTTTCTGCAAAAACTTTTTGAAAGTTACAGTCTTATGCGTTTTCTTGGCAAGCACTTTATCAATTAAATTTGTAAAGAGTCTTATCAAGTGAAAGCTTTATTAGCATTCTGCAACAGACTTGATAAATAAAATGCTTTGTAAATTCACCAGAGGAAGTGAATTTCTATTGACAGCTTGTTTTATAAAATATGTCATAAAATTTTACAAATATGCATACACAAATTAAGTAGGTATTTAAGTTTATTTGATTTTATTAAATATATGAATAAAATTAATAATTTAAACTTATTTTTCGGGGAGCAACTAAAAGTGTAAGATAGAAAAATAGCTTATAGTCGCAGCGGAAAATGCAGGAGATCTGCGCTACTTGACAGCTTAGAAGTCGAGTCAAGCGAAAATTCCTAGTGAATTCGTCTTCCGGCAGGATAAAAGGATCACTAGAATTCGCAATTTGCGTAATACACATCCACGCTTTCTTTGTTTTACATATTCTTCATCTACAAACAACGGCAAAAATAATAGGATTTCTTCTTCTATTTTCCTAAATTTCCACAAAAGTTTATAAATTTGTATCAAACAACAATTTATTATGTTAATATTATTCACAAGCGACAACATTTGTGCCAATTTGAAGCATCAATAAAGTAAAACAATTTGTCAATATCAAATGAGACATTGACAGATTTGCCAATGAAAAAGTTTTTTTTTTGGAGACAGAATATCAACTCGTAATAAATACTCAATTATTGATAAAATAATCAATATGGTGGATTTATAACGTACACAGATTTGGGCTATATATTACAATTTTTTTTTTGTAAAAGTTCTTACGCGTTTCTAAAACTCCTTAGCTTTAATTTATTAAGGGTTTTTAAATAAGAGGTTTCTTCATTTCAAGTATACCTTTTTGGAAGAGTTTTTTAATATCAGCTGCAGTTAAAATAAAACACAATCGTTTCCACCTTTTTTTTATGTATTTCAAGCCGATCTCTTAAAAGTTATCTCCTTAAAAAGTATCTTCTGTTGGCCTAATAAAAATCAAGACTCATTGAAAAGTCATTTGGCTTTTTATATTTGCACTTAAAAGCTTCCTAATTTTTGCTTACTGTTATTTCAATTGCAACGTTTAAAATGTAATTTACAACAAAAGCAACAGTAAACCGATTGCCATAACAATCGAAAGCTTGACATAAACATAAAAATCTAGAAGTAGCAGTAGTTAAAATTTATCTTACATCAACAACAAGACACACACACACACACACACGAACAAATATAATATTTTGCATTCATGTATGCGAGAGAAAAGTGTGCAGGTGGACCAAGTTTTGCACACACACACCTGAGTTTTAATACATAGAAGAATATGTTGAGCACAAGCTCATAGACAACTGACGGTAACGTAACTGCTGGCATTGCTATAAAAGCTCAAAAATGAAAAAATAAGCTTTTTGCACCATACTAAAAAACGAACGCATCAAATTGCAGCAACAGCAGCAGAAAAAGAAAACTAACGTTTAAAAGTGGCCATTAAATATGTAGCTAAAGAACCACACACAAACACATATACACACATACACATAGACAATAACATAAAAATATATCGCACACATACAGCGAAACAAATGCGCACATGTACCTCGCGTAGACAACGCATAAACTTGGTATTGTTATGTATGCGTAATTGTGATTGCACACAGGCAAACACACACTCACACACATCACTGCCAACTTTCAACTACCAATACAATGAAAAGTTTGAACTTTTATTACCGCAATTATCCTTATCGCAATCGAGTATCGTTTCAATATCCTTACGATACGTTTATATTGCGCAATGATTTCACTTTTTTCTGTTTTGTATTTTTTCTCTGATTTTCTTTCTTTTTTCCTTTTTTTTTGCTGCATATATTTTGGCTATTTGGCAAGGCTGCATTTTATTTTTTTAAGCATTCGTGTTTTTGCGTGCGTGAAAAGTGTTTTTGGTTTGTGTCAGCGCTTATCTTAACACTGCACGAAGCTTTGGCATTATTTTCGACAAAAGTACTTGTACTTGCTTTTGTTGTTGTTTATCTGTAAACCGCTTTAACATTTTGTTTTCGTTGTTTTTGTTGTTATTGTTGTAAGAAATTGCCCTAAAGAAAATCACGTACGCGCATTTCAATTGCAATGAGCTTTTATGCATTAGTTTATTTTGCTTGTCTTTGTGTGAGTGAGGTAAAAGAGCAGTTTTTGAAAACTTTTTTCCAAACTTCTGACATTTTGAATTGTTTTACTTTTTGAGTCGATTATGCTTATAATTATAAAAAAAAAGCATAAAACGTTTAGCACAATAAACAATTTGCTTAAAAACAGATAAGTGCTAAAAATTATATTGGATATTTAAAAGTCGGTCTAACTTCGTTAATTAAAAAAGATTTCAAAAAAGATTTAAAATTAAAAATTTCCTTATTGAAATACAGTAGCGCTCTTCTAATAAATAACATTTTGTATTGAACATTATTTTTGAATTCTTTGTAAGCTTTTGTGAATTGAAGTAAACGAATTAAAGTTTTTTAAATTTTTTCTGAAAAAATGGCTAATATGCAATCAATATTTAACCTTTCATGATTTTCTAAAAAAAACCATTTCAAATTAAAATTATTATAAAACAAAATTTGTAAAAATTCAACGAATAAATATTTACTTATTATTGATGCTTTAACAAACTTTTGTTAAAAAAAAGAGCATATAAAGAAGCTTTCATCATTTTTTCTGAGAAAGATATAGAGAAATTATAAATAATGTAATTTTTTAGAGAAAATGCGTACAAAATTTTTAATTTTTTAAAAAATTAATATTTTGAAAAATTGTATATTATGAAATTTTTTAAAATATTTGAAATATTTTAGATATTTCAAAATTTTTATATATTTGGAAAATTTTTAAAAACTTTATATTTTTGAAAATTTCTTAATTCTTTGAAAGATTTTATAACTTTTTGAAAAATTTTTAATTTTTTGAAATTATACGAATTCCGTTTAATCAATTTGTTTTATATTTGAAGCATTTCAAAAAGCTTTCAACAAATTTTTCTGTCCAAGAGCCGTTATAGTTTAATTTTCTATTTTTTTAAAGTTTGGAAGCTTTTCAAATTTCAAACTTGTACACTAACTCAACAAATTTTACTCATAATTAAAGCTTTTTAAGATATAGCTGAATGCTTATAGCTTTTATGTGATTAAGAATAAAAATATGAAAGCTTTAAAATAACCCTTTCTGAAAACGAGCTTTTTTATAGTAAAATTTTTTATCAACAAAAAGTTAAGAAACTTATAAATTTTTGCAACTAAACCTATTCGTCTTGAGTACTTTTTTGCTTTAAATCTCTACAAACATGAACCGGCCATGCCGTTAGTTATGAGAATACAAATTGTAGAAAATTTCTGCAAACTTTAATCAACATAAATTTTTTAAAAATAAAAGCCCAATAACAACAATCGACTTAAAACTCAAGAAAGCCGATCAAATTCAACATTTAATAAGAACTTCATATTAATAAAAAGCTTTAAAACTTCTAAACAATTTCATATAAAAAATATTTTCATCACAATTCTTTTGTTCTGAAATTAGTGCACGTTGATAAAAATATATTTGAGTAAAAGCTTGCAAAAAGCTTTTTCCACTTACTTGCACCGCCAAAAGTAAAATCGCCTTCAGAGAGTAAGCAATGTTTGGAAGAAAAGAGATAATCAAAGTAGGTGAATTTTAAAGTAAAAGGAAAGAAGTTTTAATATAAAAGCAAACAAACAACTTAAAAAAAAAAAAAAACCAAACATTCATTAATAAGAGAAAATTGAAAATCCTATAGAAATGAGAAAAAGAAATGAGAGAAAGGTAATTGTAAGTACAAATGTCTATTTTTACTTTCAAATGTATAGCGTAAAAGTTCAATAATATCATATAAACTACAGCTTTTGACATTTTTGAGCTTTTACTCAAGTAAAACATGGCATTCCACGTCTTATCTATAGCTTTAAAAGCTTCGGAGTTACTTACTTGTCTCACCAGTGGTACAAGTCGCTGGCATAGAGGGCGGACCACGCCCTATATTATTTACAGCAATCACATAGAATTCATATTCGGTATAGGGACTCAGCGCACGCACCACGTAGAACATGGTAATGATGCCGCTGATCTCGCTAAAAGCCTGTTGATTAAATAATTTACAAATAATACAATTTGATTTGGTGTTCAAAATTGATTAATTGTATTACCTGATTGGCATTTTTTGGCTTATATTGTATCACATAGTATTGCAGGTCTTCGGGACCCTTGTAGGACCATTCAAGACGCACTGATGTTGCAGTCACTTCTGAAATTTGCACATCCGTTGGAGCTGTCGGCAAAGCTTTTTTGAAAAGAAAGAAAAAATAATCAGATTTTGCTTTTTTTTTTAATTGAAGCTCTAAAAGCTTACATTGCACTTTGACAACAGCTGTGGCTTCAATCTGACCCAGTGACGATGCGGCAATGCAAGTGAAATTGGCACTCTGTTGTATGTTAGTCAGCTGAAGTATATTGCGTCCAATTGGAATGTCATTCTCGGGCGTCAGATCTTGGGGTCCTGTTTTAAATTAGAATTTATTAGAATTTTTTTAGAATTTATTAAAAAAACGGAGATTAACAACACCGAAAGTTCAGCATTACTGATCGGAAGTGATCAAAAATGTATTTAATAAATATAAATATGCATAAAATATTTAAACTATAAAAGTAAAAGTTTGAATATGTTTTATGAGGGACAGTAAAAAATAGCTTTTTATAACGCATGTAATATGTTGGAAACGTTGGTGCAGAAAAATCGTTTTTGAGTCTAAAATTCAAATAAAGAAGTCATGCGATGAGTTAATATTTTTAAGTTCTTTCTTTCTATACCGATACTCAAGCTTTTAGTTCTCTTAAATGAAAATAGTAAAGCAGCTTTTAAAAACTTTTACTGATAGAGAGCACATCTTATATATATATCAATGCAATGTCTGGCATCGCCTATGTCCGGGGCGCTTTTATTGTGCTTTTGTGCATTTAAGCTCATCGTGCACGAAGTCACTCACCGACGACTTAGTAGGCATTGGAAGGCCTTCGAAGGGCTACTAGCAGGTCTTAAAATGGATGTCGCAGGCCTACCCTACTCACTTCCAAGCCCTTATAATTTTTTATATGAAATGGCCAAATTTTCCAGGCCTTTCGCTCTCCTTGCTTTAAAGAAGCCTGCTATAAGCACTCCTTTAGAATGGCTTAAAGAAGAGGTTAACCAAAACAATTAAAAAAATTTTTTTTTTATTTCTTTTTATGTATACCTCTACCTATTTATTCTGTGATCTTATTTTATTTTACATATTTTTGTTAGATAAGAATATTTTTAAGTCATGACTTTGATTGTTATTCAGTATTTTTGAACTAATATATATTTTAACATTTAACGAAAAAGTAACCCTGGAATATAAGCAGAACCAGTTTTTGTAGGAAAAATATAATTGTTGTACTGCCCTGGGCAGCGAAAAATTAGGCCTCATAAAAGCGCTCGCAGGAGGAGCGAGGAAGTCATGTGTCTTACCGCCAAAAGTAGCAGTAAATGCACGCCTTCGTTAGAAGAGGCATAGCTTCATTGCCTATTGGAAAACTATTAACTGCTTATGTCCCCTAAGCTGCATTAATTTGTTTCGTTGCTGTAAAAAGCATATGTTTTTATTTTAAGGTGCAAAGCTTTTTATAAGCTTTAAAAGATTTATAAAACGTGCTTGTTTAGAGCAGATGGCATTCTTACACAATCGCAAATTTGGCGTTTATGTGTTTGTATTTGTGCATTAAAAGCTTTGCACTGTTAAAAAGAGTGTGCAGCGCAGCGTAAAGCTTTTATATAAAATTGACGGCGTTCGTGCTTTTCAATACGTGCGGAGAAAATGCTCATCGACCCCCTACTCATGAATTTGCAAATCACACTGGAATCGTGCTGGAAGCCTACGTACTGCCAAGAGCTGCTGAGTATTGGTGTAGAGTTTGGCCATCTCTGCATAAAAACAAACAAAATAAAAAGGTTTTTTTAACTCAGTCTACCAAAAAATTTTTGATTTATAAAACCTTTGCGCTTTTAACAATGAAAGCTTTTTAATTTCAGTAATGGAAAGTAAGATAATAAGAGCTTAATGTAGATACATTATTGCGGAAATGGTGAGAAAAAAACTTTTGATCTGAGATACGTCTCTATATTTTATTTCACATTTTAAAAGTTTTCTTTAATCTGTAAAGTGCTCCCATTAATTTTTTGTTGTTTTAATATCGACGTATTACAGTCTTAAAAACCTTTTAATAAAAAAGAGCTTTATTGCTTAACTCTTTTGTAGCAATTTTGAAGAATTAAACTTTTGAAAGCTTTCCGTAATAGGAGACAATTTGAAGATTTTAAAGTTTGAAACGCATTTGCTGAAAATTAACTTTTATAATAATTTCTATTTTTTTATGTTTAAACACTGTAGTACTAAGGCTTATACTAAAAAGTGCTCTTACATTAGTATTAATTAATAAAAATGCTTGAATTTCTAATGAAGGGAGAGCTTTTTAAAAATACTTACTAAAGCTTTAAGTAAAAATGCTTTACTAAATGAAAATTTTAAGAGATAAACCTTTAAAAAAGTTGGAGTAAAAATGAGCTTATACAATAATTTCTTGTTTTGACACTGAAGTTTTTTATATTTTTAACTCCTACTTAAGGAGAACTTTTACATTAATTAAATGCTTGATTTTTATAAAGGAGTGCTTTTGAAAGCTTCCTACTGAAGCTTTTAGCAAGAAATCTTTGTTTTAGCTTTATTTGCAAAAATTTTGAAAGAGTTAAATCGTTTGAAGGCTTTTAATAAAATTAAGCTTTATTGAAAATTTATTTATTCTGATACGAATGCTTTCAAGTATTTAAGTTTTTGCTTAAAAAGAGGTTTTACGAATTGAACCTTTTTTAGAAAATTTCAAAATTAATTTTTTAAATAAATTGTGTTTTACATTAGGAAGTAAAACATATAAAGCAAAAAAAAGAGCTTTAGGATTTTTATTTGAATAAAAAATATTTTTCTTACAGTAACGTAAAAAATGTTCATTCACGTGTAAACATTAAAGCTTTAAAACGCTTTTTCTGAAAATACGCTTTTATAGTAATTTCCTTCTTTGAACTGATTCCTTGTTCTGACACTGAAGCTCTCTAGTTTTAGTCTTCTACTCAAGTAGACTTTTACATTAATTTTATTAAACAAAAAACTTCTATTTGAAATAAAAAGTGTTTTTTTACTCAAGCTCTTAGCAAAAAAGCTTATATGAATAAATAATTGTACAAATTTCGAAGAAATAAAACTTTTTAAAGCTATTAATAAAACTAAGCTTTAAGAAAAATTTATTTAATTTGTTACGAAAGCTTTTAAGTATTTAAGCTTTTGCTAAAGAGGAGCTTTAAAGATTTGAACCTTTTGCCAAAAAAACTTAAATTAATTTTTGAAATAAAAAAGCTTTGTATTTTAAATAAGCAAATGCAAAATCTAAAGCCGTAAAAGGACTAGGATTTTTATTTAAATAAAAAAATATTTATCTTACAGTAACTAAACAATTTTTCATTCACAGCACCAGCCTGCAAAGTGCGACTTGATATAACGGTTTCACTTACCTTTCATCCACTTAACGTGCGGCATTGGTGAGCCAACCGCAATGCATGATAAATTTAAATTTGCTCCTAGCATAACCTCGTTTATTTGCTCAGGTGGGCGTGAAAATGTGGGCGGCACACGACGCACCTTAACATAGAGATTTGTGGCCTTCGAGTGTTCGGTGCCAACGGAATTTTCAGCAACGCATTCGTATTTGCCTTGATCTTCTTCACGGCTGTTCTCAATTTGCAGGCCCCCTAAAAGTAGGCATGAAAATTGCACACATGAAATTATTTCAATTAGAATTAAAGTGGGAACATGGAAATATAAACCATAAGATAATTTTATTTTAAAATATACGCAAGGTAAAATGTTTGCATTTAAAAAATACCTAAAAGTATGCAGCAGATATTATGAATTTTGTTTAACTGAGCTAAGTCATTTAAAAAAGTTTCTTCTTTACTGCTCTTAAGTAGTTAAATACTTTTGACGCATTGCTTTATGTTTACTATGATTCGCTTTAAAATGAGCACGAATCCTAGACTGAGCAAAGACTCAATCAATTTATTACCATATTTATCATGTTGACTTTTAACGCCATAAAAGCTCGCTTACTCACGCCAATGCTTTTAACACATACACTTATATCTCTGATATATGAACAAAAAAAAAAAAAAATCACTTCCGTCGTTACAATCAAATTTCCGGTTTATACATTAACTTCCGCCATTTAATAAAAAAATGTATGACAACACCCAGCTATGAAGTTATATAATAATAAAATCAGCTATAAATAATATGACACCATAAATGGTCACACATATTGACACCAAACGTAAATGACTGTAACACTGCCTCACAGCCACATAAAAAGGCATATATTTTTTTTAACAGTGTATTTATTACTTGCCAGGGAATGGTAAAAAAAAATGAGACGTAAAAATTTTTGTGTTTGCCATTTTTTTTTTAAGAAAGTCATAAATACTGCGGACATTTTCCAGTAAATTTGCGCTAATACAGTAACAACATAACGGCACAAATGGTAAGCTTAATCTTTTTTGCGCTTGTGAGAGTGAGTGTGTGTGTGTATGTATGTATGTATGGATGTAAGTGTGAATCGTTAAGTTTAATGACACGCATAAAAATCGATAATTTTGAGGTTTAACTGTGTTTTAAGGTATACTTAAAAAAAGTTGAGGAGCATAAAGGGATAATTTAAGAAACCCACATAATAGGCAACGATTCTTAAATAGATATAACAACTGAGCAGCACTCAGCATTTTTTTTTTTTTAATACTTGAGTCTTAAGTAGACGACTTAGCTTTTTTCTTTTAATAGTTTATTAAAATGCTACTGATGTTTAAGAAACATGCCTAAAAGTATGTGGCATATATGTGGGAAGGAACTCAGATGAACATGGACGGAAGATATTGCTATGTCTTTACAGAGAATTCAGTTTGAATTTTCAGTAGAAAGTCGAATTTTGCCATTCATTTCAAAATAAACTCTTGAGTTTCAAGTACAATTCTGCGGGCTTAAACTTAACTAGTTATACTCAGCTTGCTTTCTGAGGTAAAAAGGTACGCAAAGGTACGTTCAAAGTATTGAACGATTTTGTTCTGAGTAATGTCAAACTCAACTAAACTCAATTCTGCTGTCACATCTCAGTGTGAACAGCCTCGAATGAACTCAAACTAAACTCTATGTACAGACATAGCATATAGAGTGGACGACAATACTAATGCTTATGGCATAAGAACTAAGAAATAATTATACTAGGGAAGTATTTCCAAAGAATTTTTGCCTGGCGGAAGCGACATTGTTGGTAAGTTTTTTATTTAGATAATAAAAATCGTATAAGCTTTATAAGCACCCGAGTGGAAATCAGTTAGGCAAAATTGAAATATAGGTAGCCCTTTTTAGGAAGCCTTATTGATATTTGATCAGGTGCATGTCAGGTTTTTTGAGTTTATCTTTACTTAAGGAATCCTGAAAAAGTAAGATCGGAAACCTTTTCTTTTTTTTAACGTATACCTTATCTTATTCAGATCAGGTTGGCGTCATCCTTATTTAGGGACTATTAAATTATCAAATACTGATTAGGTTCACATCATGATAGGCTTTTCTGATCCTTACTAATGTCATTTTTATCAAATACTGATCAGGTTGTGTCAGGTTGTTCTTTCTTGTCAGGGTGGTATCAAGTAGCCTTCTCCATTCCGTAGTAACTTTTTTTTTTAAATACTGATATGGTTGACTAGAAGTAACTATTTTGTATTTTTAAATAAACTCGACCTTAGCATTTTTTTATTAATATGCAATTTACTACCGAAGGCAAACGGAGCTAATATTATAATGCAAATCTGAATCTCGGTTCCTGATCAGGTTACCTTGTCCATGTTTTGTATTCAAAACTCATAAGGCTTAATGATAAGGTTACCTGATCAGGTTTAATATCGCAACCTAATAATATTCTGTCGGCGATGACTATCGCATCCGAATGAACCACGAGCTGTATGAGCTCTATGATGACATTGACGTAGTTCGGCGTATAACTGTGCAGCGACTACGCTGGCTGCTCGAGGCGAGGGTCGCTGGTCAACGACGACGAGGGAGACCATGCCTCAGATGGATGGACCAGGCTGAGGAAGCCCTAACCGCACTTGGTGTATCCGATTGGAGAAGGCGCGCGCAAAGCAGAGGCGCCTAGCGAGAGCTGATGAGGTCGGCTGAAACCCGGACACGGGTTGTTACGACCACCTAAGTAAGTAAGTAAGTTTCAAAGAAAAAGGTTAAGCCACACATTAAAAAAGTATCACAAATAGAAACAATTTACAAAGCCATCGATTAAAAAAAGACCAGATTTAGGGGGCCAGTTGCCCTTCTTTGGCCCATGGCTACGCTTTTGCTGCTATTGAATGTTAGAAAAAACGTTCTGAGGACGTAGTTTTTTTTTAAGAGTAAATTATGCATGCCACTGTTCGATAACAGCTACAATGGTGGTTCAACTTTCAAATTGAATATAAGAAGTATAACACTGTGGAACAAATTCAGGTAAGCAAAAGTTAGATCGATTCTGAGAGTGAGGGGTGAAAATAGAGGTTAAATTAGAAGACCCGTATCGCGGCGTTTGTTTATGTTAGTTCGAATTTTTTTTTAATCGACCTTTAAACTTTGCAGTCAAATGCCGATTTTCAGCATATTGTTTATATGTTTTTTTTTGGCTTTAACTCGTCGACTAATTGATATTTTTTCAATCTGTAAAAGCCAAATTATTGCTAGAAACCTGTGCAACAATTAAAATTTTTTAAAAAATTGATTTAGAAAATTTTTGTGGTGCTTATGAAGCAAAAAGTTGGAAAAATGATTTGTTTTTTCATGCTTTTTAAAAATATTTTCCACAAAGCTAAGTCTTTTTTGCTTTCTGTTTGATCTATAATATGCTTCTCAGTTTCTTCAATAAATTTCATTTAAAAAGTCGATAATTTGCGTTACAAATCCCAAAACCATTAAATAAATAGCGATTTAGGTAGAAGTAATTAAAAAGGGAAGTTCCAAGAATTAGGAATTAGTAAAACTACTTTTTTGTTTTCAACCACCGCACAGGTAGTGAATTTTTTTATTTCGTACAAGCGAACTAATTTCAAAAATAAAGATTCAGTTAAGACTCGAAACTCAGCCGAAGCTGATGTCTTTTAGTTTTCGCTCGGTCGTGATAAAA
The DNA here is from genome assembly GCA_914767935.1 of Coremacera marginata. Taxonomy (NCBI): domain Eukaryota; kingdom Metazoa; phylum Arthropoda; class Insecta; order Diptera; family Sciomyzidae; genus Coremacera; species Coremacera marginata. Next base: position 153,850,251 of record OU612045.1, read on the forward strand.
CTCGCTATTCATTTTTTTGGAACTTATCTCATTTTGTGAGTGATTTAAGTTAAGTGCTTCGGTTTCATAAAAATAACAAAGAAAATATTGTATACTATAAAATGGACCATTTTTGTAATGTTTGTGGACGTTTCATAGCAAGCGATGAAAAATGTGGCAATGCGAGTGATTTTTTTTTTTTGAAAGCCTATAAACAATAGTTCTCGCAAGAGTTTATCACTGACGTAAACTATGGCACTAAAAAAGTTTGCTTTATTTGCTATTCAACTCTTATGTAATGGGAAAGTGAAAAGAAGAAGAAACATGCCTTTTGGTATACCAATGATGTGGTAAGACAATAGCCCGCTATGGATGTATCAACTACCATAAAACTTTGAATAGAAGGAAAGCAAAGAATAAAACTTATGTAGCAATGTCAAGTGTTCAATTACCATTACCGCACTCAGAATTCGTTGATCTTCAAACAGATATCAGTACTACAACCGCCGCTGCTACATCCATGGATTTCTTCTCAGAATACAACCCTGGTGAAGGTACATCCTATGAAGCATCAAAGGACCCAATCCTAGTCACACAAAACCAATTGGATGGAATTGTTGCAAATTTGTGTATGACTCAGAAAAAATCAGAACGAATGGCTTCATTATTGAAAGGAAATAATTTACTGGCGAAAGGTACCAAAGTACCTTTCATATCAAAAACGCCAAAAAGAGTTAGAAAAGTTCAATTCAATTTCACTTGGAAAAATTTTCATATCCTTGTTACACAGATTTTTTTTTTTTTTTTTTATTAAATACAACACCACCTAAACAAATATCCCGGCCATGGGCCTAATTTCAACCATCTAATATGAGTTTGATCACATCAGTAAAAGCAACCGCAAATATTTTAGGTACTAGCGACATGTGCTGGCCATTTTGGACCAACATAATAAAGACCACAAACAATTTCTTAAGCCAAAGAGAATAACAAAAAAAAAAAAAAAATATTAAAAGAAAAACAGAAATTTGTGGCCCAAATGCTCATAAAATGTGGTAAATTTTAAGAGCATGAAAATGCTGCAGCAATGTGTGAAAAACGTGTTTATGATGGGCTTGACGACAGCAGCAGTTGTTTTAATTTTAGCCCAGATGTATGACGAATAAAGCATATCGTAGGGCGCTAAAAAGCAAAGGAGAGCAATATAAACCTTCTGAATAAATGAGAGATATTTAAAAAATTTAAGTATCTAAAAAATAAGCTTTAAAGAGTCAATAAGAAAAAGGTAAGAATATCGTTGCCTAATTATAGGCATTCTAAACTTTTTTAATATATCCATGCACATTTTTGGGCGCTTGACAATTTTGTTTTACTCTATTAAACAATGACATAGAAAAGTAAATTTATAAAAGTTCTAAGCAATTTTTAAGTGCATTAAATACAACGATGCGTTTAATAAATCCCAAAATTTGAGAAAATTTCTAAATTTAAGCTTAACTCCAATAATACAAAAAATACCGACAAATTAAAATTGTCTGTATTCACTTAAACTATACAATTTTTTCCCCCAATTTTGTTCCAGACAAATACACACATAAAAAATTAATTGTCCGTTGAATGTTGCGCTAAATCATTTGAGGCGCCACTGCTTGTACATCATGTGAAGCGAAGCAGCTGAAGTGCTTAAAAAACGAGAAAATCTAAAAAAAAAAATTTAGAAAAAAATATCACATCATAGCAAATGTATTTCAAAGTTAAGTGCGTCCAACTGTAGGCTACAAAATAGTGTCAAATAAAACACAAAAAACCAAAACAAAACAAAAACAACAACAACAACAGCAACAATTATAACAAATAAACACACAAAAAAAAAATAAACAAGACAATACATACATACATACATATACCCTTCAACACGATTTTTATTTACGGCACAACTAGAGCGCCACCGCCTATTGCTTAAATATATTGCATGATTTTTGGCGTTTGAATTTATTGTATCTTTTTTGGTTTTTTTATATATTTTTTTAAAGCTTATATGCAGCAGAAGAGTGTTGAACATAGAAAAGCACTAAAATTCAGTTTTATTTTGAGTAGAGCAGCTTTGCTTTTGTCTCTCGAAAGGCATCACATTTTTTATTGTATAGTTGTAGGAGGTAGCAAATAATAAGAAAACTGTTAACGTTGTGATATTTTTTGTTAAAGGAATGATTTAAATTAAGCGTCAAAATAAAAAAAAAAACTTTAACTGACAAAAAAAAATGTAAAATTAAAAGTTAGCTGCTATTTTTAAATAGCTACTTTTAATGTACTTAAATAGGTCAGTGCTAATATTTGAAATAAATCTTGCTTAATAATTATATACATAAGATAATTATAAGTTCTTAAAACATGCATTTAAACACTCAATTATTTTTATTCAAATATTTTTATATTCAATTTCATTAAAAAAAAAATTAATGTTCTGTTTCTTCGCAGAAATAAAACTTTTTATTGCATATCTATAGCAGGCACGGAGTTGTGAGAAAACATTTGGAGATTTTTTTTACGAGTTTGAAGCAAACCGTTACACCGGCAAGCGCTTTAAAAAGCATTAAAGCATTAATTGACTAAAAAATAGAGCACATTCGTGTCTGTAACAGCAAATTTCTATGTAAAAGAATCCATTTTTATAAAATATTTTATAAAATATTTGTAATATCTGAGATATTATTACTAAGTGCTATTTTTGTTGTGATTCCTCTTCAAATACTTGCAAGTTGGTAACATATTAGATTAAATATTTAAAAGAAAAGACAAATAGAGGACAATGGAAAATATAGAGGTCTCAAAAAACGACAAGATACTTTTAAAACAGCTAAAACTATGAAAAACATACAATCAAACTTTAAACGTGAAAGCCAAAAGGAATGTAACAATCATTGACCTAGTGAAAAATTTGTGTTCAAAGGCCTAAAAACTCATAAAATGTATCAGTGAAGGTTCTTCATCAAAAACATATGCAAAACTGCTTATTTTTGGTTTATACCATAGGTGAAAAATTGTCCCAACTGTCCCGGAGTAGTCCTTTGAGGGGAAAAATATATGAACTTGTCGCACTTTTTTTACCCCCAATATTTTTTCATAGAGTTTCCATGCAACATAACAAAAGAAAAATAATAAATAATGTCAAAATAGTACATAACTCTGGGGTAACCTGTGGTAACCTCTGGAGGAGTCAAATGTATCACTTTGTTCTATTTCTTTTTACCCCCAACATATCTCCCAAACATACCTACCTCCTATTAGTTATCTTTCTGGGAATGCCAATACAAACAAAAAAAAAAAACTAGTAAGGATGGAGCTTCGGCAGGGTACGGAAGCTAAAATACCCCCCCGCGGCTATATTAAAGTATATTCGAAGTCTTTAGCCACATTAGCATACACGATGACATTCAGTTTTATACAGGTGGTGAAAGCTTATGTCGAGCTGAGTAAAAAAGCGTATGGGAGGGGGGGGGGTTTATTTTCACATTCTTAGGAGCTACAGGGTCAATTAATATTTCAAGACTTTGATTCACGTTATTGCTTCTACCAAAAAAACTAACTTACAAACTACCAAATTTCAACTTTGAGTGCAAATTTCTCACAATATCGCATAATAAATGAAATTTGTTTTTAGGATCAATTTTGCAATTTATTCAATTCTTTTTTCAATGACACCAAAAACAAACATTCCTTTAAAAATAAAAAAGTTGGATGCACTGAAAAAATTATACATATTAGAAAATAATGATAAATAATGTCAGTACGATTAGTTCTGCAGTAGATAATACCATTGTTTTCTTATAAGTATAATTTTCTTAGTACAGCCAATTTTTTTATTTTTAAAGGTATGTTTATGATTTTGGTGTTATTGAAAAAATAATTGAATGAATTTCAAAACTGATCATAAAAACCAATTTCATTTCTTACGCGAAATTCTGAGAAATTTGCGCTCAAACTTGAAATTTGGTAGTTTTAACCGATTCATTTCATCTTCACACGATCACAGCTCCGTAACGGTTTAATCGGTGGATTTGTTGATATACTGTAGAAAGGTGATTTCATTACCTTTGCAATGAGCTATGAAAATACGTTTTTTGTAGGTTAGTTTTTCTGCTAGAAACAATAACGTGAATCAAAGTCGTGAAATATGAATTAACCCTGTAGCTCCAAGGAATGTGAAAATATACCCCCCCTCCCATTCGATGTATTGCTCAGCTCAGCCTTAAAGAGTTGCACTCAATTGCGGGACACCCTGTATATTAACGAAAGTTTTCCTATTTTGATGACGTCACTTTGTATGGGACGTAGGCGTGGTTTTAATCCCATTTTGCCAAACACAATAGAGGTGGTTCATATTATATATCAAAGCTAATGTGCAAAATTTTAAGACATATTTTTAATTTTTGTGGATTTTTAAGAGATTTTTATCCGATTTTGGCATATATCATAGAGATGGCTTATATTAAATATCAAAGCTTATGTGCAAAATTTTCTGACATTTCGTTAATTTTTGTGGATTTTTACGAGATTTTATATTTAAAATAAAGACACTTTGTATGGGAGGTAGGCGTGGTTTTCATCCAATTTTTCCAAATTTCATAGCCAGGATTTGAATTGAAGATCAAAGCTTACGTTCCAAATTTCAAGACATTTCTTCAATTTTTGCGGATTTTAAAGACATTTTACGGTTAAAGAAAAGTCACTTTGTATGGAAGGTAGGCGTGGTTTTCATCTGATTTGGCCCATTTTCGAACTTGATCTTTCTTTTATAAAAATAAACTTACATTTTTAATTTCATCGCGATAGCTTTAAAATTACGGCTGTAATCGTGTACAGACAGACGGAAATCGACTCAGGAGGTGATGCTGATCAAAAATATATATATATTTTTTTTATACCACGTCTCCTTCTTGGTGTTACAAACGGAATGACAAAGTTAATATACCCCTTACGCAGTACGCGTTGGGGTAAAAACCATCAGCGAAATTATGAAACATTGTTTTCCGGGAGTTGTAAAATGGAGTTTCCGTTTATAAGATAAAGTGTAAACACTTTTTGGAAATTTTTAATGCAAATTTGGTCATCAGCTGTGAATATTCATGAGTGAAAAATAAAAAATGAGATGACTTTATCTGCTATCTTAAAAACGGAAGCTCCGTTTCAAAAACGGAACGTATTTTAAAAACGGAGAAAATGTTTCATAATTGGGCTGAATATAAACTGTTTTCTCCTATACATTTTTTTTCAAACATATATTTTTTTTTTTATCAAAAACTGGTTTCTATAAAAAGTCGTTATAGATACAAATGTATTTAGCCATACGCTTTGTTTAATTGCTTAACGCGACCTTTGATCCTAAATCCACTAAATTGAAAATCCATATTAGTATGTGGTGGGTTCATGGCCATTATAACTTTGGATTTAAGCTTTTACATATTTGAGGCGGATGATCTTCGCAAAATTCGTAACATTCAAAAAATTGTCATTCTAATGTATAGTTCCGGAATAAAAATTAAAAAACTTCTTAAATAGTCATTCCTAAAGCCCTTCTATTCAACAATATACGGGCTCTTTTTTGAGAAGGGAGAGTACAATGGAGAGTAAAATCTTTTCGTGTTGCAAAAAAAAAAAACAAAAAAAAGTAGGCAGTAGGGGGACTACCGAGCGAAGTGAAAACTTAAAGCTATGTAACATAATAACATAGCTGTTATGAATTTCCGAAGTAGCTAGAGTCGGCATGTCAGACGCGTTCTACTTTTTTAACTGTCTTTATCAACTTATGAGTTATTGAATGAATAAACTGCTATTTTTGTTTATATATGATATATTTGTGGTACAATTACTTTGAATAGGTAATCGGTAATAGACTCCGTAATCGGTTGGTAATCGCTTCTGTAATCGGTAATTGGTTGGTTAGCGCTTTGGTAGTCGGTAAACGGTTGGTTAGTGCTTTGGCAATCGGTAATCGGTTGGTAATCGCTTCCGTAATTGGTAATCGGCTGGAAGTAGTTTCGGTAAACGGTTATGCCTTGGTAATCGGTTGGTAATCGCTTCGGTAATTGGTAATCGTTTCGGCAATTGGTACTGGGTTGGTGATTGCTTCGGTAATAAGGCAGTAATCGCTTTGGTAATGTGTAATCGGTAATTGGTAGTCGATTGGTAATCGCTTCGGTAGTTCCTAATCGGTTGGTAATCGCTTCGGTAATAGTTAAATGGTTCGGTAATCGGTATTTGGTTCGGTAATCAGTAGGTAATCGCTTCGGTAATCAGTAATTGGTTTGGTAATCGGTTGGTTATCGCTTAGGTAACCGGTAATTGCTTCGGAAATCGGTTGGTAATTGCTTCAGTAATCAGCAATGGGTTGGTAATCGCTTCCGTTATTGGTAATCGGATGGTATTCGTTTCGGTAATCGGCCTGGTGACCTGTAATCGGTTCGGTAATCACTTCGGTCTTCGGCCGATGCTAGGTAATCCCTAAAAAGGAATGTTTTTCAGCAATAATTTCTTTTACGCTAACAATGTGATGTTATCGCGAATCTATAATTTTTCCTCTACCAAAAAGTTCTCAACGCGCCTAAAGAAGTTTTCACTTCAAAAATTAAGAAAATAATCAAGTTGGTGAGGCTCTTAACCTCCCTCAGAAACACTTCTACAAGTGCTCTTTACCGCTTCCTTTTTCTACTTGGAATGTATTGAAAATGTACTTAAGTGATTTCAAAAAACTTTAAAATTCCTGCTCAAACGCCTAAAAGTCGACATTTAGTTAAACTAATTAAAACAAGTAATTAAAAGACTAAACTTATAATTCAATAATATTTTTTAAATGTTTCTTGTATATGACACATATTTTATTAAAACAACATTTAAAAGTAGCCAATTTTTCTTAATAATCAAAATTAAATAAAACAACGTAAAAATATTTTCCCATAAATAGATACTTATTTTAAAGACATTTATTTGAAAGAAAATTAAAACTGTCTAATATAATTTTATGGCCATATCTTAAAATTCACAAAATTTTTCTTCAGACACCTCAAAGCATTTTTTGTTAAGTAATAAGCTTAAATTTGAAACACTAACACATTCACATACTTCACATCAAAAAGTTATTAAAAATGCTATATTTTAGCAACAGTTGAAAATCTCATAAAAAAGAAAAATTGCGTCGCTTTAGGCTTACAGTTTATTACATGTTGCAGTGTTATAAAATATTTTCTGTTAAAGAATATACACACAAAAAAAAAACTTTAAAAACTCCTGCTGACCACAGCTGCTTATATTTTACTGCCGAATCTACCGCAAGCAATTTTATGGCCGACTAGTATGCTTTATTTCATAAGGGTTTTTTTTTTCTGGCGCCTAAAAGCAAACGTGACTTTCATGTTGCAATTTAACACTTTTTACACAAAACCTCGACAGACTCATACAACAACACTCACACACTCACACACACACACACACACACACACACACACAGACAAAGCATCAACTGACTGCAGCAGGCCAAAAAGCAGCAATTTTTCATTTAGTTCATGATATGCACAAAAGTATGCAGCAAGAAAGTCAAAGAATAAAAAAAACATCAGCAAAATATTGCAAAAAATTGTTCTATATGAAACAGACGCCCACATCATCATCATTACCATCATCATCAACGGTAAAGCCGTTGTCGTCCACGTCTCGGTAAGCTTTAAGTTTTGAAATATTGCTGGTTGCTACAACTTAGTGCTAGCAGCAATTCAGTGTGTGTGTGTGCGTGTGTGCAGAGAGTAGCTAGATGTTGGTTTGAGTGTAAGTGCCGAGCACATTACAGCATGTTACACTTCATAAACATATGCGCCTACAAGTATGTGACTATATTCTTTTTTTCCCTACTATTTTGTTTTATACTCCATCAACTGCCAGCACACATAATTGTCAAGATGTGTGCAGAATTATATATGTGTGTGTGTGTGTGAATAAATATGTGTTTGAACGTGCAGCCGTCTTCGTGTTTTTCTTTATATTTTTTTTACTCTCTTCAGGGAAGGTTATTTTCTTTGGCTTCTTTTAGGCACAAAGTTGTTGTTAATAAAATTTAATGCTTGTCCACTCTAATTGCTTTACAAATTAGGGCGTGGCAATTGTAAGTACATTTATCAAAATGGCACCATGGCCCTAAATATAAAATGTCATGTGTGAGTGCGTTTTGTAGTGCATACTTCTAGGGCACACAACGGCATGAAATGGGTGAGTAAAACATTGTTGTCGGTGTCAAAAAACATGTTAAGTGTTGGCTAAAACTATGACAAAACGAAAAACTGTGCAAATCGAGAGCGTGATTCGCAGCAGCTGACGGAAAGTTATTGGCTGCACTTTTTACAGCTTTTTGAATTTTAATTCATGTCAAGAATTCTAAAAAGTCTTAATTCAGTTTACGACTTTTCTTAGGTTTTTTGCCTACTTAGATGCATCATCTAAATCTAATTATCTTTTCATCTAAAAATTATATCATATTTTCTAATTAAAAGACAAAGCTTTTTACAAAAATAATTTTTAGAAACTTTTTTAATGATAAAAATTAAAATTGGCCACTCTTTCTATTGAAGTAAGCATTTTTTTCCAGTGTAGCTAAAGCACGAAAAGTCTTCGAACAGAATTCCAAAAAAAAAACCAGCTTTATTAAAATTATTCAAGTTTTTCAAATGAGTGTATTTCTTTAAATCTGTCAAAAGCTCTTTTTTGTACAATATTTTTTTAAAGCTATACAACTATTAAATACATACTTTCCTTTTATAAAAAACTATCCGAAAATTAATTTTGATGAAAACAAAAGTATGTCAAAAAATTGACAAAATGTATTTTTAAACTCAAAGTGAATGAAGCTTTTATTGGAGAACATTTTGTAAAAAAGCTTTTTAAAAAGAAAGATTTTCCAAGAAGGCTTTTAAAAAAAAATTTTATTGAATGCAAGCCAAATTTTATGTATGAAAATCGTGTGTTGAAAAAATCTCGGCGGCAAGCTTTTTTAAACAAATATTGCATAGCAAGAGCTTATTGAATTTTATGTTTTTTTTTAGTGTTCTCTTCTATTCATGAAAGCTCTTGTTAAATTCATGATAGTTCTTATTAAAAGGCGTTTTTTAATAAAGCTTTAGAAATAAAATTTTTTATTTTTCAAAAGTAGTTGTATTAATCTAAAAAGTTCTTAGTTTAAAAACTTTTCGCAAGAATAAATTTTGTTCTTAAAATATAAAATTTCTTAATATATAAAAGTTTTCATATAAAAGCACAACATAAGGTTGTCATTTACGCCGTTTTAGAATAAAGCTTGCGAACAATGGTTTAAACAATTTTTGTTTAAAATAAATTTTTTTTAGTAAGTTTTTGACAGCTATTCTTAATAAAAAAGATTTCGAAATAAATCTTTTTACTATGTATACAAAATCTTATTATAATTAGAGCTTTTGGTTTGCAAACCTTTTTAATAAAAAAATTTGCTCTGAAGCTGAGAGCTTTTATGATGTGATGTAAGAGCTTTTGATGTTGAAAAGAATAAAAGGTTTTTCAGGAAATATTTTTTAGAATAAAGCTTGCGAAAAATGATTTACGTAATTTAATTATTTTATTTATAGTAAGCTTTTAAATTTAAGAAAGCATTTGACTATAATTCTTAATAAAAAATGGTTTTTAATGAAACTTTTATTTGTTTTTTTATTTTTACAAAGATTGTTGATGTTTTTTTGTTGTTTTGATTGTTGAACTTTTCATAGTTAAACATTTTGTTATAAAAAAGTTTAGAATGAAAGCTTTTGATTGATAAATTCTACTGAATAAAGCTTACCAAGATGATTTAAAAATTTCTGTTCGAATTTTTATTTCTTGGTGCGCTTTAAAATTAATAATTCCTTAAAAAAAGTGTTTTTAAAAAAGGCTCCCAAAAAAAGCTTGTTAGATAAAATCTTTTTAAAATGAAAGATTGTAGTTTAAGAAGTTTTTATAATAAAATTTTTTTTATGAAAATTTAAGAATTAAAGCTTTTGATACGTATATAAAAGCAAAATTGCATAAAGCATGCGAAAAGTTGCTTAAACAAATCTTCGTATTTCTATTTTTTTAGTGAGCTTTTAAATTTATGAAAGCTATAATAATAGTTACGATAATAGTTGTTGTGAAACTTCTATTTGGAATAAAATTTTTTGACTTATAACTTTGTCTTATAGTTTAAAAAGCCTAGGAAGAATGATTCAAACAATTTTTAACTTCTGTTTTTGTAGAAAGCATTTAAGTTTAAGAGAGCTTTTGATTACCCTTATTAAAGACTGTTTTTAAATTCAGCTTTCCAAAAAATTTTTTTTTTTATTTTAACAAAGGTTGTTATATAAGATCTTTTAAGAATGAAAGCCTAGTTTAAAAACTTTTCATAATAATTCTGCTATTAAAGGTTTGAGAATATAATATCTGATAATTAAGCAAAATTCAAGGTTTTTCGGTAAAGTGTCTTAGAATAAAATTCTCTGAAGATCTTTTTAAGTTTTAGTTTTTTTTTTTTGCAAATTTTTAAGATAAAGAAAGCTTTTGATAACAATTTTTATTAAAAACTTTGTTTTTAAAAAGCTTTAGATATAAATATTATTCATTCCCAAATAGTGCTGTAAGAGATCTTTATAGAATTAAATCTTTTGGTTAATAAGCTTTTTATGATCGAAAATTTTGCTCTGAAAGTTTTTAGAAAGTAAGCTTCCGATATAGAAGCAAAATTAAAAGTTTTCTAGTAAAGCTTGCGAAAAGTAGTTTAAGCAACCTTTTTTAGTAAGCTTTAAGTGCTTTGAAAGTTCTTAGAAAGACATTTTTTTATATAAAAGCAGAATTTAAGACTTTTCAGTAACGCTTTTTATAAAAAAGCTTACGAAAAATGATTCAAAAAAGGTTTTTTAATTTTGGTTTTTTAACAAGCTTCTAAATTTGAGACAGCTCTTAACAATTCTTATTAAAACGGGTTCTTAACGAAGCTTTTGAAATAAATTTTTTTATTTTTACAAAGCATGTTGTATAAGATGGTTTTAGAATGTAAGCTTTTAGTATGAATGACAGTTGCTTTCAAGATAAGTTTCTGTAAAGAACTTTTTTGTGATGAAGTTTCTTGCAATAGCATTCTTTTATCAAATTCAGAAAAGTATGCGAAAGTTTAAGTTAAGTTTTACTTTTAATTTTAAATTGAAGAATAAACTAAAAACTGTACCGATATTATATGATATATTCGAAAAAAAATAATGAAATTTTACGAAAGCTTTGACAAAGTTTCACTTTAGATCAGTGATGACCACACGCACACAACTTAAAGTGCTTGCATGAATGTGTAACGTTTAAAGCTTCTCTCTGAATGAAATGGAACGTTAAAGAATTTTGAAAGCTTTCTGAAAGCCTTATGTACAAAAATAATAACAAATAGACGCGAATAGAAAAAGGATGAAATCACATTAGAATAGATCATTTCTTTTTATTATATGCAATTATTGCGTATCCCTGTAGGAAAATCAACTAATTTAAAAGTAGTTCATAAAGTAGTTTTTTGTCAACCACAACTAGTTGAAATGCTGACTTTTTCCATAGAACGAACTAACATATTTTGTATGGTGATGTTCGCTAAATAAGTCAATTGACTTTCGTCTGCATATATTTTCAACTACTTGTTAAATTAGTTATATTTAAACTATTTTTTTAATTACTTTAAAATAACCAATTGAAAACAATGACTGGTGGCCTAAAGTTAATAATATTTGATGAAATAATATGGTTAAATATGTATAAACTTGTAATCTAATAAAAATTTGCAATTCAAACATGTCAAAATCAGAGTAGTTGACGCCTTAATATAATTCAAAGTAGTTTATCAATCACTTGTTTTTAGTCTTATTTCAATTACTTCATAGATAATGCAATAAAAACTATTTAGAATTGAAGTGGATGCCGCCTTAATATAATTCAAAGTAGTTCATATACTGGTTTATTTTAAACTAGTTTTTAAATTAGTTGTTTTTAAAACCAAGTTAGTTTGTTCCTATAGGGATATTAGTATACTTATTATTATCTATATTATGAATACATATTAAACAGAGTGGCAAACATGAGACCGCGTATAACTAAAAACAAAACATATATAAAATAAAATATTTTAAATATGAATAAAAAACGCTGCGTTTTTAGAGTATCAAATGGAAATAAATATAACAGAACTACGCATTGCTTTTTTATTTTATTCCTTTCGTTGCACAAACACAATGTAGTTATATTGAAATCAAGTGAATAAAGCGACGTGACCCTCTCGAGTATGCCTGCAGACTGAAAGCTTTTTTGCAGCGGAAGAGTTTATATACCTATATATTTTTGAAAAAGCTCTTAGCTCGAGAGCTGATTTTGTTCATAGCTGCTTTAGATCAAGTATGACCAAATCTAGCTAGTGGATGAGGAGCTTTTTCAGCACTATATATAAATACTTGCTTGTGTTATAAATGCTTGCGCTGCTAAAAAGCTTCCAGTCTGCAGGCAGACTTCAAGTTGTCAAGATTATGTTGCTTTGTCAGCTTTATCTTGTGTATCCAAAATATTGGTACGAAAAAATACGAAGAAGCGATGTATAGTCGTTATATTTATTTATGTTTGATACTCTAAAAACGCAACACTCCTTCATTAAAACAATCATTGTTGTCGTAGTTGCATGTAAATAATAAAAAAACTGGGCCAGAAAAAGCAAAAATTTAACTTATAAATATAACCATTTGTATTAAATAATGTAACAAATTACTAATATTTCAGTTGGTGTACATTTATTTTAGTGTTTTTTACATAAAGCTTTTAGTAGACTTTTGAAATGCTTTAGGGTTAAATTTTCTTCCATGATGACCTTTTAACGTTACACAAACATGCAAGCGTTTTAAACTATATGTCTTTGGTCATCACTACCTTGGATTGAAGATCTTTCAAGTATGTTTGTGATTACACCGAAGATTGAATCTTTTATATAGATTTAAATTGTTCACTTTTTCAAGTGCAAACAGTATAATTTATTCTGAAAATTAAATGATAGATTCTAGAAATTAAATAATAAACTTTTTAAATATAAGTCAGGCCAAAAATGTTTGATGTGACTCAACGCACACATTTCTATGTTAATTCTTAATCCTCTTAGCCCCAATTTATTTGGGTAAAAATTAATTTCTCGATTTAGGATAAAATTGAAAAGTTAATTGCATTAAAAAATTTTAAAAGTCTGCTTTATTGTTGATTTCACTCGCGAAAACATAAAACTGTTTTCTTTTGTTGCCCACAATTTAATAATGCCCCAAGGAAGCAAAAAATTATTTTATACATTTATTTAATATACTTGCGTTTATAAACTTCAAAAAGCTTTTTTCTACCTAAATCGTCAGCTCATCAAAGGTAAACATATTTAAGGGCGAACTTTTAATACACGCACCAAGCAGTCAATAAAAATAAAACAGCAGCTGCTGCTACTCTTTATTTTTCTGCCTCCATACGTCAATCATTACTGCGTTAAATTCAGAAAACTCAGCGAAAAACATAAAAAAGAAAGCACATAAAAAGCCTACCAAGATTTTACATAATTTTGTTGTTGCTGTTTGGCAATATTTGTTTTTTTTTTATTTCTTTTCTTCTCAACCCTTGCATGTACTGACAGCTTTTGTGTGTGTTTTTATTATTTCTCATTTATCAATTATGTTGCTCTTATTATGCCTACTTCCGTTACCGCTTTGGTACTTTTCTTTACAAACATATTTTGCATTACCATGTCGCGACGACGATGACAACAACAATAACTCAAATAACAGCAACGACAAACAAAAAGTATAAAAAAATACACTGTCTGAGTATAAGTATGAGTGTGTGTGTGTGTATGTGTGTGAAGAATAATATTTTTTCGCGAAACTTTTATTACCCAGTTGGATGGGGATTTTTTAATTTTCATAAGTGTAACTCTTACTTAATTTTTATTATCTGGCAGACATACAAAGGCAAATGTGTGTGTGTGTGTGTGTGTGTGTGTATGTGAATATGTACACATAAGCGTCTGGAGTAATATCCCTGTAGGAAAATCAACTAATTTAAAAGTAGTTGATAAAGTAGTTTTTTGTCAACCACCACTAGTTGAAATTCTGACTTTTTTCCATAGAACGAACTAACATATTTTGTATGGTGATGTCCGCTAAATAAGTCAATTGACTTTCGTCTGCATATATTTTCAACTAATTGTTAAATTAGTTATATTCAAATTATTTTTTTAATTACTTTAAAATAACTAATTCAAAACTATTACTGATGGCCTAAAGTTAATAATATTTCATGAAATAACATGGTTAAATATATATAAACTTGTAATCTAACAAAAATTTGTAATTAAATGATATCAAAATCAGAGTAGTTGCCGCCTTAATATAATTCAAAGTAAATTATCAATCACTTGTTTTTAAGTAGTACTTCAATTACTTATATATAATGCAATAAAAACTATTTAGAATTGAAGTGAATGACGGCTTAATATAATTGAAAATAGTTCATATACTGGTTTATTTTGAATTAGTTTTTTAATTAGTTGTTTTTAAAAACAAGTTGGTTTGTTCCTGTAGGGATGTGGCGTATGCTGCTGATTTTACTGCTGCTTGGTTGGTCAAAAGGGGTTGAAAAAAATATTTAACGTAAGGTGCGGTTATAAAATTTAATGAACTTCTGTGATGAAAAATTAATGGACAAAAATTTTGACAGAGCGAATGTTTCAAAAAGAAGATGAACAAGAATTATGGAAGGTCTGGATTTATGCGAAAGTACAAAGCTGATTTTATACTTTAATGTGTTTATTAAAATCATTTTTAAGTTTTATTAATAAGATTTGCAGCTTTTGTTTCGAAGCTTAAAAGCTTAAAAGCTTAAAATCGAAGCTGTGCCAATTTTAATTCTTATAAAAAGCTTTCTTATAAGATTTTTTTTTTATATATGTATAAAAGCAAAGCCAAAAAGAGTAAGAGTTACAATTTGTGACTTCAGGCAGATCGAGGAAGCGTCTGAAAGTATGCAACTACAATTTTTCAATCTCATTTCTTTTGCTGCTGTTATTTTTTTTAAAAAAAGGTAATTAATTTCTCTTTTGTGCCATGAGTAAAATTTTCAAAAAACTTTTTCAAAATCTACCTGGGCTTCTAAATATTAAAGGGCTTCATATTTAGAGACCGTGAACTACATACATAAAAGTTGTTTAAAAAAAATGTGATGCCAAAAAGTATGCTTTATTTCATTTTTATGACATAAGTTAAATAATTGATTTTCTGAAAGCTTTTAATGTGGCGTCTACTTATAACCAAAGTAAAAGTAAAAGTGATATTTTTTGGATGGAGGACTAAGTTAAGTGCAGTAAAATTATTCGACTTATGTGCTGGAATATAATAAACTCTACAAACTATGCAAGAATATTGAGGTTGAAAGTGTTGTTTTCTCTATTAAAATTATTTACTTTGTTTATAACTTATAACTGTTGCTTAAAACTCGTTGTTTTATACTTGTAATTCTTACTGCTTTCAAAAGACTAGTCTTATATGTGAACACTATGTTTAACTAAAAAAATATAAAAAAAAACAATAAAATTTAAAGTTTCTCTGTTAAGTTTTTTTACGAGAGTTCTTACTCCCAAAACTTTAATGCAACGTTTTTAATTTTTGGTTGTGAGAATGTTTATTAAAAAACAACAACGTTTATTTTAACTCGAAAAAGCTTCAAGCAAACTTTAGAAGATAATATAAAAATTTTTTTTTATTTAAGTTGCTTAATTTTATTCCATGAAGGTTATTGTGTGATAAAAAATGAAAACAGGAATTGGCCATTTCAGTTTTCAAATAGACTTTGGCCGAGAATATATTAAAGAATTTTTTTGTATTATTAATTCTTTGTGGATAAATTATGAAGAACTGGACCTGCACTAGAAAGTTTTTTTTTTTGAAAAAAAAGCTTTTTATATAAAAGCTTCTTATAAGAACGATTTTTGCATAAAATATATTGAAAGAAAAAATTTTTGCATGAAAGCTTTTTATAGGAATGCCGATGTTAACACTTTTTATAAGAAAGCGTTTTGTAGAAATCTTTTTATAAGAAAGTTTTATGCAACAGTTTTCTGTAATTTGAATTATCTTTTGAATGAAACTTTTTTCATAAAAGCTTTTATATGGCACCTTTAAAAAAGCGTTTATATGATCTTTTTATTTAAAAGCATTTTTATGAAAGCTTTTGTATAAAAGCTTTTAAAAATAAAATTTTTGTGTTAAAGCTTCTCGTAAGAAGATAGATATTTTGTAAACACTTTCAAGGAAACCACAACGTAGGAAAGCTAATAATAATTATAAATAATAAAAAGCAAAATATATTTATAAGTAAGTTTTTATGTAAAGGTTATATAAAAAAGTTTTTTAAAAGAAAGCTTAATAAAGACAAATTTTTTCTTAGAAATATTTTGTGAAGCTTTTTATATAATAGATTTTGTATTAAAGCTTTTTAAGAAAACTTTTCGAATAAAAGATTTCTATAAAAGAGCTTTTTGTATTAAAGCTTTTATTTCACTTTCAAGGAAATCACAATGTAGGAAAGCTTTTCGTGAAGCGCTTTCTATAAGAAATTTTTTTGTTTAAAAGCTTTTTGTGCAAAATATATTTATAAGCAATTTTTTTATGAAAAGTTTATATAAAAAAGTTTTTTAAAAGAAAGCTTAATAAAGACAAATTTTTTCTTAGAAATATTTTGTGAAGCTTTTTAAAAAGTAGTTTTTGTATTAAAGCTTTGTAAGAAAACTTTTGCGAATAAGAGATTTCTATAAAAGAGCTTTCTGTATTAAAGCTTTTATTAAGAAAGGTTTTTGTGTAAAATTTTTTTGTGAAAAGCTCGTTGCTTTAAGGCTTTTTACAGGATAGTTGTTTGTGTTTAAAGTTAAAATATTCAAAATATAATATTAAACACATAAATTACTTTTTCTATTGAAGCCTTTTATTATACAGATTTTTTTAAGAAGTCTTTTTGCACAAAGGTTTTTATAAGAATTTATAAGTAAACGTTTTGTAAGAAAAGTTTTTTGCGCAACAGTTTTAAAAGTAAAGCTTTGTTTAAAAACTTTTTAGAAGCTGTAATTGGAAGAGCATTTTGCACGACACCTATAAGATATATTTAGTGTAAGAAATAAATACATGAAAAATATTTGTGTAAGAACTTTTCGAAGCGAAGTTTTTTCGCTAGAACTTTTGAACGTTACTAAGAAAATAACTAAGCAAAAAAGATTAAATCAAGACAAAAATACTCTTGTTGTTAGCAAGAAAGAATGAATTTTTTAAATCTTCTCACACAGCTTCTCACAGTAAGAGAGGTTTTTGCTAACGGTTTTTGTTTAGAGTCCTATATGGGAAAGCTTAGAAGAATCTTCTTGCTTAAAAGCGTTTAGTGAGATAGCTTATTTTTCAAAGCTGTTAATGAAAAAATTTTTGTCGAATCATTCAATTTTAAGTTTTTCTTAAATCATTTCATTTAAAAGTTTTCCTAAATCATTTAAAGCTATTTAGTTAGCTTTTATATGATATTTTGTTTAAAGAAAACGTTTTAACTTTTATAATAACGCTTTTTAAGTTTTGGCGTAGAATTACGTCTAACAGCGCGGTTTGTATGAGGGTATTTTCACAATTTTTTTCAAGGCCACGCAACGTTTTTTGGTGGACACTTTAGGGCCTTTACAGCCTTTACAGCCTTTAATATTCATCGTTCAAAGATAAAATTTATGCCAAAATATCAGTTATTTTGTGCATAAAAGGAATAGCTATCTTTGGATTTTGCCACTTTTTTCATAAAACCACAAAAGATAGCAAAAGAAAAGAAGAAAAACTCACTTTTTTTTATGAGAAAAAAATGCATTGATGATTCAGTTGCTGCTGACGTGGCGAATGTGGCGTGAATGTGGCGAAATCTCGAACGCAAGATCGTTTTATGAATTTCTCAGAGCTTTACAAGCAATGCATACGTATATAAATGCTTGCGCCTCTAAGAAGCTTTCAGTCTGCTGGCAGACTCCAATCAGTCAGGGTGGCGTTGCTTTGTCCGCCTTATGCCTGAGAAAATAAGACGTTGCAATATGAAGAAGCGATGCATAGGTTATTATATTACTTTATATTTGGTATTAAAAAAAAGCAGCGCTACTACTATAAGCCATTACATAAATCAAGAATCGTTTTACGAATATTGTTCAGTAACTGCTTGCGTGTTGTAATTAATACGTATGTATGAAATATTTGCATACATATATTTCTTTCGTTTTTGTTGTTTGTTATTGATTTTGTTAATCTTCAGCAAGATTTATACAATAAATAATACATAAAAATCCAAAAAAATATATTACTCTATGCTATTAAAAACTTTATCTATTTTTAAAATATCATAATAAATTCGAATAATTTATTGACCTAATTTTATATATATTACATATTAAATGTTATATTAAATGTTCAATGTTCATGAGCTTCAAATTTTGTTTTACATTTAAAAAAATTACAACAAACACACAGAAATATCAAAACTACTGGTTTACTATTGTTAATTTTCAAGAAAAAGTCTGAAAGAATTTCTTTTTTTTCAGCTTTCCATCGACTTTTTTTTCAAGTGGTAAAGGTTTTATTATTTTTTGAATCCTAATCAGTAACCAGAATATCTCAACTTCTGAAACAGACTTTGAAAAAAAATATGAGCTTTAAATAAATTTACAAAAAAATGTATACAAGTGACAAGATAAAGCCTTTTATTTTTTCTGTTTTTTTTTTTGAGAGAATTTGGAAAAAAGTGACAAAAAATGTCTCATTTTTGATCGATTAGAGGCCCTAACAAATCGAATTTTTTATTTTAATGACTAAGACTTGTAAATCTTATAAAAACCCCTTTGATAAATGAAATTAAGAAAGTTTTAGATCAATCGAATTCATAGTTTTCTTTTTCTTAACCGGCCATCGTTTTTTAAGCTACTGTGTTGATTAAACGCTTGTAGAATTTCATGTTTATGTAAGTGTAACTTGTTTCTTATTAAAGATATCAATTTGGAAGTTTTAAAATACCATTGTGCACATCTTTTATTTAAAAGCTATTTTTATAATAGGAAATATCAAACATTTTTTCCCAAATGAGAAGTTTCCCTTAAAGTTCTTCAATAGCACTTTTATTGAATGAAACGTTTTAATTTTTGCCATAATTACATAAAGCTATTTCACAAGCTCAAGAAAAAAAAAAAAAAAAATTGCCATTTCAACTCAAAAAGTCTATTATTAAGGATTTTTCTTTGCTTCGTTGATAACAAGGTTGCATGCTGTTCAAATATTTTGTTGCATTTCTTTCTCCTTTACCTTTTTTTCTTCTATTAATTCACAACATGCTGTCAATTCTAGTTAAAGCTTTCAGCTGGCTTATTAATACATTTTCCTGCATGGCCTCCATTGCTACGTATACCACATTTTTAATTATTTCTCACTCGACTGCAGGCGAAAAATAAAAAAAACAAAAAAACAAAACAAAAAATAGAAGTCAAAACAGAAAAAAGCTTCATAGCTACATGCTAGAAAGGCACACACAGAGTGAGTGTGCATGAAATACAACGAAACAGAAGCAGTAGCAAGCTATGCGGAAGCGGCAAAAAGCCATGTGGTCTGCCTCAACAGCATATCCGTCGGTGGAGACCATTTTCATATTGCCATCAACTTCCGCTACAATCTACTTCCAAAGAAATTATGGTGCATGTTAATGCCAAGAGTAGCAGCGAAGAAGAAGCACAAGAAGAGGAAGCATAAGTGAGGCAAAAAGTAAAAAGTAGTTAAGTTGAACTTTAATTTTTTGTTATTGTCTTCGTTGGCGTGCGGAATGGGATTATTAATTAAATTATTCTTTAATTGCAGCAGCAGAGCGCATGTTTTTCACTGTACTTAACCTCAGACTCACTTCAACGCGACGCAACACCCGGTTTGTCGCAAGCGCAGCGACTCTTTTATGATTTCAACTCATAGTGGCAGCAGCTGCAACAGCGACAGACAAAGCGAAGAAGATACGAATGAAATAAAAACGTTAAAAATTCACTTTTCTGTTGACAATGGCGCAACAATGAAACAATGCAACAATGACGACATTTCCGTTTCCGGGCTTGTTGTTTCTTTTATTTTCTGTGTGCTCGTTGTTGTGCGCCAGCAAAGTGTTACACGGGAGCGTGACATTTTTTCACTTAAAGCTTAGAGTAGTAGCAGAAGTAGTGCGCATTGACGAGGCACACTTTTATAAGAGCTTTTCACAACAGTGGAATTAAGAAGGAAAAGGCGTGGGGGAAAAAGGATGCAAAAGAAAACAAAAGCTTGTTGGGAATATAAGCATTTAATGAGTTTTATGGTTGAGTAAGGAGCATTAAAAGCTTGACGTGAGTTGAAGACTGAAATTGAATAACAGGCATTAAAAGATTTTACATTGAAAGTTTAAAGCTTTCTTCGATTAAAATTGAATAACAGCTTTTAAAATATTTTACGTGAAAAGTTAAAAGCTATCTTCGCTACTGAGAAATTTGAAGTAATAAAGCATAAATAATATTTTTCTAGCGCCCTTAACAAATACGACAGATTATGGTCTGTCCCCAAAAAAAAAAAAATTCAATTTGTTTTTTCTTATAGGGAGCTGTTCATAAATTACGTAACACGTTTAGGGGGGGAGGGGGGCGGAGATGGGTCGTGCATTACATCATAACAAATTTTTTATACAGTTTTAAAGTTTTAAATTTTATTAAAATTTAATTTTACTGTGAAGTGTGGCATGGGGGCGGGAGGGGGTGGGTTGAAAGAATCGTCGTGCATCAAATCACAACGCAATTGTTTTAAGTACAATTTTCAAGATTTTAAATTTTATTAAAATTTAATTTTATTGTTTTATTCTGCTATCATTTTTTCCAATTAAGAAACGAACCTAATAAAACGAACGATCACAAACCGAAAAAAGATAGCTAAAACTATGTTTAAACCCAGCAAATTTATAAAGGGCATTTGAAACACCTTAAACAAGTGTACCACCTTAAAAAAACAAAAATTAAGAGCAGCAAACCGAGCTAAAGTAACTTTTTTTTGCTGAACTGAAGTGAGAATTCTTACTCTAAAGAACTCATCTGAAACAGCTGTTATAACTTCAACTTCAAAGCGAACATCAAAGTGTTATAGAAAAACTAAAACAAACATAACAATTTTCACAATTGTTACACACTGAAGTTATAGCGAATCGTCACTGGTTGGTGTTATTCTTTCCGTCAGAAAAGCTTTCATTTGTGCTTAGCTCTGTTCACATGGTCACATTTTTCATCAAATTGTTTGTCAGTTACAATAAAACAACGTGAAACTTCCACAATAATAAAACTTAACATAAATTTAACGTGTTCTATGGTTTTTCTTCCATAACAAACTGCTAAATTATAACAAAAAAAACCTACAAAATTTTAAAAAGATAAAAGTGTAACGTTACGTTAGATGGAGGGAGGGGCCGGCTGAACGGCTGAGCGGCTGTAACGAAGTGCGACATAGGTGGGGAGGGGGTCTTAAATTGTCCAAAAACATGTAACGTAACTTATGAACAGCCCCAGCACAAAAAGCAATGATTTTTAAAAAAAAAAAACTTTCTGTTTAGTATTTAAGGTGCATTACTCAAAAAAATACACTTATAAAAATTTGTTAACTTTTTTAAAAAGATCCCCAATTCTAGTTGAAGCGTTCATTCTGGTTTTACCATTCTAGTCTTTTCGTTGACTGTACTGTATGCCAGACGTCATTTATGTCGATATATTTCGATGTTCCTCACAGTTTGTTTGGTCTTCATAAGATTTGTTTTCATTAAAGCTTAATATATTTTGATTGGCAATTTGGAGGATATGTTAAGTTTGGGGAAATTCGGAGGATTAGCATTTTTTGGTACCAATACATCGTTCTATGAGCGTAGTGCGCTATTGCTAAATCTGCTCAAAATAGTACTGAACCTTGGTGCTTATGTATGTAAAGGGAGCAAACGCCACTCTAGACACGAAAACCAACGAAAAAAAAGAAAATGGCCATTTCAGCCCCTGAAAGGACTTTGACCGAGCTTCTTATTATCAATTGTGTTGTGTGTGTTGTGAAAATATTTGTACACAAATGATCGAGAATTAGACCTACATGTTTTATGCCGACTCCGAACGGCTTATGTTCTCAAGAAGCTTTCCATGGCAGTTTTTACTCTCTGCGGATTGCCATTGTCTGCTGAGTGGAAATTAATTCAATTAAAAAAACTTTCTGTGTTAGATGGGGTATTCGAACGAGGGTTCTCTGGTGTATGGGCCACACACTCTTCCGACTGCGCCACGGCCGCAACAACACACTCTGATGTAAATTTCGGTGTTCATGGTGCGATGTGTCACAAATTTTTTACTTCGAAGGCCACGATTTCCAAATAGTGCCAAGCCATGTATTTCTTTGTAAATTTGGTATGCTTTTGTGTTATAAATTTTGAGGATACTTCACCCTTTTTAAATGCAGTATAATGTTCATGTCCAGGAAACTGCTTGAAATCCACTTTGCAGTACGCTTCATCGTTCAAGATCACTCAGTCAAAATTGTTCTGATACTCGCGATACTGTTTTCGAGCCCTCTTCAAGCCGTCTTTTTTACCATCTTTTTATTTTTTTTTTTTACCTATTAGGTACTTTTTGAGCTTTTTAACTATTCAGGTTGTACAAATTTTTAATCCGTTGAACAATTGATTTGGATGTTCCCGCTTTGTCGCTGGATCACGTATCGAAGTGCTTGAAACAGCCGCTTAACTTTTTGAGTCACCCCTTAGTTCGCTGGACCGCTTTTTCTACCTTACTTACCCTGATTTGTTTGATAAAGGGTAGCCTTCTAGTATCGTTTTATGATCTTTTCGATATTTACGCATACGGCCACCTCTTTATCGATCTTTTTGTACGTGGTGTCGGGATTTTCAAGGTATTTATAAATAAATGCATACCGCTTCTGCACTTATAATTATTGATTGATTATGGTTATTATTTTAAGAATATGCAATATTTTTACTTTAGTGAGGCACCAAATATGTTGTAAAAAATTAATATTTTCTTATCAATAAAATAAACACAAAAGGATTTTTTTTTTCTTTGGGCAAACCTTTTTGGGCAAAATTTTTTTGGGAAATTTTTAACGATTTTAACCATTCTTCCCATTATGATTCTGAATAGTCTTCTTATTTTAGTACATATATGTTTTAGTCAAAATGAATGGAATTGGCTAAAGATAATAACGATATGATTGAAGGAAGATGAGAACAATATATTTAATTTTTTTTTTATAATTTTTAGTGAAAAAATTTTTAGAACAATTCTGACTTACAACTTTATAAATAAATTTTTTTTTTTCATAAATAACTTGTGGAAAAATGTTAAAAAGCTTTTTGAAAAAGTTCTATAAGACAGCTTTTTATTTTAATTTTGCAAAATAAAAAAGTGATCTTTAATCTTAAAAAAAGCTTTTTTAAAAAAACCTAATTATAGAAAGATTTAGGTATGAAAGATTTGAGTTAGAAAGCATTTCTTGCCAAAGTGTTTTGTAATTACAAATTGCAGATTTTCGATTAAAAAAATCTTTAGTTAATTCTAGAAAGCTTTTTGTCTAGCAATTAAATTAAATCTAGTGATTAAAATCTTTTTTGAAAAGTTATTTTTGTAAACAGTTTTAAAGAGCTTTTTCAAAAAAAGGTTTCGTTGGAAAGCCTACGGTTTTAATTTTTCAAAATAAAAGCTTTTTGTAAATATAATACTTAAAACAGCTTAAATAGTGTTTTTCAATTTAAATTTTTTTTTTTTTCGAAAGACTCTAAGAAGCTTATTATAGAAAGGTGTGTGTGTGAAAGTATTTAGTAAGAAAGCTTTTCGTGTGCAAATTTTTTATTAGAGGTTTTTCGATTTAAATATTTCAACAATGTTAATATAAAAAAATGTTAAAAACATAGTGGGGCATAATGCCGCCCGCGGCCAAAGAGCTTTCTCAGCCACTTAGCGTTTTTTTAGAAAAGGCAACATAGAAAGCTTTTTACTTGCCAGTGCTAGAATGCCCACCAATGGTACATGTTTTTGAAGAGCTTTTCCTCTAAGTGGCAATAATTTTCTTTCAGCGCTTTTTGACTTAAACGCTTTTGTTCTGATAACACTAAAAATTATTATAATATAAGCTTTTAGAAATTTCTTAAGCATATAGGAGCTTTAAGTTTAAATATTATCTTTATTTTCTAAATAAAGGAATGAATTCAAAATATAATTTAAATATAAATTATTTAATTTAAAACAAAAAAATTCGATAGTTTGAAAAATTTGCTGACCTTATTTCAAAATTAAAACAAAGGTGGTTTTTTAATAAAAAACCGAATGTACTGAGAAGAATAACGAAGAATCTTAAAAATCTGCATTAAAAAGGGTCAAAGTTTTTCACAGGGTAAGTTTAATATGTCACAAAAAAAAAGTTTTAAAAAATCTTAAGGCAAATTTACACGATTCACTATCATTGTTCACTTTGGATGAAACATCCGATTTGAAAAGTGTAAATTGAGTTTCATCTTTGAAATGAAGATGATTGTCATCCACATTGAACAGTGAAAGAAATAGAAACATTTCCTACTTTTGATGAAAGTGAAAGCAAGTCGTACTTATGCTTTTTTTTCCATTCTTTTTTGTAGTTCTTGCAACAATCCTAGAATTATTATCTTAATTAGTTTTTTAGTATTTTAGACGGATATGCTATTATTTTTTTAAATGTCAATAAAATTAATCAACCAACTAATAAATTTTAACATTCAACATAGAATCATCCATCAAATTTTAAATTTACACATTGAATAATGTAAATTAAAAATTGATTCACTGTCATCATTCAACGTTCACTGTCATCGTTTTGAGTGAAATGTGTAAATTCGCCTTTAGCTTAGCGTTAGAGTTTAAAATATTATAAAAAACTTTTTGTTCATTTTCTAATAAGACCTTTTTCTCAAAATTTTTCAAGTATCTATATCTTATAATAAAAAATTTATCACAAAATAAGGAAACTTTAATAGGTTGAAAATCCACTATAAGTGATAGGTCGTAGAGTGCACAAGGGCCTTAGGGCGATTGGAACCTTTCACAGACACTACAAATAGCAAATGGTTGAGTGCAAAATTCTAAAAAATGTGTGGTAAATTGACGACATTTTCGATGAATAGTAACTTTAAACATAGAATTACGTCAATACAGGATAGTTTAATAGTTTATTAATTAAACAAAATACCAAACCCATATACCATTTATCTCATCCTTCATCACCCAAAGTTCACCTCATCTTTAAATATATTTTATTAACTAGCATCTAAGAATTCAAAACGAGATAATTCAGTGCATAGGCAGCGAACTTGAACATTTTTTACTGGATCAAATAAGAACATCATCGGTTTTTGACTTTATTTTAGACACAATTCAAGATATTTTAAAGGTGAATCAGTAAATCTCGGTTGTCAGATATGCATCGATAAATTGATATCAAACAAACGTTCAACTAAGGTTTTTATGAAGTAAGTAAGCACTCTTCTGCAGCAGATTTAGTTGACCAAGTTAGAAAACTTTTACAAGAAAAAAAAAAGAAGAGTATGAAATAATTGGCCAAAATTTTACTCATCAATGCACCAGTATTTAAAAATTTATTATATCGGAATTAAGAATTGAATGTACTATTCACCAATTGAGCAAAAGAACATACATTTTTTGAAAGTTTACACAGCCACAGTTTTGACCTCCGGAAGTGCAGAACGGTCATTCAGTAAATTAAAAATTATTTAAAGTTGTTAAAAAAATAAAACAAGCCAATTGCAGTTGAGAATAAACACGTGTCCGAATTGAATTAGTAAACATGCAATAACAATAGAGTTCAGCTACTACAGCTTTTTCGCACTTCCTCACCATTAACCCATCTTAAGCCACGACCCAGTAATCATTGACAAATATTAATGCTATGGATACAAGTGACCACAAACAAGTTAATGTGGGAAAAATTAGAGCAAATTATTACAAAATTTTGCCAATGCTAAAACCGAACAGAAAATGTAATGTAATATATTATAAAACATAATATTCATATACTTTTTTTATTTTTATTTATATAATAAATAATATTTTTTTATTTTATAATATAAATTATATATTTTATAATATTCTTTTATTACATTTTAAAATTTTTTTTTTTCGCCACCTATTTCAAGTTTTGCACACGGGCCCTTAATGATCTAGTTACGCGACTGATGCCATATGAAACGGTATTTAGATTATTTAGAAATAGTAGTGGGGACGAATATTTTATACTTTTACAGACTATGAAAAATTTTAAATAATTTTGCCAACGGATTCATTGAAAAAGTAAAGCTTTTAAACTATGTCTATATTAAAAAATTTTTGTTTCGCATATTCACATTTTATTATTTTTATATAAAAATAGTAGTATAGAAAAAAATAATATTAAGAGAACAATGAAGAATTTCGTGAAGTTCTTTCTATACGTTTAGTTTATTGTAGTATTAGTACTTAGTTGCATTGCTTTTATTTTTAATTACTTGCGGCTGAGTACCGCCTCCTCATGAAATCCACAATTGTCTCGCATCTCTTCAGGGGTATAGATTGCTATCCGCCCTGAACCACTTGCCAAAGTTTATTGTTGTTTTTTAACTTAGCATCCCATACAGCTTTCTTAATGTCAGTCCAAAGATTTTCAATGGGATTGAGGTCAGGACTCTGAGCTGGCCAGACCATAACCTCAATTCCATTGGGTCGAAACCATTCCTTTGTAAGTCTACTGGTGTGTTTCGGGTCATTATCCTGCTGGAATATTCATTTCAGCGGCATGCCCTCTTCAGCAAATGGTAACATCACATTTTGCAGTATATTGACGAACGCGTGCTGATCCATTATGCTTTCAATCCTGTGAATCGGACCAATACCTCTGTAGGATAAACAACCCCACACCATTATACTAGATCAGAGCTAATCAACTGGCGGCAGCATGGGCAAAGAGCTTTCTCTACCGTCACACGTATTTCAGAACACGTACGCTGCTATAGCTTTCAGTATGATTTGCAAACTCATGAGGGAGGATGTCGATGCGCATTCCCTTCAAACGTAATAAGAAACACACACGCTGCTAGAGCTTTCAGATGCGCATTTTGGCTTATTGTTTTGCTTGCAAACATTATTATAAATAATAAACATTACCATTCACCAAATATTTTACAAGTATATCAAAGCAACTTTTAAAAACTTTATTCTGCGCAACCACCTTTTTTAAAATGTTTACTCTGCGCAATTACCTTTTTTAGAAGCTTTACTCCACGCAACTGTCTTTCTTTTGACAGCACAAAGCTTTTTAATGCACAAATACATAGACATAAGTGCCGAGTTTGTGGTTGTGTAGGAATGTCTTGCTCTGTACTGGATCCACCATGCTTTAAGGTTTTTGTGGTGAGCCGAGGTTCGTACTCCGTATTAGGTGGGCGTCTTACATACTCGCGAGACCCTTTGCCGCCCTATTGCACAATTTTAGATTCGTCTGTCCAGAGTTTGTTCCTCCACTTTTCTATAGGCCATATCAGATGCTCTTGAGCAAACAGAAGACGTCGTGCTATGTGGTTTTTCTTTAAAAGAGAAACCTTACGAGGACTGCGGGCAAATAAATTATGTTCCCGTAGCCTTATTCCAAGTTCAAGCTCAGGGCAAGTTCAGTTTGTCTCGGATCCCCACAGCCGACATTGTTGGTCGAACTTTTGCGCACCTAACGAGTTTTCTTACCGTAACCTCCGATAGAATTCGTTTTCAACGCCATTTTTCATTTTTATTTTTGAACAATATTGCAGGATCATTGTAGAGGAGCAGCCGATTAGTATTTCTACTTCCTTGTAGGTTTTGCCGCTTTTTATTAGACTTTGAATCAACTCTCGCTTTTCCGCACTGCAATGTTTTCAGTGAAACAGATTCAAGTATTTTTATTTTTTACTGCTTAATTTATATGAAAATACAATACAACTTACTTTTTGTGTATTACAAATAAATATGTTCACGTTAAAACAAAATCTTTAGGCGATTTTCTTGTTCGCTACTATTTTATTGCTCGCTTAAAAAAACTGATAATTCAATTTAAGCAGGGATGCAACATATTAGTTAACATTATTTTAGTACTGGTCGGCATCGATATCTGATAGGGTATAAAATATAAAGCGAAACCGGCTTTTCGATTTCGCACTACTATTTCAGTGCTCGGCACTGTATATTAAAAGCGTTTTTAAGTGAAAAATATCTTTAATAATAACTTCAAAGTTAATTTTTTTTATTAAAAACACTGATACTATACTAAAAAGTGTGTGAAAAAAACAAGCTTACGTTTTGAAAATTTATAGCTTTGCAACGTTTATAAAAGCTTTTATGTGACAGAAAAATCACAACTGAAACACAAGTTTTTTTTGTAAGTTCTTTTATAAGCTCTTTTGGGAGCAAGATTTTAGTGAAAGCTTAATTACTGTAATAATATTTTAAGCAATAATATACATATATTGTAGCACATACAGCTTCAAACACACACGAATACTATTATCGTTGAAACTCTTAAAAGTGCGCTTTTATGTTAACTTTGTGGATGTCATTAAAAGCAGACGACGCTTTGACAAGCAGTCGGAACAACGCGAACAAAGCAGCGTCATTAGTGCTGATAAACATCGTGAAATAATCATTAAAAATGCAAATATTTATCATGTTAGAGTGCGAGGGTGGCACTCGCAATAGGAAGACAGCATGAGAGTGTGTCAGAGACAGCAAGTGGCGAAAAGAGAGAGAGAGAGAGAGCGCATGAGAGATAGCATAAAAAGATTGAAAGATTGCAGCAGTGACAGGCAAGCATGTCGTGCTTGTTGACATCAGCATAATAATGATGGTCAAAATAAACATTTCAATTGCAGGTTGTTGACAGGCTGCGACATATAATGACCACAGCGTGGCCACTAATTGACAAATATCGAAGTAGAAAGGGGAGGGGTGGGGGCCAGGGTTGGAGTGGGTCGGAACAAAAAAAAAATAAAATATCTTAACAGCACATATTCAAAAGGAGCACGTAAAACATTTTAAGATCGACGGTAAAGTTTAAATAGTATTATGGTTTTTTTTTTTACATGCAAGAAACTACTAAAATTTTCATAAAACAAAGCCTCATTATGAATTATAAAATTTTAAATAAATTTAAAGCTTTTGCTTTAAGATCTCCATAAGTGAGTTGCAAGCTTTAATATCTTTTTATTTTTTTTAATAACATTTTACGAGCTTTTTGCAAGCTGTAAAAATTTTCACGTTTTATAATCAAAAGTTATTATAAATGGATTTTAATAAAGCAACAAAGAAAATAAAAAATTAGAATATGAGCTTTTAAATGAAAATCTAGAAAAGCATTTGCTTTTTAAAATTGACTTAAGGTTGTTTGCCAAAAATTGAAATGACGTTAATAAACAAAAACGTAGAGCTTTGTGTTTCTTCGTTTATCTTTATAAAAAATTCTAATAAAAAAAAAAATTTAAAAATAAAATGAAAAGCTTAAACAATTAATCTTTGGATGAAAAGCTATCTACATTAAATATTCAGTTCAATGAAATCCTTTTCGAACAGAGGATTTATTCCCTACTACTTGGTGTGAAACTTCTTTAGACACGTATACAACAGCACTGCGATAATAATATAGGTGTAAAATCGATGTAACGAAAGGTTTCAATAGCAAACAAAAACAAAACAACAACAAAATTGTTATTTTAATAGTATTTGTTCGAACCCACAACCTTTCGATATTCAGAAGGATGTTCTACCCTCTAAGAAAAGCACTCATGCCAAGCGGCATTGCTTAATATTACTTAATATTAGTTCTTCGTTTCTTTGTTATCTGATGGCCTTGGATTGTGTTTTAGCTATATTAAAAGTAATGCACAAACCACAAAATTTACATTAAATTCCCGAAAAAGTTTCTCAAAGTCAGAGCTAATTCCTTTTGGAATTAATTCTGCCTCAATTCCAATTACTTGGAATTAGGAATTGGTAATTGGTCATCTCAATTCCACAGGAATGAAATTGGATTCCATTATAGGAATTGTAAATGGTAATAAAACTTTTCAATTTCTCAGGAATGGAATTGGAAAAAATCGTCAATTCCATTACAGTAATTGTAATTGGAAACTTAGACTTTCAATTCCTCAGGAATGGAATTGGAAAAAATTTTCAATAGGAAAAAATTTTCAGTTCCATTTCTGATGAATAAAAACGTTCAATTACCAATTACAATTCCTGCAATGACATAGACGAATTACATTTCGAATTACATTCCTGAGGAATTGAAACGTTCAATTACCAATTACAGTTCCTGTAATGGACTGTCGATTTTTTCCAATTCCAATCCTGAGGAATTGAAAGGTTCAACTATTCCTGAGGAACTAAAACGTTCAATTACCAATTACAATTACCGTAATGGAATTGACGATTTTTTCAATTCCATTCCTGAGGAATTCAATCGTTCAATTACCAATAACAATTCCTGTAATCGAATTGACTTTTTTTCCTATTCCATTCCAGAGGAATTGAGATAACCAATTACCAATTCCAAGGAATTGAATTGAATTGTAATGAATACTTTTCGACCCAGCTCTGCTTAAAGATAAGCAATTACCAATTCCTGATTCCAAGGAATTGGAATTGAGGTTGAATGCAAACTTTTCGACGCAGCTCTGCTTAAAGTATTGTCACTGAATAATTATAATATAGAATGGATACTGCGAACACTCACGAATACGCTATCCTATACGTAAGCAATCGATTTGCTTACGTGTATAACCAATGTTTAAAACCCAGTTCATGCAATTTTTCAGGCAATCTAAAATTCATGAACATCAATTATTGTGTAAAGTCTTTGTAAATAGAAAATGTTAACGTTAAAAACAAAACAAAACAAAAAAAAAAACAGCCCGTCGTGCCAGCTCATTTAAAAAAAAAAACAAGATTATTAAAGAAAGCTTTTGTGAATCTTAGTTATACTATTGTTTAGTTCAGCTTAAATTATTTCTAAAAATCTATCTACAAAATGTTAAAATTTACATTTGTGTACAGGATAACACAACATTTTTTATGACTCTAGTTTTTGACCTCAATAGTGCTTAAGTGCTTCAGAATACTTACTGAAGTGTCATAAAATAGTACTAAAAGCTTTATGACTTTTTTAAAAGCGTTCAACGAGACAAAAATAATTAAATAATGTAGCAGTTGAAAAACAGAAATGGCAAGAGTAATAGAAAGATTGAAAGATAAGCTTATGTGTGAAGTAGAAAATAAAAGTAAATGCACAAAACGAAGGAAACTAGAGTGTGAAACTTATAAAAAGTGTTAACGTAGTTTGAAGCACCAAAGCTTTTTATATTTTAAAGCGATTTTTAGCTGAAAGCTTACCGTGTAGCTGCTTTGGATTAACTCGCTATAAATCTTTGTTAAATGCATTTCTCATTTTATTTTTATTGTGATTTCAAAGTTAGTTAAAATATAGAAATGCTTTTTTTACCCAGTTAGTTCTCAGTTTAGCTCCTGCTTTTTTCTTCGAATTGTAAATTTTGTTTTTGTAACAAATTTAATCCACTTTTCCAACATAAATAGCAAAGCCGAATACGCAGCAGCACTACAAAATGAGATAAGCATAAGAAAAAAAAGCACTTCTCTAAGAAAACTGGCAGCAAATAAACTTATTTCCGTTTGCTGTTGTCAAAGTCTCTTCTTTTTTTACTTTTCTATCACTTTTTATACTACTTATTTTTGCACCTTTTTGCCTTTTTTTCTTTACGTTTGTTAGCTTTTCATATTATAAATATGTTAAGGTATTTTTTCCTGTCTTCTTTTTCGGTTTAAACAATATTTTTTCCTTTTGCTTTTTTTTTGCAATAAATATTTTGCAAGTAAATTACCTCAGTTCTTTGACAGCATAGTAAAAGGTTTCGGATGTTGCTGGTTGGTGGTT
This sequence comes from Coremacera marginata, assembly GCA_914767935.1. Taxonomy (NCBI): domain Eukaryota; kingdom Metazoa; phylum Arthropoda; class Insecta; order Diptera; family Sciomyzidae; genus Coremacera; species Coremacera marginata. The sequence goes on from OU612045.1 coordinate 153,882,389, forward strand.
GTTAATGTTTGTAATAGCGCATTGGAAAAAGCTAAGTGGGCATTGGACAGAGTAAAAAAGAGCACAAAGGGTTAAATTCCATAATTTTCAAGGGACTCTTGAAAGAGTCTGGTGACGAATTTAAAAACGCACTGTTTTGAATTGAACTAGTTGTGTGGAAGTAGCACGTTCATTGATGCTATTTGGTGTGTATTTTTTTATTTTGTAATAGTTGTTGTTGTAAGAATTGAAAGCAGCTTACACATTTAAATTGCACTCTAGGGCATTTTCAGTAAAGTTCAGTAAAATGAGTTAATCTGTTTTTCTGTCATTTTATGAAAAAAAGCTTAAAATGTGGCCAAGGCTTTTTTATATATTGATTTTAATACAAAATCAATTTAATTCAGTTTCTTCCAAAATTTAATATTGACCTAATTTTTTTTCCAATATCTTTTTAAAACAATTGCGAATTACACCAAAACAAATATAATTACGAGTAATGTTTAATCAGCCATGAGCTGTGTACACGGATCTATCACTACTAACTACATCGGAAAAGGTATCGGCAAGAGTTTTACTAACTACCGGAATAGGTATCGGCAACGACGTAAGTATCAACTTTTAAAACTATCGGCTTTTAAAATGAGTAATGTGCAATGAGTACTGAAAAAATACGAATTAGTATTGAATAATTAGTAAAGAAAAATGCAGTTATAAAAAATGAGTATTAAACGGTAAGAGCAAGAAATAATGAGTAATAAAATATAAGTAATGAGTAATAAAAAATAAGTAATGAGTGATTAGTAGTGAGTTATAGTAATAAGTAATAACTAGAATGTACAATAAATAATTAGTATTCAGTAATACGTAGAGGGTATGAGTATGAGTATGAGTATGAGTATGAGTATGAGTGTGAGTATGAGCATTAGTATTTTTTTTTTTTGATATTTTTCGTACAGGACGCATCGAAAGCCTATGGTAGTGTGATGCATCGAAAGCCTATGGTCGTCCCTTCCGCGGGCTCGCTGCATTCTTCTGCGTGACATGTTGCATGCGGCTCTGAGCTCTGCAATTTCGTCCTTCCACCAGTAAGCCGGCTTTCTGCTTGGTATTGTCACCCGTCGTGGCATTGCAGCACCACACGCCGTTTCCAGGCTTTTCACGACTGCTTCTGCAATGTTTATAGCTGTGCCAACTGGTGCTTGTGTGTTGCTCCAAACTAGGTGGGAGGATTCAATGTCCATATTCTTAACTTACCAGCTTTTACTTTGAAGCTTTTTGGGCTTATTGCACGGGTTATTATGATGACAGCCCCGTGATCGCTGTGCGTGTGTATATCAGCCACAGGCCATGTTGCACGTGCCGCGAGGTCAATTATCGACCGCTTGTGTTGAGTAACGTGAGACATAAAGCGCCCATTGTGTTCTCCACGAGTTGTGCTCTTACACCTGTCTTTTTGCTGCCCTATGTAAGTGACCATGCATTGAAGTCTCTCGCTATAATAATAGGTCGCTTCCCTGACGTTCCAGCTCCAAATATGTTAGCATTTGCTTGAAGCTTCACACATATATACCACTGACGTAAATCCATGTGAAACCCGCATGGGTATGAGTAGGAGTATGAGTATGAGTATGATTATTAGCATGAGTATTAGTATGAATTTGAGTATGAGTATGAATATTTATATAAGCATGAGTATGAGTATGAGTTGAGTATGAGTATGAGTATGAGTATGAGCATGACTATGAGTATTAGTACGAGCATGATCATGAGCATGAGTACGAGTACGAGTATGAGTATGAGTATGAGTACGAATATGAGTATTAGTATGATCATGAGCATGAGTATGAGTATGAGTAAAAACATCAGTATGAATATGAGTATAAATGAGTATAAGCATGACTATGAGTATGAGTGTGAGTATGAGTATGAGTATGAGTATAAATGAGTATAGCATGACTATGAGTATATAAGCAGGAGTATTAGATGAGCATGAGTATAAATATGTGTATGAGTATGAGTATTAATATGAGTATAAGCATGAGTAAGAGTATGAATATGACTATGCGTATGAGTATAAGTATGAGTATAAGTATGAGTACAAGTATGAGTATGAGCACGAGTATGAGGATAAGCGTGAGTATGAGTATGAGTATGAGTATGAATATTAGTATGAGTATGAATATGAGTATGAATATGAGTATGAGTATGAGCATGAGTATGGGTATTGGCATGAGTAAGAGTATGAGTATGACTATGAGTATGAGTATGGGTATGGGTATGGTTATGAGTATGAGAATGACTTTGACTATGATTATGAGTATGAGCACGAGTATGAGGATAAGCGTGAGTATGAGTACGAGTATGAGTATGAGTATGAGTATGAGTATGAGTATGCGTATGAGTATGAGTATGAGTATGAGTATGAGTATGAGTATGAGTATGAGTATGAGTATGAGTATGAGTATGAGTATGAGTATGAGTATGAGTATGAGTATGAGTATGAGTATGAGTATGAGTATGAGTATGAGTATGAGTATGAGTATAAGTATGAGTATGAGTATGAGTATGAGTATGAGTATGCGTATGAGTATGAGTATGAGTATCAGTATGAGCATGAGTATTAGTATGAGAATGAGTATGAGTATGAGTATGAGTATGAGTATGAGTATGAGTATGAGTATAAGTATGAGTATGAGTATGAGTATGAGTATGACTAAGAGTATGAGTATGTGTATGAATATGAGTATGAGTATTTTGCAATACAATACAATGTACTTTTTAAAACAATCATTTATTTTCGGAATAAACTGTATTCTATATCGGAAAACTTATTTGAACTTCAACACAGACATTAGGGCATATTTAAATGATGAAATATTGTTTATATCTAAAAAGTTGCATTTTCATTCAATACTTGATTAAACTTTCGAAATAAATTCTCACCAGCAATGCCAAGTTTCTATGGCTTGTGGTATAGATTGGAAATTACTATTTCTTTGTTTTTTAATTTTAAAAACAATTCCCTTTATTTAATTGTTTGAAAACAATGTTTACGCCTCTTCAACTGCTTTGGCTTAATGGCTTTCAATAGTATCTACGAAATATTTCACTGTCCAAATAATCGCAAAAATTATTAAAAATGATATAAAAATTACATAAAAATTTGCCGAAAAATGACGTAAAACTATTTAAAAGACCCAAAAAACAGAAATGTCTAAAAATTATGAATGGCTAAAAATGATGCCCTAATGTTGACTTTGGTTCCTGGAGATTATGAACGGAGTTTTTGCATCATTAGATGTATAAATGTATATGTTACAGCAGAAAAAAGCTGGCATGTCAACAAAATCCGAGTCTTGCCAATAAGTAATGAGAAATGAGTAATGAGCAACGAGTAATTAGTAATAAGTAATGAATATGGCTATAAGTATGATAATGAATATGAATAAAAGTAAAACTTTGATAAAGAGTTTGAAGATAATCATAAATTCAAGAAATGGAGTTATTTGAAACTACTTAATACTGAAATATTTCGAGAACTACAGAATTTTTGATTTCCAATTAACGTTTTGTTCGCCATGTCTAAAATGCACCTTCTACTTCTTCAAATTCACAAATCTTAGATTAGAAGTATTTATTTAGCTGCTTCATTTGTAACATTTTTTTTTTCTTTACATTTTATTTAAGGATTTAAAAGTTTTTAAATTGCAAATTAATTTCTTTTTTCTTTTTTCTTACTCCACCAACAGCATTCTGCTTTTAACACCTTACGTAATTATACATTTTGTGGTATTAAATCTTTTAAATAAACTACCAAAAGCATAGACAGGCATGGGATAGATAAAACTCAGCACTACACCCACTCAACAGCAACAAAATCCGCCTTATTTTATTTCATTTTGCAAAATATTTGAATACTAGCATCGCTTACACTTTAAACACACACACAAAAAGACACACAACACTCACTCATATACACTCATAGAATCAAGAATAACTTCAACTACATATACAAATATACAAAAGGTCACACAATATGTCTGCAATTGAACCCATAATATTTTGCAACCATTTGTTTTTGTAATGCTGTTAATGTTTTATTTTTGTTTTTTTTTTTTAATTTTATTTCTGCTCTTATATTTTCTTTGGCCCTCTTGCCACCTGCTTGAATTTTCATTACTTTCCATACTGCTCTTCTTCTTCTTGTCTTCTTGTTATTCTTTGTTGGTCTCGGTTCTTGACTTTTGTTTAACACAATAAATATTATTTGAAAAGAAGAAGAAATAATATGGTGGTGGCGGTGGTGGTGAGGATTCAAAAGATGTTAAGTGCGATGACAGGCGGGCACATGTGGTTGTAGGTGTGTTTAACTTGTTTAGTTTGTCTGTGTGTCTGTAAGGTATATAAATTTCCATTCAAAAACATCTAACTTCTTGCTTCTTGAGTTCAACAAAATAATACCAGCCAAGCCAGCCCGTCAGCAAAATATTTGCATTAGTGAAAAATTTCTACCTTCTGTGTCTCGGTTTCTTAAAACAAAAATAAAATGGCAGACATTTTGATATTTTACACATACTATTTGTATTTGAGTGTCCTGATATTTGTTTGTTTGTCTGTCGTTGTTTTTCATGCCTAGCCTTCAAATGTAATAATAAATTGCTTCTCAAGTCATTTGGTGTGAAATGAAGAAAACTTTGATTTCATTTTGAGAGCTTTAAGATTGTGAAAACGGATTTTATGACAATAGAACACTTGAGTAGAACTTTTTGTTAAAAAATAGCATCTTAGATATTTCAAAATTAGATATACAAAATTTGTAAGTTGAAATGAAAATTAAAATAGGAAGCTTAAGTAAGGTGACTAATCGAATAGAACGTTAGTTGACCATTTGAATATAGATCGTATTTAACTGTTTAAAGTCGTTGATCGTTTTATTAAATAACATTTTTTTTACGAACTTGACATTATTTTAGAATTAATCAAGCTGCAACATAGCGTCTGTTTTATCATTCAAATAATGTTGTAAGTTAATTTGTTTACAGTGATTTAAAAGTGACTTTTTGTGTTTTTTGTCAAATAATTTAAAGCTTGCACAGCTACAAAATAAAGTAAAAAAAATATATATTTTTAAGTGTCTAATGCTAATGAATTTTTTTTTTTTTTTTTTGGATGGTTGAACAGAGACATATATTATTATTATTACTAGTATAAAAGCCCGTCCTACGACGGTTTGGAATTATTAAAGCTAAACTGTAATTATTTTTTGCCATTACTACAGTGCTTGTATAACTGTTCTGAAAAATGTTCAGCCTGAAAGTATGCACATATGTACATAAAAAGCAAGCGTGTGACTGATAAGTATCAAATGCATTTTCTGTGCATACTTTCAGGCTGATCGCAAAAAATTAATTACAGTTTGAGCGAAATTGGCCGCAGAGCAGGCTTCTTGCCTTTTATATATTAAGATCAGACATTTTTGACGGACACATAGTAGTTTTATAAGAATTATATTTTTGTAAATTGAGTTTTTAGGGTTTTTGTTACCTAACATCTAACCTGTAAATCGAATTGACAATCTGCAAACGAATTTGTGTTTCTAACGACAACATTCACCAGAAATATATATTCTAGTGTTTATTTTTTAAGTTTTAATTTTTAATTTGTATTTTTAATTTTTTTTCTTCATTGGAATTTTTTGTACAAATTATTTATAATTATTTTTTTTATTTTTTATTTCTATATAATACATTTTTTATTTTATTTGTTCCATTTCTACTTTTGTTTTTCGTTATTATTTTTTTTATTTCTAATTTCAGAATTTTAATTTTTTTTTAATTTTCTTAAAATCTTTTATTTTTTATTTCCTGTTTGCTATTTTTTATTCTATTATTTCATATTTTTTTTAACATTATTTAAAAATAAGAACTTCTTCTTTCGATATCTTTTTACAATTTCAATTTTCAGTTTTTATTTTTTACAAATTTTTGTTTTTTGTTTCACATTTTTTATTTTTATTTCTTATTAATTTTTTTATTTAAAAAATTAAACTTTTATTTAAGTTTATTTAAAAATAAGAGCTCTTTGCTAAGATATGGGCATTTTCATATGTCAAACGTGACGTAAATCACACATTTATAGTGTAAAAAGAAAAGTAAGGGATATTTGCATTTAATTTTTACTTTACATTAAAGCTCTAGGAAGCACTTTAATTTGTGTTTAATTTGTGCTTAAGTTCATAGCAGGCATAATCCAGGTTAAAAAAAAAAAAAAAAAAAGAAGCAATTCGAACGTGACATATATAGAAGTACTTTTCGTGTTCATACATAGAAAGTCAGAATTCAGCAAAATCTAACACAATTTGTTAGTGAAACTTATTTTAGAATGTTATGAAATATGTTACTTTAAAATGTATTTTGTTTAATTTAATTTAATTTAAATATCTTCTGTATTTTTTTTATTTTTAATCCTAATCTGAGTCGATACGTGACATTCTAAACGTGACATTTTGAGTTTTTGAACATGATTCAATTGAAAAATTAAGTAATTATGTAACAATGTTATTATTTAATTAAGTAATTGCAACACAAATTAAAAACATTGTTCTTTCTTTGCCTCTTTCTTTTCGTTATTATCTTTAGCCAATACCTTCTATTTTAACTAAAACAAAAACGTTTACGAAACATGTATACAAAATTTACTACACCGAGAAAAAATGCTATAGGTAAATCACCTAAGTCGGCTTGGGTGAAGAGAATTGTATGGGAATTATAAACTTATGCTTATTCATCTAAGCAATTTATTGTTTAATACATTGCTTTGAAAGCACATTCTTCGATACCCTGCCAAAAAAAAAAAAAAACTATTTGATTCACAGATGTTAACAGATGCTGTATTAACAGAAGCAGTATGTCACAGTATTCTGTTGATAGTTGCAGCATAGCTTCAGTTGTAATTAATATTGAATAATTTACTCCGCGTAACGAAGGACTTTGGCTCAATGCGTAGCGTAGTGTCTTCATACACAGTGGTATCGGGTTGGTGTGGGTTCGAATCTTAACGGCATGCGAAGGTAAAATTTTTGTATTTAATATTTAATTAAATTTAATTTAATGTTATTGTTCTTCTTATAATAGACGTCAATTAGCAAGAAAAGCCGAAAAGTCATTAATTTCTAAGAAAAAAACGGTGTTGATAAAAGAAAAATTTGTGTTGTTGCCGATTTCAGTCAAGCAAATCACAGAACGAGAGGCTGCAGCTTCGAAAAAAAAAAAGGAAAATTAAAAAAACCAAAACCCGAAAAAAACTAATATTTTTGAAATTCAGTTTATCACCCAATAAAAATTGGCAAGTCAACATGTTAAATTTAGGCGTTTTGATAAAGTACTTGGGTGGCTGAGCCAGCTTATAAATTATACTAGGTTTTTTGTTAATTTAACAAAAGCTTGTTTCTCGGTGTAGGGAGATATATAATATTGATTGATTTTTTAACAAGTATACAGCTCCTTAACCTACCTTCATTTGCAGAGTGAAACCTTAGAGTTCGAGTGAGTTTTGACCCTAGGCCTTGGATCTTGTTGTTGGTAATCCAAGATTCCTGGATGAGGGCCACATCTACATTTTGTTTATAATTATAATTATGTATATATAGCAAATATGCTATAATATAGCAAATTATACTTGGTTTTTTTTCAATTTAACATAAGCTTTTTCTCGGTGTATAAAGTAAAACTACATTTGTGAAACAGTGCAGATGATTTCATCATCATTGTAAATGAATTTATGTATAAATTGCTTAAATAAGTAAAATTTAAATTTTTTTCTTAAATAATAACATAAAATAATACGTTTTTAATAACTTAACAATTTTTTTTCAGGGTGGACCTTTCAACGGAAATGCCCATATTTTTTAACAATTTTCAGAATTTTCAATTACAGTGTCTGAAACGTATTTAAAATTTTTATGTTCTATTATTTGTTTTTCATTTCATAGTTTCTAATTTCTGAATTTTTTGTTTTTTGCTTGTTTCCTATTTTTTATGCTTTATTTCTTATTATTTTTTTTATTTATAATTTTACCTTTAATTTGACTTTATTAAAAAAAAAAATAATTGCTCAGATTTTGTTTTCAACAATTTACGGAATTTGCAATTTTATTGTCTAAAATATTTTTTGTGTTTCATTTTCTATTTTTGTTTTTGGTTTTTATTTTTTATTTCATATTTCACTTTTTAATTTTTTAAAATTTTTAATTTTCTGTTTCTAGATTTCTATTTTTTATTTTTTACAATTTTTTCTATTTAAAATTTTAATTTTAACTGCTTTTAAAAATTAAAAACTTCTTGCTTAAAAATTTTTTTACAATTTTCAGAATTTGTAATTTTAGTGTCTGAAACATTTTTTATTTTCTTTGTTCCATTTTCTAGTTTTATTTTTGGTTTTTATTTCATAATTTTTAGTTTTTTAATTTTTTTTTTAAATTTCTTATTTTTTGTGTCCTCTTTCCTATAATTTTTTTATTTCTTCTTATTTTTTTTTTCATTAAAATTTGAACTTTTTTATTTACTTCATTTAGAACTAAGAACTTCTTGCTTGGATATTTTAAAACAATTTTCAAAATTTGTAATATTTGTGTTTTAAACATTTAAAGCTGCTTGTTTGTGTCAGCATGTTGAACGTCTATCAAAACGTCAACGCGTCAAAATATAAATAAAAAACAAAACGAAAAGCTTAAAAATTTCAGCTCATCAACACTTTTGCAACAGCGTAGAAACCTGTCTCTTATAGCTAAATTTCCCATCGGCACAATCCTTTCAAACAACAGCTTTGCAAGACAGACTAGTGACCTATCCTCCCCTTTCCCTTCCCCCTCCCTCTCCCCCACAGTAAGGAACTTCCACCCACAACTAGTTCTTAAAACACCTGCAGCCGCCAAAACTTTTCCACAACAACAAAACTCCAACCAAGATGCTTCTACGTTCAACATAACAAACAAGCAAAATTTGAACAAATTTTATGATTTCAATGCATACTTTTGGCCATAATAGAACAGAGTGCTTAAAGTTCTTAGTTACGTTGTTGCGCAGCTTTTAAGATTCTAAGATAACAACTTATTAGAGCAAAGCACAACACAGTACAACAAAAAACTAAGAGCTTTAAAATGTTGTTGTTTTGATTGCATTCGGTATGCATCTAAAGTAACTGTAAGTAAAATTGTTAAACGAGTCGTAAAAATATTTTCAAAGTGTTGAGAAATCCTTTGGGAATCAAGCTGCTGGGCAAGCAGTAACAGCAGCAGCAAGAGCCGAATTAGCTGTAGGCTGAGAGGTTGGAGCAGCTGGCTACAGAGAAAAACAGAAACAAGTGAAGGACATAAAATGTTGCTCCTAAAAATATGCAAAAATTTATTATCAAGAAATGTCGGGCTAAGAACGCTGTCGAGGTGTTAAAATAGGGTTTGCTTGAAGCGTAGTAGAAGTTTTGTTGCTGCAATCATCAACCCACCAGTAGGTTGGGGTCAACAATGAGAATACAACAACTACAACTACAACATGAAGCGGGCATAAAAAATTCATTAAGAATTCAGCTCATGCTTTTATTCAATTAGTCGCTTGCCGCTAGTAGCTTTTAGTATTATGAGTGGCGTTCTTGTAGCGGTTGTTTGTCGTTGTTGTGTGGATGGGCTCAAAAGATGCGGCAGCGTCGCTGGGGTTTGGCAGCATTTATGATTTCCAGGGAGCGTTTCAAATAATTAATATAGGGTTGCTTGTAGTTATTGTAGACAGCAGAATTTGCTAAGGAGCTGGCTGATGTTGGCAACAGTTGAACAAAGTTAAAACTTATGTTAATTAGAGGTTAAGATGAATGAAAAAGGAAAAAGAGCTTTATTTTTGTATAAGAAGCAAAGAGTTACTTGCGCTACAATGATAAATGCAGAAAAAGTTAAGTCACAGCAAGCTTTAAGCTATTTGCACAAAGAAATGAAAATAACAACTTACATCTAAGTCGCTCGGAAAAGCAAGAACGTTGAAGCAGAAACAACCGTAGCGCTCATCTATCAAAATATTTGTCAGAAAATACTTTCAAAGATGATAGAAAACTTTCGTTGCACGAAAAATAAATTCGGCAAGCTACTGCATAAAATAAAGTTAATGATTGAAGACTCTCGGTAGAGTGAGCATTTATTCTATACAAGCTGACAAAACAAATAAAGAGAAATGAGAGAAAATTTAAAAATAAACGTTGTCAAAAAGCTTTTAAAGATAATAAGTATGAGCTTAACATAATTAGAGACAGATTTAAGCTCTCTATTTAAATGCACTTTTTTAATTTAGCTTTCTACGTCTTAAATTCTATTTGTTGTGAACTTTTATTTTCAGAGAGTTGTTGACAAATAAGCTCCTTGCAGTAAGCAGGTGTAAATGTTTAGATGATTTAATTATAAAAAGGAAAAACTTAAAACTGCTCGCATACTTGTTACGGAAACGTATTAAAATTAAAAAACAAAAAAAAAAAATAATTAGGAATGGATTTCGAATAGGTCGAAGTTAAAATATCCCAACGGCCATGCTGCGTTACATTACTAAGGTGAAACACTTAACTGCGTTATTGCGCTGATACACTAATTGAATTAAAATTAACGCTCTAGCGCAGTCACACAAACAGATGGTTTCTTGCTCGTTTTTCTTTCTTTGTTTATACAAACGTGTTCGATTTCAAAATTGCACTCAAACTTGAATTCAACTTTAAATTTCCAACAAGCTTTGCAGACCTCAAAAGTGTTTGGGAGAGGTTTGCAGGTTGCCAATGCTTACAGGTTTTCACTGTTTTCAGGTTGACACCACTGCAGTATATTAACATTCTAGCAGTGTCGTAATCTAAACTCCGACTGACATCGTCGTCAAAAGATTAGTTGTCACTTTTAAGCTACTCTTGTAGCGGAAATATGCAGTAACATGTGATGTGATGTGTTGCTTTTTAATAAAATTTCAAAATCCAAATAGAATTCCATGGATATCATGGCAAACTGGCAATTGTATATAATGCTAATTCTAAAATGGTGTCAAAATGCAGGTTGCAAGCTTTGTTGACTCGCATGTGGCTACAACTCTTTTTTGCTTTTGTTTTGTGTAACACGTGTTTACTTTTACATGTTTAAAAGTGTTATTGAGTCAAAAGTGAAGTTTTATTTCATTTTAATGATATTTTCGGTGATTTTTTTCTTACATTTTCGTTACATTTTTAGGACGTAAGCCCGCAAACCAAGATAAACCGACCGCCGAAAAGACAAAAAAAATTATTGTTGGCTACTTGTCACCGTCAGATGCATCTTATATTTGTACAAGAGCATGGACAAACAAGTAGGGGGCTAAAGGTTGTTTGAACTGATTAGAGTAAAATCAACATGCGCGGGTTGGATAGAATTCAGTATATGTGGAAAAGCCATCAAAAACCATACCACCACCACGTTATTCCTACGCTAAAGTTTGGCGGAGGGAATTATGAATGCTGAAGGCTGGCTATATTGAAATCCTAGAATTAAGCTCAAAATTCAGTCTTAATGCTAGGAATTCTATTCTAATTGGTAAAGGGGGGGCGAACCTTCACATGATAACGTATCTGACTGCATCAACCTGGCGAGGCCAGCAAGTCGACTCAAACCTCCACGTGGTGTTCCCTGGGCAACGACAAAGTGGCATCTGTCAGTTTGACGGCTAATTCGAGGGGCGGGTCACCTAGCCTTAAATAGGTAGTGCGTCGGGTTTGACGCCCACCGCGTAAAAAAAACATTTCAATAAAAAGTCACATAAGAAATATGAGAAAAATTATTCCCAAATCTGATGATGACTGGTATGATACCAACAGATATGTACCTGGAATGTCCGAAATCTTAATTGAGAAGGTGTCTCTATCCAACTGATGAAATCTTGAAAAGATACAAAGCTGATATCACTGCAATCCAAGAAATGCGATGGAAGGGACAGGGTTGCTCTCGGCAAGCATCCTGTGATATTCGGCCATGAGGAAAAGCCCGAGTTTGGGTGCGGGTTTGTAGTTGGCAAGAGATTACGGCATCAAGTCTTGCGATTCACTCCTGTGAACGAAAGACTTGCCATAATCAGCATCAAGGCTAAATTCTTTCATATAAGCCTAATATGTGCGCGTGCTCCAATAGAGGACAAGGACGATGAGATCAAAGATACTTTCTATGAGCGCCTTGAAGACGCTTATTAGCGCTGCCCCCGTCACGACATGAAAATTGTACTTGGTGACTTCAACGCTAAGGTGAGCAAGAAAAACATCTTTTGTCCAACAGTCAGAAAGTTAAGCCTCCACGACAACACATCCGATAACGGAATGAGGCTGATTGACTTCGCTGCAGCACGAAACATGGTCATAAATAGCACTAGAATCAAGCATTTCAATATTCATAAGGCCACCTGGTTGTCCCCTGACCAAAAAACGCGCAACCAAATTGATCACATTTTATTTGACGGAAGGCACTCTTTCAGTGTACTAGATGTACGCACGATCCTTGGTGCTAACATAGACTCGGATCATTATCTTGTCGCAGCTAAGATCCGTACACGTCTGTGCGCTGCAAAGCATGCGCGCAATCCTACAAAGAGAAAGCTAGACGTCGACAAGCTGCAATCAAAACGGACAGCCGAAGCCTTCGCCACTCGACTCTCACTACAGCTTCAAAAAAGCACTCCTACGATCGACATATATGCGAGCAGTGGGCACACATCTCTCACTCCATGCGTGCGGCTGCCGAAGAGGTTATTTGCTACCACCGCCCCCGCCGAAACCAGTGGCATGACCAAGAGTGTCGCGACGCCTTTGCAGAGAAAAACGCCGCCTACAAAGCTATCCTTCAGTCGGTTGTAACGCGTGCTGCTAAGGAGCGATACAGAGAGAAGAGGAGGGACGAGAGACGTCTTTTCAGGCGGAAAAAAAGAGAGGCAGAAAAGTGTGAGTGTATGATGTATGCCGACAGGAACGAGGCCCGAACATTTTTCTAAAAGATAAGACGCCTGGCCGATGGCTTTAAGACCAGGGCCTCTTCCTGCAAGGATGAAAACGGGAATTTAGTGACAGATATCCAGAGTACAATCACGTTATGGAGGGAACACTTCTCTAGTCTTCTGAATGGCGATGACGACAACAATCCCGCCAATAGAGATGATATCCCGGAAACCCCAATTATGTATGACAGCGTTGACGTTCCGCTGCCCGACTGTAATAAAGTCTTGACAGCAATAACACGGCTTAAGAACAACAAAGCCGCAGGAGCCGATGGTCTACCCGCTGAGCTGTTTAAGAACGGCTTTAAGAACGGAGGCGAAGCTCTATTTAAATGCATTCACGAGCTTCTATGCAGAATATGGTTGGAAGAATGCATTCCAAACGATTGGAACCTTAGTGTACTCTGCCTAATCTACAAGAAAGGCGATCTCACTATTTGTGCCAACTACCGTGGGATAAGTCTTCTAAATATCGCATATAAGGTCCTGTCGAGCGTATTATGTGAAAGACTGAAACCCATCGTAAACCAACTGCTTGGGCCTCATCAGTGTCGCTTCAGACTTGGAAAATCTACAACCGACCAGATATTCAGGCTACGACAAATTTTGAAAAAGACCCTAGAGAAACAAATCGACACCCACCATCTTTTTGCAGACTACAAAGCCGCCTCCAACAGTCCAATAAGGAATCACCTATAGTCCATCATGTCTGAATTTGGTATACCTGCAAAAATTAATACGTCTATGCAGGATGACACTGAGCAACACCAGCAGCGCAGTTAAAATCGGGAAGTTAAAACCTCTCCCCACAATATGTTACCAAACGAGGTTTCAGACAAGGTGATTCTTTATCATGCGACTTTTTTCACCTAATTATGGAGAAGATCATTCGAGCTGCTGATCTGGGACAAAGCGGTTCCATATTCTACAAGAGTGTTATGCTGCTAGTGTATGCTGATGAAATTGATATCATTGGCCATAACACACGCGAAGTCAGTGCAGCATTCTCTAAATTAGAAAAAGAGTCGAGCCACATGAAAAAGCGAAGAACAATAATTGCGAATAGGTGCTACTACGGGCTCAGTAAGCAACTAAGTTCCAGAGCCCTCTCTCGATCGACAAAACTAACACTCTACAAGACGCTCGTACTACCTGTGCTGCTGTATGGCGCTGAGGCATAGGTAGTTTCGCAAACTAACGCAGCCGATCTGGGGGTGTTCGAGAGAAAAGTTCTTCGCAAAACCTTCGGTCCTCTTCGAGTCGGCGATGATTATCGCATCCGATTGAACCACGAGCTGCCTGAGCTCTACGAAGACATTGACGTAGTTCGGCGTATAACTGGGCAGTGACTACGCTGGCTGGGTCATGTTCATCCAATGGACAACGAAGCTCCAGCGAAAAAGGTGCGCAAGGCGATCAACGCTGATCAACGACGACGAGGAAGACCATGCCTCCGATGGATGGCGGAACCCCTAACCGCACTTGGTGTATCCGATTGGAGAAGGCGCGCGCAAAGCAGAGGCGTCTGGCGAGAGCTGATGAGGTCGGCCGAAATCCGGACACGGGTTGTTACAGCCACCTAAGTAAGTAAGTAAGTCGAGTCACATGGGTCTTGCAGTAAGCGCAGATAAGACGAAATATCTGGTGTCAACAAACAAACAGTCCCAGCGTATTGGCACCCACGTCACTGTTGACAACACCTCCTTCGAAGTTGTGAAGGATTTCGTCTACCTCGGATCCAGCATTAACCCCACCAACGATATAAGTAGAGAGATAAAACGAAGGATAAGTCTTGCCAGCAGGTGTTACTTTGGGCTCAGTAGGCAATTGAGAAGCAGAGCCCTCTCTCGACGAACAAAAGTCACGCTCTATAAGTCACAAATCATGCCGGTCCTGTTATATGCAGCACCAATCTGGACGTTGACCAGCTCTGATTAAAAGATTTTGGGAGCGTTCGAGAGAAAGATCTTTCGTAAAATCTACGGACCAATCTGCGTCAATGGCGAGTAACGAATACGATGGAACGATGAGCTGTGTGAGCTATACGCCGACATCGACATAGAATAGCGCATAAAAATCGAGTGGCTTCGCTGGCTAGGTCATGTTGAGCGGATGAAAGACAACGCTCCAGCAAAGAAAATATTCGATTCAGTATCCAGGGCCAGTCAACGCAGAAGAGGACGACCGCATCTCCGTTGGAAGGATCAAGTAGAGGAAAACCTGACGAAACTTGGAGCTTCCAACTGGCGCCAGCAAGCGCAAAACAGTTGTAGGCGTCACCTAAGTAAGCAAGTAAGTATTCTTTTCTAATGCCGGACAATGACTTGAAGCATAATGAATTATTTTAAAAAAAGTGAAGCTTTTTCGCAATTGCATAGATATCATAATTTAATGGTCTTTTTTTTGTAAAAAAAATTTTTTTAATTCAAAAATTTAAAATAACATAAAGTAAATTAAAAAAACATTCTAGTAAATTTTAAAACATTTCATTATTATTTTAATTATTTTATTAAAGGCAATAATTTATTCTTCCTTCGCGCTATGCAAAAACAAAAAAAAAAAAACATGTGGCAACAACACAAGCGCATTCACATCAACAAAACAGAAAACAAAAATATTTCTTGGCCCGCTCTGGAAATCTAACATGTACCCATTGATTCATACTTCTACACTCTTCAAACCGATCCAAACAGCTTTGTTACGATGAGTCATTGATTGAATTTTAAGTATAACTGAAACTATGTTGCAGCAGATCAAAATAATCTATTAATAGACAGATGATGATGACCAGTGTTGTCACTTAAAAATTTTAAATAGTGGTAGATTGAGCCTAAAATAAGTGGTAGATTTTAAAAAATGGTGGTAGGTTTTAACTATAGAAATATAAAAAAAAAAATTATAAATATATCACAAAGTAATTCTTTTCAAGCTTAATTAGTTTTGTTGCAAATAATTCTCATAAAATGTTTTTAAGTGGCAACCGTGGCGCAGTGGGTAGAGTGCGTGGCTACGCCAGAGAACCCTGGTTCAATTCCCACCTGACACAGAAAGTTTTTTCAATTGAATTCATTTTTCTGTTTGGCCGTCACCTCTCTGCAGACAATGGCAAGCCTCAGAGAGTAAAATCTGCCAAGAAAAGCTTATTGAGAACATAAGCCGTTTGGAGTCGGCATTAAACTTCTAGGTCCAGTTTTCGATCATTTGAGTTCAAACACACACAACACAATTGAGCATAAGGAGCTCGGCCAAAGTCCTTTCAAGGGCTGAGATGGCCATTTCGTTTTTTTACTACTTCTTTTTTACAAACAGTTGCCATTTTGCGAAAGAAAATTCTTTTTCTTTCCCTAGGCCGGGCTATAGCGACATTCTTACTAATTAAGAATCTTGTTTTTTTTAGATGACTAGAAAGGTTGAAATCATGTCAAGATAGAGGTACACTTTTTTTTAGCACCCCCCCAAACTGTAATTTTTTCAATTTTTAATTTTTTTTTTAAATTTTTTGGGTATTATTGAAATATTAATACCCAGCAAAAAATTTCTATGCTCATTACTTGTATGCACATAAAGAGCGCTTCATTCTCCTTGCAAGTAGTGCTGTTTGTATTGCGCTATATTAACATATTGATGACGTTACACTTGAAAAGAAAGTTTAATTAATGTCAAAAAAATAATTTCAAAACTTTTAAAAATTCATCTAATCGTTTCACGCGAATAAACAAAATTTGATTTGATTTTATCAAACTTTCAGTTTGTTTCTTATTAAGAAACAATTTTTCTATTGAGATGTAGCAGACTGGTTGACGCGTTGCCTTGTAATCGAAATACCCCGGTCCACACCTGGTTGGCAGCGATTATTTTTCATTTTTGTTTTCTTTTTTAAAAGATGCTTATAAGTTTTTCTGTTATTA
This sequence comes from Coremacera marginata, assembly GCA_914767935.1. Lineage (NCBI taxonomy): Eukaryota > Metazoa > Arthropoda > Insecta > Diptera > Sciomyzidae > Coremacera > Coremacera marginata. The sequence continues at coordinate 153,899,304 of OU612045.1, forward strand.
TAAACCAAATTTTACACCTAAATTGTGGCGGCCATGGCATACTGGTTGGGGTGCTTGCTTTGTAGGCGAGATGCCCGGGATCAAACCCGCGGCTGGGTGATTGCTTTTTTGTTTTGTTTAAAAATTTTAAATATTTACGTATAGCGCCCGGTTCTTGCTACGTTTTTACATCAAATACCAGGAGAACAAAGCGCTCGGCTCTCGCTACGATTTCATAATTTCTACAGCGGGAGCGGAGCGCACACATCTGATGACATGACTATGTTAAAAAATGCGCTATACAGAAGGAGAATGAAGCGCTCTACTGTTTTTTTGGAGCGCTTCAGATGCGCTTCAGATGCGCTAATGGAGCGCTCGCTTTCCTGTTGGGTAACAGCTTAATTTGTATGCAGTTTGTTGAAACTCACGTGGTAAAGTGACAACACTTGCTTGTGGACGTGAATTCACCTCAAAGTTGTGAAGTGCTGTTTTATCAGATGAAACCGGGGAAGATTTCCGGTGGATTTTATAATAATAGTGGCTTGAATTCGACATAAGCAGGGCAAAAGGCTACCCTTTTACAACCCAACTTCCCTATATTTTTTATTTTTTTGGTATATATGTGGTAGAGAAAACAAAAATTACAATTAGCGTTCAAAAATTAATTGGCTCAACCAAAAGTATACGATTGCAACTCTCGCCAGATTTGGCGATTTATCGCCAGTTGGACGGTTTTTTCTATATTTGAATTAATTACTATTTTTTGTTGATATGAGAGAAATTTTGGTATATTTCGGGATAGACTTTGCATACATTAATACACTAACTTATCAAATTGTAATATGACATTACAAATTACTCAATTCAAATCATTTTTATTATCAAAAAACTGTGATTTTAACCAACATTTTTTTATTATAATAATAAGGAAAATAAAATAAAAAAGAATATATTTTAAAAAATCAATATCTGTGCCAGGAGTTGAGCCAGCAAACTACACATTTATATACCAACTGCTAAGACAGCAGAGTGTTGAAGCAAATTTTGGTGGCTGAATTAAATGCTTATCCAAAATGATCTCAATTAAAGTAGTAGAATTAATGTATGCGGAATGAAATCTGGACAACTCTTTGAACCTTGTAAAAACATCAATAACTGAAATGATGCGTATTTATCGATAACTATATGAGAGACCAATGTGATATTGACAAGCAGTTAAAGTTTTATACTGGTAACTTCTTAGGTGTATTCAAAATGTCGAATAAAGAAAAGCAACGTCGTGAGAGAATTTGTATTTTTTTTAATGTTACTATTACTGGACTAAAGCGGCTATTTTTCCATATATTTTTGAAGAAAGAATCAATTGCCGAACCATCTACAACATCTTGGCAACGTATGCTTACAGAAAGACCACATGGAAAAAAGCTGGCTCTGGTAAAAGATTCGCATGACATGATTCTGCGGCAAGGTCTAAGCTAAGGCGAATAACTGATGGTAGAGTGACAAAATCGTACAGAGAGTTGGAGAAAAAATGTGATGGCAAAGCAGTGAAGAAGTATCTTGTATTAATGGGAATCCAAAAAAAGGTCACGAAAAAGTAAGCCAATGGTTTCGGAAGCTCAAAAATGTGTCCAAAAAGTACGTTTGACCAATTATGGATGACGAATACTATGTTACATTCGAGGGTAATGAGTGGCAAGGACAGCACTTTTTTAACCACAACAAGCAAGTAGAAGACAATGTGAATTATTTGGAACATTGTAAGTTACCAAAAAAAGTCTTATTGTGACTCGCAATAAGTGATTTGGGTATGTCTGAGCCAGTTCTCTTTGAGTCGGGCTTAGCCGTCATGGTGAACGGTATGTCAACTTCTGTTTGCTAAAAGTTGCTATAAGAAGCAAACACAATAATAAAAACAGTGTTTTGGCCTGACCTTGCATCAAGCCATTACTGTCAACAGTGCTTAGAATCTATGGATAGGCTCCGATACCTTATGTACATAAGAAGAATAACCCTCCCAACTTGCCGCAACGTCCAATCGAAAACTTTTGGGCTAATCTTAATTGGAGAATACATGCTAATAAATTTTGGCCCAAAACTACGAAAAATTTGATAGCCAAAATAAAAACGGAGCTTATCAAAGTGCCAACATCGGTATTTACAGATCCAATGGCAAAAGTATCTCTAAATTGCCGCAAGGCCACACGCATTGGACGCAATTTTTTCCTGCATTAACTATAAATTTATAAGTTTTATTTAAAATAAAATTTACCAAATTGTATACTTTAGATTTTTTCTAATACAGTTTTTAAATTTATCCATATTTCATTCCGCATACATTGTTATGCAACTATAAAGGTTGACAATTTCAAGCACAGAGTTGCAAATTTTAACAAGTTTAAAAAAATTCACGAACAAATTTGCGTTAAAAAAGCTTTTCACTTTTATATGTAGCGATAATTTCCTGAATAATTTGACGTTCAAAAGTATGCAGCAATTAATGAGGAACTTTAAAAACAACTTCAACGCTTGGTAAATAAATTCATTTTCATTTGGAATTTTTTACCAAAAAATACGGAAAAAGTGGTATTCGTTGTACTCACCCTCTTTCATCGAGTAGCGTGGATTGGTCATATCGACTTTTGTCTGATTCTTGATCCAATAAATTATTGGTGTTGGATTACCAATGGCTTTGCATTGCATGACAGCAGTGTGGCCAACTTCAATAACGCGCGTGCTTGGTCCTTGAGTTATAACAGGAAATCCGGGCGGAGTTTTATCACCTGCAAGATAAAAGAACAAAAATGAATAAAATAAATGATATGGTAAATGTTTTCATTGTTAAAAAAAAAAATTAAAATCATACAATTCAATATTGAAAACAATATGGCTTTGGCTTTGTCGTTGTTGTCATGCTTTGACACTACAAACGGAAAGAAATAAAAGAATTAAGGTAAATATATATTTTTATTGTCATTTTTTTTTTGCACAGTTCAGTGATTCAAACACATTTTAGTTTGTATTAAGTAAGCTCTTGGTGTGCTCGTGCGTTAAAAATACAAAGAGCCATTGTTTGTCGAAAACAATGGATGCAAATAAGGCTTTTGTCAAAGCCCTAAGTACATACAATTTAGAAGACATTTAAAATAAAATTGAAATCAAATTAAATTTATTTTTATTTACTTTAAGGATATTTAATACTTTGCTGAACTACTCTTCATTTGTGAAGTTTTTGACCGCTTTGAAATTTTTTACCATTTGTGTAAGAAATAAAAATCAGCTTTATATAAACTTTTTCTAAAGCGCAAAAATATTCTTCCACGACATTTTGCTTCCATTTTATATCAAAAATTTAGACACAGATAATCCTTTAAGTAGCTGTAAAAATAAATCAAAACATCCTGTATCTGTTTTTATTTCATTGCTTTATTTTTATTGTTAAAACTAACGATCTTGTAATGTCAAAAAACGAAGAAAACCCATCAAGGACTCTTGACTGGACATACATATAAACAAATACAATGAAGGAAACAAACACTACAAAATTTAAAAAAAAAGCTATGTAAGTGTTTGCAGGGCTCAGCAAAACATACCATATAACGAATAAAAGAAAAAAAAGCGTTAAAAAACCAGTGTTGCATTTTGGTTTAGAGTTAGAAATTCCCATAAACATTGTTAACGACCGCATTGTTGCCAAATTTATAGCAACAAAGGCAACAACAAACAAGAATAGTAAAACACCAACAATACAACAAACAGCAGCAGCAAAAATTCTCTTCAACTTTTACTACAAGTGGATCAAAATATAAATAAATCTATTTTGCAGCAACAACAATAAAAATACAAACACTCATGATGGTGCTAGTGTTGTTGCTATAGTTGTTGTTGTTGTTTTGGATGTGGTCCCTCTAGGACAACCACTACCAACACAATCTATCTTCGTTTTGTTTGCATGGGTTTCGTGTGCAAGTGGATGGATGACAACTACGAAAAATAACGAGCAAGACGAGAATGAATGAGAATTCGAAGAGGACGAATGTAGGAACAGCGCGACAAGGACGAATGATTTGAGTTTATAGTGGGGTTTTTTTTCAGAGCCTACAAAGCCACACAAGCACAATGCAAGCAAAAAAATAAAATTCAACAACAATCAGAACCAGAACACAAGTGACAACAATCGAACCCAAAAGTGTCATTCAACCAAAAGCAACAACAACAACAACAACGAAATAGATAGACGAACAAATAAAAAAAAAGGACCACTGAGCAGTCAGAGAGGAAGTAACCTTCCTGATTTACGATGCAAGTGCGGCATTTAGTGGAAACAAAAACCGGAAACCGGAAATAGCGGACAAAATACATAGAAAAGCTCTATAACGACCGTTAAAGTGTAGAGAGACGCAACGCAAGGCACAGACGAGTGTCAGGCGGGCTTGTGACACGCCAGGAGGCTGGGAAAAACTGCGAGTTGGAGTTGGAGAAAATAAGTGGACAACAGCAGGAAAACTGCGCGAGGCATTTATTGGTGTTAGACGCGTAAATAACGTTATAGCAGCATACTTGAAATGGAGAATGAAATTTGAGAAAGCAGTTAGAAATGATCAATAACGACGCATAACAATAAACAATGGTAATAGGAAAGTTAATGTTTAAAGCAGAGATAATTTACAAAATAATTGAGGAATGACGGATATGGAGATGATGTAGTGATAGTGAATGTGATGGTGATGGTGATGGTGGTGGTGATGTTGCTGTTGATGATGATGGTCAAGGTCATGGCTATGGTAATCATAATGGTAATTGTTATGGTAATGGTAATGGTAATGGTAATGGTAATGGTAATGGTAATGGTAATGGTAATGGTAATGGTAATGGTAATGGTAATGGTAATGGTAATGGTAATGGTAATGGTAATGGTAATGGTAAATGTAATGGTAATGGTAATGGTAATGGTAATGGTAATGGTTTTGGTTTTGGTAATGGTAATGGTAATGCTAATGCTAATGGTAATGGCAAAGGTAATGGTAATGGTAATGGCAGTGTTAATCGTAATGGCATAAGTAATGGTAATGGTTATGGTGACGATGATATTGATAGTGATAGTGATTGTGATTGTGATTGTGATTGTGATTGTGATAGTGATAGTGATAGTGATAGTGATAGTGATAGTGATAGTGATAGTGATAGTGATAGTGATAGTGATAGTGATAGTGATAGTGATAGTGATAGTGATAGTGATAGTGATAGTGATAGTGATAGTGATAGTGATAGTGATAGTGATAGTGATAGTGATAGTGATAGTGATAGTGATAGTGATAGTGATAGTGATAGTGATAGTGATAGTGATAGTGATAGTGATAGTGATAGTGATAGTGATAGTGATAGTGATAGTGATGGTGATAGTGATAGAGATAGTGATAGTGATAGTGATAGTGATAGTGATAGTGATAGTGATAGTGATAGTGATAGTGATAGTGATAGTGATAGTGATAGTGATAGTGATAGTGATAGTGATAGTGATAGTGATAGTGATAGTGCTAGTGATAGTGATAGTGATAGTGATAGTGATAGTGATAGTGACAGTGATAGTGATATTGATAGGAATAGTGATAGTGATAGTGATAGTGATAGTGATAGTGATAGTGATAGTGATAGTGCTAGTGCTAGTGCTAGTGCTAGTGCTAGTGCTAGTGATAGTGATAGTGATAGTGATAGTGAAAGTGATAGTGATAGTGATAGTGATAGTGATAGTGATAGTGATAGTGATAGTGATAGTGATAGTGATAGTGATAGTGATAGTGATAGTGATAGTGATAGTGATAGTGATAGTGATAGTGATAGTGATAGTGATAGTGATAGTGATAGTGATAGTGATAGTGATAGTGATAGTGATAGTGATAGTGATAGTGATAGTGATAGTGATAGTGATAGTGATAGTGATAGTGATAGTGATAGTGATAGTGATAGTGATAGTGATAGTGATAGTGATAGTGATAGTGATAGTGATAGTGATAGTGATAGTGATAGTGATAGTGATAGTGATAGTGATAGTGATAGTGATAGTGATAGTGATAGTGATAGTGATAGTGATAGTGATAGTGATAGTGAGAGTGAGAGTGATAGTGAGAGTGATAGTGATAGTGATAGTGATAGTGATAGTGATAGTGATAGTGATAGTGATAGTGATAGTGATAGTGATAGTGATAGTGATAGTGATAGTGATAGTGATAGTGATAGTGATAGTGATAGTGATAGTGATAGTGATAGTGATAGTGGTAGTGATAGTGATAGTGATAGTGATACTGATAGTGATAGTGATAGTGATAGTGATAGTGATAGTGATAGTGATCGTGATAGTGATCGTGATCGTGATTGTGATCGTGATCGTGATAGTGATCGTGATCGTGATAGTGATAGTGATGTTTATAGAGACAGTGATATTGATAGTGATAGTGACAAAGAGAGTGATAGTGACAGTAAAAGTTATAGTTTTAATAATAGTGATAGTAATAGTTATAATAATAGTGATATTGTAAGTGATAGTGATACTGACAAAGATGGAGATTTTCATAATGATAGTCACAGGTTATTGATAGCGATATTAATAAAATAATGTCTTGGAAGTTATAGTGATGATAGAATTGATGGATGGTTCAAGTGAAAATGATAGTAATAATTATATGCACTAACAGAGATTGATCAATAATACTGTTACTGATGCTGGCAATAATAATGGTAATGATAATGGCAATGGTAGTGTTAATAGTAATGGCAATGGTAATGGAATGGTATCATTTATGGTAATGGTAATAGTAATGGTAATGGCAAAGGTAATGGTAATGGTTATGGTGACGATGACGTTGCTGGTGATATGATAGAGATGGTGATAGTGGTAGTGATAGTGGTAGTGATAGTGAAGTGATGGTGATAGTGATAAAGATTATGATAGTGATAGTAATAGTTATAATGATAGTGATAGTGTTTGTGATAATCAATGTGGTCCAAGTTTTAGTGATAGTAATAATGAAATTCAATAACAGGGATTTATCGACATTACTGTTACTGTTACTGTTACTGTTACTGTTACTGTTACTGTTACTGTTACTGTTACTGTTACTGTTACTGTTACTGTTACTGTTACTGTTACTGTTACTGTTACTGTTACTGTTACTGTTACTGTTACTGTTACTGTTACTGTTACTGTTACTGTTACTGTTACTGTTACTGTTACTGTTACTGTTACTGTTACTGTTACTGTTACTGTTACTGTTACTGTTACTGTTACTGTTACTGTTACTGTTACTGTTACTGTTACTGTTACTGTTACTGTTACTGTTACTGTTACTGTTACTGTTACTGTTACTGTTACTGTTACTGTTACTGTTACTGTTACTGTTACTGTTACTGTTACTGTTACTGTTACTGTTACTGTTACTGTTACTGTTACTGTTACTGTTACTGTTACTGTTACTGTTACTGTTACTGTTACTGTTACTGTTACTGTTACTGTTACTAAATACGAGACAAAATGGCGACTAGCCCTGTTATTTATATTTTAACTTATTAATTCTATCTGTGTCAAGTCGCGAGCTCATTTACATATTTCAATTAAATTCAACAATGTTGTCAACTTTTGTATATTGTATTTATGTTTTCTGTAAAGCGTAGGCACTGTCAGTCTCTGTGTGGCTAGCATTTCGAGTATCTGTTCCTTTGCCTTTCTGTATGTAAGTTGGCTGCAAATTGGCATTATGTTAAAAATACACCTTTCATTATAACAGGAAATAAAAACAAAAAAATTAAAACTGTAATTATGATGACAGGTGGTGTCATTTTTCGTACTGCTATTGTTATAGTGATTGTGTTGCTGTTACTCAGCAACAACAATACTTTTATAATAATATAAAATCAACAATAAAAAAACTTTCAGTTTTTATCATTTTAATGAGAAATGTTGAACAACAACATAAAACAACAATATTATGTTTATTGTGACGAGAGATGTTATTATTTTTGCACATAGTGCATGTACAGAGACAGATGAAGCCACTGATATCGTAATAAAACTTAAATTTTACGTGTATATAAATATATACCGGCATATATATTTAATAATACTGCTTGTTGTGTAACTGACAACTTTGACAGCATGTTGTTATTCAGCCATTTTTATTATAAAATTCAGAAACAACAACCATTCATACTCAAATAAAACAAAAATTTTGTACCTGCACTGACATTGATGGCAAAATATTTTTTAATAAACTTAATTAAGACATGTTTAAGTAGAAATTAAATAATTGAATTAATAAAATCAATATATGTTTAATCAACAACGAACGTAATGAAATTTGAACATATCCACGTTAATAAAAAGATTAAATTTTCCACATACAGCTCAAACAATTTTGTTAAAATACAAAAAAAAGTATATGCGTTTTTCTGCCAAATGAAAATTCCCTAGCTACTATTTTCCAACAAATGCTACAAATTTGAAGTAAAGCCAATCAATTTAGTAGCTGTTTTAATTATTGTCACCTGCTGATTTTATAAATATAAAAAAAGAATATACTAAAGAATATGTAACAAGAAGAACACTTAAGACTTTTTCTTAATAAGATCAACAATTTTTAAGAGGTTTTAGTCATTTGTTTTAAGACTGTATTGAGAAAATCGTTAAAAATATCATGATGATATTTTATTACTTTTCTGAAAGGAAAAGATAAATATATCAATTTTAAATTAAACATAGTTTTGTGTGTGCCTTCAACCGTAGCTTTTTACACATATATGGTGCTAAATAACCGCAAGCTGTAGTATTTCAAATTTTTAGGCTCGACCACTCACAGAGGAAAATATATTTGAGACATGACTGCTAATTCAAATCTGCTTGCGACAAATATTGCCACAGTGTCCAACTAGTGTCAGACCGAATTTTCGGTTTCATCTAATTTTGGCCTTTTTTGTGAGTTACGTCTGTTCGGCTTAAATGTGGCCGAAACTGATATCGAAATCGAAACTTAAAGATTGTGCATATTTATAACGTTAAAATATTTCATTCTAATATAGTATTTATGTACATTTTGCAACGCATGTGTATTTTGTTTTATTTTATATTATATTTTTTTCTATTTTTGTCTAATATACGAGTGGAGGAAAAGTTATGTTTTCTATTAACTTTTAATAAAAAAAAAATTAATTTAGTATTACTTTTTAGTTTTTTTTTTTAAATTTAATAAATTTAAGTAAATATATTTTTTAAAATTTTTTTGTTTAATTAATATAGCTTTTAGTTTTATTAAATTTCCATATAAATAAATACTCAGTCTAGTTCCGGCCGAGCATTACAAAAAGGGCCGAATTTCGGTTTCAGCCAACATTTCAGTTTCAGTAGGACACTAATATCGGACACTAAAGTTCATATTGGATATCATATTTGGAGTTTCCGTAGGAGGGTCCAGGTCTTAAATCTCGAAAAATATTTCAAGGCATGCCTATTTTAATATAGGCAAGGATCATCAATATATATCGCATTGCATTGATATTATAAGTCACCCTTGCCAATAGTACGTCCTGAAGAGATAACTTATAAAAAACGCTTTCAAATTAAGCCCCAAAGCTTTTCTTGTCGAAATAAATGCTAATCTGGTATGATAATGGCAAAGGTAATTGTAATGGTAATGGTAATGGTAATGGTAATGGTAATGGTAATGGTAATGGTAATGGTAATGGTAATGGTAATGGTAATGGTCATGGTAATGGTAATGGTAATGGTAATGATAATGGTAATGGTAATGGTAATGGTAATGGTAATGGTAATGGTAATGGTAATGATAATGGTAATGGTAATAGTAATGGTAACGGAAATGACTTAATTTCGAAAATATAAAAAAACCACTTCGATTTGTTCAAAATTCTACACTAGAATACTGCCTTAACCCTACGATTCATAACCGGGTACCCGTGTACCTTTTTTGACTTTAAAGTGCTGCTGTGCCTATAATTTTTGAGATATGGACATAAAACGCCGAATCATCAGAGATTTTGGCTAAACTAAGATTTAAATACCAAAAAATTCAAAATATTTTCAATATTTTCTTTAAAAAATGATTTTAAATGTTTTACCCCCATAAACACACAACCGGGTCCCCGGGTACCCTAATGCAATTCCTATGTAAATGCCTGACATGTAAATGAAAAAAGTTTTTTTGTGTTGTTTTTATTGGAAATAAATGTCTTTTTTATTTATTTTATCATATTTTATATATATTATATTATAATTCATCCGAATCACTATCGTTGTTATTGTGGCAATTGTAGCATTTAGTAATTGTTATGGCGTGCTCATCGCATATCGGCGTGCTACATATGCTGCAATTTTTTCTAGTTTTTCTTCTGCGCTTATTTGGAAGAAGGTTGCACATGTAGCACACGCCCGTATGTGCTTTTCTGCCCCTTTGTCGTGCTGACGGAGATGTTGACGGACCTGCAGCACAAAGCACACTCTCCGACGGCCTTCCGAGGATGCTTTCAATTGCATTTTTTGTTGAAAATTGGCGCACGCTTTGCACATTTGAAATTATATTTTCTATAACAGGAATGCACAGGTTTTCTGCCAGTTGACGCAGGAAATTCTTCCTGCGCGTCGTGGTGTATCGTGCAGTTGGATTATTTCCATAATATATGATGTGTGATGCAAATGCGCTCACATTAATGATGTTATAGAAAAATGCCATCGGCCATCTTCTTGTTTGTCGCTGGGTCGTGTATTCTTGGAGCGTTTGGTCCATAACGTCCACCCCACCTTTTGTTTGGTTGTAAAAATTGATAATTTCTGGTTTCCCATTCTCGTCAATTTGTGCATCATCATGCATACTAGAAAGAAGGATGACCGAGTTGGACTTCCGCTGCTTATATGAGAGCAGTGTTACGTTGTCGTGGAAGCCAAATAAACTTGAACCAACGTCTTTTTTTTTTGTCTTCTTTCATCTCCGCAGGGATGTAAGCTTTGTTGCGGCGGAGTGTACCCACAATGCTGAGCCTTTCTACTTTTAGTTGCCTAGCCAACGGCAGCGTCGTAAAAAAATTATCCATTGTGATATTTCGTCCGCTACCGTAGTATGGCCCAACTAAATCTCTCACCACTCTTTCGCCAACACCAACTTCACGACCAGTTTCTTGTTTGCCAGTATATATTTGGCCATGAAGTGGATATGAGTTTTTGGCATCGCAAATCCACCATACTTTTATACCATATTTTGCTGGCTTCGAGGGTATATATTGTGTGAACTTGCTTCTACCACGGTATGGATATAATTGTTCATCAATGGTCAAATATTCTGATGGCACATAATATCTGGCAAGATTTGCATTGAGCATTATCCAAATATCGCGAATTGGCGCCGCTTTGTCTTGACGCTGCCGCTCTACCCGTGTTCTGGGGTCGTCAAACCGCATAAAACGCAGCAAATCGAAAAACCTGTTTATTCCCATGGTGGCACGGAATATTGGGTGAGCCTGTGACGTGCACAAATCTCTTGCGTTTTCGTCATTAGAATGATTTGTGCCAGCCATCAAAATCATTCCAATGAACGCATAAATTTCGTTGATTGTCGTGTCTTTCCACTTCAACTGACGTCTATTGGGATTCGCTTCATTGTACGCATTATATGTGGCATGCGCTTTTCTATTTGTGTGGCGCACTATTATATCCACCATTTCCACTGTGAGGTATGATTTGAAACACTGCAAAGGCGTCATATTTTCAGTTATCCGCGCTGGACCACAGCGGTCTCTGAATATATTCTGGCTTCTCACTTGTTGGCAACTACGTGGTGTTCGCTGCCATTGTGTGCCGTCACGTGCAGTCATGTAGTCTGCTGGGTTTGTTGTTGGTGCATCTTCTTGCATAGCATCATCTTCACTTTCGTCATCAAATAAAATTTCCTCTAGTGCGTCAATAGCAGCTGCAATTTCGTTTGCGTTGTCAACATTCAAATCTTCATTCTCTGATTCCGAAACTTCGCCAGTATAGGACACATTTCCTTCATTTTGGTCATCCACAGGGTCCACTTCAAGGTCCTCATCTTGAGTCACTTCCTCAAATAAACTTTGAATCTTCTTCTTGCTTCTTGCTTCATCACTCAAATTCCAGTATTCCCTTGAAGACAAATATCGGTCGTTGCGGCTCATTTTTCACAAACTTCACTGTTCAAATATTCAACACAGAATGACGAAGCAAATGAAATATTTCAATTTTACGACACAAATGAACATCTGCTATCTAATTCAAAAGCAATTAAGCAAGTAGGTACCGAAAATAAGCAGAATTAGCAAATAAACAACCCTTACATAAAACCAGTTTCTGCCTACTTGTGTCGCTTTAGGTACTTATATACGAACAGAAACCAGTTTTTTTTCCAAATATCAAATTTGTACAGTTGAGAACGCAAAATATAATCAACAACAAAAATATTTACAGGAAAATATTATTTTATTTCAATAAACGCAAAACAACCTACTTCGGGTACACGGGTACCTGGTTATGAAATTAAAGGAGTTTTGCTGGTTATGAATCGTACGGTTAAATAAAAATCATGCCAAATTCATACAGAAAGTAATATCATAAAAAAGTTAAACTTCTATAAACATTTTGGATTATTTGCTTAAGAATCCGAAAATACTAAGAAAACTAACGGTTTCAGAAATACTAAAATCTAATTCAATTTCAATTACAATAACAACACATTCTACCTACTTAGATTTGAATTACAATTCCAATTACAATCGTTTTATATGCACTGAACTTAAAATATGTATAAAATTTTCAACATTCTATCTATTTAAGCTATTTATATGCATATCTACGCTATCTGCTTGAATACTTTATCCATCTCGCTCACTCCCTCTTTATGCATTATTTATGCAATTTCAAATTTTATCTTACATTCAACATGGCAAATAAGGAAAAAAGAGAGAGAGAGAGAAAAAAAACCTTAAAAAAGGATCGGAACAATTTTTTTGCTGTGCCTCATGTTCTTGATATTGCATCCAAGCACAAAAATTAAATTTGTAACATCAGCGGAAGGAAAGAGATGCCAAATAGAGCAAGCATCTTATTATCCCTGCATTAGTTGTTGATGATGTCGAAGTCGTTGTTGTCTTCATCTCCATCTTCATCTACAACAAAGTCTGCTACGAGAAGAAATCTAGTAAGATTCGTTCTGAGAATTTCGAAAAAAAAGCACTTTGAGCTTTTCTTGTTGCAGTTGTAGTCATTGTGTGGCACACTTTTTTCTTCCACTCACTCGCTCTTTCTTGCAGGAAATGCAACTTAATATTATTTAGTTTTCTTTTATTTGTAATTTTTTCTTAGCTTATTTTTATATTTTTTGTGCTTTATCTCTTTATCTGTCTGTGTTACTAGCTCAGTTTTCAAATATCTAAGTAGTACACGAAGGAAAAATTGATGGAATATAATTGAATTTGTATGCAATGCGCACGGATCATTTAACAACATTCGGTGTCGTCCTGCTACAGTAGTAAACAATAGGCAGAGAGATGAAGAAGAAGAAGTTGTAAGCAGAGCAGCAGAATATTTAATGCAATAATAAATCACTTGAAAGCTTTATAAAATTTGCAAAAAAAAAAAATTAAATTTACTTCGCCATGACAGCTGGCAGTGAGTTTATAGTTGAAAGTTGCAAAACCTTTAAAGGCGAAATACTGACGGTTTTATAAAAATCTTTAAGTTTAAATCACGCTTTAAGTGCGACTAGTATAATTTTTTGGACACTTAAAGCTTTATTCTAGCATAAATTACATTCTAAATTTCATTTAACTGCTAAAAAACTAGATAAAGAATTTAAAAAATAGCCAAATAAAGTCAACACAGCTGAACATGTTTGCAATATGCATTTTTTTCCCCAGTTTTTTTTTTCTATTTTTATAGAAAACAATTTAAAATCATAAATTTACATATTAAGTAGTTTGTCATTTTAGTTTTTTGTTGCAGGGAGTAAGTACAGCTATTTATTTACCCCTTGCATACACGCGAATGCTAAAAAAAAAAAAAAAATTGAATAAAAAAATATATAGAATAAAAAAAAATATGCTGCAACCAAGTTTGACTTGGGCAGGTTTTTAAAGCTTGAACGCAGCGATGCTTTATATGAAAAAAAAACATGCAAAATATTTTGCATATGCATGAAGTTGCTCGAAAGCTTTGGGAAATTTAAAAAAAATTGCAAACTACAAAACTTTGTTGTTTTTGGTGATTTTTTTCTGTTTGCAATTTCATTTTTGTTGTTTTGCTTAAAATGTTATGTTATTTCAATGTTGTTTTTGCAATGTGCATAAAAATAGTTAAAAATTAAAAACACAAGATAAACAAAAATCAGCGCTGCTGCATAAACGTTTTTAGTTGGAAACATTTTTATGCTGCTGCACATAATTAGCATATTTTTAAATTGTGTTTTGATGGAAAGTTCGTTTGCTGCTAAGTTTAAAGCAGTGAACCAAAAAAAACGCTGGCGTAGCGTATGTTGAGGCACTGTAGCATAGATTTGGATAGTAGTACATTAACGCTGATAAAGTTTGTGTACTTAAACGTAAACACAAACAATACACTACGAAAGCTGTAAAACAGTGGTCGGCATTCTTACATAATCGCAAGCTTAATTGCAGTGTTAAAAAAATGTGTTGCGCAGCGCAAAGCTTTTATATAAACATGACAACGTACATGTTTTTCAATTCGTGTGAAGAAAATACGCAAGAACACCCTAATCTCATGAATATTCAAACCAAACTATATGCCTAAGCAGCGTACGTGTGCGGCAGTAAATACATGTGGTGGCAGAGAAAGCTCTTTACACGCGCTGCCTCGGAATGCTAAGCACTGCTTTAAAATAGTGGTCGGCATTCTTACACAACAGCAAACTTGGCGTTTATGTTTTTGTGCGTTTTATGTGCATTTAAAAGCTTTGCACTGTTAAAAAAATGTGTTGCACAGCCTAAAGCTTTTACATAATAATGGCAGCGTACATGTTTTTTAATGCGCAAGTAGTGAAAATGCTCATCGAAACCCTACTCTCATGATTTTTCCAACTACACTGAAAGCTCTAACAACGTATGTGCGTTTAAATCAGTCCCAATAGGCAATGAAGCTAGGCCTAGTCTAATGAAGGCGTGCATTTACTGCTACTTTTGGCGGTAAGACACAAGACTTCCGCGCTGCTTCTGCGAGCACTTCTATAAAGCCTAATTTTTCGCTACCCAGGGCAGTACAACAATTGTATTTTTCCTACAAGAACTGGTTCTGCTTATATTTCAGGGTTACTTTTTCGTTAAAAGTTAAAATATATATTAGTTCAAAAATACATAATAATAATCAACGTCATGACTTAGAAATACTCTTATCTGACAAAAAAATATGCTTTAAACGTTAAAGCATTTGGAATTATTCCTGAAAGCTATATGTACAAAAATAATTACAAATAGACGCGAATAGAAAAATTATGAAATCACAATCTATTTTTTTATTATGTCTTTTATATATTATTATATATCATTATATTATTATTGCAAATATTATACATATAAAACAGAGTTACATTACATTACATTAATAAATTACTAAATTATAATTAAAATAATGTCACTACAAAATCTATATTCCCTATGCCATATATATTTAAAAATTGATTATAAGTTTTTAAATGAAATTGGGAAACCCCCTTATAAATGGTATAGAAAAATTAGTAGAAAAAACAGGTAATAAACTTATACGGCTTATGCCATTTATAACGGTTTTATTCATTTGCATGAAACTCTATCATATTTTACACAATATGTCAAGAAAAGTAAAAAACAGGCGACCTTCATCTTCGGATTATAAAGACATTCATACTTCTAAATGAATATCTACCTATGCGATCCTCTTCGGCAGGCAAATATTTTCATTTAAAAAATAAATTTAGAAAGATTATTTTTCTATTCTAGTATATTCTACTTTACTATTTATTACATTTGTTTGTAATTACTCTTCCCCTTATTTTTTCATATAGCATCAACAAAATTTAAATTCTATTTTAAATAAAGCCTTGCATATAAAAAATTTACCGTAAAACAAAGTAAATATAAAATAAACTATTTTAAACTTGCAAACTATGAAAACAATGATTGCTTACATGAATAAAAAACGCTGCGTTTCTTAATTATCAAATGTAAACAAATATAACAGAACTACACATCGCTTCCTTATTTTATTCTATTTGGTGTAAAAACACAACGTAATTATTTTGAAATGCAGCGAACAAAGCGACGGGAACTTATTTGCTTTGAGTCTGCAGACTGAAAGCTTTTTTGCAGCGGAAGACTTTATATACGTATACATTTTTTAAAAAGCTCTTAGCTCGCGAGCTAATTATGTTCGTACCTAGCTTAAATACATGTGACTGCAGAGGAAGCTCTTTATCCGCTCTGCACAGTGTAATAATTCATGAATCTAGCTGGACAAAATAATAACTCCAGAACTAGTTGGCCAAATTTCCTGAAATTTAGTATAGAGGTAGGTAGGTAAGATATTTTATGAGTAGGATGTAAAAAGTGGGCGGAAATTAAGAAAAGGGCGTAACATCATTTATGAAAAAATGTATATTTTTGAGCAATTTTGGAGGGCAAATATGAAAATATGAATCTAAATAAAATTGTTTTTTTCTTTAATGGAAGAAAATATCATTTAGGTTGAGATAATAAACAAAATTTTATATGAATGTTTTAGAATGTAAAATCAATCACTTATAGTTTTAAATCAAATAAAATAAACAATATTATTATTTCATATTACATTAATTAAATTAATAATTATAAGTATGTAAAATATAATTATAGGCAGACTTATATCAGTCTGAATCACCACTAATATTCAAATCACTATGGAAATTATTCTCTTTAAAGAGAAATTAATATCATTATTTAATTCCAATTATTCTCAAATTAAACTACAGGGTGATCCAAAAGTTTCTGTATATCTTCAAATTTTTGTAAAGCAAACTTGAAAAGTGGCAGCCGTGGCATAGTGTGTAGAGTGTGTGACTCTTACGCCAGAGAACCCAGGTTCGAATCCTCCATCCGACACAGAAAGTTTTTTCAATTGAATTAATTTTTCTGTTCTGTTCACCTCTCTGCAGACAATAACAAGCCTTAGAGAGTAAAAACTGCCATGAAAAGCTTCTTGAGAACATAAGCCGTTCGGAATCGGCGTAAAACATGTAGGTCCACTTCTCTATCATTTGTGTGCAAACATTTCACATCACACACAACACAATTGATCATAAGAAGCTCGGTCAAAATCCGTTCAAGGGCTGAAATGGACATTTTCGTTTTTTTCGTTGGTTTTCGTGTCTAGAGGGGCGTTTGCTCCCTTTACATACATAAGCACCAAGGTTCAGTACTATTCTATAGTATAGGTATAGTACTTTGTGTTCTATTGTACATAATAAGGGGATTCCCCAATTTTGGTAATTATTATTGCATAAACTGCTACACAGTTATCATTTGGTGGCTACAGTTTCAGAAGTGAATTCAGAAGTGAATGGTTTGTAAAGTGACAAAATGTTACTAATTTAAAGTGACGAGTCCTTTTATTTTTTACAAGTTTGGTCATGTAAGTTTGTGCCTGTCTTTAATATAAAAAGTGATGTTATTTAAAGTTAAAAAATTTAAAAATTTGCTTTTGAGAGTTAAGAAGTGAATTTGGGAACTCTCACAGCAAAAACATTTCTGATATGAAAATAAAGTTTATAATCGAAACTTTTCGTACATTTTGGATTTTCTTTAAATTTTTTTTTTTTTGTTACAGTTACGGAATGGATATAGTACAAAATAGAAGGAATATTCAAGCTTTAAGTAAAATTGGTATGTCTAACGCCGAGATCAGTAGGAGGCTGAAGGTGTCAAGAACAACAGTAATTAAGTGGGCTGCAAATAATGAAGAAGGCGTGGCAGATCAACCAAGTAGTGGCAGACCCACTATGTTAACTGCGAAATTTAAAAGAAAAATACGAGAAATGGCTAAAGATACTCCAGGTGTAGGAACAAGGACAATAGCTAAGCGCTTAAACGTATCCGAAAACAGAACTGGCCAAAGCAACAAAATAAGCTGGTCGACTGTCTTAAGATACATCAAAAGCCGTCCTTGGGGTCAGCACTCGTACGTGAGACCCATCAAACAACCTCTTTTAAGCGAAAAAAACATTGCTGACCCCGCAACAAAATTTTATGCTCGACTTACAAAAGAGGGTTTTACTGCTGATAATGACTTTGGTCGTAGACAACGTTGCCGCATACTTTTTATTGAGGAATCGCTTATCGATCTGTTTCCTAAGCCTAATCGGCAAAACATGCGAATCAGAACAATTAATCCGCAGAAGATCATAACTGTTCAAAGACCAAAACAAGGCTTAAAAATAATGATTGCTGGAGGCATAAGCATGTATGGCAAATTGGATCTTGTAATAATCGATGAAAATTACACTGTAAATGGCAACTACAACAGAGAACGCATTTATGGACAGTGTAGCAAAAATAAAGAGCAGTTTACAGGCCGATTAGCTCCAATTTTAATGCAAGATGGGGCAAGATGTCATACCGCAAATGCGAGCATAACTGTAGCAAAAAGCTTATTCAAAGAGGTATGGACTGATTGGCCTGGAAATTCGCCAGATTTGAACCCCATTAAAAATATTTGGGCTAAAATTAAAGAGTCAGTATATAAAAGTCCAAAACTAAAAAATAGAAGCAAATTAATTACCAGAGTAAAACCGGAATGACAGTCAATTACAGACGAAGAAGTGCGCGTTTTGTGTGAAAGTTTTCGGTCTAGAATAAGCGATTGCCATTTAAATGATTGGCTTCATACAAATTATTAAAGCATTGTATTTTCGTTATGAAACATGATAAATTACACACAGAAAAAAAATTCTAAAAATGTTAATTAATCTTAGTTTTAAGGAAGATAGGGTGTGGTGTACAGAAACTTTTGGACCACCCTGTATTTGAAGAGGCATTTTAACAAAAGCTTAAAAGAGCGAAATTATGAGTAAAAAGGTTTGTCTTTTTAAAATCTATAAATATTCACTTTGAAGTTAAATAAATAAGCACAGTATTGCGCTAGGTATGAATTTCCTACTATAAGCTTTTTACATAAATTGACTGACATATCACAAAAGCGGCTGAGCTTTCTTAAAAAGTGTTAAGGCAATTTTTGAAAAGAATTATTTGGTCTACAATTTTTACGAAAACGTACACGCAGAGAAATTTTTCGTTAAGCGCAACTGAAAAATTAGCCAATTATACTTCGATTGCGAGCTGTAGTAGCGGCAAACGAATATTCAGTTGTAACTAACGAAAAAATAGCAAAAAATATCGAAAAATAAAAAAAATTCGCTTTACTAAAAATAGCATTTTTATTGAATTTTAATATTCAAATCATTATTTGATTATAAACATTTCTTCTAACACATAAATTCAATATGATTTGAAATAATTGACATTTATCTTACTTTAATAATTGGAATTCGAACCCGGACTCGTCGATGTCTGGTTTACTGAGCGCTCTGCTTAACGTGGTGCACCACCGTCAATTGAATTTTTTAGTCGGCTAATATTCGCCTAGTGCTGCTGCTTGGAGTTCAATTGTATTGTTCAATTGTATTCAATTGTAAAGTTACACAATTTTTTTTCGTTTATGGCAAAAGTTAAACATTTGTCATGGACGGAGCTCGGCAGAAGTCTGACAAAAACGAAAAGTTCCCACCAGATTTTTGTGGTGGCCGTGGCATAGTGGTTAAGGTACCCAGCTGACACAAATTTGTTTTTCGTTTTTTTGTTTGGTTTTATTAGAAATTAAATTGAATTGAATTGAATTGAAAAGTTATTAGTCAGTTTATTGAAATTATGAGTTTGATTTTTAAAAGAAAAGACATTTTAGAAGAAGTTTAAAACCTTAAATGTGTGCAAGCATGCGCCTGTTGATTTAAATGTTTTGTAAACTATAAACATCCACATTGACACTGAATGTTATATTAGGAATGGCTAATATTAGTCTTTATTAGTTTTAGTCTATTTTGTTTGAATAGTTAGTATTAAAAAAGTAATATATTTATATTTTTAAGTCTGAATTTCTGACAAAACAAATAACTAAAAAATCAGAAATCATGTTGTTTAATTACGATTTGTAATCATATTTAATATCTGTATTTTCAAAATTAAAAAAAAATATATATATATTTAAATCACAACCGCTAATTTTATCACGGTTGAAATTTCTACTATTAAAATAATTTTTATAGTTTGTAAGTTTGCTTGCCGTTTACACGGAATCTTTTTGTTTTTGTTTATTTTAATGTTTATATTTGTAGTAAAGGCAGATAAATGCTTGACATATCAAAAAAATTATTTGCATAGAATTTTTTTTTAATTATATCCTCCTAGTTTATGAAATTTTCACACTGTGCGCTGCCTCGAGATGCCGAGCACTACTTTAAAAAAGAGCACAAACATTATTATTCAGTACTATACTAAAAATATTGTATATGTAGCAGGTTTTGAGAGACAAAGAAAGCAGAGAGCTAATATTTTTAGCGATTTAATTAACGACAAATTATCGAGAAAAATAATTTTTTTCGATATTTTCTCGATAATTTTATAATTTGAAGTATTGATAAATTATCATTAACGATAACGAAAGCGATAATTTCGTCATAATTATATTGCTTTAAAGCTCTGTGGGATGAGTCACAAGAATGTTTATTACCAAACGATAATTTCTCGAGTGTTAAAACGATAAAATAGGAGAAAAATTATCGTTCTCGATATCGTTAAAATTTTCCGAAAGTTAACAAGATAAAATTATCGACAAATGTAATGTATGTGTCTCACGAAATATTTCGTACCATTACACCATTACTTCTTGAGAACATGAGTCCTTCGCAGTTGACATAAGACTTGTAAGTCCGCTTCTAATTAATATAGTAGAAGCTCGGTCAAAGTTCTTTTGCGTGAAATGGCCAATACGTTTTTTTTTTCTATTTTTTTTATTTCCTTCTCCCTACTCTCCGCTTCTCAAAAAAATCATTTCGTGGACTAAAATTGCCAATACATTTTTTTATGTTGTATTTCCTTCCCCAACTTCGTTTTGCCAAAAAGGTTCTTAAAGCTAATCAAGTTCATTTTATGTGTGAAAACAAGCGTAGATACCGACGAACACCAAGTGTAGGTAAAGTGCCCCTAATATTATGCTACATAAAATTTTAAATCACACATTTACATGCAATTTTATTATGGTAACTGCAGAATATTGCAAACGAAGTTGTGTCGGTCTGCCAACGTCTTAAGACCAGAACTGAACTAAAGCAAAGGATTTTCTAATTTATGCTGTTAATAGCGCTTTTAAGCTTCGTTGCATATTTAATGTTGCAGCATTTTACAGCATTGACTCAATATATGCTGTGCATAAATTTGGCCAAACTGCTGATATTTAAGTGCCAAAAGTTTTATAAATTTAGTCAAATTGAATAATTTAATTAATATGCTGCATACACTCAAAAGTGCTTAATAAGTGTTTCCATTGAAGTTAAGAGCTTTTTTTTAAGCTGTTAAAGAGCCTGTCAAGGTTTTTAAATGAAGAGTTAATTAAAAATTTTTTTTTAACACTTCCTTTTTTAGCTCAATGCAGCAATTAAAATTGTTGCACGCAAATCGATACAGACAAGGCTCTGAATAAAACTTAAGACTTAACGTTAAGGGGATGGCATATTTTTCAATGAAATTTTGTAGTGTGATTAAAAATAGTGGCTTATTTAAATAACTTAAATGTTCTATTTGAATTTTTTGTTTCTCTTCCTTAAATATTTTAAATTTGACAAAAATCTTGTCTTAAGGCCATATAGAACACAAAAAGCTTTGCAATTTTAGAATTTTAATATTTGCACTACTTCAACCGCAAACCAAGATTGTCATTGTCTACCACTAAGAACAAGAACAAAAAATTACAATAACATGAAACAAAAAGGTTCTGCTTCAATTTAGCTAAAATCCGCAATGAATAGCTTTAGAAAAAAGCAACAAAGTCAGTGTCAGTCACCACCTTCTATTACAAAAGCTACATCGTCTATGCTTTTCATGAGCACAAAGCAAAAAAGAATTTGCTAGCAACGCACTTGGTTAGCTGCTCTTCTCCCTCGAGAGCTTTCTTCAAATCGTCACAATCACTTTTCTTACTTATTCTAGCTGTTCTAATTTGTCGTTTCAGTGTGCGAGTGTATTTGTGTGTGTGTGTGTGTGTTAGTTTTTTATTTTCTTTTCTAATATTTGTTTTGCACGTGAGACAACTTCAATGATGGCAACAAGAACAACAACAACTGTACTACTTTGTTACTCTATCGTAACCACAAAGCTCGGCTAAAGCTTCAAAGACTGAAGCATGTAATTTTCAACACTTGTCGAGTGTTTTGAATGCTTTTCAAAGGGCTTTAGTGGTTTTTTGCTTTCCCCTACTTTCAACCTTTTTTTGCACAATGTTGCCCACATGACCAACGCATGTTAACTTTGCGTTGGCATTACTGGCCGCAGTGTTGCTACTTCAGCAGTTGTTTGCCATTTTCTTTTAAATGCTTTTTATGCAAGAACTAAAGACACGCACACAAACGCACTGCTGCATTAATTTAAGTATATTTGTATACGTTTTCTGAGGTATGAGCTTTTGTGAGTTTAACAGAATAAATAATTTAGTATAAATAATTTATTGCCTTTTTTTTAAAGAATTTTTTTTATTAAAATATTCAATTTGACCAAATTTATAAAACTTTTGGCACTTAAATATCAACAGTTTGGCCAAACTTTTTATAATTTATTTTTACATTTAATACCTATAAATTGCTGTCTAGAGCTTTCAGGTAAATTTAAATTTGTTTGTGATAAATTAAAGAGCTTTTAATTGTAAGCGTGCTATAATTCATTGTCGGCTTGCACACGTGTCAATGCATTTGTGCAGCTTTTTTAATTTTTATTTTTTCCCCTAATTCAAGCGCATGATAAGAATATATTAGTATGTACAGCTGGCCATCAATGCCTTAAGGAAGTCAGTACAGAGGCCGTTATACATACAAAATTAGGCATTTTTATGGACATTTTTTCAGTTCTATGAGAGCTATATAAGCTACATTTTTTTAATGTGTTTGTTGTAGTGCTAAGACCATCTGAAGATAGGTAAAAATTTAAAACTATAACATCAATTAAATTTGGGCATTTCAAACACATCAGAACTGGCTGGATAATTTAAACTGCTATTGACTTAGTTTAAGTAGATTTTTTTAAAAAATCTTATAACCAGCTCTTGAGCTAAGCTATCTAAATAATTCTACAAAATTTAAAGTCAATCAAATGAACGGTTTCAGAGAGTAAGGGACACCTTAAGTGCTTTACTTTCACAACGATTTGTATTTGCAACGATTGTAGGTGCTAATTTTTGACTGCTTTGCCCTAAAAGCATTCATGGGCGTTCTGCAGAGGGAAGCAGGTGGGTCAGTTGTCCCTCTTACCCTAGAGCTCAGCCAAAAAATTTATATTAGTATATAATATATGTTATATAATCATAAAAAATTGTTAGCATTTGGAATGAATTCAGTAAAAAGATATAAAATTATTTTATTTTATTTTACATATAACATAATTGAAGACATTAATGAATGAAGGTGATGTGTAGCATTTTCGAATTTTTTTCGGATATGTGGATCTTTGAACTCGATTTTCTCGAAACTAAATAATTGCGACATATCACCTTCATTCATTCATGTCTTCAATTATAATAAAAAAGTATGAAGTCACTGCCTTGGACTTTATTGGGATATAATAATGTATATTAGCTTAACTTATAAACCGGATTTTAAATTGGAAGTATGAGCAAAAGTATACGTAATTCTCTGTGAAAATCATTAATATTATTATTCTATTATCTATATTTAAAAAATTAAAAAAAAAAAAACAACCGACTACAAAATCACTACAAAGTAAAAAATAATAATTTTAAAAATACTTTTCCTTTTAATTTCTTGGTCATATTTGATAATTTATTTAAACATATTATTATATATGAAATCTTATTATCTTGATTTTTTTTTCTTATTTGTTTTATTATCATAAATATATTCATTTCTTGATGAATACAAAAGCTTTTAATGTTGGCGCTAATATAATCAGACTTTTAATCAGAAGCGCCTACTTCAAAGCATTTGTATTCATCAAGAAATTAATATATTTATGATATATTATATATATAAAACAAATAAGAAAAAAATTAAGATAATAAGATTTCATATATAATAATATGTTTAAATAAATTATCAAATCTGACCAAGAAATTAAAAGTATTTGTAAAAATATTTTTTACTTTGTAGTGATTTTGTAGTCGGTTTTTTTTTTTAAAATTTTTATTTCTTCCTTTTTAGAGAATATGATAAATTTTCGAAAAAGTGTATAAACAACATAAATAAAATTGTTCCGAAAAAATTTTTTCTATTAAAATCTGAAAATTTGTTGGTTATTTCAAATATCTGCCTCTTAAATTTCAATTAGATGTCACATGTTTTGAAATTATTATACCCATTCTTGTAACGAGTTTTATTACCCTAGTGTCAATATTATTCGAGATATAGTGTTTTTAAAATATTGCCACGCCCCTTTGTTAAAAAAGCGCCCACTTTCTGGAGCGTTCAAATAACGTTCAAATTTCTGGAGCGTTCAAATAACGCCCATTTTGTTGACTACAATTTGTAATAATTGTGCCTACCACTACACTAAATTTCAGTACCCTACTGTCCATATTATTCGAGATACAGTGTTTTTATAATATTGCCACGCCCATTTGTCGAATAACGCCCACTTTATTGGCCATAATTTGTAATAGTAATGCCTACCCTTATACTAAATTGCAATACTATAGTATCAATATTATTCGAGATATACTCTTTTTCTTATATTGCCACGCCCATTTGTCAAATAACGCCCATTTTCTTGACCGTAATTTGTATTAAGTGTGTCTACCTCTACATTAAATTTCAGTACCCTAGTGTCCATATTATTCGAGATACAGTGTTTTTATAACACTGCCACGCCCATTTGTCGAATAACGCCCACTTTATTGGCGATAATTTGTAATAATAATGCCTACCCCTATACTAAATTGCAGTACTCTAGCCTCAAAATTATTCAATAAACACTGTTTTCTAATATTGCCACGCCCATTTGTCGAATTACGCCCATTTTCTTGCCCGTAATTTGTAATAATTGTGCCTACCCTTACCCTAAATTGCAGTACCCTAGTGTCAATATTATTCGAGATACAGTAGTATCTAGTATTGCGAGATCTATTATTGCCACGCCCAGTTCTCGAATACCGCCCCCTTTTACGCCCCCTCCATGCTTATGATATCTATCTGTTCCCCAAAAATTATGGCAATAATTTAAAAAAAAAAAAAAAAAAAAAAAAACAGAGAAACCGACGAACTTGAGAACCTCCTCCTTTTTGAAGTCGGTTAATAAAAATCTAATGGTGTCCGTACGTTACTCCATCAGATCTGAACCGTTTCAATGGTGTTCTTCAAATTTTGAGGGTGTGTTTGGCCAGTCTTGGCACGGGTTTTAGTACTTATTTGTACAACATAGGATCTCGAGATATTACAAAAATATTGGATCCCCTTTCGCTCATAC
Source organism: Coremacera marginata (assembly GCA_914767935.1). Classification (NCBI taxonomy): domain Eukaryota; kingdom Metazoa; phylum Arthropoda; class Insecta; order Diptera; family Sciomyzidae; genus Coremacera; species Coremacera marginata. The sequence continues at coordinate 153,925,050 of OU612045.1, forward strand.
GATTTCTCATATAAAATCGATAAAAATCAGTTTTTCGTCCTTTTTTTAAATAAAAACGCTGAGCGTAGCGATTTCTTCATGTTGTTGTTATTCTTAATGCATATTTGTACTATTTTTTGTTGCTTTATTCACTACCTTCCATACCTAAAACACAAAAGCTGTCGAAAATAGTTTATATCGGCCGTAGCTGAACTCCTAGAGGGGTCAAATATATGAATTGGTCGTATTATTTTTTGCCCCTCAACATTTCTTCCGAACACACCTACGCCCTATCTGCCACCCTTCTTTGGGTCCCAATATAAAAAACACAAAAGCTGCCAAAAATACTTTATATCGGCCGTAGCTGAATTCCTAGAGGGGTCAAATAAATGAGTTGGTCCTATTATTTTTTGCCAGTCAACATTTCTACCGAACACACCTTCCCCCTACCTGCCACACTCCTTTGGGTCCCAATACAAAAAGCACAAAGCTGTCGGAAATAGCTAATATCGGCCATAGCTGAACTCCTAGAGAGGTCAATTATATCAGTTGGTCCTATTATTTTTTGCCCTTCAACATTTTTTTCGAACAGACCTACCCCCTATCTGCCACTCTTCTTTGGGTCCCAATGCAAAAAACATTTATTTTCTACGAACGAACGAATAAAAAAGTATTCGCTAAATATTCAGGATATGAACACTGATATTTTTGTTATTTTGTATTGCTTTATTTGCTACCTGCTGGTGTTAGTAAAGCAAAGTGCACTTATTCTGAATAAAAAAAACAGAGTGTATGAACAGGTATGAGCAAAGCAGAAAAGGGATAGAGGAAATTTTTTATTCTGATGCAAGAGAATATATTCAGGGAGGCGAAAAAGTATTCTCATGCAGGGCTCTAATATATAATGCTTTGCACACAAGAGAAATCCCATTTAGGTGTGATATAATTAATTTAAATATTGCACCCGTACATTTAAAATTTTATTGTGTCAGGTCAGAAAGATTTTGAAATTGCATTGTGATTTTATACTTTCTTAAGCATCAAACAGAAGAATTTATTAGTTTCAAAATAAAATTGAAGCTGAAATACAGTTTATTTAAAAAAAATTAATTAAATATCATTGGCTTACTTAAGACCAACAAGTGCTTAAATTCTCTTAAATATACATGACATTTTCAATATTTTATGTGTCATTTTATTTATTTTAATATACAACTCATGAATATTTTACTTTTTAGAGTTGCACTCTCAAGCCTATTCGACTCATGTCTGTAGATTCTTGTGTATCTTTCTAAAGAAAATCGAACATCCACTGACAAATAGCTTCAACTGAGTTCATTGTGATTCACGACATCACTAAATATGTGCTTATACAGGTCTGAATTCCTTATTATATGTTTGAAATCATTAATTATATCGCTTAAAATCGGAAAATGGTTGAAAATGGTTTCAACAGCTTTTAGAATTGGGCCGCTTGATAGTCATTTATACAATTTTTCATTTACAGAGCTATTCTTGAAAATCTACAATTCTAAACCAATATTTTTCATATTTCTATGTGTTTGTTGTAATTTTTTGATTTCAAAACAAAATTTTAATCTTAAAAATAATAAATTTTGTTAAAAATTGTCAGCTGCTTTTCATATATTGACAATTCAAATGGCAAATTTTGTTTTCTGAGCTTCAAATTTTGTCTAAAATCAAAAACTTACAACAAACATATAGAAATATGAAAAATACTGGTTTATAAATTGGTTTACAACAAACACAAAGAGTGTTTTTTTTTTCAGTATAGCTAATTTTATGAACACCCTGCATAAAGAAGAGTGTTTCAGATGTACACTAACTTCTGAATATTTTTTTGTAAGAATGAACAAGCGAATTATATTACAAAAATTTCGAATTTTGTCCCAATAGTTCGGTTAAATCTTACACAGTAGAACGCGAGAATGTTCACTAAATTTTCACCAAACATCTCAGAAAACAGAATTTGAATGGTCATCTTTTTCAAGCAACATTCCTAAATAATAACCAAATACGTAAACTTTACACGTAAGTCTCTGTGCCCCCCTAGGCAAAGTCCTGCAGACGCCCATTCAACTAAAATAATTCGAGTTTATAAAAGCAAAGGCTTGTATGCTGTAACGTTCAAAGTTTCGGAAAATATTTTTTTGTAATTCACTATTATGCTGAATATTATTAATAGTAATTTTAGTTTAAAAAAAAAAAATATTGAATACAAGCTCAACCTTTATCAAGAATGTTGCCACATTTTGCGTGCTGCTGCTGTCATCATCTATTAACCCGTGCATCAAATAAATGTGATCAATGTGACCAATACACGCACGGTGCAAAAATAAAAAAAAAAATCAGAATAAAAACGCAACATAGCAAAAGGCGTGCGGCGCGCTCGTGCAATATAGCAACTTCAATTAACTGTCGCAATTTATGCATGTTTACAAAACTTGTTTGCAGACAAAGTGTGCCTGCTCAGTGTGCATGAGAATACATTGCCATATGTGTCTCCAGCTACGCTTCGGCACACTCTCACACATACTCAGATGCAGTTGCCATCAAATTCGCACATTGATGGTCACTTGCAGAGCGCGTGTGTGTCGTCTAACTCATTGTGTTTGTTGAGTGTTTCTATGCGTTACTGCACTTGCATCAACAGCAAACTAACGCTTAAGCAAAATAAATAAAACGCAAAAAAAAAACTAACAATAACCCATTCCAATTATTTCACTCATCAACCTAGTATGCCTGCAGTTGCAGACTTTTGTTGCATGCAAATAGAAACTTTAGCAACGGTATCTGCTACAAGTGCAACCAACCTTAAAGTAGCAACAATAGTAACAGAAGCAAAAACAACAAAACAATGTCTAGCAGCAAAACAATATTGACAAAAAACAAGGCTAGCAACAAGAACACAGAACAACAGCTGACAGCATAAAAAGAATTTCACTGCTAGCAACAGCACTCTTCATTATTTTGCCACATGGTTGGTTGACTGCTATCGCGGTTGTTGCTGCGCCCAAAAATAGGCAATGTTTTCTTTTATCAACGCATATCTGCGTGTATGTGTGAGTGTGTTGAGAGTGTATGTGTGAGTGTGTTGAGAGTGTATGTGTTCTTTTGCGTCATTGTCTGATGCGCGTGCATTAGGGAAAATTTCACAAAAAGCGCGTCTAAAACTTGTGAACCACTTCAAAATACCACAAACGCTACTGTGCGGCGGCGACTGAAAGACTTGCTATTATAGCATGTTTATGGAAATCAACAAGAACAATAGGAGTGGGCTTGTGCTCGCAGTTCTTGTTTAATGCTTGCATTTTTCTATTAAGCTGTAATTCTTGCTGAAAGCTGTACTGTATCAGTAAGCTTGTCGATACATTCGCTTGAAGTATTACTTTGTGCAACGTCAGTTTTAGTTCCTTTGAAAGCTTTTCGGTATTTGTGAGGCTTAGATAAAGCATTAACATTCCTCATTTGGCACATTCCAGTAAAAGCGATGTTCCAAGGTGTGTTCAAAAAAGTGAAAAACAAAAGAAAAAGCTACAAAACTGATGATTTGTATGGGTGCAGAGCGGGCCAGATGGGCTTCTGTATGAGCGTGCTCGATTGCAAGCTTCACTAGAATGTTGAAACATCAAATTGAAAAAAAAAACAACAAAAAAATTTAGCGTCACGTACGCTATTTAAGAAATTTTTTAAAAATCACACGAACAATTTTTCTATTTTTTTCTTACGCAGAAGTGACCAAAATATATTTCGTCAAAAGAAAATGAGCTTCTCTCTAACAAAACTTTTTTTTGTAACTTAATTATAAAGAAACGGAAGTCAACCTCTGTATTTCACTTGAGTACGAAAACACAAGTGATGCTCTTTAAAGATAAATAAAAAAATACATATTCACTTTTCTAAAACTTTTTTTCCAAAACAGCATAAAATGGCTTAAAAGGCATATCCTCTGTACATCTTGTACTGCCACGATTTAATGAGTAAACGTGAAAAAAACGACAAAATGGAATGTGCCATATGCCAACAAAGTAAATATTTTTTAATACTTTTGCAAGGAAATTTAAGTTAGTTTAACTTAACATAACATAACATAACATAACATAACATAACATAACATAACATAACATAACATAACATAACATAACATAACATAACATAACATAACATAACATAACATAACATAACATAACATAACATAACATAACATAACATAACATAACATAACATAACATAACATAACATAACATAACATAACATAACATAACATAACATAACATAACATAACATAACATAACATAACATAACATAACATAACATAACATAACATAACATAACATAACATAACATAACATAACATAACATAACATAACATAACATAACATAACATAACATAACATAACATAACATAACATAACATAACATAACATAACATAATATAACATAACATAACATAACATAACATAACATAACATAACATAACATAACATAACATAACATAACATAACATAACATAACATAACATAACATAACATAACATAACATAACATAACATAACATAACATAACATAACATAACATAACATACCATAACATAACATAACATAACATAACATAACATAACATAACATAACATAATATAACATAACATAACATAACATAACATAACATAACATAACATAACATAACATAACATAACATAACATAACATAACATAACATAACATAACATAACATAACATAACATAACATAACATACCATAACATAACATAACATAACATATCATAACATAACATAACATAACATAACATAACATAACATAACATAACATAACATAACATAACATTACATAACATAACATAACATAACATAACATAACATAACATAACATAACATAACATAACATAACATAACATAACATAACATAACATAACATAACATAAGAAAACATAACATAACATAACATAAGATAACATAACATAGCATGAGTTAATTAACATAAGTATACTTAACTAACTTAACTTAACTTAACTTAACTTAACTTAACTTAACTTAACGTAACGTAACTTAACTTAACTTAACTTAACTTAACTTAACTTAACTTAACTTAACTTAACTTAACTTAACTTAACTTAACTTAACTTAACTTAACTTAACTTAACTTAACTTAACTTAACTTAACTTAACTTAACCTAACTTAAGAAGCAATTTCATACGATTTCTTTAATTTTCATTTCTACAGCGCTTTATGATTGCAAACTTCTTTTTTGTTGCGTTTTTTCAGATATGATCAAATTGGTATAACTCAACATGCTGACCTCAACATCTCTACCACATCCTATGCAAACTTTCCCGCTTGACCAGCGTTTAACTTGACGTCGCCTTCCTGTCTCTGGTGTTTTTATTCTTCGCCGGCTGCTATTCGTCTCAACCTTAACTGGTACCCCGCATGTGGTTTAATTACGCTTTCATAAATCGTCATTTTTTTATTTAGTTTCTTTGCTTTTAAAACACATCTGTTCCGCTTAACCCTTCTTTCCTCATGTTCTACCGCTGTGAAATTGTTCCCTTCTGAGCCACGACACACACTCATTTCGTTTGCCACCGACTAAACCTTTAGTTCATAATTTTTTCGTTTAACTTGATTTTTTTTTTCTTTTTATTTTATATTGTTTTATATGATTTTATGTATGAGTTTGCGTCGGTTTTTGCGGCAATTAAACAAACTACCGTAATAGCAACAACAACAGCAACGAGAACAACATTAAAATATGAGCTTCCATTTTAAGCTTTGCCGTATGCTGTTTAAACTAACTTTAGCCTGAAGGTGGACAACGTGGGTGGATCGCTGCTGCAGCAGCAAGCTGTGTGGGACACTGTAAAAGTTACGACAGAACGTAACAGCTAAAGTAAGCGTTGCCGTAACCATTTTGTGGACTACTATGCTATGACGTATGAGCGCTGTCAGTTCTGTTTAATGTTACCTGCATATTTTTTATGTGCTTCTTTTTTCCGCCTTCTATTTTTTTATGTTCTTTTTTTTCCTGGGTCATTCATTTTTGAATGTCCGTTCTTCTGTTTATTTTGCTGCTTCACCCAAGTTGATTTTTTTTTTTTTGTAATTCTTCTGCTTTGCTCCTTGTTGTTTTTTAATACATATTTATTTTATATTAATAACTTAAGAGCAATGGTATAGAGTGCGTCACAAGGTATGCTACAATTAAGTCTGATAAGAAATCAGTAGCGTGTTTTGTAGTTGACAGCGCTTTTATGATTGTGTGTGGGTGTGATTGTGTGTTTGTGTTTGTTGACCAGCATTAAGTGTTAAATTGTTTTCAATTTAATTATTCTTAAATGCATAAATCTTATAAAAAAAAAACAATTTTCTTTTGCGGTATTTTATGAGCGCCATTAAATATGCTTCATAATAATTTACAACAGGCGTTGTTAACAGAAGTAATTTATTCGAGTTGTTAATTTTGTTCATTGAGTGAATGGCATTACATTTTTAACTAAACCAGGAAATATGCAGTAAGAATTTATTTGCAGAAAAGACTCACGTTCAATGATTTATTTAAAAATTTTAAAATAATTATTTCTAAAGCTGTTAATAAATTCTTAGACATACTTACAAGCACTCAAACGTTTGCGACTATTTTGTATTTTGTAGTATTTGTTATCTATTTCTTTAAAAGTTATTCAATATTATTTTATTCTTTTAAAAATTTATTTGTAATTGATTAATTTTAATATTAATATGTTATAATAATAATTTTAAGTATTTTAAATTTTTCAATACATTTTAAAGTAAATTATAAACTCTTTTCGACAATAAATCGAAAACTCCTAAACAGCATTGTGTAATTAGTTCTGTATCGAAAAGCTGAGTGCGGCTTGCAGGTTGCCACTCCATAGCTTTTTTGATCATGTTAAATCATGTTAGGTAGAGGAATTAAAAAATCCTAACCTAGAAATCATTTAAATTCTCAAAAAATAAAAAAATTCAAAGCAAATTTTTTAAAGCATCTAAAATCGACTCTTTACAATTTCGGCTTGCAGGTTGCCACCCCTTAAGGAATGGCTGAAAATTTATTTATTTAGATTTAGAAAATTTTATAAAATTTTATTGAATTTTACATGAATTTTGCAGTGCTCTTCCTCGATTTATTGTTAATTTTGATTGCTTTAATTGCGTCGAGCTATGGATCAAAATCCTTAATACTGCGGTCGGTCGCGCCATGTCATACAAAAAATGTACCGAAAATATTACTAAAACTAAGTAAAGCTTCACTTTTTGACACAGAGCCACTTACAAACATATATACAAAAGAGAAGACAAAAAGAGCGGTAGCAACCTGCAACTCAATAAAGTAACCAACCTGCTTTTGACGCCATTTCAGAACTAACATTATATAAAACTGCCAATTCAGGATATTTTTGAAATTCTGGTTGGATTATGAAAATTTTATGAAAAAAGCACATCACAAATATTTACCTTGAATTGACAATAAAAACGTTAAATTTATGAGCACAAGAAAAGTACACAATTTTAATTTTTAATAAATAATGTAACAACTACTCTCTTGACGTCGACGTCAGTATTAGTTTAGGTTACGACACTGCTAGAATGTATAAATATAGCAGTGGTGGCAACCTGCAAACAGTGGCAACATGCGCGACCCCTAAATATTATCCGATTTTGAAGTTTTTGAGAATGTATTTTTTGTACAACAACTATAACATAATCGTAGAGCAGCTGAAAAAAATATGTTTAGTTTTTTTTGCATCAGTCTAATGCAACATATTTTAAAGAGTTTTTTTATATAAAACATATATTAAATTGATATTATTTGAACAGCTACACAATTCTACTTTGTTAAAGTAGTCTCCCGTTGAGTTTTCAAATTCTAATTAAACAAAGTATACTGATATATCTACCAAAAACTAACTAATTGAGTCTGTCAAAAACTTTCTACCAGCACCAAAATTTATCTATTTTTTTCCCCAATATATTTTCTCCCAATAAAGTTCGATTTACTATCATGCTGCTGTGTTTTTTTTTTTTTTTTTTGGTTATAGTTATGAATTATTACATATTGTCAAACATTCGCACACACACACACTTATACATACTACACACATGTCTACATTGTGCTTATACTAATGAAATATTGTTGGCTTTATTAACGACTGCGTGTTGTTTTTAGCCCGATAACATATTGATATTTTGACAGCGCAGCAAACTAATACACAACAAATGACTTATGATAGCACATAAAAGGCACATACATGCACGTATGAGACCGAACAAACGCACACACACACACACACACACACAAATACACTTGTATACAAATACATGCAAGCCTCCTACTAGGCGCTCGCATAGACAGTGAGTTGCATAAAAGTTTATTAAAGTAGAAAAACAAATAAATTAATAAATAGCCAATAATACGATATAACAAGCTTGACTGTGAGTAAGTAGTAGAGCTTGAAAGCATTTGCTTTAGTTTTTTTTTTTAACTAACAGTAGAAAATATAGACGCTAAAATAATAAACAGAATGTATTTGTAGATGGCTTATATAACATCAAATCTAAATAATTTTAATTTGTCAGTTTGACAAATAAGTTTGCTGAAATTTGTGTTATTTGAGCATGAATATTTGTATTTGTATATTTTTGTATCTATTTTTAGAATCTTTATTCATATGGAACATTAGTTTATTAAAAATTTGTATGATAAAAAAACTTTGTTTTAAGATTAACTTGCTAATAAGTAAATTTTAACTTATATTAAGGCTTGGGCAGACTAAGCGATACAACTGTCCGTCTCCAGAATCAAATCTAATAAACATTGTCATCGACAGTCTTAAACAAACATTGTCGAAAACTATATGTGAAGTATAGTAATCGATTTGTCACTGAGTACAAATGAGCACACTGTACGACAATTTCTTTTTTTTCAAAATTACAGACTTTTATAAATGGATCATGGGAGAAAAAAAAATTACATGTGTTCCAGCGTTTTCAAAGTTTACGTCTGAATAATACATTCAGACAAAAAAGTGGCGGGAATTGTCCAATAAAACAGAAAATATTTATTATTCATTCAAATTTATTTTATTGCTTTCAACGTAGGCCCCTTCCAAAACAATACACTTAAGCCAATGAAAAATCCAATCGTCGAAACATTTTTCAACTGCATTTTTTTCTAACGACTGAAATCGGATGGCTCAAAGTGGTAATTTGAGTTTTGGGGAGAGCAAAAAGTGAGTCGGAGCAATACCAGATGCATATGTTGGTTGTTCGATCATATTTGTTGAGTTTTTGTCAAGAAATTCATTAGCAATGATAGCCTTGAGAAATGGTGCGTTATCGTGGAGTAAAGTAAAATCCATGAGATTTCTGTCCACAAACCTGACCATTTTTGGCAAATTAGACTCGAACTCCGCGATAACTCCCCGATATTATTCTTTAATTAATGTAAGTAAGAATTCCATGTGCACAACACCGCGATGATGAAAAAAAACAGTCAACCTTGACTTTTGAAGGACTTCCAAGTGGTTTTTCGGTTTCGGCTCAGTTGGAAGGGACCATTTCGAAGCTTGTTGACTAGATTGCTTTTGAAACTCGTAAGCTTATGTCTCATCACCAGGATCGGAATTGACTCGTTCTATCATATTTGCTAGCTTTACGTGATTGAATTTTTGAAGAAAAAATTCAGGTGTTTCGGAACTAGTCCAGCGGCAACACGTTTCATGTTTAAACTATCGTGTACAATGTTGTTAATTGATTTGTGAGACAGAAAAGTTATCTCTCTCTCTCACTTAAATGACAATTTTCCGTCAACAATTCCTTAATATTTTTTATGTTGAATATTAATCTTTATTCAGTTGAAAGCGTTGATGACCGACCAGAACGAGGCAATTCCTCCATCAGATCTCCGCTTTCGCCACATGACCGCTTTAATAATTTTTTTAAAAATATTAGGAAGGTTTTTTGTTGCACTTTTTTTTAATATTCCAACATTTTCGCAGCTTCTACCATTTCTTATGACCCATGGACTGCACTGTATAAATCTTCCACGGCAGACCAAGAAGCATTTCCTAGTTGTAATAGACGCAAACAAAAAGTAAACATCAATTCCAAGAAAACGGTGTCGAAAAAAGTGCCGTTTTTGATATTTCACTCAAGCAAATCACGAAACGGGCCGTAAAAAGCTTTGCTTCAAAAACAAGTAAATAGATTTGGTTTGCGGTGAGCTTATACAGCTCTAACACTTCGGCCTTAGAGAGGGCTATTGTATCATAACTAATTTGTTAAAGCAGATCTTTAGCTTTAGATTTCCTCAGAAAACCCTATTTGGAAAAGGGCTGGACATTAGACAGTGGACAATATCTGGAGGATTCTTCATTATCATGGAAGCGTCTACGTAGTAAATCTACTGATAGGTTCAATTTAAGTAGGTGGTTTGTCAACGTGCAGTGCGCAGTTTTAATTCCTGTCTTGAGCCTTAGCTTGAATTTTGACTACTTTGGTGAGATTTCAAGGAATATGTGTTGAGTGCAATTTTGCCCTAGAGTGTTTTATCAGAAATCATTTGATTTTGTTAAGGTGGTTTATTTGAGGTGTTATTTTAAAAGAGCTCTACCTCCACCACCGAACAGAACCGGTTTTGCAAAGGGTGGTTGAATCTAGTTCAGCCAGAAAATCCGCCACTGTGGGCTGGTATTCAATATATGTAGGTCCAATTCTATTTATCAGAGCAAGATTTGAAGCAGCATTGACAGTCACTAGAAATTGCTTCAATGTAATGATTTCAGTGTTTTAAGAGCAGTTTGACTATCAGAGCAAATAAAAATTGGTTTGCCTGCAGTCTGATTTAAGCTGTTGTATCTAAAACACCTGCACGATTGTTGAGTATTGGCCAAAGGCTAAAGAAACGGCTCTCGTTGGAATTTTCTCCGACGATTCTCGCTTTCATGCCCTCTTCCATTTTAGATCCATCTGTTTACCACACTAGGTCGCTTTTAGATAGTATTAGTTTTTCGTGACCTCAATTACGCATACGGGGGATTATTACGAAGAAGTTCTGTTAAAGCAATACTTGGGAAGAATGTCATCTAAAGGTATGCAGAGTTCACGTTATTGCATTAGGGTACCTGTCCTCAATTTGGATATGGATATGAATTCTTGTAAGCCCTTAGATAAAGTTGAGAGCTGCAGTTGGAGTGGACTTGGTGCAGCTGGACATACATATCACTGCACATCTTTGCACTCGTTCTAAACGCTTAATGGTCAGTGGATAGGTTGCAAAAGTTCTTGTCAATTTTCTTTAAGTTTTTTCCGCCGGAGCTTGTGGGTTGGTTAGTTTGAGTGGTGCTACAGGCAGTATCCAATTAGCTCCATTAAGCCGTTTTGGTGCCACACTCTTATCCTGTGCGTTGACGTTTGTGGTGCAGGAAGGTTAAGGTGTATCCGTTATAACCATTCAGTTCTGTTTAGGAATACAAATAGGTCGTCGAAAGTTCCTCTATGTTGGAGAAGAAGGGTTTCACCAGTATGCACATAGCACATAGAAAATGAGGCAATGTTTCCCTTTCGTTAGGGTCATTGTTGCTGTGACAGTGGGGATAAAAGGGTAATCCAATGACCCGTGCTGATTGCCGTGACTCTTTCTATATCAATTGGGGATCTTGTTAGCAATTCGCGAGTTTTTCGTTGGTTATATGAGGGCCACATTTTTCCTGCTGTTGACCAGGTTGTCAAACTATTCCATCTGCAATTAGCTATGTCAAGGTTGTGTGAGAGCACCTCTCCCTTCACTGCGTTCAGTGGAACTGAAACTGGTTCCGCTTTTGAACCAGAATCAAGGGAAGAGCTTAACCTGGCCAATTCGTCTGTCTTTTCATTACCATAAATTTTCCTGCGGCCGGGAACCCAAATTATAGTAATGTCAAATAGCCGACTTAGTCGATCCAGTTCCTCCTTACACTGACTTACAAGCTTGAAGTTGGATCTTACTGCAGCTAATGCTCTAATAGCAGCTTGGCTATCCCACAGGATTGCTGCGGTTAGGTTGTTAGTGTGGGCACATCTTATTGCACGACAAGCTTCCCTTATCACTAAAAGTTCTGCCTGAAAGACACTGGCTGAGTCTGGACGTTGGAGGGAGTTGGATACACCCAGTTTTTCTGAGTATATACCCGCTCCAACTCCACAACTCACCTAGGACCCATCGGTGTAGTAGGTGACATCATAAACAGCATCCGGAACCCCATAACGCCATTTCGTTCTAGCCGGTTACTTGCTGGTAAATGTTTTAGTGAAGTCAAGGCTGGGGATTTCATAGTCCATGTTGTTTTTTGTCAAGTTTGAAGGTAGTAAGCTAAGGATTTTTCCGTATCTATAAAATTTGTATCTCCAGCTGTTAGACTCCTTTAGTCTGATTGCATTATTGGATGTATGTGGTCAGTTTAATGTAGTGAAGGTGTATTGGTAGAAGGTGAGTCAACACGTTCATTGCATCCGTTGGGTATGACTGGATACCCCCCGTGACGCCTATACATGCAGAACGTTGAACCCTGAATGGTTTTTTAATATTGTATGCTTTAGTCAGGGCAGGCCAGCCCACAAATTCTCCATACGTCAGAATAGGGCGCACTACTGAGGTGTAAGGACATAATAGTATTCTTGGCTTACGACCCCGTCTTTTGCCAAGTGACTCCCAGATACCTAGCGCTGCTGGATAGTGAAAGTGCTTGATCGTTTAATTGCAATAGGTTGAAGTTTGAGTTTGTCCAAAACTGCCACCATGATTGCGCTAAAAGCAGGAGAATACCAGGAGGAACCCGATACCATTATAACTACTTCATCCGCGTATGCTACCACTTTGACTTTGAATCTGTTGTTAAGTTGATTCAGCTGTCCGTTCATAGCTATGAGCCAGTAAGGGTGGATATCACCTGCTCCTTGAGGTGTACAGGTGTACCCTTAACTATGAATCTTGTAAGTTGGCTGTTTAGAAGGTCCGCTTGGATAATTCTAGAGCTAAACATTGATACAATCCAGTTCTTACGGTTAATTCCATACCAATGTCAGTGAGAGAGTCGTGAATAGCCCTAGTTTGAATGTTGTTAAACGCTTCTTTAATATCAAGAAAGGGAGCAAGAGTATATTGTTTGAAATAGAGAGATCTCTCAATGTTTGTAATAACCTCATGCAGAACAGGTTCTGTCGATCTCCCCTTGAGGTAGACATATCGTGCTGTGGATATGGAGGTTCTGCTGGGAATGTCCCTTATACATAAACCTAGAAGCTTTCCTAGTGTTTTTAGAACGAATGATGAGAGAATTATTGGTCTGAAGTCCTTAGCAGATTCATAACCCCTCCTCCCAACTTTCGGTATAAAGATTACTTTGACTTTCCTCCAGCTCCTCAGAGTACAGTTAAATCGTATACAGTTTGTGAATATTTTCATTAGCAAGGGTGGAACTAGCTCTTGCGGTTTTTGCAGCATTGCCGGTATTATGCCATCCGGGCCTGGATATTTGTAGGGTGAGAAGCTGTTTACAGACCACAAGATCTTGTCCGTTGTGATAGTGTGGTCTGTGAGGCTCCTCGGACACTTATCAATGTCTCCCTAAGTGGGGATTCATCACGACTAGCTGTACAGCCAGGCAAGCGTGTTTTAAGTAGGATTTCCTATGACTCCTCCGTAGATTCCGTCCTCAAACCATCCTCCTTTTTTATAAAGAAGGAGCTGGAGGGACCCTAAGATAGGATCCTACTTAGTTTTGCCGACTCCTTAAGGTTGTCAATTGATTCTTTCTAAGACCGCTTTTTCGAGTAGTATTTAAGTATTGTAAGTATTTAGGACTTCTTTGTATGGTTGCCAGTTGTTCAGTCTGTGGCACTTATTCTTCTGATGTTTTTGTTTGGGTCAGTTTACTCCACTACTGAGAGAAGAATTTCTTCTTACGCATACTTATAGGACAAGATAATACAAAGGTGACCTAAATAGCCATCTCAAGGGTTTCAACGTAAGAATAAAGTTCCTCCGTATGCCGGTATGCCACACTGACAAAACTAGCCCAGTTGGTGCGTTTAAACATCAAGTCGAAGAGGACCCAATTGTGATCCGAAAAAGATCTTTTAACGGATACTCTCCAATTTATCACACGTAGAGATTCGTTTACCACTTAAGTTGTCAGAGCTTGGAAATGTAAAGGTAGGTGCATTTCCTAGATTTCAAGTGTTAAGATGACAGTTAATAATATATTTATTTAACGGCTTACCTCTAATGTGATTGCACGAGCTGTCCAAAGCGTTGTCCTTGCGTTGTTAGTAAATTGCTAAATTTTGTGTTAATTTAGAACCCATTTTCACCATTTTTTTTCTATTCTACCAGCATACGTTAATATAACTCTTTAATTTATTTAAACAAAACTAATGAAATGCTTAAGTGTTCAAAATTTTGACTGAAATTTAATTTTTGAGAAAATTATTTTTACAAAGTAAATATTTTTCTTTTCAATAATTTTACAGCCATAAGAACCAGTCAAAATAGCGGTTTCGTTTAATCCGTTGCATTTTTTTTTTGTAACGCACTATAAACGTATGCATATGCGTTTCAGCGTTTATTAGAAAATCCATAGAGTGAGGCTGTGCGTGCGTGTGCGTTTGGCTGCATGTGTGCTTGTATGTTTTTCCGCTTGTTAAATGGTTTATTTTAGCTAGAAGCTATTTGAGAATTGCGCACGCATCATAAACAATGCCAAAAACAACAACAACAGTAAGAGCAATCGCCATGCACGCCCGCAACCAGACGGGATCAGCTTTTGTGTGTGAATGTGTATGTGTGTGCTTGCGTTTGGTTTTGCGTTGGTATGCGTGCAGTTAATTGAAATGCATGCGGTGGCAACGCTTGTTGAAAATATCGAGCAGGCAGCTTTTATTGACTGAGTCCACCGCGTCGAGCTTGCTGTATTAAGCTCACTTAAATGTGTGTGCATGTCCGAGTGTGTGTAGTTGTAACTGCGTGTGGGTTTTATTGTTTTTTTTCTTCGTCGCTGGTTTATAAATATATATATATATATCTGTTTGCTCTGTGTGTGTTTGTTCGCTCGCAATAAGCTCTTTATAATAAACTGCTGCTATTTGACATCATGTGCGGCTTGTGCGCGTCGCGTTGTGCGTCTGCAGCTGATTGACTGTATGACGATTGACTACATGACTGACTGTCTGATTTACTGTTAGCTTGAGTGAGTGACTTATTTGTTTCGACCTTGTTGTGAGTTTTCTGTTTTATTTTGTGCACTAGTAAAATTAGTCTTTTATAATTTCAATGGCATGCAATGAATTTTGTTTTCATTATCAATGAATGGAAATATTCAAAAATATCATCCATCTACTCTAGAAAATTGAAATAAATTGAAATGTGTACGAATGTGTTTTCAATTTGTATGAAATTTGTTAGCATTTTCAATGAGTGAAATTTTAGCAAAATTAGTTTTCAGCATATGGCTGATAATTTTGCGATATAATTGTCCGTTTAAAAAGCATTATTATTTCGAAATATCTAACTGATAACTATTTATTTTTGATATTTTTACATAAACAGCCAGAATGCTTTTGTGAAAATTGCGTTGGAAAATTATGGATATTTAACAAGATTTAAGTTGTTCTTAGTAGAGCTTATTTCCTATTTAAGTATTGGTTTTTAGGAGTTAATAAGCAAATTATTGACTTGAATCCAGTACTCGTAAATACCGAATTGCATAAAAGTTGGAACGTGAATTAGCTTGATTTTAATACAATTTGCATAAAAATAGTTATGTTTCTAGCAAATATTAAGTTAATTTTATTATAAAAACATGTAATATAAATAACTAGCATAAAAACCCGTCCTACGACGGGTTGGAAGCATTAACGCTAAACTGTAATTATTTTTTGCCATTACAACAGTGCTTTTACAACATACTGTTCTGAAAAATGTTCAGCCTAAAAGTATCCACATACATAAAAGGCAAGCATGTATATTAAATAAATTTTTTTATGCATACTTTCAGGCTGATCGCAAAAAATAATTACAGTTTCAGCGACATCGGGTGCAGAGCAGCGTGCTTGCCTTTTATATATTAGGATGATTGATCAAACAAAATTTATATTAAAGAAAAATATACAAGCGTTTTACCAAAAAAAAAAATGATCTACTTAATTAAAATATAGTAATAAACGAGTACATAAGCATCGGTTGCAGATGATAGAATTCGTTATAGGAATGTTAAAAACAGAAAAAATTCGTTTATTGTTTAATTACATGGTATGTGCACCTTATAATGTTTGACGCATACCGACGAAGCACCCTATAACATCATAACCAATAAGCAGAAAATTTTGTTGTCCAAAAAGCGCTTTGATTTAATGCTTTGCTTTAACGGTGCGTAGGAAGTTAAGTAACAATAATTTGTACTTAATGACATATTGACTCCTAAGCTTCACACATGGTTTTATACAATGTTTATTTAAGATAAGCGACTTTGCGAAACTCTTTTGGTCCTCATTGTTAAAATAAATAAATGCATATCAAAGCATATATAAGGTAGATGGGAAAAGGGCCCAGGTTTTAAAAAAAGCTCTCAAGAAGTATAAGCTACAGATCAGTGAAGATTTGGAATCTACTCCTACCACAAGAGCTGTATGCAGTGACAGTTAAAGATCATCTGTACTTGTTTCAAAGATTGATTAAAAGACCGTCATAGTTGATTCAACCTATATCAACGTTTTAAACCAGGTTGAGTCTATAAGATTTTCTTGTGCGATCTTCTGCTGTTCCCCATCACCTGGATAGAGTACCTTGAATACAGTTCTTTTACTTTTGCACTTTCAAAGCCTTCTAGTATACAGAGCATTTAATCCTTGATCGACTTTCTGTTTGTAGAATAGTTTTAAGGTTTTTTCCGTTGGTTGAAATAGTAAAGATAGTATAAAACTTGCTTAGTTGACTTCTTTTGATAACAAAGGAGCAGTGAACAGTTCTTGGAGAAGGTACAGGTGTTAACTAAGAGCTCAAATCACAACCGCCAGCGATTGACTGAGTAATACTCCAGCTGATGATGGTCCAGTAAAATCATTCAAACAACACCAAATGGATAATGATATCTAATTATAAAGTTTTACTCACTGAGTTCTATAAAACGATATACTGCTTCGGTGTACGATGTATTGCGATGCTCTTCTTTCAAAATTACAGACTTCTCTCAACGGATTGTAGTGGAAAATTTTATATAAAATTTTATTTTATATATTTCATTATTGGTTACTATGGCTACACTATTTATGGCAATTTTAAAATTTTTTTCACAACAAACAGCCTTCTGCCAACGTATTCTAGTAGTAGGGACAAAGCATGTGTATCATCGTTTTTAAAGCTTACGTCTGAGTAAAATTTAATATTTATTATAAATTTACAGTAAAATAAACAATTCGAATAGAAAACTTCATAATATATGTATCTTACATTGCTGTTGTATTCACACAACTATCATAAAATTTTATGATAAATATTTTTGCAAAATATGTAAACGCTCTAGCAACATTTTTTTATGGTCTTTTTTACCGCTTAAAGTAAATAATAAAAATGTACAAATTTAAGCTTCGTCACAACCTTACTTAAGAAGCGAAGAATTGCTCAGTACAACTATTTTAGAAATCGTTCAACCAATTGTTGACATCTGAGCCCGATAACATTCTGCAAAAAAGTTGCACCAACAAAAAGTCAACCATATGAACAATTTCTTGAATAAGTGGCACAACAAGAGATCACCAGCAACAAAACCCGTACAAAAAAACCAATGCGTTTGCTGGCAGCGCTCGTATCAGCGCACAAGTTCACATTATTGAAAACACTAAATTTGGCATATTACAACAAACATGAAATAATTGAAATTGTTCAATAATTTGCATTTAAAACTACACCTTTTAGTTAAGTAAAATTTTTGGAGTTAATTAAAATTCGACTTTGTTACGACCTAATTTTAGAAGAGAAGAACTGTTCAGTGAAGTGTATTTTAAAAGGGGCTAACCCATTGCTGGTATCTGATCCTATTAATATTCTGCAAAAACAATAAAAAAATTCAGAACAATACGCGCTCGTTTCGGTTTAAAAGTTGAAGTTGTTGAGTGCACTAATTCGACGAATTACAAGACATATAAGATTTTTGAAATCGTTGTATATATTATTTGAGTTTAAGACTATGGATATGATTTAAGTAAATTTTTTTTAATTAATAGGCTTCTTCACGACCTAACTTTAGAAGCGAAGAACTAATCAGTGAAAAATATTTTAAGATCGGTCAACCTGTTACTGAGATCTGATCGCTATAACATGCTGCAAATACGTTGCTCTATGGGAGCTTTGTCCGCTAGCTTCAGTTAATATTTTTTATATATTCAGCTCAATTTATCTCTTAAAAAATAAAAATCAATCCATCTTATCACAATTTGTATTTCTTTTTTTTTTATTTGTATTTCTTTATCTTTATAAATTGTTCTGTTCGAAACGGTGTTCTTGAAGACACATAAAATGTGAATTTTTACAATTTTTATTTGTATCTTAGGGACTGCTCATAAATTATGTAACACGTTTAGGGGGGACGGATTGGTCAGCTGATCTACAAGAATATGCTTGGGGTGACAAAGGATACTTATGTAAAGAGCATGCTCACGTATGAGGGCTCCGAGCGGTAGCATCTTTTGTCCAATGGGGACGAAAAGGGAGCCACTGTGGTCCGCTTCGGTCTATCCCTGATTTATTATGTATATGTAGGGGACACATTAAAATTGTACCCATTTCTACAAGAGGCGAATGAATAGCATTAAAGTTAGTTTTGAATCGCTAATTCTTGGTAGCCAATCATGCTTTTTGTATTCATTAACCTTGAACCGAGTGACTCAAAGGCAAAGAAAGATTATTTTAATGTACACTTTATGCTTTTATTATTTCATTACATTTTATACTTTCAATATATTTTAAGATTTAACTTATGTTCAAGTTTTGTCAAATAAAATTTTGTAAAAAGATTATCCTCCAAGAAAACGGCACGTCAGCGTAGCGCAGGCGAAATAATTTTCTCATATAAGACTAGGAAAACGAACCGATTTTGCGATATGAAAACGTGCAGTATATGTAAACTTTGGAATGAGAGAATTAGACAAAAAAAACTAGTCATTTGAATGTATTGGTACTACAAGGCCAAGGCGTTGCAAAAGTGTAACGTTTACGAACAGTTTTACGTTGAAATAATTTCGTCTTATTTTTATATGAAAAACTATGCAAGTGTTCGTTTCGCAAAAAGCGTTACGTTTATTTTTCATAGAGGGTACCTCTCGTAAAGGTTTTAAGTCAAAGGAAGTTAGGAGTTAACGGAAACTAACTACGGCTCAATAGAATAAAATGTGACCTTGAAAAAATCGGTTATATGAGCTAACCTAGAAAAATGCCTTGGAGGGGTATGTTTTATGAATCAATGCCTCTCAGAAACTATTGGAGTTTTTCAGGCCGACCGTGGTGAAAACTTAAAGAAGTGAAACAACAGTGTTTATTTTTGAATTTTCAATTTAAGTTTCATAACAACTCATTCATTTTTCAATCATTAAATAATATTCCAAAAAGAATAATACAATAATAGGCTTACGGTAACTAAAGTAAGAAACAAATATATTTTGCAACAAAATGGATTTCAGTGTAGTGTAATAACGGCATCCATCGTTTACCTAATGCTTAATTCCAAAATTAAATTTTCAAGATTTTCATCATCTGCAAAGTTAATATTGAAGGCTACACTTAGTACCATAGGCACGAAGTCAAAATTTTACGTTAATTTTGTATTAACGTGTATTGTATTACTTATTACTTACTTAGGTGGCCATAACAACCCGTGTCCGGGTTTCGACAGACCTCATCAGATTTCGTGTCTGTTTTGCACGTGCCTTCTCCAATCGGATACACCGAGTGCGGTTAGGGCTTCCTCAGCCTGGTCCATCCATCGAAGGCATGGTCTCCCTCGTCGTCGTTGACCAGCGACCCTCGCCTCGAGCACCTTTTTCGCTGGAGCTTCGTCGTCCATACAATGGACATGACCCAGCCAGCGTAGTCGCTGCACAGTTATACGCCGAACTACGTCAATGTCTTCGTAGAGCTCATACAGCTCGTGGTTCATTCGGATGCGATGGTCATCGCCGACTCGAACAGGACCGAAGATTTTGCGAAGAACTTTTCTCTCGAACACCCCCAGAGCGGCTGCGTCAGTTTGCGAAACTACCCATGCCTCAGCGCCATAAAGCAGCACAGGTACAACGAGCGTCTTGTAGAGTGTTAGTTTTGTCGATCGAGAGAGGGCTCTGGAACTTAGTTGCTTACTGAGCCCGTAATAGCACCTATTAGCAATTATTGTTCTTCGCTTTATCTCCAGGCTGATTTCGTTTTTGGTATTAATGGCGGTGCCAAGGTAAACGAACTCCTTGACTACTTCAAAGTTATAGCTGCCGGATGAAAAGTGGGAGTCTAAACGCCGAGCTCCCTTGTTTGTAGACAGCATATACTGTGTTTTACCCTCATTTATCGTCAAACCCACTTTGGCTGATTCCTTTTCGATAGCGGCGAAAGCAGCGGTAACATCTCTCTTGGTTCTGCCAACAATATCAATATCATCAGCGTACGCAAGGAGCTGGACACCTCTATAGAAAATGTTGCAATTACGATGCACACCGGCCTTTCGTACGATCCCCTCCATGATGATATTGAAGAGATCGCATGACAGTGGATCGCCTTGCCTGAAACCTCTTTCGGTATTGAAGGTTTCGGAGAGGTCATTTCCTATCTTGACGGAGCTGCGTGTGTTGCTCAACGTCATTCTGCAAAGTCTGATCAACTTTGCAGGTATACCGAACTCAGACATTGTTGCGTATAGGCAATCCCTTCTCGGGCTATCGAACGCAGCTTTAAAATCGACAAAGATATGGTGTGTGTGTCAATTTGATTTTCGTGGGTTTTCTCCAGGATTTGTCGTAGCGTAAAAATCTGGTCTATGGTGGACTTACCAGGTCGAAAGCCACACTGATAAGGTCCAATCAGTGTTTTTGTAATTGGCTTTAATCTTTCACACAGTACGCTTGAGAGATCCTTATATGCGATGGAAATAAGACTGATACCTCTATAACTAGCGCAGATTGTTGGGTCTCTTTTCTTAAGTATAGGGCACAGTACGCTGAGGTTCCAATCGTCCGGCATGCTTTCTGCTAGCCATATTTTGCTGATGAGCTGATGCATGCGCCTTATCAATTCATCGCCGCCGGTTTTAAACAATTCAGCTGACAGGCCGTCAGCACCCGCTGCTTTATTGTTTTTGAGTCGTTGGATAGCAACTCGAACCTCCTCATGGCTAGGTGGTGATACTTCTACTCCGTCATCGTTGATTGGTGGCACTGAACTGCGCTCTCCATGGGCGGCATTGGTGGAATCGTCGCCAGTAAGTAAATTGGAGAAGTGCTGTCTCCACAATCTAAGCACACACACACTGTGTATTGTATTACTTGTATTTAATTAATTGATCTGAATCTTGGTTATACAGTTCTGTTAATGAGAAACTTGGGTTTTTACGAATAAAATCAGTGCATTATTTGATATACATGTTCCATTACGTGCTCGTCGAATCTCTAATATGAGTTGTCCATGGTTCACGAATAGTGTTAAATTGGCCCTTAAGAAACGCAACAAAAATTACAATCGATGGAAGAGTAACCCTACAACTGCTAACTAGAAAGTGTACAAAAGAGCTAGAAATGAAGCTAACAACGCCTTTAAATCATCAAAACGTATTTATTTCATGTCCAAGCTAAGTTCAACACAACCATCGAAAAAACTTTGGAATTACCTTAGGCAGGCTAGGGTATGCAATGTTAAAACTAATGATTGCCGGATAGATCCAAATATTTTAAATGAATATTTTATTGCAAGCACAACTTCTTCCGATAGTAGGTTTCATGATAGTTCAAGAGATTTGCCTTATGAGTGTCTGTTCAATTTTGAGTTTGTTGCTGTAGACGAGTGTGATGTTGCTCGTTGTGTAAATAAGATAAAATCGAATGCCATTGGCGAAGATGAAATATCCATAAAATTTATCAAACTCATTTTGCCATTCATCCTTAGCCCGATGACTCATATTATTAATTATTGCTTCACAAGTTCTAGCTTTCCTGATGTTTGGAAAGCAGCGACACTCATTACTGTAGCTAAAAAATCAAGTGCTAGTGAACCATCTGATTATCGACCTATAAGTCTGCTATCTTCATTATTAAAAGTATTTGAGTCTCAAATAGCCTTTCAAATCACGGAGAATATACAAAAGTTTAACCTTATGTCACCACTTCAGTCTGGTTTTCGGCCAGGCCACTGCTGCTCTACGGCTATTGTTAAGATCTTAGACGATATTAGAATCGCATATGATCTGGGGCACATAATCTTGCTTTGCTTGTTAGATTTTTCCAAGGCGTTTGATTAGATTGATCATACCATATTGTGCAAAAAACTTAAGATTATCTTTGGTTTTTCAAGCACAGCAGTCCGTCTGTTACATAGTTATTTAAGCCGAAGATCTCAAAGAGTAAGGGTGGGTCTGTCTGCTTTTAGTTACTTAACCTGTGGGGTGCCTCAGGGTTCTATACTTGGTCCCCTTCTATTTACAATGTTCATTAATGATATCTTCAGCAAATGCTGCCATGTTACCATGCATGCATATGCTGATGATCTTCAGTTGTACTTGTCCAGTCCTATTGGCTTTGTAAATGAATTATGTGTTAAGGTTAACGAAATATCTGATTGGGCTAAAGCCAATAAATTGCTTCTCAATCCCTTAAAATCATATAGCTTGCCGATTTTTAAAGCTCGTTATGATGTTCTTGGTATACCGTCTATCTATCTATCCATCATGTTAAAAATCTTGGATACTATATTAACTCCAAACTATCTTGTGAAGATCATATAAATTCGGGTGTGTGCAAAACATACTTTGTCCTAAGGAACTTGAGGTGGACTGCATTATTTGTACCTATCGAGACCAGAAGAAGGTAAGTGATCCAGCTTATAGTGCCAATCATTTCTTACTCAGATGTTGTGTACAGTAAACTCGATTCAAGATCCAAATTAAAGTTACAACTTGCGTTCAATAATGCTGTCAGATATGTATTTGGTCTAAGGAGGTTTGACCGCATCAGCCAGTTTTAAGCAACAAAGTACTTGGTTGCAATATATTTAACTACATGGATGCTAGAAACTGCATATTCTTCCACAACTTGATTTATACACAGACACCTCGATATTTATTCGAAAAACTTCAATTCTGCAGATCGATAAGAAATATGAACCTTATCATTACAGTGCATAATCTTTTGAACTCCAACAGACTTTTTTTTGTCAATGCCATTAGTTTATGGAATTCGCTGCCTTTAAGAATCAAGATGATCTCAAACAAACGTAACTTTAAGCATGAAATTTTCATATATTTCTCCTAGTCTCTAACTATTACCTTATATTTTTTTTTCCCTGTTCTTATCTTATTTAATCTTTAGTATCATACTAAATTAACTCATTTATTAATTGTTTTTATTACTTGTTTAAGTTCTCCAATATATTTCATTAATTAATTTAATTTATTTATTTTTTTATTGCTGGTTCTTAAAAATTTAAAATTATCACCTTAACTTAACTTAACTTAACACCTAAGTAATATTTAACTGTTGTTTATGATTTGTTGTTATTTTCTAATCAATTTTTACTGCATTTAAGGGGGGACATGACATTGGCAGTTTTTTGAAATCGACTTTTTTTTTAATAATTTAGTATTTTAGTAAATATTAAGATTCTAAGAAAAAAATTTCATGGAAAAATTCCTATGGGTTCAAAAGTTACAGCCGGATTAGTGAGAGCGCACTTTTAATTTTTCCGTTACCTACGTACGGCAGCTGGTATATACTTGTTTTACTTGCTACCTGACTTTTGGTGGTTGTTATTTCGTACCTTATAGTATAGTTATTTGCAAATGTTTCAACTACTTGGCATCACCATAGGAGCAACAGTATTGAATTTTTCCAAAGGAAATGATGCAAATCGTTTGAAATGAGCCAGAGTGAAGGCATATGAAGCTTCAAAAGAAGCCCGAATTGCTAAACGATTGCAAAAAAACTATAAAAAACAGCCCAACACAAGATAACGAAGGCATACAGTACGAAGCAGGCATGGCAGGTTGAAGGTAACCTTTTTTTTCTTTGTTCACAAACTTTGAACGCGTTTATCTCGAAACCATGTTTTTCGTACTGGTTGCGGCACTAGCGGGTTAATTTTTTGACGAAATTTTTTTTTTTTTTTGTTTTTTTTAACTTGATTCGCTATCGTATGACACGAGCTTTTTTTTAAATTTTTTTTTTCGATTTTTTATGAATTTTTAAAGTCAATATTTTTTTCGAAAAAACACACTTTCAAATTTGGAACATCACCAAAGATTTAAAAAAAGTTTTAAAAAAAAAAGCTCCATTTTATTTCCAGATCGGACAATTTTTGCAACTCCCAGCGCTGCAACCACGAGGCCCCGTTTTTTTCTCTGCCGCCAGTTTGGAGCTCTATAAAACCATGTTGGAGTGAAAAATATATTTTTTTTAATTTTTTTTTTTTTTTGTAATTTGTTCAATTCTCTACAATAATAAAAAAATTTTGGAAAAATGTTTGTTTTTGACTGAGTTATAAATTTTTAAAAAAGGTCTGTTTTCTCTGCCGCGAATGTCTTGTCCCACCTTAAAAGACATTGTCTTATATGTGAACATTAATTTTGAAATAAATAAATAAAATAAAATAAATAAAGCTTTAAATAAAGAATAAATCATCAAATTTTCGATTAAAGAACTCTTTTCTCATAAAAATTTATGCAATATTTATTTTTCAACTCAACCGCGCTTAATTTGTAATTTGGAACAATCAAAAGTATGCAAAATTTTCACATTTACACTTGCTGCATACTGATTATAATGCAGCTTCATTAATCTTTAAACCGCCGCAAAGTATGACATTTATATTCTTCTCCTACCCCCCGTTCCCTCCCTGCACCCTTTTTGTACTGAATTCAAGCGACATCTTTTCCGTAGACTGATAATTTATAACATAACCAAAGCAGTACCATAACAATTGAGCTACAGGACAAGAACAACTTCGAAGCATCCTAACGCTATGCAATGGTTATTTCACCAGCAAAGTATTCTTAAGTTTGCAACTTTTGTTGTTTTATTTTATGCATTATTTTTTTCTAATTGAAGTTGTAGGAAATTTTAATTTTGCCTTTCTTTCAGTGTTGCTGCTGCTATTGCTGTTGCAATTTTCATTTGTATTAAGAAACTTCTTCAGTTTATTGCATTAAATATACGCGAGAGTATGCAAGGAAAACATGAAAATAAAAACAATCAAGATAGCAGTAAATAACAAATAAATTGTGGTAGCGCTTTGTGGCGTGGCTGCAATTGATGTAGTTGCAGGAACAATAAAATTTCCTAAATGCACAACTGACAAAGCATACAAAGAAATTATGTGGTTTCTCAAAACAATTGCAGTACACTTTTAGGCAGCATTCTAAAATACACTTGCAAAAGCATTTTCACTCATTGTAATTGGCAATTATTTCAAGTAAATAAATTCAATTTTAACAAAAATGTTGACAATAAACATTTTTTACAGAAAAAAAAAATAATGTTGCATACTTGCTGGCACTACATTTAAAACAAAAACGCTTATCAGTTTAAAAACACATTTTCATATTTAACTCAGCCAACAATGTATTTAATTAAAAAAAAAGCAAAATTAAATCCGTATTAAAAATAAGTGTTGCCTACGCTATAATGTAATTTAATGTCATGTATTGTATTTAACCCATTTTTGTTTAAACTTGCACCTGCAATCCGTGCCATGCAACAACACCAACAACAATAGCACTCAAATAGTGGCTATTGTTGCAGCAACGTGTAATATCAACAATAATCATAATTATTGCCGTCATGTGTTGGTCAGTGTTTATCCCTGCTTTGTTTTCTTTCTTTTTTTTTTTTTTTGAGTGTTGCTCGTTTTTTGTATTGTTTTATTTTGTGCACTGGAACATGCAACACTTGTTTGTAAATGCGTAGTATGTTTGTTGTTCAGGCCAATAACACACAGCAACAAAAACAACAGAAGCAATGGCAACAAATAATGATAACAACAACAGCAGAACATAACGCGCAATTTAAATGCAAAATGAGTTTGAAAGTGGCAACAACAACAACAGCAATCAGCCAATATGAGCATGCAGTTGGAATAAAAAGCGACTACAATGCGGATGAAAAGGATTTACATAAGGTGCGGCTTAGGCAAGGGATTGTAAGGCTTTTGTGGCTTTTGTTATAAAGTTTTTTTTTCGTAACGGATTTATGTGCTAAAAAAACTCTTTGTTTTGAGAGGTAAAGTTAACCTTTAGAAATTTACTTTATTTTTATTATTTAAATCTGGTTTAAAAAAAAAACACAAAAATCTTATTCTCATTGTTATATTGTGAGCACAAATGCAAGAAATTTCCATTAATTAAAATTTTTATGCGCTACAATATTATTGCGGAGATTTCTTCTTATTTCGGAGAAGGTATTTCTAGCGACTTTTAGAGTTTTTAAAAATTTTTTTTTTTTTGAAGTGAAAATTTCTAAAGTATAGGAAATTTGTTGAGTTTCGAAAAAGTGTCAAACGTTTTCACATAAAAAAAAAACAATTCAAATGCATTTAAAAAATGTGCATGCAGTTTTAATGTTTTTCGACTATAAAAACACATATTTTTTTCCCGCATACTTTAAATATGCACAAGTAAAGTGAAAAAAGTTTTAAATTTCTTTGAATTGGCTGTTTTCAAAAATATCCCTTTAAGGGAAATTTTTTCGTAGAGAAGGAAATTTATTGAGTTTTGAAAAAAATTTTATTTTTAGTTGTTTTAAAGCAAGTCAAATAATGCATTTAAAAAATTTCCCTGCATTTTAAATGCTTTTTTTTTTTAAATGGAAATTTGTATTTTTGTTATATGTACTTTTCCTATGCAGGAATAGTATTTTGATGATTTTTCATGGGATTTTCTGCGATTTTAAGAGTTTTCAAAAAATTTCCCTCAAAGGGACATTTTTAAAAATCTAGATCATTTTTTATGTTACTAAAAAAACCAAACGTTTTCACATAAAAAAACAATTCAAATGCATTTAAAAAAATTTGCATGCAGTTTTAATGTTTTTCGACTATAAAAACACATATTTTTTCACGCATACTTTCAAATATGCACAATTCAAGTGCAAAATTCTTAAATTTTTAGAAGTGGCTGTTTTTATATAAATTTCCCTTAAAGGGAAATTCTTTCGTAGAGAAGAAAATTTATTGAGTTTTGAAACAAATTTCATATGTAGTTGTTTTAAAGTTAGTCAAATGCATTTAATAAATTTCCCTGCACTCCGAAAGCAGTTTCGAGTATAGATATGTGTATTTTTAACGCTTTTTTTAATAATTAACAAATATTACATAAAAATCCTCTAACTTTTTCGAAATGGCTGTTTAGTAAGTTTTTCTACCTAAATTTTGGCATTACCAATATCCATTACTTGATATTCTTGGATTAAAAAATTAAAATGCGATTTTTGTGTCTTTTTCAAACTAGATTTCAATAATTTAAGAAAAAAATTAGTTAACCTGTGCTTAAGGTAAAATTTCCCTTTTAGGGAAATTTTTTAAATTTAAGGAAATTTGTATATTTTGTCAAAAATACTCTTTCTCTAAAAGAGAAATTTTACCTTAAGCACAGGTTAATTAAACTTTTAATAGTATTTATGACTAAGAGAACTGACCATTTAAGAAAACAATAAATTTTTCGTTACTGTATGTATGTATATATATCAATTAAAATATATTAAATATTGTTTCTTAACTATATTAAATATTGCGCTTAAAAAATTTATTAATATTTGACAGATATTTCGCAACATTCAGAGTACTTTCTAGAATTTCAGGATGTTTTCTTATTTGTAATTCTTTTACGTAAAAGTAGACTGAAAATTTTCATGTTGCACATTCGTCAAAATATCATTAGATATACCTTTTTTTATACGCAAAAAATGTTTAACGTTCTAATTTTAAGGAAAAAATGTTTTTTATTGTCATTTTTACTAATTTCCTTGATTTTCAAAAATTTCCCTTTTTTGGGAAATTTTTTTTCTTTGAGGAAAATTTTTATTTTTTGCACAAAATTTACTAAAATTTACACATAGAATAGAATTCTCAAATTTTGCTAGCAGTATTTGAAATGTATTGCAATTTCGATGCTTTAAATTCGGCTTAATGCATCTCATTACATAATTTAACTTTAAGCATGCACTTTGTTGCACCTAACCACCTTCCCTCACACATTCACCACATATAGGCAAACATAATGAATGTGTAATAAATTAACTGTATGTATACTCATGCGAAAAAAATGTTTAAATATTTCTACGAGTTACTTTTTTAATTTTTATTATGTTCGTTTTTATTTAATATTGATACAATTTCCAGCACATTTAATAAAAAAAAGCAAAAAAGAAAAATGGAATTAACACTAAAAAATTTGCAAAACAGTTAATTTTTTCATTGACATTTAGCCAGCAATCACAACAACAATTGACAGCTTTTACACTTGCATGAACTTTGCAACATGCTGCTGCTGTAAATTTATCAAAATAATTAAACTTCCTCTCTTTTTTAATGTTGCTCCAACATAACACAGTCACGTTTGTGTTAATATTTTAAATTGTTTAACTTTTTATTGTAGCTGTTTTTGTGTGTGTGTGTGTGAGTGCATTATGCGTTTTTATGTATGCATGAAGTTACGAACTTTTTTGTAATTATTGAAAATAAAACTATATTTGTTTGCTTATTAGTATACATTTTATCGTTAAAAACACTTGTTTTCCCCTTTTTTATTTTTCTTTTCGCTTTTTGATTCAAAATTTCCACCCCAACGCGCTGTATATTTTAAACTATTAAAAATGCATTGAAAAAAATGAGCATACAAAATTATAGAATTAAACTGACAGCAAAATCCGCTATTAAGCGCTATTAACGGCAGTCATTCATTAATTTGTTGTATTCACTGAATATGTCAACAAGGTGACAGCATGAGTTCAATGGCTACCATAGATTCGTAGGTAGTTTTCAACTTAAATTTTTAAATTATTTCATATTCCTAAATTTATTTAAAAAATAAAAAAAAAAACTCACACTCAGACGCTTAGAATATTAATATGCTTCCTATTTCAAGGCTTAAAAAAAAATTGAAAGAAAAACTATACTAAAAGAAGCTTTAAACTAATAAAAAGAAAACTGCGTATCATGAATCAATACCGGTTAACGTTCTTAAAATTATTATGCTCCAGCATACTTTGCGGCTGGTATACTAGCCGTAAGTGGCATTTGTTGTGTTGGTGTTTATTAACGTTAATGTGATTTATAATGTTTTCTTAGAAAATTATGCAGTATTACAGATGGTATTCAAGATATCGAAGAATGGGAAGCGGATGTGCAATATAAGCACACAAACATCTGCGTGTGTGTGTGTGTGCATACATTTCTTTGTAAGTGTGCTAGTTACGAGCCATTACCGATGTTGTGAGCCATAGTGACCAATATATCGCCGCTAACGTTTATAAAATTTTACTATGAATACTGCACGGAAAAGGAATTTTTTTATTTATTAAGGGCGCCCTACATTTATAAGTTTTGGCTTTATGTTGTTTATTATGTGGTTATTGCTGCATGGGGAGTTCTGTGGTCCTTCGGTTATTGGCATAAAAAGAGAAAGTAATATATAACGAGTAGACAAAAATGAAAAGTTGAAAGCATTAGGTAGAGTGTATAAAATTGCTACCACTTAAGTTAATATTGTAAGGCTATAAAAAATCCTTTTACTTATGGTATCCTTTTGTATACATAACTTCATTTTTTGTTATATATGAACTTGATATGAGTTTATTGTAAGAATTGTAGTTGAACTTGAGACACAAGTAAAAATGCATAATATTTAAAGCTGTTAGCGCTTCCTTTCACAAGGGAAATTTTGCAATAACATTTTTGATATTTTTAACTACAAAATATTTTGAAACTATGTTGTTTAAGCACAAGAATCATACAAATCAGGTCATTCTAAGAGAGGTTAAGATAATTTAAGAACTAGTGGAAGCATATCGTTAGTCATTTTCCTTTAGCTTATGCAGTCAGTAAAGCACTTGGACTCTTGTTTTGAAGTTCTGACAAGTAAAAAATATGAAATTTCTAATGTTTTGACTTCAAATTACGTAAATGAGTATAATAGCATAATAATATATTGGTTTCTTTAGTAAAAATAAAAATTTCCCTTGCTTGAAAAAAATGTCCCTTCAAGGGAAATTTGATAAAAACATTGACATTTGATACTGCTTTTAATAAATGACAACTTTTTCAAACAACACAAAAAAAAATCATCATTTCCAACACAAATCAATGAGCATACAAGTCAAAGTCAAGGATATCTTTTAATGGAAACTTTCACCACAAACATCCATAATAGTAAATTACATCAATTTAGAGTTTTTTAGTTCCTGTTAAAATTGCTTAAAACTAAATTGCTTTTTAATTATGAAGAAGAAAGGCATTTATTATATATACATTTGTTACGAGATGAAATATTTGAAGCTCTAAGAAATGTCATGCAACATTGATTTTGTGAGGAATTGCAGAAATTACCAGAGTTTGAAAAAATTTTATTGCTGACAGTAATTTTTTCGATAAAACATTAAAATAAAAATATTACAAAATTAACAATATATTTCTTAAAAAAAAAACAGACATTCAAAATGTGTAGAATTTTGTAAATTTTTTTTTTAATAGCTCTAAAACAACTTTTCCACATTTCCCACAAAAAAGAGGAAAGGGCCATTTTCATGTTTTAAACTTAGCTAATTGTTTTGAAGTTCTGACAAGAAAATAAAGATTAAATTTGCAATGTTTTAACTTCAAACTAAATCAGTGAGTATAACAACATAATATTATATTGATATATTCAGTAAAAATAAAAATTTCCCTTGTTTGAAAAAACTTTCATTCAATGGAAATTTGATATAAGAATTTTGATTAAATTTTGCTTTTAATAAATGACAACATTTTCAAACAACACACAAAAATTATAATTTCCAACACAAATCTATGAGCAAGCAAGTGAAGGATATCTTTTTAACGATAAGTTTCGGCAAAAAAATATATGAAATTATCATATCAAATCAATTCAAAGATTTATGGTGCCTCATAAAATTGTTTAAAGTTAAATTTTTTTTTTATTTTATGAATAAGAAATGGATATTTTTTCAACAGATTTGTTAAGAGATGAAATCTTTGATGCTTTAAAAAAATAAAAATAATTAATTTAATGCGATGCCAAATTGATGTTTTGCGCAAAAATCAAAACTTCTCATGCTTAAAAAATTTCCCTTCTGGGGAAATTTTGCAAAAACATAGAGAATGTATTTATTGCGTACAACAATTCTTTTTTACAGATAGTACAATAAAATCACAATTTTAGTCACAAAAAAAAACCCTAAAAACTAACAAAATTTTCTTTAAATTTTTGATAAATGGTCTAAAACAACTTAAGGAACTAACATTTAAAAGAAAAAACAAATTTCCTTTTAGAGAAAAAATTTCCCTCAAAAGCGGACATTTTTTGAAAACACAAATTTAGGATTTAAAACGTTAACACCAGTAAGATTGCGTTATTTTAATTAATTTAAATAAGTTTTGCTGCAACTCAAGCATTTGAATTTAAATAAGAGCCGATTTATGTGATTTCTCATATAAAACAAATTATATTTCTACACTAAATAAATAAAAATTAAATTATTTAAAATACCTATAAAAATATGTGCTGTATTTTTTTTTCCTTTTTGTATAAACTATTTTTTCAAATATAAAAAATTTAAAAAAGTTTTTCAATAAAATAAATCTTTTTTAATTAAAAAAAAATTTCAAAAATTGATTAATTTTTGGCTGTGCACTATCATAAGGCATACAGTGTAAATTTATTGTTTAAATAACTGCAATAAAAAACATTTGTACAAAGCTAAAAACAAATGTATTGCAGCAAGCAGCAGGTTAAACAAGTCAATTTCATTTCCATAACATTACAATAAAACCCCAAAGTATTCACCTCAAAATCAACACAATAAGTAGGATTCTAGTTTTAGTTCTTAACTCTTGGAGCAATCAGTGCAACAAAAGAGGTTACAAGTAAAACAGAAGCTGTAGCAGCAGGTTTTTTGTGGTACCTAGAAATTACAGGTATATTTTACACATATAACAACACATACACAAACAAAGCACAATAGCCAAACACACACACACAATCACAAAGCCATATACAGAATTTTGGCATCAGTGTTTTAAACTAGCTAACATGCGGTTTGAAAGCTTTTTGCTTAAGGATTCAAGACTTATTGACTTAAATGTTAATAAATTTGAATTAGAAATATGTTAGTTTGATTGTGTGCAAGTGGGTGAGTGTGTATCTATGTACTTTTGTATGCGTGTACTGAATTTTTGTATATGTATTGTTGCAGCATGTGTGTGTTTTATGTTAGTGCTCTTTTCCTTTTGAAAGCTTTCATTTAATATTCTAACAATATAATTTATTTTCTATTGTTGTGGTTAAAAATTAGCAATAATGGTCAAAATATAAATGAAATTCTACTGAGCCTTGATATATAAAATAGTTCTATTTTAAGTTATATGCAAACGAATTGTAAATTCACAAAAATATATTAATTTCAATTAAAGGCAAAGTGCATGAAATGGTTGACAGAACATTAGGCAAAATGGTGTAGCAGAGGTTGACAGAGGCTTTGTACTTGGTTTCTCAACATTGCTATGTAAACCAATATATTGCTTTTTAATGTATGCAATAATATTTATGGATATTTATGTAAACTAGTAGGTAGGGCTGACAAATACTTCAAAGTGGTATGAGAGAAAGAATGAAAATTCAAATTGAAGCTCAAAATTTGGTTTTGACATTCAAATATTGTTAAATACTTTTAAGACACATGATATAAAAGTGATTTAATATGATAAAATAAAAATATCCCTATTTTGAAAAAAATGCCCCTTCGAGGTAAATTTTGCTTGAACATCAGAAACATGTTTTTTAGAACATATGAAACAGTTCTCTCAATTTTAGCGTAAAAATATTATCCATTCCGATATAAATTAAGTATTAAATATGCATTACAGATATTTTTATCTGATCAAATACAACTTTATATTTTATGTATTTTTTTTTTTCTCAAATAAACACACAAGCAATTACGTATACAAACTACTAAGTAGAAATAATAGTAATTTCTGAGACATTACCATTGCTTGTAGAGGGCACGCGTACAAAAGAAATAAAGCTCAAGAGCTAGTTGTTATTATAATACATAGAACGCTTTACTGGTCTTGCATTAATTTCTTACTTGCTAGAAATTTTCTTGGCTATGTCTGTTAAGTTACATACAATAAACACTGATATTGTTTCATCTTTTTGTTCTCTTAATACAAATTTATAGAATTGTTAGATAATTTTTTCTGAAGAATCAACGGATGTTGCATATTCGTTCGAATATTATTATATAAATTATTTTTAACTCGATTTTAAACTTTAAACGTAATTAAAAGTAAAATAAATAATGCTTTTTGTGGGCCTTTTTATAGATTGCCTTGTTTTTGAAAAATTTCCCTTTTTTTGGAATTTTTTTTTTTAAAGGAAATTTTAAATTTGAAGAAAAATTGCTATAAATTTATTAAAAATAATTTGTTCAAGTCAAAAAATAACTGCAAAAATTATCGAAAGTAAGAAATAATCTGCTATATATGCATAACACCAACTACTTACTGCAAACAAGCTAAGAATTTAAGCAATAATCAGTCAATAAGTCAATGACAAATTAAATGTATATGTAACCAATATTCTCAAGCAAAATACATAGAAAAGCCAAGTATTTCACAAACAAACAAAATAGTACTTATAAGTAGGCACCATTTATAGACGTTTAAAACATATACCCCTCTTAAGGTAGACAACAAAGAAAAAATAGAACAATATAACTTAAATAGTTTACTTTAATTACAAATTAAAGTTAATTCAATGCAGTAAATGTACTGGAAGTTGTTGTTAATGTCAATATCTATTCTAGCTTCAATCTGTGTACTATCTTATGCCCATCTAGATATTTATATATCATCTAACAACTGTCTTTATGCATTCAATCGAATATTGACTCATCAGTCTCAATGATAGAGTGACACATAATTTAACAACACTTTTTCACTTGTGAAGCCCAAACAAAACTTTGCAGTATTCAGCTTTATTACTAACATAAAAACAACTATATGTAAGCAGACATTAAAGCACATTCACACAAACACACACCTAGAAACACATACATGCATATACAAAATGTACTTGTCACTACTAGTCATAGATATTTGTTTATGTGCATGTCTAATATATTCTTAGATCTTCATGTATATAAATTGACTTAAAATCAGTTGATGTGAAAACTCATTGAATCGAGTTGACATTTTCACATGAATGAGTAACTAAGAGTGCGTAAGAGAGAAGAAGAGAAACGAGTTAAAGCAAGACATGTTGAAGGATGAATTTGTAAGTAAATAAAATAAAGTGAGTTTTTTACTATTGAAGCTTTCAAAAGATTTTTTAAAGTTTTAAGAAATTAAACTACATACTTTCTTAGGAAAAAAAACTGTGAAAGCTATTCACAATAAAGTTCACAATAACAACAAACCGAGAGCATGATCAAGATCACAAAGAAAATCATGCTGGTGAGAACTTTTAATTAGTACTGTAGCGGTTTAAAGATTAGCAAAACGATGAAAGAAGAAAGCTCATTTAGACTCATTTGTTATGATTTGAACGTATTATTTATGCTGCAGTAAGCAAAAGCATTCAAAATTCATAAGTTTTAAGAAATTTTCCCAAAAAGGGAAATTTTTTCTAGAAAGGGAAATTTTTATTTTTTCACCATCAATGAATATATTACAAGTTTGTTAAAGTTTACAAATTGTGGGATCAAAACACTGCGCAATTGGATGAAAAATTTAGAATGTCTGAAATTTCTTATCCAGAAAATCATAATTTTAGTGTGTTACTTTTAAAACAATATGTATCGAGGAATTAAAAAAATGCACAACATTTTAGCAAAATTTCCCCTCAAAGGGAATTTTTTTATACCGATCGTAAATGTTTTTCCCCAAACACGAAATAATTATTTTATCACGTAACATACAAATTTTCGATATTTCGGAGCGAAAAATTGCTCCCACTGCAACTTAAGGCAAAATAAATTTCCTTAGATGGGAAATTATGGTATTATTGTGATGCGTATGGTTTTTAAAGCTGCCAAAAGCAATAAAATAGAAATTAGCTAAGTTTTTGCAAAATATCCCCTAAGTTAATTTTTTTTTCCAAGGTGGAAATTTTATTTTTTTTTGCAGAAAAACAATATTTTATCACGTTTTGCAAGAAATTTTTATATTTTATAGAATGTTTGAAATTTTCTTCTATTAGAAATTATGATAATATTGTTCCGAATGAAAGAACAGCTGTCATAAATAATGCAATACAAATTTCTTTAGTTAAGCAAAATTTCCCTCAATGAAAATTTTGCCTTTCGAGAAAATTTTTATTTTTTGCTCGCACATCATTATGGTAACCACATTTTTTTTTTAATCTACTGAAATCAGTTCAATATATTCTCAAAATCTTCTCAAATTTGTACTCTTTTTTCAACAACTCTAACAATTCCAACGAGTTTTTAAATAAACATGTTAATTTTTGCCAACTATCTTAGAAAGCATCAGAAATTAAATATGAAGTTCCAATAGCTACATATGCATTCAACTTAATTAATCTTTCAATGGCATTTTCAAAATTAGATTCCTTTTCTATTCCATCCGTAGAGCAGCACATTCGGACGATCATGACGATGAATACGACGACGACTACGAATATCTGCAATTTGTTACAACAACCAATTTTGCTGCCGCAGCTCCAGTGTTGCTCACATAAACAATTAAACCGCACACAGACACACAAGCATACATACACACTAATACACACACTTAAACATTCGATATGCATGCAATTTATTGATGATGCTTTTAAGTTATTTCCTGCCCTAACACACTCGCACAGACAAATGTTGAACTAAAAAAAAAAAATATAAAAAAACTATGAAAAATCCAACTCGGCAACAACGTTGGGGCTAAAAAATAGAAATAACAAATGTGTGGATGTGGGCGTGGAAGTGGGTGGTAAAAACGAGCATGCATAGAAATTGATTTTTAAATTAATAAACGTTTTGGTCAGTTACAAGAATTACAAATTTATGGCCAAAATAAAGCAAAAGTGAGGAAAAGAGCGAGAAAGATATAAACAAAATGGCAATAGAAAGCTTGGTTGGAAGAATAAAGTATAAAGGAAGTAACGACAAATAAAATTTTAGTCAGCCACTGGTTGGCTACACAACAATTTTTTGCATATAAATCTTTGTGTTTTCTTTAATGCTTGCACGTATTTTTATACCAGGCACACACACAAACATATGTTTAAATGTACACTTGCAATTTGCAATATTTCTATCTTTGTCTTCATTTTTTTGTAACTCTTGTTTTTTTTTGTGTGTGTGTGTTTCAAAGCACATATTTTGCTTTGGTGGTTTTAATTCTATTTCCACTATAAATTATTTTGTTCTCTGTGCCTCGCCTTTTATAATGGAAATAAAATTCAATGTGGCGGTGAGTTCATATATTTTGTTGGGTGTATGGAAGGAGGAGAAAAAGCGTTGGTTAAAGGGTAAAAGCAAAACAAAAAAAAAATAAATAACTAAAGAAGCTCAGTTCAACGGAACAACCAAGACAGATAGTAAAATTTGTACCATGCAACTAATTACATTTGCATATTTGTGGTTGCCATATTTTTTTATTTTGTTTTTAGTTGTATATTCTTTATTTTCGGTTTTATTACTCGTGCCAGTACAACGGGTTGAATTGGAATTTTTTGCGAACAAATTAACAACATTTTGAAAATTTCAAGCATTTTTGCCATAGCTAGAGTTACGAGA
This sequence comes from Coremacera marginata, assembly GCA_914767935.1. Taxonomy (NCBI): domain Eukaryota; kingdom Metazoa; phylum Arthropoda; class Insecta; order Diptera; family Sciomyzidae; genus Coremacera; species Coremacera marginata. Next base: position 153,962,328 of record OU612045.1, read on the forward strand.
TTTTTCACTACTTTTGTGCATGTGTGTTTGTGTTAATGTAAAGTAATTAAAAGCTTTTATGTTTTATATGCAGGCAAATTTTGCTGAATTTTCAATTTCCAGTTTCTGTAAGAATAATCTAAATTGTAGCCGGATTTAATAAGCAATTTTTCGATAAAAATACGTAATAAATAAAATAAAAAATTGACATCGTTTACTAAGTGAAATGAATTTAAGCAAATTGAATGAGTTATAAATGCATACAGCCCTGTTTTGATCCAGAAATATGCGAATTACATAGAAATGTGATTGTAGTATCATTTTCGGTCAAAAAATAAAAATTTCCTTTTTCTAAAAAAAATTTCCCTTTGAGGGAAATTTTGCAAAAGCGCAGAAATTTGGTTTTTAAGTGCTTATAATAGTGATTATATAGATTTTATCATCATTTTCAGCCTTAGGAAATTTCAGATATCCTTAAAAGGGTTATTGAAAAGTTTTGTTACGTATTTTGAGCATGATCTTTTGAGCATTGAAGCAGTTAAGCATTACAAATAAATTAACATATAGTTTCGAATCTTTTACAAAATTGATAAATATTTTTCATATGTGCTGCATGAAATAAATGTTTGGCGTTAAGTAAGAAAATTATGTATGTATCGATTACTGCTACTACTACTAATGACAAAAAAATAAAGTAAAAGTTTCCCTTCGATGCAAAAAATTTCCCTTCAAATTAATTATTATAGCAGCGCATTGAAATAATAATATTCTTGCAGGGAAATCATCGAAAGTCAATTTTAGAAATATGTTCTATCACAATTAAAAAAAGAAATTGTGCATATATAGTATGAAAGACGTCTACTTATTTATTTAAGTATATATTTGTAATAAGAAAATAAAATTTATACTAACATAAAAAAATTTCGCTTTATGGTAAGTTTAATACAGATTCTAGAATATATCAAAGAAACTTAAACGGCATAAAAAAATATTTCCGGTTGAAAAAAAAATTTCTATCACACTTTAGAATTCCTCTTTACAGAAAATTGACTATTGACTCTTTAATAAAACAAAATCATGAAGAATAAATAATTTGTGATAGAAAAATAAAAGTTTTCAGTGCATAAAAAAATGTCCCTTCATGAAAAATTAACTTTTGAAAATTATTTTAATTAAAAGGTTTGCGGTGAGAAAACAAAAATTTCAGTAGCATTACAAAAAATTTTCCCTTCATGGGAAATTGACTACTTACATAAAAATATGCAAGCGCTACGTAAAAAATTAAAAAAAGTTTTCCGTTGAGAAAATATAAATTGTCCTCTCATAAAAAAATGTCCTTTCATAGAAATAGACTACTGACTCAAAAAAAAAAAAAAACAAATTAAAGAGATGATAACACGATAAGCAATAAGAACACGTAAATTGCCCAGTGATAAATAAAACGTTCAAAAAATTCGTTTGATTCCTATCATATAAGACTATATGTCATTATGAAATTTTAACTTTTGACAATAAAATATGTCCATTATATATAAAAATGTATAAAAAAAGTAATTTGCGTAGAAAAATAAAAAATATTTGCATCGCCTAGATTTTCCTTAATGTTGTATAAATTTATATAGAAAAATATAAATTTCCCTCGCATTAAAAAAGTTCCCTTGACGGAAAATTCGCTCTTGACTCTTAAATACATTGATGCTGCATAGACCATTATGAAAAAAAATTTTCGATAGAAAAATATAAATTTCCCTCGCATTAAAAAATTGCCCTTCATGGAAAATTTACTTTTCGCTCATAAATATGTCAACGATGCAGAAAACGTTATGAAAAAATTATTTGTGGTAGAAAATATGAACTTATCGCACATAAAAAATTTCCCATTAAGGGAAATTTTCAGGGAAAAATTTCAACTTCTTTGGTAGCAGCAACTTTTCTCTAGAAGCAATTCACTCGAAGCCAATGTCCGAGTCGAAATAAATTCATATTCAGCTCAATCCTTTTATTTTGTTGTTTTTGTTACTCTTCAATTCTTGCCAGTTGCATTTAAGTTCTACGTAAACTGACCTTAGTGTTAGAAAAAAAACTACAGGTCTTGTATTTTTGAAAAAAAAATTTTGATAATTTTGATAGAAATATTGTCAAATTTTAATCGTATCAATTGAAGAAAGATCCATATATTTCAGAAAAACAGTTTAGTTAAATTAAAGGATTATAAGCAATGAAAAAAAAATGTTTAATCTCCAGGTTTGCAGCTGTCGGTGAGTTTCAGTTTACTTAAATCTTTACTTTAAGCACTTAATTAGGCTTGCTTTAAATTATCGTCATTTTTCGAAATTTAATCACTGATTACCAGCAGTTAATAGTCGTTCCAAATAGCTTTTGCCTCAAATAGTGCGAAAAACAACAATTTTGTATTTTTCTATAGAATACAGATGCAACGTGCATTAAATAATAAATAAAACTGATACCAATACAAAGCCCACCTTAACACACACACACACTCTACACATGGTCCGTATATACAATGAATTATCTAAAATATAATTTTTCATTCAAATATCCACGTTATATGACAGCCATTATGATAAACGAATTTGCATTTTGTTATTGTTTTTGAAGCTGTTATTATTGTTGGAATTTTTTTTTTCCGTTGTTATTTTTTTTGAAATTCTCAATTATTAATAATAAATATTGTTATAATTAAGTTGCTGCTGCTGCTGCTTACGTGCATTAATAAAGGAACACACAATGATGCACGGTGTATTTTTACAAAGGGGGGCTCTATATTTTGGTACGGATACTATTCTGTGGTGTATATTTTTAAGAACTGCCTCCAGGGTGCTGCTGACCTGCAGCGCAAAGCTGCGGAAATATTTTTGTTTCAAAATTAATTTCATGCTATTTGGTGTGTGTGCGGGTAAGTTCGTTTGGTAAGCGTAGCAGTGTGTGGGTATTAATGTGTGAATTTGTAATTATCATGTGTGTGTTGGTGTTTTTTTTTCCAACCCTCAACCACTCATAGCTGAGCTCAAATTTTCACAGCTCACAGAAACATAGACTGCTAACCTCCTATGCGCCACCCACAACAACTATGTGAATGCTATGGAATGGCCCTTCCCTGGCGTCTCTTTAATATCATAATTTATTTAATGACTTTGTGCATTTAATTCCACATCATTTGCCTTAATTTATTACAAACTACAATTAATACTCTCTTCTACTGGCATTTCTACTACATTATTCTAATATCTTTTTGGTTGGCTGTGAATTCATTATTATTATTATTATTATTGCATCCTTTGTGGATTTTCTTTTAGCAAGCACGTAACTGAAATTTAATCAACTTTATTTTAGTGTCATAACGTGTGTGTGCGAGAAAAATAGAGGCAGAGGGAGAGAGAGTTTCGTATGCTTCGAAATAACTGTTTTCCTGAATTAAGGCTTTATAAATAAAAATAAGTATGAATAAAATCATGTTTTTTTGCGCTATTTTACCAGTCTGTAGTCAATGTTTTTAAAAATAGAGGTGTATTCAGCCCATAAATTGCGTCCAGTGGTGATTTATTGCATGGACAAGCATTATTCGGACTTAATTTTTGACTCAATTGCTTACATTAAACTTCAGCCGATATTTTCACTTTTTTATGCCTATAAGTATGCAACTAATTCAATACATTAACAAAATTAATTAAGATTGTTGTAAAATAGAAACAAAGTATAATTGACGTTTCAAAAATTTAAGCTTTACAGCTTTAAAGCTTTAAAACATAAGCTTTTAGTTGAAACAAATTAAAGTTTTTCAAAATTTCTTTCTTTACTACATATGTTTATGATAATATGTGTTTATGATAATATAAATAAACATTATGTAATTCATAGAATTCTTGTAACTTTTGAATATTATTCTGAATTTCAGGGAAAACCATTTTATGCCTAAAATTATGCAACAAATTTTTTTTTCAAACCAATTTTGGCTGTTTTCTACTAAACTTTTAAATAATTTCTGTCTTAATTGTTTGTGTTTAAAATAATATATATATTTACAGCATTCTTGTAACTTTTAAGGATTTATTTACAATTTTTTTTTTAAATCATTTAAGCCTAAAATTATGCAAGAAATTTTATTTTATTATATTTGTGCAGTTTTTTCAATGAAATGTAAACGTAAATGTAAATGAAATGTAAATTTAAAGAAATTACATGATATTTAGTAAGACCATAGGTTAGTCTTTGAATATTTCACACCAAAAATTATGCAGTAAATTTACTAAATATTATTTTATTTCAGAAAATTTTTCTAGAGCTTAATTTTAAGAAAGAATCCTGAAGAAATTTTTCACAAGTACATATTATGTCCAAACAACAAAATGTCTAAGATTATTCAGAAAATTTTCCAAATTAATGGAAAACTAGCCGAATTTAGAAAGAAAAAAATGTAACATCCAGTGTTGTCGGGTTATAATACGTCACAAATTCTCTTACAAATTACCATGCACCAAAAATACCACAAATTACCACAAAATCTCGCAAATTACCACAAAATACAGCAAGTCAAGAAAATACCTCGAGTTTGCATAAAATATCACATTTTGCAGTGGTTATCAAGAACTTTCAAAGAATTAAATTAAAACAAACAAACATAAATTGCAATAAAGTATAACATTTTTAATTCATAAAACAAAAATTTTCATAACAATTCAGTTCCTTATTTATGTGTAAGATTTTTTTTCCCCCCAAACATAATAGTTTTATTTTTCACTTTGACTTTTTACTTCCCAGACACCAAATAAACTTCAAACACAAACACACAGCCATGAACGTATTCATTCAATTAACTTTTTCTTTATGGATACATAATATTTTTCTAGGTAGAAATCTCGTTTTGATAGTTTGTTGTAATTTGTGGTTTTTTCTTTTCTCTCATAACATTTTTCACACATAAACCAGAGATTTTTACCTTATACCGCAGAATCTCAAAAATATCAAAAATACGATTTATCGTGCAAAACAGGCAACTGGCAAAACTGGCAAAATGGGATTACGTAATACATGAACTGCTTCCAGATAACTTTTCATATCCTCTTCTATGCAATTTTAGTTAAAAGTGCGGAAGGCCCACAAGATTCTAGACTTCATCAGTTAGAGCACAAGTGCAAACGATATCAAATCAATATCTTGGGACCAAACGAGATAAGGTGGATAATTACCGGGGACCACTTTTATACATCTTCAGGTATCTATAGTTATATAGAGTGATTAGAGTTAGTCTAATGTCGAAATATCTTGACAAAAGCCTTATCTCTTGGCAATGACACGACGACCGGATTTTGTCGGCGAGATTCCAAATCAAACTGCGGAAGATCCTCTCACAAAAAACTTTAGCAACGAGACTTAGGACGGCTTTCACGTCAAATAACGATATCGTCATTGCTTCTGTATGACTTCCACACAAAAGTTTGAAGAGACAAGCAACACCGCACCGGATACTTGATCAATAAACATGTCCTAGTTACAAGAAACAGCAATTTTCAAAGACTTACAGACTTTTACAATGTAAGGAAACATGTTACATAAGACACGTTGCTCGAGTACAAGCCATATTAGGCGCTGATTTAAAAAGCTGAAGGAGAGGCAAGCAGAGGTGACACTAGAACAGTGCACACCATCACCAAACAGCTGATTCTGAACATCTTCTCAGGAGCGCGAACGACGACATATTAAACTCCGATAAAGATCAGCATAAAAGGTGGAAGGAGGAGCATTTTTCAGATGTACTTAATTGACTGTATACCAGAACTGATGGTATCAACGAACTTGAAGAGCATGAAGCAGACCACCCGTGGTTAAGCTAGGTTTCATCATATTTACATTTTGACAATCATTATCTGTCTTTATCGATTTTCAAAAAGGATTTTGATAGGATGGAATGTGCTGAAGATCATAGAGTCTTCTAGCGACTATCACTTTTTTGTCTTTGTCTTTGTCTTTGTCTTTGTCTTTGTCTTTGTCTTTGTCTTTGTCTTTGTCTTTGTCTTTGTCTTTGTCTTTGTCTTTGTCTTTGTCTTTGTCTTTGTCTTTGTCTTTGTCTTTGTCTTTGTCTTTGTCTTTGTCTTTGTCTTTGTCTTTGTCTTTGTCTTTGTCTTTGTCTTTGTCTTTGTCTTTGTCTTTGTCTTTGTCTTTGTCTTTGTCTTTGTCTTTGTCTTTGTCTTTGTCTTTGTCTTTGTCTTTGTCTTTGTCTTTGTCTTTGTCTTTGTCTTTGTCTTTGTCTTTGTCTTTGTCTTTGTCTTTGTCTTTGTCTTTGTCTTTGTCTTTGTCTTTGTCTTTGTCTTTGTCTTTGTCTTTGTCTTTGTCTTTGTCTTTGTCTTTGTCTTTGTCTTTGTCTTTGTCTTTGTCTTTGTCTTTGTCTTTGTCTTTGTCTTTGTCTTTGTCTTTGTCTTTGTCTTTGTCTTTGTCTTTGTCTTTGTCTTTGTCTTTGTCTTTGTCTTTGTCTTTGTCTTTGTCTTTGTCTTTGTCTTTGTCTTTGTCTTTGTCTTTGTCTTTGTCTTTGTCTTTGTCTTTGTCTTTGTCTTTGTCTTTGTCTTTGTCTTTGTCTTTGTCTTTGTCTTTGTCTTTGTCTTTGTCTTTGTCTTTGTCTTTGTCTTTGTCTTTGTCTTTGTCTTTGTCTTTGTCTTTGTCTTTGTCTTTGTCTTTGTCTTTGTCTTTGTCTTTGTCTTTGTCTTTGTCTTTGTCTTTGTCTTTGTCTTTGTCTTTGTCTTTGTCTTTGTCTTTGTCTTTGTCTTTGTCTTTGTCTTTGTCTTTGTCTTTGTCTTTGTCTTTGTCTTTGTCTTTGTCTTTGTCTTTGTCTTTGTCTTTGTCTTTGTCTTTGTCTTTGTCTTTGTCTTTGTCTTTGTCTTTGTCTTTGTCTTTGTCTTTGTCTTTGTCTTTGTCTTTGTCTTTGTCTGTCTTTGTCTTTGTCTTTGTCTTTGTCTTTGTCTTTGTCTTTGTCTTTGTTTTTGTCTTTGTCTTTGTCTTTGTCTTTGTCTTTGTCTTTGTCTTTGTCTTTGTCTTTGTCTTTGTCTTTGTCTTTGTCTTTGTCTTTGTCTTTGTCTGTCTTTGTCTTTGTCTTTGTCTTTGTCTTTGTCTTTGTCTTTGTCTTTGTTTTTGTCTTTGTCTTTGTCTTTGTCTTTGTCTTTGTCTTTGTCTTTGTGTTTGTGTTTGTGTTTGTCTTTGTGTTTGTCTTTGTCTTTGTGTTTGTCTTTGTCTTTGTCTTTGTCTTTGTGTTTGTGTTTGTGTTTGTGTTTGTGTTTGTGTTTGTGTTTGTGTTTGTGTTTGTGTTTGTGTTTGTGTTTGTGTTTGTGTTTGTGTTTGTGTTTGTGTTTGTGTTTGTGTTTGTGTTTGTGTTTGTGTTTGTGTTTGTGTTTGTGTTTGTGTTTGTGTTTGTGTTTGTGTTTGTGTTTGTGTTTGTGTTTGTGTTTGTGTTTGTGTTTGTGTTTGTGTTTGTGTTTGTGTTTGTGGTTGTGTTTGTTTTTGTGTTTGTGTTTGTGTTTGTGTTTGTGTTTGTGTTTGTGTTTGTGTTTGTCTTTGTCTGTCTTTGTCTTTGTCTTTGTCTTTGTCTTTGTCTTTGTCTTTGTCTGTCTTTGTCTTTGTCTTTGTCTTTGTCTTTGTCTTTGTCTTTGTCTATGTCTTTGTCTTTGTCTTTGTCTTTGTCTGTCTTTGTCTTTGTCTTTGTCTTTGTCTTTGTCTTTGTCTTTGTCTTTGTCTTTGTTTTTGTCTTTGTCTTTGTCTTTGTCTTTGTCTTTGTCTTTGTCTTTGTCTTTGTCTTTGTCTTTGTCTTTGTCTTTGTCTTTGTCTTTGTCTTTGTCTTTGTCTTTGTCTTTGTCTTTGTCTTTGTCTTTGTCTTTGTCTTTGTCTTTGTCTTTGTCTTTGTCTTTGTCTTTGTCTTTGTCTTTGTCTTTGTCTTTGTCTTTGTCTTTGTCTTTGTCTTTGTCTTTGTCTTTGTCTTTGTCTTTGTCTTTGTCTTTGTCTTTGTCTTTGTCTTTGTCTTTGTCTTTGTCTTTGTCTTTGTCTTTGTCTTTGTCTTTGTCTTTGTCTTTGTCTTTGTCTTTGTCTTTGTCTTTGTCTTTGTCTTTGTCTTTGTCTTTGTCTTTGTCTTTGTCTTTGTCTTTGTCTTTGTCTTTGTCTTTGTCTTTGTCTTTGTCTTTGTCTTTGTCTTTGTCTTTGTCTTTGTCTTTGTCTTTGTCTTTGTCTTTGTCTTTGTCTTTGTCTTTGTCTTTGTCTTTGTCTTTGTCTTTGTCTTTGTCTTTGTCTTTGTCTTTGTCTTTGTCTTTGTCTTTGTCTTTGTCTTTGTCTTTGTCTTTGTCTTTGTCTTTGTCTTTGTCTTTGTCTTTGTCTTTGTCTTTGTCTTTGTCTTTGTCTTTGTCTTTGTCTTTGTCTTTGTCTTTGTCTTTGTCTTTGTCTTTGTCTTTGTCTTTGTCTTTGTCTTTGTCTTTGTCTTTGTCTTTGTCTTTGTCTTTGTCTTTGTCTTTGTCTTTGTCTTTGTCTTTGTCTTTGTCTTTGTCTTTGTCTTTGTCTTTGTCTTTGTCTTTGTCTTTGTCTTTGTCTTTGTCTTTGTCTTTGTCTTTGTCTTTGTCTTTGTCTTTGTCTTTGTCTTTGTCTTTGTCTTTGTCTTTGTCTTTGTCTTTGTCTTTGTCTTTGTCTTTGTCTTTGTCTTTGTCTTTGTCTTTGTCTTTGTCTTTGTCTTTGTCTTTGTCTTTGTCTTTGTCTTTGTCTTTGTCTTTGTCTTTGTCTTTGTCTTTGTCTTTGTCTTTGTCTTTGTCTTTGTCTTTGTCTTTGTCTTTGTCTTTGTCTTTGTCTTTGTCTTTGTCTTTGTCTTTGTCTTTGTCTTTGTCTTTGTCTTTGTCTTTGTCTTTGTCTTTGTCTTTGTCTTTGTCTTTGTCTTTGTCTTTGTCTTTGTCTTTGTCTTTGTCTTTGTCTTTGTCTTTGTCTTTGTCTTTGTCTTTGTCTTTGTCTTTGTCTTTGTCTTTGTCTTTGTCTTTGTCTTTGTCTTTGTCTTTGTCTTTGTCTTTGTCTTTGTCTTTGTCTTTGTCTTTGTCTTTGTCTTTGTCTTTGTCTTTGTCTTTGTCTTTGTCTTTGTCTTTGTCTTTGTCTTTGTCTTTGTCTTTGTCTTTGTCTTTGTCTTTGTCTTTGTCTTTGTCTTTGTCTTTGTCTTTGTCTTTGTCTTTGTCTTTGTCTTTGTCTTTGTCTTTGTCTTTGTCTTTGTCTTTGTCTTTGTCTTGGTTTTAATCCTGACCTTGGTCTTGCTCTCTCTCTGAAGATCTCTGTCAAATTTTAGCATGATTTTTTTGATTTTGATTCGGGTTAAAATGCAGGCTGTGGGAAAATGCAGTGCTATTGCCCCTCGACATAAACCCCTCTCGACATAAGCCCCTCTCGACATAAACCCCTCTAGACATAAACCCCTCTCGACATAAGCCCCTCTCGACATAGACCCCTCTCGACATAAACCCCTCTCGACATAAGCCCCTCCCCTCGCTTACGTTTTTAATAAAACGCTTATGCTTTTTTATGAACTAACATTTTTTTAAGTGTTTTTATCATAATTGAAATAATTTCTTTGGAATAACCGAAAATGTGTTTAATTTTTTTGTTTTATGTTGTGCCTTAAAGTATGCAACAAATTATTAAACTATTCATCAACAGTAATCTTCAGCAAACTCTTTAAAATTGTTAAATTTATTGCAAACTACTGATTTTTTAAGATTATTTTTTTCTTAGCATATAAAGCAACGGCTAGAGATATGCAACAATTTTTTCATGAGCCTTTTTATAAAATATATGCCCCTATTTGAGCATACCATTGCCCTTTCCTTAAACATACCATATTTTGTTAGCTGTAACGTGTTATTATATTTAAAAAAAAAATATTTATGCCTTAAATTAAATTGACTTTTTGTAATATAATTTTTAATATTTTGCACTTGAATTTATAACAACGCTTTTAAAAATGCCTAAAAGTATGCAACAAGTGTATTCAATTGCATTTCCCATCAAATGGACAGAAAAATCAAAGACAATTGTTTTATTTCACTGAATTCACCTTTAGTAAACGCCTGAAGATATAGAGCAAATTTTATTTTAATATTTAATTGTGGCTGATTACCACACTAAAAAAAAATCGACATGTTTTAAAATTGAAGACAATGTTATCATTTTTAGTTTGTATTTTTTCATATAAAATTTGAATATGTTTATTATATAAATATTCACATATAAACATTATGTTGATATTTTGACGAAATTTGTATTAAGCTTTTTTTTTAACACATTTGTGATCAAAGTACTATTATGTTAGTTATCAATTTATATATGAATATTTAAAAAAAATTCAAGTTTTATATGAAAAAATACGAATTGAAAATAATAACAATGTGTTGAATTTTAAAATATGCCGTTTTTTCAGTGCAGTTTTGCGCATTTCGAAAAAAAAATTTGTTTTTCTTTTAGTTGCTCTCAAAGTATGCAACAAGTTATCTTTGCTCTGTTTTATCAATATGTTAGGAGTAGTCATAAATTTAAATTGAATATAAACTGATTTTATTTAAGTGTATGCATTATTGACAGCTAATTGAGTGCAATTGAATTGGCCTACACTGAGCATTTAATTCATAAACTCTTTATAACTTTTGATGCAGTTTGACCAATAGCTAGTTTTGTAGATATCTGTGAAAATTCGCAATGGTTATTATAGTCATCTTACATTATTCATTACTGAATTTTTTTCAGCTAATTATCATTTTCAATTTTACATACATCGCCTGTTTTTCCTCTCATAATTTTATAAACCGCCTAATGGTAGACAACAGTTTTGTTTGCGCCCAAATAAATTATAATATCTATATATTAAAACTATCTCATTTGCTATAACAACGTAGCAATTTGTTGTGTAAGCACATTATTAACACATTAGCTCAAAACAAGCAATTATAAAACAAAACAATACTTGTACTTCACATCAAAACTGATTGCATCCATTTAGGCGCGCATGATTGGCATAAATCAAACATGATGCAAATCATTATCATTAAAGTGCATGGCAATATTTGATTGAGTGTGCGTGTATTTGTGTTCACGCCTGTGTCGTTAAATGCGAAAGTGATATGCGCACTTATACAGCTAGTATGCACAGTTAGTGTGCGTGTGCGTGCGTCCATGCGTCCATGCGTCCATGCGTGTTAATCAAACGTGAAGCATCATCAACTCGTTGCTTTAATGTTCGGACACGACATCATGTTGAATATACACATTGTGTGATTGTCAGGCAAATATTATTGATTAAATATTAATTAATTTAAAATTAACAATGCATGAAACCTTTGAAACAAACATACACACCTACATAAAATAAATAAACGATATTTAATATTATTAAGGAACAAAAATGTCAGCAAAGAGCGGAAATGATAGAGCTTAATTCAAACAACACTTTAAAATTGTTGCATTACTTTGACTTGGACTCAAACCTAAAATAAAACCATCAGCATTTATTTAACACTTTCTCTCCCATAAAATTCACTACATTTTACAAATTACTTGATACCGCTGCATTTACAACTGCTGCATACCTTTAGGCGAAACCATTTAGCACAAACTTTATATAACAATATTTTTGCAAAAAAAGAAAAACAAATTTCAAATTAGCTTTATCTTTATAGTTAAATTTTATTTATGCTTATGACTTTTATAAAAAGCATACCATGTATTTTATCAAGCTATTAAAATGCATGTTGTGCATATTTGTTGTTGCATATTTACAGGCACTTTTTAAGCCAGCAGCCGCAACAAGCTTAAATCGCTGTAATGAAGGGTCACAGCGGCGAGAAAAAACAAAAAATAATGCAAAAAACATTTTTGCAACAAAAGTCAAACAACAACAACAATAATAATATTCACCAGCAGCTATTCTACAAAGCATAACAAAAAAACAACAACAGCCAAGTGACCAACAAAGCTATTATAGTGCGGTGTTAATTGCGCGCAATAAATCTGTACTTTGATGGTCGGTAACTTTTCTTTGCTCCCTAGCAGTTTGTGGGCGGATGTGACGAAAGAGCGTGCAATACGAGGATAACGGCAGCTACAACTACAACAACAATAAGTGGCGGATGAACGGGTGCTTGCGAAAAATGGACAGCATTATATTGCTGTTCATAGAGATAAAAATAACATGTTTCGTATCATTAAATCCAAATTATTTATACCATGAAAGTTTTTGTTAGGTTTTTTATTTACAAGGGGGGTGAAATGAGGCAACATGTTGTTGTGTGGCAGAAAGCATCAAAGAAAATAGAAAGCCAAAATGAGGAATGAATGAAGGGAAGACTTTTGAGATGAAAACAAATCTTGCAGTAAAAGTCAGGCAAGAAAAACAGAGAATACATCTTTATACAAAAAAAAAAATATATATTTATGTTTATAATAGATCAATATTGATATATTTTGAATACATAATTTTGATTACTTGCAAAAATGTAGAAGAAAACAAAAACTTTTAATTGAAATGTTTAAAACATAATAAACGCAAAAAATCTCTTAACACTAAGAAAAATATGATGGCCATGCTAAAGAAAAAAATTTAATTTCGAAAATTAAAATGTTTTAAGAGCATTATAAATAAAAATGGAAAAATCAGAAAGTATAAAAAAAACTTAGTCGAAATTACAGTCGTACAGAAATTTTTTAATATTTCCTTTCATAATATCATTAATGAACTAGCATAGAAAGATACAGCGATCACTTACTATGCGCAAAATTATTGGCAACTTTTAAACTGTTATTTTAATGTTATACTAGCATAAAAGCCTGTGCTACGACGGATTGAAAGCAATAACACTCAAACTGTAATAATATTTCGCCATTATTACAGTGCTTTTACAACAAATTGTTCTGAAAAATGATCAACCTAAAAGTATGCACACACATAAAAGACAAGTATGTCACTGATAAGCATCAAATAAATTTTCTGTGCATACTCTCAGGCTGAACAGTTTTCAGGACAGTACATGTTGGGAATAAACTGTAATAATCGTAAAAAATAATTACAGTTTGAGCAATACTAGGTGTAGGGCATAGTGTTTGCCTTTTATATATTAAGATTTTGTTAAATTTTTGTATTACGAAACAACAGAAAGTTCGTAGAACTTAGAAAACATGAGAAGTTCAAATAAGACACTACTAAAATTTTAAACACAATTTTTTATATTTATATATATTTATATATTTAATCTACTATTATAATAATATAAATAATAAAAACAGAACATACATAGAAAAAATATTAAAGCTTAATTTTTTTCAAAATATATAAGAAAATAAGAAATATAATTTAATAAAAATAAGAAAAATCATAGAATACCAAGTATTGGGTATAGCGATATACCCGATTTAAATCTTCGGCCTATATACTACCGACCTAATACTTGTATTGGGTATAGCGATATATAGGCGAAATATTTAAATCGTTCTATAGTTAAAAACATTGCGACAAACATGCTGATTTTCAAAAAAATAAAGTCGTTGGTTGTATATTAATTTCTATGAAAATATCAACTTATTAAAAACATAGACTAGTTTATACATTAAACGATTAAGGTTCAGCATGTATAAAAAATTTACTCTGTCATACAGTTTTAATATTAAAAATTTCTTTAAACTATATATTAGCATAATTTAAAAACACAGAAAAATGTATGAAATAAAATATTGATCAATTTTGACTGTTGCTATAAAAAACTTTAGACATAATAATAACATTTCATAATTCTCCCCCGTAAGTGTGTTTAATAAAAAATATAAACATGGAAAAATCATAGAAAAAATTTAAGCAAAATGCAGTGGAAAAAGAAGGGGATTAATTAAGCTTAAACTTTCAAATAAAATTAAAAATAAAAAAAAATACCCAAAAAGTATATTTCTGTTAATGGAATTACTGATATAGAAAAATTCATAGAAGAAAATAGCATATACTTTAAAAATTTTTACCTTATGGGCGACATCGTAATAAAGAACCTCATTATTTATAGGAGAATTTGAAAAAACATAGAAGGCGCCCATATTCTATCAACTTTTTACACAAATATTTCTCAATAGCATCATAAATATAGCATTGAAATTTATTTTATTTTGGGCAAACGCAAGGTCTAAAAAACATAGAATCTTCCTTAAATTACAATACTGCGGAAAAAGTGCCAAATTATTTTGTTCAAAGGAGAACTTGCAAAAACATAGAATGGGGTCACACATTCTATCAACTCCCATATTTCCAAACGCAATGTCCAAGAAAACGTAGAATTTTTCTTGAAGTATTACATTAAAATTCTAATATTATATTAACAGGATATATTAAATATATTAACAGGAATAGGGCATGGAAGAAATACGTCTGTAGCTTAGGCTCAAACGACCTAGAAACTTACAAACGTTTGTTTCTGGAATTTGAAAATCGCTCAGCTACATTATATCACGAATATTTAGATAATTTTAAGCTGAGAATATTGACAGATCCAAAGAAATTTTGGGGATTCGTAAACACAAAGAAGAAATCTGATGGATTTCCTTCTTCATTTAGAACTCCTGAGGGATTTACTGACAATCCCGTCAAAATTTGTGGCCTTTTCGCCAATCTTTTTAAAGAATCATTCTGTTCAGATTCTTTTAATCCTGATGGAGAGTACTTTGAATATATGAATTCCGAACCCAGAGTATCTTTGGAACATATATCCTTCACTCCAGAGGATATTTAAATTAGATAGATAATATTAGATCGATCGATGAGGAGTTTGGTGCTGGACCTGACGGTGTTCCTGCCGCAGTGTTAACACAATGCGGTTCCGTTTTGAGTCAACCACTGTCTTTATTATTCAATAAATCTATTAACGAATGTTATTTCCACTTTTTTGGAAAAAATCATTTATAAGTCCTATTTTTAAAAAGGGTTGCAGGAACGATGTCAGTAACTATAGGCCTATCGCTAAGCTCTCATCGATTCCAAAACTTTTTGAGCGGATGGTGTACGATCGGGTGAAAATTCACTGTGGCAAAGTCATAACAACTCGTCAGCATGGTTTTGTGAATGGCAGATCCACTGTGTCTAATCTTCTCGATTTTACAACATTCTGCTTAAATTCTATTGATTCTGGTAACCAGGTCGATTGTGTTTACACTGACTTTAGTAAGGCATTTGATAAGCTCCACACAATCTAATCTTATTTAAACTTGAGTTAATGGGATTTCCACAATCTTTTGTGAACTGGATTAAATCGTATTTGGTGGAGCGATCTTATCAAATACGTTTCCGAGGCGCATTGTCTTCTGAATTTATTGCTGGATCAGGTGTTCCTCAGGGTAGTCACCTTGGTCCTCTTCTGTTTATTTTAGCTATCAATGATGTAACTCACGTCATTGAACACTCTCATCTGCTTATTTATGCCGATGATATGAAAATATACAGAACGATTAATTCTAGAGATAATTCAGATCTACTCCAGTCTGATCTAAAATCCTTTGAAGTTTGGTGCTCTAAAAATAATATGTTTTTAAATCCAGATAAATGCCAAACTATGACCTTTTCGCGAAAAAGGAATAATTTTATTTTTGATTATAAGATTAAAGATACTGTCTTGAGTCGTGTAGACACCGTCAAAGACCTAGGTATATGCATGGATTCTAAGCTGTCGTTTAACATTCATTTTGATAATATTTGTAAAAAAGCGTCTTCAATGCTTGGTTTTATAAAACGCTGGGCCAAAGAATTTAATAGCATGATTACAAATACAACGTTGTATTATGCAATCGTGCGTCCTCACTTAGAGTATGCAAGTCAAGGTTGGTCCCCAAGTTACAATGTGCATGTTGATCGAATAGAAAGAATCCAAAAACGTTTTGTTCAGTTTGCTCTAAGGGGCTTAAGTGGAACTGACATATTAGACCTTCCTCCTTATGAGGATCGTTTAAAACTATTAAAAATGCAGTCTTTAGGTGATTGAAGGAAATCGGCAGATATCTTATATTTACACCAGCTCATAACAGGTGTATTCGATTCTCCAGAACTTCTTTCTCACATAAATTTTAACACTAACCGTAGAAGCAGTAGAAACGCTAACAACTTAATTTATTTGCCATTTAGTACAACAAATTATATGGCTACTGCTCCTTTAAGTCGCATGAGTTCCTTTGTTATCAATTGTAGCGTTTTTGATGTTAATTTGTCAAAAGGTCAACTCAAAAGTAGATTAAAATTAGTTGTGTAAATAGATCTATGTATACGCATGGTTAGTTGTTACGTCTTGTGTTGTCCCTGAGCCCAACCCATTTATTGGTGGGTAAATTTTTGCCACATTAACTTGTTTGTGGTCACGGGTATCCATAACATTGATATTTTCAATGATTACTGGGTAGTGGGTTACTGGGTAGTGGGTTACTGGTTACTGGGTAGATTACTGAGCTTTAGATGGGTTAATGCTGAGGAAGTGCGATATAGCTGTAGTAGCTGAACTCTATTGTTATTGCATGTAATTTAAAAAAAAAAAAAAAAAAAAAAAAAAAAAAAAAAAATATTACTATCGAATTTATTGGAAGCAAACAAAAAAAAAATATAGAAAAATAGTCCTCCCAAAAGAATTTAAAATAGTTCCGTCAAAACTGTGCTACTAAAAAACATAGAATAGCTAAAGCTACTAGAGATGACAACAATACATTACAAAATGTTCAAAATATTTTAAGTGGACAAAAGTTGAATAAAAATGAAAAAACAAAACAGAATAGTTAAAGCTATGAGGGATGACGAAAAAAGTGGACAAGTGAACAAAACTTGAATAAAATGTATTACATTGAAAATTCATAGAATATAGAATTATTAAGAAAGTTAAAAGTTTTATCATCATTAAATCTGAGCAATAAAGAGCAAAATAAAATAAAAATGGAGCTAGAATTTCTTAGAAAATCTAGAATAATTTGAATAAAACATAGAATATTTTATACAGCCATTGAAAACGCTGTGGTATAAGAACAAAAAATACCCCCTTATATTAGCACAAGTTCTTGAAAATTTCAGAAGCATAAAAACAGAAGAATTAAATTTTTGAAAAATATATTGAAAAATTAAAACAATGAAAGAATTTAAAAAACATGTAATAAGAACAAAGAAATATTTTTCAAAAAAAGTGTAATAAAAAACAGAATATCTCGACCACTGCAAAATACATTAGAAGCATCGTGGCAATATTATGACCAATGAAAATATTTTACTTTTAAATTAAGTGTGTAGATAATAAAAACATAGAATCTCAAAACTGGTGGAAAACTATCGAAAATATGGGCTGTGACAATGAAAAATAAAATAGCTTTGAAAATTACAAAAAAATATTTTAGGATTTCAAATAAATGCCAAGTGATTGAAAAACATAGAAAAAAAAAATAAAAATATAGAATGTCCAGACTCTTGAATAATTAATTTAAACATGGTGGTATTGATAAATATAGCCTAAGTAGGCATAAAAAACTTTGAGTTTAAGAAAAAATTGAAAGATAAAAAACATAGAATTCACACATAATTTTATCAAAAATGTCAAATACAAGATTAAAAAATATAAAAATATCGAAACAAGTTCATGTTTGTTTAAATAAAAAAAATTATTAAAACAGCACACATTCTATAAAATAGAAAGCTTAATAAATGTTACAAGATAAAATAAAAGACAAAAAATATTTAAATATGCAAAGTCAAATAAATTTCTAGCAAAATATAGCAAGATGTATCTTAAGCTGCTATGACCAATATTAAAAAGATAACAACAAAATAATTTTAGTGAAAACATGGAACGCGTAATTTATATAAATTTTCTACGAACAAAAGAACAAAATTATTTTAAGTACTGAAAGCCCTACATTCCCTACATTGCAACCTTAAAGTTTTAAAGTTCTCAAAAAAAAAAAAAAAAATGTTTAGTTTCAAAGTGAGATGATATCTAAAAGATAGCCTCAATCAAAATAAAGAATGCTTTGAAAATTTCTAGCAGTGTAAATCAGAATCGTCCAATCGTGCACAATTTTGCCTAATAAAATAGAATCTAAGCTAATGCGTTAATTTGTTTCATATCATTGGCTGGCTGTGAGAAATGAGGATAATATTGCTAGCCCTCTGTCTGTCTGTTTGTCCTTCTCTATTCATCTTCTTGCTGCTTGTCTTGGACTAGCAGGAAGAAAAATTATTTGTTTTTTGTTGCCAAGAAAAATAAATAAAACCAAAACACTTAAGTGGCTAAAGCTTTATCCAAGCAAAATCTGCCAGATCCAATTGTTGTTGCTATTCATTTTATTTTTTTTTTCTTTTGTTTTTTTTTTTTTTTTTTTTTGTTACATCTTGTGCGGATATCTCAATTAGGTGTTTGCACCATAAAAGAAATAGCCAAGGAAAACGAGGCAGATTAAACAGCGGCAACAATGAAATGGCAAATAAAACAAAGTAAGTATAGCTTGCCTAAAAAAAAACGAAGAATAATAAAAAAACAGCAAACAAAACCACCACAATAAGAATAGCTCAAAGACAATAAGATTTATTTAGTGCTGCATACTTTTAGACGCTTTTCCCCCGCGAAACAAGCTACAACAAAGTGCGAAGTTTTGCCTATTCTGTATTTTAACTGTTTTTATACTTGGTAATGACAGAAACAATAAAGTATGTTTTCTGGCGCTTTAAAGGTAGGCAGGAAAAAAAAATTAAATTTATTAGCGATACGAGAAAAGGAGAAATTTTGGCAATGTAAGAAAATAGGTTTTGTAGAATTTATGAATGGTTTTTGAAAAAGAGAGAGAGAGAGAGAAAGAAAAAAGTCTGAGCATATATCTTACGCTGAATATAAACTGAGTTAAGCAATTTGAAGCATACTTTAAGGCGCACAATGATGTATATGCGCTACGCTTTAGCCATGGAAAGCGCAGAGTATGCGTTATAACTAAGTTTGTGTTTGGAAAAAAGTTCGCAAACAAAGCAAAGTAATTAATTTAAACGTAGCATGCTTCAAGGCATATACATAAGAAAACATTATTCTTGTTTTCTAGAGAAATATTGTTGTCAAGTTTAAAAAGAGTCAGCCCCAAGGTAAATGAATAGATAATACTAAAAATATTTTGAAGTTTTCGATAATAACTAAACGAAGTTAAAGTTACAAAATAAGTAGAGTACTAAATAGCCAAATTGAGAATTTTTACTTGACTGCAAATGATTTACGTTTAAAAATGCGTACCTTCGGTTAGACACGTAGCCAAATTTTTAAATGGCGAGGGGGAAGGGGGGACGGAGAACTTTAAGCAAAACTAAAAAATTACAAACAAGGATATAGGAATATTTGTAAGGTTTATTATGAATTATTTTTAAAACTATTTTTGAATTTTCTTATTGAACTTATTTATTTGATTATTAAATTTTAATTTTGTGCCTATTACTTTTTGAGAAATAATCCAAAATGAGAATTTTTAAATGCCTTTTAAAAAATATGTGTGGACAAATTAACACAAAAAATAGAAATTCCTCTCACAAACTGTGCCTTAGAAAAATATTATTTATTTTTTAATTATTTTTTGTAAAATAAAATTTATTTCCTAATAAATATATAAATATTTTAACTTCATAATAAATAACAAAAATTTTGCAAACTTTGTAATGGTGTAAAAGTTGATTATGACTTTTTTCGAAAACGATTCAGTCGATTCAAATAATATTCAGAAGGAAAAATTCCACCCGAATTGACCTCTGGAGGGGTAAGATATATTAGCTGACTATATTATTCTTTATATTTCAACTCTTCTTCAAAGCACACCTAACCCCTATCTGCCAACGTTCTGGGAGTGCCCATGCAAAAACACAAGAACTGTCAATTATAGTCACATCTCTCCTGAATTAACCTTAGATGGGTCAAAAATATAGCTGAACATTTTATTTTTTAACTTTCAACTTTTCTTCTCAACGAACTTAGCCCCTATATGCCACCCTTTCGGGTCTTGATACAAAAAACACAAAAACTGTCTAGTTTTTATAGTTCATATGAACAATAGTTCATATCTGTCGCGAATTGACTCCTTAAGGGGTTAAATATAAAAGCTGCTCCTATTATTTTTGCTCTTCAACATTTCTTCTAAAAACTCCTACACTCTGTGTGGCAACCTTCCGGGGGTTCCCATACAAAAAATACAAGAACTGTCGATTAAAGTTCACATCTTTCCTGAATTGACCACTACAGTGATGAAATATATGAGCTGGTCCCATTACATTTTGCCCGTCAACATTTTTTCTGAATACACCTATCCCCTATTAGCCAGCCTTGCGGGGTCCCCATCCAAAAAAAAAAACAAGAACTGTCGATTATATTTCATATCTCTTCCGAATTGACCCTTGCATGGGTGAAATATATGAGCTGGTCCTATTTTTTATTGCCCTTCAACAATTTTTCTGAACGTATGTTCACCCCTAACCCCAATCTGTCACTGTTCTGGGGTCCCCATACAAAAGATGCAAAAACTCTCCATTATAGTTCATATCTCTCATTTGCCAACCTTCTGGGGGCCCCATACATCAAACAATTAAAAAATGTGTCGATTATAGTTCATATCTTGCCCCAATTGATCTCTAGATGGACAAATTTGGATCGACTTCGTCGAATGGAAAGCAGATTTTAAAGAGAACTGCAGGAGCTCGTATATGTCTCATTGAGGGACTACGAACTCAGATTACTTGTCCACTTACCTAACCTAATATATGATTTTTAAAAGGTGGTGAACATAAATTTAGCTCCAACATTCAATTTTATAAAAAAAATTTTTTTATCCGAAAATCAATGCGCCAAGATCTCCTTACAAAATGATACAATTTCAGATAGAGGTTCTTAAAAAAATTTTCATTTTCACTCAGAAGTAACTCCTATTTTCAACTATATTTTCCAAATTCAGTAATGTTGCTGTGACGTGGTCAAATTGTGCTAAAGTTCGCCGAAACTGTAATGTTCTCCAGTGGTGCTGCAGTGTGCCTAGTGTATGGAAGTTAAATTTACGATTCTAAAATTTTTTTTCCAAAATTCGATAATTGTGCTCTAGTTGTGGCATTAAGAATTTAAAAACCCTCGTCTGGATTTTTTTTTTTATGAATTTAGCCCAATTTTTATTATTTAATTCAGTTATAGTTATGCAAGCTTATAAGCTTAAGATTGCTTTTCACAACAAATGTTTGCAAAGTATTTAAAAAGTTACTAACTTTACTTCAATAATTTTTCAAAACTTCCAAAAAAAAAAATGTGAAGTAATCTGACGTAAAGAGATTAAAATCATTAACAACTTCTAGAATTTTCACGTTTCCTTATTTTGGCAGCTGTGCTCTTATAGGCTCAAATTGTGCTGCAAGTTTCTATAAAGGGTTTTAAAAAAGTTACTTTTTTGCTTTAGTTTTTAAGCAGTTGCTTTTACTTTGAATATTTTTTCGAAAATCTATTGTTGTGCTGCTATGTGCTCGACTTGAGCTATAATGTTCTGGATAGATATTTAAAAAATTTTATTTTCAAGAAGTTAAAATAATTTTTCCCCACTTTTCCAAAATAATTTTCCGAAATTTGGTGCTTGTGCTATAAAGTGCTCTTGTTGTACAATATACTGATCTTAAAAATTTTAAAAATATGACATTAGAACTCCCATTTATATATATATATATATTTTTTTTTTATAAGTACTTGTGTTCTAAAGTATTTCAGTAGTGCTGCAGTGTGCCATACAGCAATTTAAAAACATTTTAGAAAACCAAAATTCGGTACTTCTTCTATAATGTGCGCTTTTTGTATTCTTCATTCATTTTAAAAATTTAAAATATTGGACACTAGAACACCCATTCCAAATTTTTTTCAAAAGTTAGTAGATGTGTTGTTATGTGGTACACTTGTGCTGTAATGTGCTTCAGTTGTGCTGCGCTGTGCCGTATGGAGATTTAACAATTTTCATATCTGCGTAGTTTAAAGCATGATAGCCACTTTTAATATTTTTTTCCACAATTTGGTTCTTGTGCTGTAGTGTGCTCTATTTCTATTAAACATTTTACATATTTGTAACTTTATGGCAAATACTAAACTCAAATATAAGAATAATTTTGGAAATTTTAAGGAAAGATCAAAAAATTTCGTGTTTACTAGATAATTTTCTCAATTTAACTTATATCTGGCTAATTTTCACTTAACTTTTTCACTTCCACAATTTTTTGTTAAGTTGCGGTTTTTCAAAAAACTGTACATACATTTTTTTTTTTTTTTGGGTCACTGATTCCGAATTTAATGTCCAAATTTAGAAACTCAAAAATCCAGGATGGCAGAGTCAAAATAGCCGCCATATAAAATTCTAAAAACTATTAGCCAAAACCTATGACTCACCCAAAAATTGTTTCTAGGTTTGTTGAAAAGTAATCTCAATTCTGATATTTACTCTTTTTGCGCCACTCAGAGCTTACAACTCTGTTTTTTTATATTTATTTTTTGGACGTTTTCTTATATTTTTATTATATTTTTTTTTTTGTTTTCGTCGTTTTTTGTATCCAATATCACATGGAATTTCTTTCAATTCCATATCGACATCGTTATCCAAATATTGACAATATATATAGGGTGTCCCGCAACTGAGTGCAACTATTTACGGAGGTGAAAGTTTATGTCGAGCTAAGAAAAAATCGTATGGTAGGGGGAGGGGGTCTATTTTCCCATTCTTAGGAGCTACAGGGTTAATTAATATTTCACGACTTTGATTCACGTTATTGTTACTAGCACAAAAATAGGAATAATAGGAATAATTTTTTTAGCACAGCCAACTTTTTTATTTTTTAAGAAAAATTAACGTTTTTGGTGTCATTGAAAAGAAAATTAAATAAATTACAAAATTGATTACAAAAAAACATTTCATTTATTTCGCGAAATAATAAGAAATTTACACTCAAAGTTGAAATTTGGTAGTTTACAACGATTGATTTCATCTTTGAACGAGCACAGCTTGGTAACGGTTATGTCGGTAGTGTTTGTTGATATACCGTTGAAAAGGTAATTTTATTGCTTTTGCAATGAGTTATCAAAAAAAGCTTTCCGTAACTTAGTTTTTGTGCTAGAAGCAATAACGTTAATCAAGGTCGTGAAACATTAATTAATCCTGTAGCTCCTAAGAACATGAAAATAGGCCTTCCCCTCCCATACGATTTTTTTTTTTTTACGATACGATTTTTTTACGATTCAGCACGACATAACCTTTCACCTCCGTAAGTAGTTGCACTTAATTGCGGGACACCCTGTATAAAGGTAAATGATATTTGGTGTTTCAGAGTGCATAAATATTTTATTTTGAAAGATTTTTATGTTCAACGAATCTCTATTTTAAATAATTTCTCTGGAGTATCAAAACTAACCTACTCGAACTAGAAGTCATTAATTAGTTTAATCAAATTTTTTACCATGTTTCTTCCATTCAAAAATATAATTTCGTAGCAAAAAGGAGGACATTTATTATGGAGCACTTGGAAACCTTTCACGATCATATTTTTTGAAATGAAAACTTGAGCGCTTTTCGGAAGAGAGCAAAACTATAGATTAGCGATATTATCACGCTGTTAGCGATATCATCACGCTCTTAGCTGTTCTTTCTTTTGCATTGTACAGCATCCTTATGCCGTGGTTATGCAAGTCAAACATGTTTGGTGAGCTTTTTTTTATTACCGAGACAATTACCAACCGACTACCAAACCAATTATCTATTACCGAAGCGATTTCCAACCAATAACCGAAACAAATAGCGATCACCAACCGATTATCGAACTAATTACCGAAGCGATTACCAACCGATTACTGAACCACTTACCGAAGCGATTACCAACCGACTACCAAACCAAATACCGAAGCGATTACCAACCGATTACCAAACGAATTATAGATTAACGAAGCGATTACCAACCGGTTACCGAAGTGATTACCAATTACCGAATCGATACACAACTGATTACCGATTAACGAACGATTACCAACCAATCACCGAAGCGATTACCGATTACCGAATCGATTATTAACCCATTACCGAAGCGATTTATAATCGATTATCCACTACCGAAGCGATTATCAACCGATTACCGAAGCGATTACCAACCGATTACAGAAACTATTACCAGCACATTACCGATTACCGAAGCGATTGCCAACCGCTTACCAATTACCAAAGCGATTGCCAACCGATAACCGACTACCAAAGCGATCACCAACCGATTACCGAAGTGATTACCAACCTATTACCGTTTACAAAAGCGATTACCAACCGATTACCGAAGCGACAACCAACCTATTGCTAAAGCGATTACCAACCGATTACAGAATACCGAAGCTATTACCAACCGATTACTGAGCCAATTTTCCGATTTCCCAACAAAAGTAATTGTGTCAAAAAATTTATTATACCAAAAATTTAGTAGTCCCGTGTGGCGTTAAATCGCCAAAATAAAAATATCAAGTGATACGTACTTTTGTTTTTACATTAAGGACTATTTTTACCTTTGAACCAAGGATGCCAAAGAAACTTTCTATGTTTCTGTTAATTTGTTAAGTAGCCCAATTATTACTTATCAAAGCATTATAATAAAAATCTATCACATACTTTTAGGCATCACAAAGAATTTTGGTTGTTTTTCTTAGAAAATTGTTTGTTTTTTTTTTTTAAATAAACAATATTTATGAATAAAAAAATAAGACTTTATTGCACATCTACAGAGCAAGACCTTGCAATTGCTACCCTATTTATGAAAATCTCGTGTATAGCATAGATTTGATAGTCATCACAAAAAAATGCGCTTGCGTAATAATAATATTTATTATATATAAAAATTAAAAAATAGCAGTTTATTTGATTTGAAATTGATACAAAAGAGTTAAAAAAGTAGAACTCGTCTGATTTGCCGACTCTACCTACTTCGGAAAATCATAACAGCTATGTTATAACATAGCTTTAAGTTTTCACTTCGGTCGGCAGTCCACCACTGCCTGCTTTTTTTTGGTGGTAGTTTCTAAATTCACAATTCAGCTTCTAACGCAAAAGTATACTCCATTTAATAAATATCAAGCGCGTATTTATTAGCTTAGCTTTAAGGTATGCTCTAAGATTTTAATCTGTGTTTCTTACTTTTTTTTGTCGTATTAAGGCGGTCTTCTCATTCAAAACCCGTTTTTTGGACCCTTTTTAAAAAAATTCTTATTTGAAAACGCAAAGAATAATTGAAAACTTTTTTTATTTATTGTATTACAAAAGGTTCAAAGTAAATAAAAAAATTTTTTTTGCCTCGATACGTGGGCTGTTCAAAAAGTAATGAGACTTCAAAGTTGGTGGTGAAAAAAAAGGTGTCGACACGGCGGCCACGATTCCGGGTCTCCGGAGCGTCTGAAATGAAAAAAAAAGGGGTTATAATCAGTATAGATGTAATTCTCGGGTGAACCTCAAGCTTAATTTTGTGATTTTTTTTGACAAAATGGCGGCCATTCAAAAAAAAAATTTCAATTTCGGGTTTTTTTTTTTGTAGTTTAGTGTAAAAAAAAAATAGTAAAAAATTTTTTAAAATTATGGTCGAGGTTCACCCGAGAATGGTGACAATTCTGCATCGATTCCATTTTGTTTCATGAAAATCGGTTCAGTTGAACTGGAGATATCATGGCCGCCAGTTCGAAAAACGTGGGTTCGAGATAAACGCGTTTAAAGTTTGAAGAAATTTTTTTGGGGGAAAAAAAAAAAAATGCAGTTTTAAAGAGCTGACAATTTTTACTTACAAATATTAGTCGGCGATGCCAGCTCCATACAGGCCACCTTCCTCTTTTTCGTAGAAACTGCTTTCTGCTGCCCTCTCTGCTCTGCGAGCCGTTCTGCCAGCTTTTGATGATGCCGCAGCTCGAGTCTCTGATCGGTTCAATCTGTCTTCATTGCGAGATAGTGCGTATTCGTATGCGTTTTTGCCAATCGCAATACCCATCAAACCCATAATTTTAAGTATGGGTATAAAACCGTCGTTGAAGAGGCACGTTGCAATGAAATTGGCCACTTCGATGGTGCGTGCGCCTGAGTTGATGTGTTTGGGTGAAAGTGACCAAAGAACAGAATTGTAGGACTCATTGGAATTCTGAGTTTCAGATCCAAGGCATCTTTCAAGCAAATTATCTGCCGACAGCGCTTCGTAAGCTGGTTTTATTACCTCCATCACCTACTTGTCCATCAGACCTTGCTTCACAAAAAAGGCTGTATCTTCTAAAGTATTTCGAATTTCTAAAAATCCTTTTAGGAGCTATAAATAAATGCAAAAAAAAAAGTTGAAAAAAAAAGTTGCTCAATGAGAAGACCCCCTTAAGGAAACTAGTCTAAAAAACTGTTTTCTTGCCTGATCCTAGTATTTAATGAAATGGTTCACAAATGAATTCAAATTCATTATATATATTTGATTATATATATATTAAAATAATTTTATGCTAGAAATTTGCCTTAAAATTCTTTGCATGCAAGCATTGTCAAATAAGCAGCCTAAACATTTATACAAAATTTTGGAAATTTGAAGTTATTTTTTTAAAGATGAATTTTTGAAAATTTATAATATAAGCATTTTTTTATTAATTGGAATACGTTATTATTTATTGCAACACAAACCATTCTGTTATTTTTAACACCATTCTATATTTTGTTTTTTAAATCATGTTTTAATTATAAACATTTTCATGGCTTTGAGCCATGAATATCCGGTGTCTGCATTATTTTGCATTTTTTTTTTTTTTAGTCATCTTGTCTCATTATTCATTTGTTTGAACCTTCTTAGGCTTAAATAATTTAAATTATAGCTCCTAAAAGTATCCTATAGCTTTTATGGCGCACTTTAAATTGAAAGTGAATTTTAATTAAAAAAATAAATGTACCTCGAAATAAGTTTTAAGTCTCAAACCATGTTGTATAAATTTTAATATATTTTTTAAAATCCCTTTAATAATTTAGCTTGCAGTGTACAACTGTATTTCCTGCCAACATAGCAACTTTTTCACCAATATTTTTTTTTTTTTTTGTTTAATATTTGCCTTCGCTGCTTATCTGCAACCTTTATGCTGCACCCTTTATGTCTTTTCCACCTGATCCCTTTTTCACTGGCTGACCATTCATAAAGTCAGGGTCATTCATCGTTCATAACGATTTGAAAGGCATGTTGATAAACATCTGCAAGCGGAAATAAAAAAAAAAAAATACTCAGCTTCCAAAAAAAAAAAAAAAAAACTATATGAAAAAAAATATATTTTATATGCTTTCCTGTACATTAAATAGCTGCGCATAATGAAAATACATTTTCAGCGAACTTTACTAATACTAACTAACCCAGCACCTCATTTTTTTACACTCCAGAAATTTCGCCACCCTACTTTCGCTCTTATCAGTTCCTTAGCATTGTATTTTATGTACTTCCGTTTATATTAGCAAAAAAAAAAAAAAAAAAATACAAAAAAAAACCTGAAACAGCATCAACATAAAAATATAACTTATCTCAAGAAACTGCTTTAAGCGAAAAAATTGCTGTTCAGCAATTTTTGCCCTTAAATAATAGAGTGCAAAAAAAGCACCGAAATAAAATAGCTTGAATAGATGTTGCAGCTAACTGTGCAAAAAGGGTTAAATGAGCCAAAAAAGGATGAACATAATTTGCTGATTATAATGACGATGTTGTTGTCAAACATAAAATGTTGAACTTGATTAGGTTTTGGCGTAAAAGAGTAAATAAAAAAACAAAATGTTTATAAAAAAAGCGCAAATATATTGTTGGGCATCCTCAAAGTATGTTGCATACTTTTCGATGCCAAAAATTTCGCTAAAGGTTAAGTGTAAAATGTTTAAAATGTACTTAAGTGGGCGATACAATTTAGTTTTGCGCTCTATTCGCATGGTCCAAAAGTGTGACAAAAGTATATATTTTTTTTTTTTGTTTTTGTCAGCATGGCCCAAAAGTATGACAAAAGTTTATTTTTTGTTTATTTAAAATTAATTTTAATGTATGCAAAAATATTAAAATATGTTTTTCATGTTTGTTATTTGCAAGAAATTATGTATTGCAAAATAACACGCAGAATTCAAAAAGTTAATTATAAAAGAGTTTCTTAATGGTTTACCCCAAAAAGATATTTGCAAAAAGTTTTCAGTACCGAAAGAAACCGTAAGTTTTATTATAAAAACTTTTTAAACCTCGGTCAGAGTTGCAACCATTCACTGTGGAGGCCAACCAAGGTGTACAAATTCGAGAGATGACACGAGAATTGTAGGGGAACTTAAGAACATCCGGAAAAATCGGCTATTGATATTGTGAATGCACTTAAGCTCACAATAATTTGCAATAGTTCAGAGAAGGACCCAGTGATGCTGGACTGAGAAGTTACCGTGCTGCAGAAAAGCCATTTATTTCTCGAAAAATCGACTGGCTCGCTTAAAATTTGCAAGAGAGCACATCAATTGGTCCGAAAAAAAGTGGAAAACAGTATTGTATTCAGACGAATCCAAGTTCAACTTGAAGCATTCGGATGAAAATATTCGAATTCGTAGACCGCCTAACAAAAGACTAGATCCCTTGTACTGTAAAGGGACGGAGGCGGCAATGTAATAGTCTGGGGATCTTTTTCTGGGAATGGTGTCAGGCCCCTCCATAGAATAAATGGTATCATGGACAGGTTTATATAACAAAACATTTTGGAAAATGTCATGTTTCTCTACGCTGAATGGAATGAATGCCCCTGTCATGGCAATTCCAACATGACAATGATCCAAAACACACAGTGAGTTGTGTCAAAGATTGAATTAGAACTGAGCAGATCAACGTTATGGAGTAACCCGCACAATCCCCAAACCTTAACCCGATCGAAAACCTTTGGGAAATTTTTAACAGAAGGATAAATCGCGAAGGAGTGGGTGGAGATAGAAATAAGCTTTTCAATGCCATAGAAGATGCTTGGAAGTCAATAGACAGGAAAACAATAGAAAACCTGATTGCTTCAATGACAAAAAGATGCAAGGACGTGCTTGAAAGTAAAGGATTTTCGACCAAATATTAATACTGTATTTAGTTCAATATGTTTTGTCGTGTGAATTTTTGACATTTTTGTTTTCGTTGAATAAATTTTTAAATTTAATTGATTTTAATAAGCTTAATTCCTGTTTTTTTATCAAATATACAAACATTCTTGTAATTTTAATACAATTGGTGATACACTTTATTAATAGTTTCATACATTTTGTTGATTTATCAAATGTACTAATATTGTCCAATATGTTTTTTCCAACACTGTAGTTTGTATGAATTAAGAAATCACTTAAAACAAAGAAAAAGGTTTCAAAAAGGATCAAAAAAGGTTTACAAAATATCATTATTTGCTCAGAATGACTACTTCTTACAAGGATCTGAATTCATTTAAAGTTCAAAATAAAAGACACCTGATAGACAAATTGATACAAACTTTATATAAGATTTTTTTTTGTGTTTTTGACTATTTGATACTTGAAAATTCTATAAACTTATATGGCAGTTGCCTTAAAATTCACTATAAGGACAGCTAATTGAATTGCGATGTATGGAGCACATAATAGCGAAATTGCCAAATTGTGGAAAAATATTAAAAAGAAGGTCAAAATTCCTTAAAATATGTGAAGCTGAGAGTTTTTAAAAATTTGCTTATCGTATATTGCAGCACAACTTGAGCTTGTTACAGCACAATAATTGATTTTTAAATATGTAATTACGGAAGGAACTTCCTAAAAACTAAGCACAAAAGCTAATTTTTTAAGACTATCAAAAGCAAATTGTTGTTGAACAAAAAAAAAAAAAATTTCTAATCTTGCTTTTCAGAAACTTCGCAAAGTTGCAATTTTTGTAATCTGCCTACGACACATATGCAACAGAACTAAAGCGAATTATAATACAATTACAGAATTCTTGAAAAACATAGAATAATTTTTGAATTTGTCTATGGCACAAAGCAGCACAACTAAGGTACATTTGAGCACAAAGACTGAATTCCAAAAAATATTGAAAGTGTAAGGAACTTTCAAAAAACTTTGCATATATGTTTATTTTTTTTAATCATTTCTTAAGATTTATAGCAACACAACTGAGGTAAATTAAAGCACAATTACCGAATTTCGAAAAAAACAATAAGGCACTAATTTTTTTTTTAAAACCTTGCAAACGTGTACATTTTTTAATTATCGTGAAGGTAAATTGCAGCACAACTTTTGCAGATCACAGCACATTTACTTAAAATTGTAAAAAATAAAAATAGGTATTACTTCTTAAAAACTAAGTAAAAATTTGTGTTTTCTAAACGCTCTTTGATACTTTGAAAGTGGGCATGTTCGGAGACATGGGCGGGTGAAAAAAATAATAGAAACATCTGTTTCTTTTGATCCCTCTAAGGTTCACCCCACAGCAGCAATAAATTATTCGCGACTTTTTTCTAAACTTTTTGTGGTTTTTGTAGAGGGATCCCCAGAAAGGTATCAGTTAGCGGACAGATATGTAAAGAAGAAATTTTGGATATGAAAAAATAATAGGAAATGCCGATAAATTTGATCTCTGTAAGGGTTAATCACGGGAGAGCTATAAATATTTAAATTTTTTTAATTTTTTTTTTTTTTTGAATGCTGAACTTCAGAAGGATGAAAGATAGAGAGTAGGTATGTTTGGAAAAAATGTTGGGGGTAAAAAAATAATCGGACCTGGTCATAGATTTGACTCCTCTAAGGGTTAATCCGGAAGAGCTATGAATTATTAATAACTTTTTCTTCATTTGTGTGGTTTTGTAGGGAGATCTCAAAAGGGTGTCAAATAGGGGACAGGTTTGTTAGGACAAAATGTTGGGAAAGAAAAATAGTAAGAGCTAGGGTTCAATCTGGGGCATTAACAACAATTTTTCAAAAATTTGCATTTAGTAGGGAACCCCCAGAAGACACATTACCACGTAGGGGTAACAACTATTCTGTTGCCTTTTTTCCAAATATTTCAAATTTGCGGATGAGAGGGTTAACGTGTTTTTATTTGTAGTAATAAACAAGTTACTTGTAATAATTTTCAAAATACTAAAGAAGGGGTTCATTTGTCAAAAAATTGACAAAAGGTCAAATGTATTCTCAGGTCTATTATTTTTTATCCCTTAAATTTCATCGGAATATACCCACTCCTATGGAGGTCCCACTACAAAAAATAGCAAAAACTGAAGTAAAAAGTCGAAAATAGTTCTCACCAGGATGTGTCTTGAAGCCAAATAGAGTCGAAACAGTTTTTCTGAACATAAAAAAAAAACGAAATGGCCATTTCAGCCCTTGAAGGTACTTTGAACGAGCTTCTTCTGATCAATTGTGTTGTGATATGTTTGAAGACAAATTATTACAGCTTTATGCCGATTCCGAACGGCTCATGTTCTCAAGAAGCTTTTCATGGACGTTTTTACTCTCTGAGGTTCGCCATTGTCTGCAAAGTGGTGACGGCCGAACAGAAAACTGAATTCAATGGAAAAAAACTTTCTGTGTGAAGTGGGAATCAAACCAGGATTCTCTGGCGTATGGGCCACACACTGTACCCACTGTGCCACGGTTGCCACTGAGCATAACTGTTCTTTTCTAAACACCGTGTTATCTATACTATTAAACTCGTATCTATACTATTATATAAATTTTTAATTTAATTTTTGTTACCAGGTAAACTCCAAAAGTACTGGATCGATTTTTAAAAAATAAGTTTCAAAATGTCATATTTGTGCTACAGCAAAGCACATTTTTATTTTGAGATTTTAATAATAAGTAGGTGTATTTAAAGTATTAAGTTTTTTTAGAAATCATCTCCGATGCTAAGAATTGTTTGATCGTTTTCTTTTCACGCGTTTGTGTTGCGAGAGTTTCAATAAATTCTATGCTGCTCTCTACTTTTCTCTTTTTCTGCTCAGCTAACCCAGTAGAACATTAAAAACAGATGAGCCTCGCGGAAGGTGAAGGTGAAGTTGTAGAGTCAACACTAAAGAAAAAACTTTTTATATGGTTTGACATGCACTGTCATAAGAGCTGATATCACACGGTGATCGTTTTAACGGAGTTCAAAAGCTTTTGTTGTTGCTTTCAATAAAAACTGCTAAAAAACAGTGAGAGCGGATAAAAGCATTGCAGAGCGATCAAAATTTGTTCATTTCAGAACGCAAAGCGATTAACTGAACACTTTTATAGTGTTTAGGATTTTTTTTTTATATGAAGTTCGTATCTCTTCCCACACTCATTCAAAAAGTAACGTGTTAACATTTTTTATTAATAAAAAAAAACATCAGTGGCGAAGGCGCAGCCACTGTGCCCTGCTGGTATTATAAAATTTCTTTACAAAAATTTGTGACAGTCAAAGGTTTTACTTTTTCGCAATTGATACAAGCATGATTGTCTAATGTTGCAAATAATAGATAAATCTCTAAAACAAAGCACTGCTATTGGAAAAAGGACAGAAATGTTCGAAATACGTAATTCTTTTTTAGGTGGAAAAGTTAAATTAAATACAACTAAGACGGATGTAAAAAGGTCCAACCCATTTTGTGCATATATGCAAAGTTGATATTCTAGAATTTCAAATGACAGAAATATGCCTTTTAGTTTTAATTATTATCTATAAAATTGTATATATATATAAAAAATTTTTAATTATTTCAACAAATATTTTTTAAAACAATTTAATAGTTTTAACCAAATTCGAGACATTTAAACGTCTGGACAACTGAACATTTTTATTTCCGTTTATTGATGTTAAGTTCTAAAATTGTGATAGGAGGCATGTTGAATTTTTTAAGCGTATAAATGGCGCATAGTACAAAAAGAAATTAAAAAACACAGAGTTAAATCATCCCAACAATCGACTGTAAAATGGTCATATATCAAACGGTTTGCCACCCGTACGCTTATCATTGAAAGAACAACGCATGACACAATGGTTTGGCTTGAACGTATGCCAAAATCAAACAACGCATGCGATGATTTATGATTTGACTGTTTTGTCCCAAAGTTTCTTGGGAAAAATATCAAGAGGCTAAAATATCGATCAACGTTAAACGTGGCATTATAACAGTCACTGCAAAAATATACTTTTCCGAATTGATGAAAATAAAGTTGAAATAATTCTAAAGCTTTATTTCAACCAAACACAGTTGAATTCACAATTATTTCTGTTGTATTACTTTGACGCTTTTAGTCCTTCACTCATCAGTTTTATAAATTTTATAGTATTAAAGTATAAATTTATCAAAATAAAAACCTTCAAGCTTAAAAAAGCAAATATTTTGTTTTGCGCTCGAAAGTAGAGTTGCCAACGTTACGCTCACTAGCCAAATAGACTAGAGTTAAAAGCATAAAAAAATAGCAAAACTTCCACCATTTTTTGTTATACTGCAAATCCAAAGAAGACTTAAAAACGAAATAATAAAAAAAAGCGTAAAAAATTCAGAAAATTTTTAGCATCGAAAAATTCACTAAAATAGAGTCGAAAAATAAAAAACTCGTTGCTTGCTGCTACCTTTTTTATTCCATGATTTATGCGCTTAAATTGTTGCATGGGGCAAAAGTAGAGTGCGTTAGTTGAATGTTGAGATAATGTGGGCCAGTTGGGGCAGCTAAAGTAATAGTATCAGAATTATTGCTCAAAATTCGAAAATGGCATTGTTACATAAACTTTGTTCAAAAGAGTTTTAATTTTTTTTTACTTTGAATGCGCTTTTTTCCTAAGGCGTCATTGTAGAGTGGTTGAGCTCTATGTACAAATTTTTAATAGGTTAGATAAAAGAAAATCAACAACCAAAGACTAAATACACGTAATGGTCGAATGTAATTCTCATACTATGTATGTGAGCCTACCGGAACTAGCTTGGAAATATATCTAATCAGTTGGAGCAGGGTTGATTGAGCCAGCCAGTGCTCCGTATGAATTGAAATAAGTCCATAAATCTTTATGTTAAAAGAAAGCAGTGTAGCGTGTATACAGTAAAGAAGTGAAACTTCCCTGTATACACTCTTTCTTTTCTAGAATAAGAAAGATTTTAGTGTAAGATACAAAGGCAAAGTGTCGAAGAGAGAGAGAAAGAGACAAAGAGAGATAGAGAGAGAGAGAGAGAGAGAGAGAGAGAGAGAGAGAGAGAGAGAGAGAGAGAGAGAGAGAGACAGAGCATCTTAAAAGAAATACAACACAAAATTCCATAAAAAATATTTCGTTTATTCAATATTTACCCTGTAATTGATTTGTGCTTCAATTGATAATACTGACATAAATGGTAAGTGATAAGATATATTTCAGTAATTCAAAATTTTCGAGATAAAGTGAAAAAATGACGTAATAAAAAAAAATAAAGGTGGCGCATAGAGCAGCTCACATTTATTTCTCACATTTCACTGTTTCTAAAATCTAATAATGCAGTTTTGTTAAGCATACTTTAGTTAAGAAACATGCAAACTTTCAGGTTCATAGGTCAACGGGAACGTATTGAACGGCGTAAAAACAAAAAGGCCCATTCTCATTTTTTTGTGAATTTGAATTTTTAACATATTTTGTTGAAGTTTGAAGACGTGTAACTTTTAAACGCTGCAACATTTTTGAACAACAACAACATTTCAAATATAAAAATAAATAGTGAGTGCAAAACTGTATCATTATGATTTAGTTTGCATTATGCCTTCGTGTATTTGTTGTTGTAATCAGATCTTAATAAAAACCTGTTTGAAATACAGAAGAGACTTGTACAAACATAATAAAAAAAAATTTGATTGCATTTGAGTAAAATTTATAGAAATTATAGGTTGTTAAAATGATAGTTGTTGGTTTGTGATACACTTATGCTCCTCAGTGTATATCCGCGCATCTGCATAGCAAATATATTTCCTACAAAAACTTTTACGCGTAATCATAACAGCTATGGAAAGTGTAATAAACGAATTTGTTGCTAATTTTTATTTGGTAAAAAAATTTAAAAATTATGTTATCGTCGCGGCTATCACTGGCGAAAATACTGTCCGTCACAGCGTAAAAAACCGCTTTAACCACTGCTCGAAATCGATGCCGAAATTTAAGCTGGCAAACGAAACTTGGCTAAAAAAAATTCTTGAATACGATTGTCAATTAGACGAGAAAAGTGATTCTGATATCGATCCTGAAGATGAAGATGAACAGAATACTAAGAGAGGAAGACCTATGAAGCCTATCACTGAGAGTTCTATCCGCTTTCAAAAAAGAAAACTTCAGAAGATCTCGGAAACTTGTGGAAAAGAGTTTGTCGAAAAAGTCTACCAGCAGCAATTTAACTCCGCACGAAGGTACTTGCAATCTGAGATTGTTGAACGTGCATCCAAAGCTAGTCCAAATCGCCTAAAACGGTATTAACCTTTACAACACCCCAGCAAACACAGGAGAACGACAACGCCACCGAGTGCTTATAACCTGATTCAGCATTGTCACTCTTCATAAATACTAAAATGACAAAACAACAATATGAAGAGGTGAAAAGTTCCACAAAGGCAATCGGTGTACACTGCTACCCAAATTACAGAACCATCGTAACTGCGAAAGACCGCTGTATGCCTCAAATGGAAGAGGGAAATATAACAGAAACATGAGCTGAGGTTAAATTGCAATCTTTGCTGGATCATACTGCTGAGCGAATACTGCAAACTATGCCAGCAGAGGTTATCAAGGTCTGCAGTGCAAATTTACAGCTGATCTTTAAACGGGGCTGCGATGGCTCATCGGTACAAAAAGGGTACAAGCAAAATCTAGAAGATGGCGTAAGCGACGCGCATATGTTTATGGTGTCTTTAGTACCCCTTCGGCTGGTTGCCTGCATTACTACTGAAGGAGCCTATGAAGAACCATCAACTTCCAAAGCAGCAAGAACGAACAGGCAGACTGCGAATATATGGAAAAATCTGAGTCCTTCATCTACAAAATACTGCAGACCAGTGAAATTTGTCTTTCACAAGGAAACTGCGGAAATCATTAAGGAAGAAGTAGCGGCCATAAATACGCAAATAGACACTTTAGATTACGTCTTCATCTTGAACGGGAAAATATCACCATTCACCATAAATTGTTTCTCGCAATGATCGATGGTAAGGTAACATAGGTATTAACTGACACGAAATACACTCGATTGTGCATTATTTGCGGCGCTTATGGAAGCAAATTGAGCGAACCTTCAACAGATGAGTGCCAAAAACTGGGATATACATTTGGTCTTTCACCGCTGAGTCAATCCAAATGAAGTGACCTAGTGCTGGTCGCTCGACCATTTTTAAAAAAGTTGAAAAAATTATCAAATTTTGCTTAAAGTATTGGCATCTCAGAACCGCATCAAAAAAATTTGTTGTTGTTGTAATTTCAAAATGGCGGCCATATATGTCTTGCTACCTAGAGCGATTTTTGCGTTTGAAAGCGTTTGCGGAAACTAACATTTCTCAGCTTGTATTATATACAGAATAATGAATCAAAAACCATGAAATTAAACACATTTTGAACTTTAATACTGTATATAAAATGTGCTACTTAAAAAGTATCTTTAAATAAAAAAAAATATTCGAACTTTTTTGGTAAAAACGTTATATTTTGCATCTTTACGAATTTTTTTTTATAGAAAGCAATTAGTAATTGACTTCAATTTTTTTTTATAAGTACAATATAACTATAAGTTTATTCACAAATAATTTCAACTTTCTACTGTACTTAGTTTCTTTAATATAGCCTCTTAAAAATTGAAATTTCGAGAATTTCGTCAACTTTGGGGTCAAATATCTCAGGTGGGAACACGTTTAAAAATCTGAAATTTGTTCAAAATAAGGTTAACAATAGTAAATTCATTCAGTTAAAATTTCGAGTTGTATATTTGCTTTATTTGGAAGATACAGTCCTTCAAACTTCATGAAAATTCACTTTAAATAATATGTCTTTTTTTGGGATATTTTTAAATGTTTTTTCAATTACAAGCAAAATAAAACTTAAATAATGAAACAGTTGATACTAATAACTGAATGTAATCTCAAAACAATTGAGTTTTTTATTTTAATTAATTAAATTTAATCCTTTTTAAACAACACTTTTTTAAAATTTTTAAAATAGCGTATTTTTTGTTTCCTACCATCACATGCACACATTATTTAAATGAGTTCATAAGTTAATATTCTGAGAATTTATTTTGTGCTAACTTACACAGCTTACTTTGATAGAAAAATAAAAGGCTTGCACAATTCAAAATAAAGCCTGGTGTGTGGTGGTGAAGGTTGCTTAAGGCGGTCTTCTCATTCAAAACCCGTTTTTTGGACCCTTTTTAAAAAAATTCTTATTTGAAAACGCAAAGAATAATTGAAAACTTTTTTTATTTATTGTATTACAAAAAATTCAAAGTAAATAAAAAAATTTTTTTGCCTCGATACGTGGGCTGTTCAAAAAGTAATGAGACTTCAAAGTTGGTGGTGAAAAAAAAAGGTGTCGTCACGGCGGCCACGATTCCGGGTCTCGGGAGCGTCTGAAATGAAAAAAAAACGGGGTTATAATCAGTATAGATGTAATTCTCGGGTGAACCTCAAGCTTAATTTTGTGATTTTTTTTTGACAAAATGGCGGCCATTCAAAAAAAAATTTCATTTTCGGGTTTTTTTTTGTAGTTTAGTGTAAAAAAAAATAGTAAAAAATTTTTTAAAATTATGGTCGAGGTTCACCCGAGAATGGTGACAATTCTGCGTCGATTCCATTTTGTTTCATGAAAATCGGTTCAGTTGAACTGGAGATATCATGGCCGCCAGTTCGAAAAACGTGGGTTCGAGATAAACGCGTTTAAAGTTTGAAGTAATTTTTTTGGGAAAAAAAAAAAAATCAAAAATTTTTAAGTGCAGTTTTAAAGAGCTGACAATTTTTACTTACAAATATTAGTCGGCGATGCCAGCTCCATACAGGCCACCTTCCTCTTTTTCGTAGAAACTGCTTTCTGCTGCCCTCTCTGCTCTGCGAGCCGTTCTGCCAGCTTTTGATGATGCCGCAGCTCGAGTCTCTGAACGGTTCAATCTGTCTTCATTGCGAGATAGTGCGTATTCGTATGCGTTTTTGCCAATCGCAATACCCATCAAACCCATAATTTTAAGTATGGGTATAAAACCGTCGTTGAAGAGGCACGTTGCAATGAAATTGGCCACTTCGATGGTGCGTGCGCCTGAGTTGATGTGTTTGGGCGAAAGTGACCAAAGAACAGAATTATAGGACTCATTGGAATTCTGAGTTTCAGATCCAAGGCATCTTTCAAGCAAATTATCTGCCGACAGCGCTTCGTAAGCTGGTTTTATTACCTCCATCACCTTCTTGTCCATCAGACCTTGCTTCACAAAAAAGGCTGTATCTTCTAAAGTATTTCGAATTTCTAAAAATCATTTTAGGGTCATATTCACAACTACCCAAGCTATAAATAAATGCAAAAAAAAAAAAGTTGAAAAAAAAGTTGCTCAATGAGAAGACCCCCTTAAGTGTTCAAAATAATTATATTGAGTTAGTTTAAAAGTCTTATAATGGAAAGTGTTTGCTCTATAGGAATTTTAACGAACGATGAGTGCCACAAAAGTGTTTATGGGCCTCTACAAAGTTATTTAAAGCAAATAATTCAGTTTAGTCAAGAAGAACAACAACTTTTGTATTATAGGGTTTCAAAAGATGTAACTACTTTATGTAATTACCACGGAAAAAAGTATATTGATAAGTATCATCATTTGTTCGGCCGGTATTGTAGTGATCCGTTTAAAATCCATAAGAAAAGTATTAATAAAGGACTAAGGGAAATTCGTCTCGAGCATATATCTGAACATGTGATTGGTAATGTTCAGCTTGTTCCTGGAAAATCCCTTTGCATAAATTGTTACCAAAAAGCCTTTTTAACATCCGAAAGTACAGAAAATGATAAGTGCAAAGATTACATGCCTCCTGCTGAATACCTCAAACATGTGGACTCCGTTTGTGATCTTTTAGAAGTTTCGCCTGCTTCTAAAATACAAAAATTAAGTCCAGAAAAAATGGTTTCTGCTATAAAATCGAAGATAGGTAAAGTTACAAATGCTTTAAAAAGAAACCTCGAGCAGTCCTTTGATGAAGTTATTGCAGACAACAAGGAGAATGCAGAGCCTGTTAAAGAATTTGATGATCTGATTAAGAAACTTAAGGATAAATGTGTTATGGCAGAAAAAGGAGAGAAGATTAAAATTATAAGTTTGTTACCAAAATCATGGTCAATTAAAAAAATTACTTCTGAGTTCAACGTATCAGAACGTCTTGTAAAACTTACAAAAGATCTAGTTAATGATCAGGGCATTCTTCCAGATCTGGAAAAGAAGAGGGGCGTCCCCATTCCACCCGAAATAGAAGCGTTAGTCTTTGAATTTTACGAACGTGATGAAAATAGCCGCCTTTGTCCAGGTATGAAAGATTGTGTGTCTGTCAGAATTGAAGATAAAAAAGTTCAGAAGCAGAAGCGTCTCATACTTTGCAATTTAATAGAACTCTTCGTCGAATTTAAAAAACAATACCCAAATTGCAAGGTTGGAAGATCAAAATTTATTGAACTTAGACCAAAGTGGTGCGTTATTGCCGGATCATCGGGTAGCCACTGTGTCTGTGTTTGCGTTTATCACCAAAACGTAAAACTAATGGTTGATAGAATAAAACAAGACTATAAAGACCTACTTGAAATGCTTGTCTGTGACATAAATGGTTATAACTGTATGTTGGACAAATGCGACAAATGTCCAGGACAGGAATCCCTGTGGAGGCTGCTTAAAAACTTAGATGAAAGTGACAACCTCTCCGACAATATTATTTACAAACAGTGGACAATGACCGATCGAGCTGAAATGATAACTGTTGTTCAAGCAAAAGAAGATTTCTTTCAATCGCTTATTGAAAAACTTATTTCAATGAAGTTACATCACTTTATCTCAAAGGTTCAAGCGCAATTTCAAAGAGAAAAGAAGGACACACTAAGCCCAAATGAATGCATTGTTCTTGCAGATTTTGCTGAAAACTTTAATTTCATAATCCAGGATGAAATACAAAGCTACCACTGGGTTAATCGGCAAGCAACTATTCACCCATTTGTATATTATTACAAAGAACATAACAAAGTATTAAATCAATGTTTTTGTGTTATAAGCGATCATATGGACCACAATACAGAAGCAGTTCACACTTTTCAATCCGGTTTAATAAAGCACATAAAACATACTGCACCACCTGCTGAAAAAATAATTTACTTTTCGGATGGCGCTGCAAGTCAATACAAAAACAAAAAAAACTTCACAAATATCTGCCATCCTAAAAACGATTTCGGACTTGATGCAGAGTGGAATTTTTTTGCAACAT
This sequence comes from Coremacera marginata, assembly GCA_914767935.1. Lineage (NCBI taxonomy): Eukaryota > Metazoa > Arthropoda > Insecta > Diptera > Sciomyzidae > Coremacera > Coremacera marginata. The sequence continues at coordinate 154,002,780 of OU612045.1, forward strand.
CTCATGGTAAGAACGCATGTGATGGTGTTGGAGGAACTACGAAACGGGAAGTTGCAAAGGCCAGTCTCCAAAGGACAGAAATTGACCAAATTCTAACTCCTGAGGATATGTTTGTTTACTGTAGAGAAAACATTAAAGGAATTACATATGCATATGTTAAGGGAGAAGAAATAATCACTCGTAAGAAAATCCTCGATAATCGTTTTGAAAACTGCCAACGAATTCAAGGCACACGAAAGTTTCACCGTTTCGTTCCAATTTCGGAGACGAAAATGCGATGCTTTATAACGTCTAAGTCCGACGAATATGAGGACCATCCAGTCACAAAAGAGAAATAGGTAGGTTACTAAAATAAGTTATTTCAAACATTTGACAATGTTTACTATTTTCTTTTCTTTCTTCTGTTATTTTCAGAGCAGTTATTCAAAATTTAATTATTGTAAAATGTATTAAACTTATTTAAATATTGTGTGCATGTCATGGCAGGTAAAAAATAAGTTTTCTTTTAAATTTGACTTTGTTTTCTATTATCTTTTCTCTCTGCTTTTATTTTCAGAGCAGGAATCACAACAATTTATATATTTATAGAACATTTGCAAAAATTTATTTATGTTAAGCAAAAGAGTGTTCTATAAAAAGGATTAAATTTAATTAATTAAAATAAAAAACTCAATTGTTTTGAGATTACATTCAGTTATTAATATCAACTGTTTCATTATTTAAGTTTTATTTTGCTTGTAATTGAAAAAACATTTAAAAATATCCCAAAAAAAGACATATTATTTAAAGTGAATTTTCATGAAGTTTGAAGGACTGTATCTTCCAAATAAATCAAATATACAACTCGAAATTTTAACTGAATGAATTTACTATTGTTAACCTTATTTTGAACAAATTTCAGATTTTTAAACGTGTGCCCACCTGAGATATTTGACCCCAAAGTTGACGAAATTCTCGAAATTTCAATTTTTAAGAGTTATTAAATATTTAACTTTATTTTGAACAAATTTCAGATTTTTAAACGTGTGCCCACCTGAGATATTTGACCCCAAAGTTGACGAAATTCTCGAAATTTCAATTTTTAAGAGGCTATATTAAAAAAACTAAGTACAGTAGAAAGTTGAAATTATTTGTGAATAAACTTATAGTTATATTGTACTTATAAAAAAAAATTGAAGTCAATTACTAATTGCTTTCTATAAAAAAAAAATTCGTAAAGATGCAAAATATAACGTTTTTACCAAAAAAGTTCGAATATTTTTTTTTATTTAAAGATACTTTTTAAGTAGCACATTTTATATACAGTATTAAAGTTCAAAATGTGTTTAATTTCATGGTTTTTGATTCATTATTCTGTATATAATACAAGCTGAGAAATGTTAGTTTCCGCAAACGCTTTCAAACGCAAAAATCGCTCTAGGTAGCAAGACACATATGGCCGCCATTTTGAAATTACAACAACAACAAATTTTTTTGATGCGGTTCTGAGATGCCAATACTTTAAGCAAAATTTGATAATTTTTTCAACTTTTTTAAAAATGGTCGAGCGACCAACTTTCGTTTTTTGAGATCACTTCATTTGGATTGACTCCGCTGCATGTCAAAATTCGCCTTATGGAGCCCATTTTGAAAGTCTCGTATGACTTGGATTTTGGTGGAAAGGACACAATTAAATACTCTGCATGTAAAACTATGTGGGAAGAAAAAAAAAACGAATTCAAGCTGAGTTCCGCAAAGTGGGACTCATTGTTGATACCCCGAAGCTTGGAACTGGCAGCAGCAACGATGGCAACACAGCCAGGAGACTTTTTGCTGATCCCCACACTACAAGAAAATCACTGGAATTGATGAGGTCTTCATATCAAGGTTGCGAACCATCTTACAGGTTATAAGCTGCAATGAGCATATACGTATACGAGCAGAGCGTTTTGGACAGTATGCAAAGGAAACAGCAGAATTATGCAGTAAATTATATCCTTCGCGTGACATGTCTCCAACACTGCATAAGATGTAATGCATGGCGAACAAATCATAAACTATCATATCCTACCTATTGGAGAGCTATCTGAAGAAGCGCAAGAGAAAAGAATAAAGTATAATAGGTTCTATAGGGGACATAACACCCGAAACTTTTCAAGGCAAACAACAAATGAGAGCCAATTTTGAATGCTTATGATATCATCTGATCCATTTATATTTAGATTCAGAAATTCAAAGAAAATTGCACCTAGCCCCTTAAGTAAAGAAGTAAGAGATTAATTATTCAACCAATTGATGATTTTTTTAAGAAAATTCCCAGCAGCGTATGGAATGCATTCTGCATTGATGCTTTATTGATGGCAAGCAATGGCATTTGCTTATGCTCTCGATTCTTTTTCTATTCAAATATGCATTACATTTTACATTGCGTGGCATTGGCGGTAATCAGTAAAAGCTACTACTGCATTACCTTTCCTCAACGCAGTCATTTAAGAAATATCACATTTTTTCTTGATTACCAATATCACCTGCGCTGCATTACCTTGATACATAACATCATGTAATACCTAAAGTTTATTTGCACTGGTGTATTCCAAATAAAACCATGCATTGCTAAAACGCGATTGGTAACAACATATGAAAAAATAAAACATTTTCCGCATTACCTCTAGCATAATATTTCGCTTAAAGTAATGCAGAAAGTTGTAAAAGTATTGAAGTAATTAATTACCTATGCATATGCACTTAGAAATTTTTAGTAAAATGTTTTTATTGAAATGTAATGCATATAAAATAAGGGTTCGCCATCAATTGGCCGTCAATCGATGAAAGTAGTTCGAGTAAAAATTGATGTAGTATTTGACACATTGGAATTGATTACATTTGAGAAGTAGTTCATGCATATTGTAGTTGATGAGTTGATGGCGTTAGCATGTAATCGCAGTTTCGCTGCTGGGTTGTTATCAAAAATCAATTTATAAATACTTAGATAAATTATACTTTTTTTTAATACATATACAATAAACATTCACTAAAATATTTTATACAAAAATTAAATCTTTGTATGTAAAAATATTTACTTTTGAAAATTTCAAAAAGCAGATTAAAACAATAAAGAAGAGAAAATCGCATAAATTATATCAAGTTCTCATACAAAAGGCAAGTACATATTTTATTGTTAATTTGCAAGTCTACCTCCCATACATGCCATATATGCCAAAGTTTTTGAGATGTTGCCTTGAAACTTGAAATAAAGAACATCTTTGATCAAAACATCTTTGAATCATCAAATGATTCAAATCGGATATGAAACACGCCTACAATGCGTTGCACGGCATAGCATATATATACATTTTCAAAAACCAGCTTCCCACCCAAAAGAATATAGCAAACGAAATTTCAGGAACTATTTCGATACTTCAATATTAAAGGGCTAAGTTTTTTCTTTCATATGCCGAAATTTTCTTTCATATGCCGATTTTTGACCGCCAAATGCCAAAAAACTCACTTTTTGCACCTCTGTGTGGCGGTTAGAAATGCTATCTGAATTTTTTGTATTTTTACGAATCTTTTGTTTAAACTTTTAGCAAGTTTTTTTTTAAATGAATTTAAACTCTGAAGCAAAGTCACGATCTGAAAAAATGTTCAAAATCTTTAATTATTTTTTTACATTCTTGTCACACCCATTTTATGCGAGGCACTTTAAAACACTTTCGCCCTTTTTATCCACAGCAGCATAATTTTTGAGCCGCACAATTTTTTAATACCTTGATTTATATTTAACGATTCTGCATATTTTTGCTTTTAAATGCCTCGCAATATAAAAAAATAAATACCATAAAAATAAAATGTTCTGCCAGCCCCTGAGTGTCGCTCACTCGTGCTTGGCACGCTGTTTTAAGCCAGTTGCAGCTGGTATTAACCGCATTATCAGCATAATTGAATTCTGATCATAAATTTGCATCACTTTTAACCGGCGCATTGCCAACAGCTCTAGCAACAATATCACTTCTCTCACTCTCACTCTTGCTCTATTCTCACTTGTGTGTTCTTCACTCACGCACCTTAACACTCGCGCACGTTTATGTGTGTCGTTATTTATTTATTTTTCTTTTTTTTTTTTTTGTCATTGTTGTAGTAGATTATTTTATAATTTTCCCCAGCAGGCACATTTACAGCTGAGCACTGTATAAACAGTCTGTCTTTTTTTTTAAATAACACTCAACTTGTAGCATAAAAGTAGGCACAAGGCAGCAACCGCTTGTAAATCATGCTTAAGTTTATTTTTTCAAGTGTATTTTTTAATGTGCGGCACGCATTTGAAATATATGCGAGGAATTAAATTAATTTAATAGTGTTGCTCTTGAGTTTTTACCATACTGGGGTTGTTTTGGTTAGCGTGGCGAATTAGGTGACCAAATGCGTCAACAAAATATTTACATAAAAAAAAATGCATAAACGTAACTATAAATTATTACAAGAAAGTAGCTTTAAATAAAAGTGCAAGTCCAAATAATAAAACAATAAACTGTTCAAAGTTTGTTTTAAAAAATTGTGCATAGAGTGCCCCAAATAATTATTATGTGCTATTATGTGTGGTACTCAATCAAGCTAAGATTAATATCTTTCTACATACTTCGATTGGTACCTTATGTTTCACACTAAAAACTTTTAATCTTGTCTTTTCAAACTTATCTTAGGTGAGGAAAAATATTTCTACATGAAGTACCACGTCTAAGAAAAGTTAATTTTCGGTCACCAGAAGAAAGCCGTGCTCAACCATTTCAATTTGATTTCACTCAGCCCAACCCAAAATATTTTGAAATTTTATAGACTAATTTTATTTTTTTTTATTATTAATTTTAATGGGCATTTTATAACTTTAAGTTATTAATTGTTGAAAATGAAAAAAACAAACATTTGCCTTAAGGAGTTTGCGAATTCACAAAGATATGATAAAAATCCTAAAAAAAGTTTGTATACGACATATGGAATGCTTAATGTGACCAACTACTTTTAGTGAAATTTCTGATTGAATTCCGGAATCTGGATCAAAATTTCGAAATGATATACAATTATTTTTATTCGTTAATTTGACAACTTTTGTGATTTTAATATAGTTTAAAAGAACAAAGCAATGTGCGAGTAGATTAAAAGTTTAAAAAAAAATTAAATGGCCACTTCATACCTTGAAAGAACTTTGACCGAACTTGTTATGATCAACTGTGTTGTATGTGTTGTGAAATGCTTGAACACGAATGATCGAAAACTTGACCTACGAGTTTTATGCCGACTCCGAACGGCTTATGTTCTCAAAAAGCTTTTAATGGCAGTTTTTACTCTATGAGGTTTGCCATTGTCTGCAGAGTGGTGACTGCCAAACAGAAAAATTAATCCAATTCAAAAAAATTTTCTGTGTCGGGTGGGATTTAAATCGGGGTTCTCTGCCTTATGGGTCACACACTCCACCCACTACGCCACGGTGCGAGAAGTTATCAAACACTAAAATTAATCATTTTATTTCGAAAGGCTTAGAAAAACTATACGTTTTTTTTTTTTTTGTGATAATAACTTCAACTACGGTTGTTAGAGCTCTTACAAGGTTCTTGCAAATTTACTTTCGGACAAGGTAACTTTTTTTCGTATATGATAACTCTAGAATGGCATTAAAAGTCTCAACTTTTCCAAAAAAGCCGTATACGAAATTTAATAATTTCCTGAGTGTACACAACGATTGGAAATAGGTAAGAAGTGTATGGAAACAAAAATATAGAGAATTTTCATAATGAAGTATAACAAAATGTCCTATGACGTACGCATCGTTTTTGAGATGTAAGCAAAAATTCAAAAAACGGAACCTTCTTTGTGTCCCGCTCCTCGGGCTTACCTTCAAGGGGTGCTAACATTTTAGTATGTTTGCCACCTAACTAGTGCCAAAATAGTTCACAATTCCGAAGTCAAACTGTCTGCTTTCAACTTTTCCATCCACACGTACCTTTTGAGCACTCATTTACCAAACTATTTGTGGATGTTTGGGGCCGAACTTCTCCGAAACGGCTCGACCGATTTTAATGGAATTTATTTTGTATATTTGGTAGGTATGAGAATAGGTTTTAAAGTATTTTTCACTCTCTTATGCAAAACGGGCGTGGCTTCGCCTATACAAGTCACATTTTCAATACATACTTGTGAAATTTTTGATATCAAATAGCTAAGGGAGTTATAGTCACAAAACATTCAAATTCAGAATGGAGTAACTAGTTGGTGATGTCCTTTTGATGACAAACTTGAACGGGCATTGGACAAGGGGGTGTGGCTCCGCCTATATAAGCCAAATTTTTGGTAACGAATATCAAAAAAGAAAGTAAAAGTCACAGAACATTGAAACTCAGAATGGAGTTACCACATGGTGGTGTCTTTCTAATAGAAAACTTGGATGGGCATTAGACAAGGGGATGTGGCACCACCCATATCAGACAAATTTTTAATATCGAATAGCTATGAAAGTAAAAGTCGCAAAACATTGAAATACAGAATGGAGTTACTATTTGGTGATTTCCTGCTACTGAGGAAACTGGGACGGGCATTGGCCAATGAGCGTCGTGGCATCAGACGAAGGGTCAAAGAAAAGGAAAATATTTATTATTTTTCAATATAGTTGCCGGATGTAGCAACGCACACCAAGTATAAGTAACTAAGGCATAACATCAGAAATATTTTTTAAAACAAACTTAAAACACACAGACAATATTAGCATTCAAATATAATGTAAGAAACTGCATTAAAAAAAAAAAATATTAAACAATTCATATTAAATAAATTTATATAAGTATTATGCTTATTTAAAAACTTTATTTTAAGCTATATAGCAGACAGTACAGTTACTATAAACAAATATTAAGTGCAAATATTTGCAAACCTTATGTACAAGGTTTATTAGGAACAAAAAATAGGGTGAGGTGGGGTGATGTGTAACATGGGGTGATGTGTAACAAGGCAATTTTGCGTGCAAATTGTTAACATACGAGTGATTAAACAACTGTTATATGTTTCCTTTGACAGCAATGAGTTTTTCATAAGTGTTGGATGTAGGCTGACATACATGTCATCGGAGTTCTTTTACAGCGTGAAAACAGCAAAAAAAAAAAGCATTTCTGATAAAATTTTCTTCAGAATTTAAAAGTGAGTAGATGTAAAACGTGTGGCGGTCGTAGTGTAGGTGGTAGAGTGTGTGGCCCATACGCCAGAGAACCCTGGTTCAATTACCACCTGACACAGAAAGTTTTTTCAATTGAATAAATTTTTCTGTTCAGCCGTCATCTCTCTGCAAACAATGGCAAACCTCAGAGAGTAAAAACTGCCATCTAAAGCTTCTTGAGAACATAAGCCGTTCAGAGTCGGTACAAAACTTGTAGCTCCAGTCCTTTCGAGGGCTGAAATGGCCATTTCGGATTTTTTTTTTTTAGATTTTAAACGTGTTATTGTTTAATATATTTAGATATAACAAGAGATATTAAATTTTTTCACGTTGTGATAAAATTCCATCAATGAGTGTGACTTATATTGGGGTGATGTGTAAGAGTCACGGTGGGGTGATGTGTAACACATCTTACAGATTATAATTGCCATTTAAGAGTCAGCAACGTAAAATTCTGAAAAGCAATCACATGAACAGCATTAAAAGAGATCGGCCCATACTATCATACTATTCAGCGCCCAGACCAAATCCAATCGTGGTAGGAAGTTTATGAAAATCTGTGTTCTAACAACGTCACATAAACATTTTGAGTTGCAGGAGGTGGCAAAAAAAAGAAAAAAATGTGGAAAAGCTCAAGAACCGACGCTCTTCGCCGTCATCCGAAGATCGAGATTTTTGCATGATTTGTTCCGATTTTTTGCCTAAATCCGCTTTGGATATTTCCAACGAATAATCATTTTACATTTGAAATGCATTTTGTTGTTTTTGCAATTAATAAAGCCATTCACATATTTTTTTGAACTAAGTGATCAGTTTTTTAATTTCAACGTACATATGTGTGTGTGTGCGTATATAACTAGATAGGTTTACGATATATTGCTAGTATTTCATTAAGTTTTTATTAAAATACTTTTACTAAACATAAAAAATAAAAATAAACACAAAAAATAAAAGTTTCTGGTCTTTAAACTAACATTTTGTTGGTGTTACACATTACCCTACCAATTTGAAAAAGACCATATTTGAAATTTTAACTTCATCCATTTTTCAAAATATTCAAAAGCAATGAAAATACTCGCTACAAATTGGTTTTTCTGCAAGAGATAGGCCTTTAAGCCAATCAAAAATTCATATTTTTAACACTTTTTTTGGAACAAATAAAACCTATAACACATGACCATACTTCGGCCTAATCATCGAAACACGTAACGGTTGAACTCGATGGTAATATTTGATTTAATCAATTAAACTAATCTAGGTTAATGCAAATTTACAAACTTCAACAAAATGTTCCACCGAAAAACTATTTCTACAAATGAAATACATTCATATAAGTTGAAACACATTCGTATACAACAGTTATAAAACCGCCTTAAAATAGGACATTTTTAAAGATTGAAGCTATCAATTAAATCTTTGGACATTTAATCTATAAAACCAAACTAAGTATTTAGTTGGCAGTTAATTAACAGGTGAACAGTTAATTGCCTGAAGACATTGGCAATTTATATGGCTCACCAATTATCTATTTTGACTTCAGTACATATATTTTCGCACTTATAAAACATTTATTGCCGTGCATACTTAATCGATTAAGCGGATTAAATAAACACTTTATTGCATCGATTACTCAACCTGCACACTTAATTGAAACGCCATTGAGAGAAATTAGAATTAAATTGTAAACAAAGAAATTAATGTTAGCTGCATTCATAATAATGTGGATGAATAAATCCAAGCAAGCTATATAATTTGTTTAACAATGGAATTAATGAACGTATTCTGTTGGAAATCTAAATTTTGAATACGTTTCAGTGAAACAGTTTAAAGTATCTTAAGATTGTATTTCATTAAAATTGCTCTAACTTGCTTAATTAATTGGTTTTGATATTAATTAAGTCCATCAATCAGTTGATTCATTTGACTTAAATTTTAATAGTTGTTGTAAAATAAAGTATTTTCGACTAAAAACTTATTTAAACCGAAGAAAAACTTACCAGCTCATTTATTGTTTGACATAATATTGCAATGTAAGGTCTAAAGTAAGCGCTACATACCTGCAAAGAGATAGAAAATAAGATAAAAAGCATGAGTTTGTAGAATATTAAATAATGTTTATAAGATTTTTCTAGCTTTTTTTTTTATGTATAGCCAGGAAACGCAATTTAAGGAAAAATTTCGATTATGTTGGATATTTCAAAAATGTCACACGAAGAAAGAAAAATAATGACCGCATATAAAGTGTTACAAAAAAAAAAAAAAAAAAAAAAAAACAAATTACAAACTGTCAACATGAAAAATGCGAAAAAATGTTTGAGATCAAGTAAGCGACAACATTGAGCAACATTGTAAGCAACGCACAAGCTCATACAATCCCTGTAGGAAAATCAACTAATTTAAAAGTAATTGATAAAGTAGTTTTTTGTCAACCACAACTAGTTGAAATTCTGACTTTTTTCCATAGAACGAACTAACTTATTTTGTATGGCGATGTCCGCTAAATAAGTCAATTGACTTTCGTCTGCATATATTTTGAACTACTTGTTAAATTAGTTACTTTTAAACTATTTTTTTAATTGCTTTAAAATAACCAATTGAAAACTGGCCTAAAGTTAATATTTGATTAAATAACATGGTTAAATATATATAAACTTGTAATCTAATAAAAATTTGCAATTAAAACATGTCAAAATCAGAGTAGTTGCCGCCTTAATATAATTCAAAGTAGTTCAAATACTGGTTTATTTTAAACTAGTTTTTTAATTAGATGTTTTTAAAAACAAGTTAGTTTGTTCCTATAGGGATGACACACACACACACACACACACACACACACTCAAAGACGCTTGAACACCAACACATTCGGTGCTTAGCACACACTTACACAGTCAATTGCGTAAATCTCAGCATTTATTTTAATCTACTTTGGTATGCAGTGCGTCCTCGTACGTGGCACAAAATTTAAGTTTTATTATTATTACTTGTTGTGTAAAGTGTCACCACAATTGCCACGCCTCCTGTATACAACAACCATAACCATATCCAGTGAAGTAATAACAGTGCAGAAAATAAAAATAATGTAATTTAGCACACAATTCACACACTCAGAATGAATGACTTATATAATTTCTTCACATATTTTTAGGCGTTCATGTTAAACAATTTCATTTATAATGTTTGCTCTAACTGCTGTAGAACAGCAAAAATAAATACTATAAGCTAAAATTTACATATCTAAACAAATGTTGCGCTTACGCTTTGTACAAATTGTTGTTGTTTTAAAATGAAATAGGCACGCAAGAGCAACAACTACTATAAAAAAAAACATTGCAAAAACAAATGAAAAAAATGTCAACAATTTTACTCATTGTCATAACAACATTTTACAATATCTTGACTTTGCGAGATGCCCAGCCAACATCTCCACCCACTCTCCCCATTTTTTCCCAACATAATAAAGTGCTTTTGTACGCTGCTGTCTATGTTTCAAAGTATTCACCAACACAATGTTACAAGAAGTACGCAGCGAACGAACGACCGACCACAAGTTGCTGTTGCATACTCGTATCAACTGGATTTTTGTGGGCGTGTGTCAGGTTTTACTAGGGGCTGATAAGTGTAAATATATATGTGGGTGTGTGTGTGTGTGTCTGTGCTGCGAGTGAAGTGTATGATGAAGCATGCATAGAGTGTGTGTTTCGTTATATTAAGTGTGGAGAATATGAAGTAGAGTGGCTGCGAAAAGTGGCTTTAAGCGCGCTATGCCGCCAACGTCCGTTGCACATGCCACAAATTCCGACACTTGACTTTGAATATCAGTTGTTATGAGTTGGAAGCGTGCTGTTATTGAAGTGTTGTTGCAAGTCATTGCTGTTATTGTTGTTGTTGGTCTACTTTTGGCATGCAGAGAATGCGCGGATAAATATATATTTTATAAAAATATTTTTAGGGCATAATTCTAAAATAAAATTAAACTAAATATAGCTATTTTTTGATTTAAAGTAAATTTAGAATAAGTCGTCTAACAAGGAAAGGTATCCAGGTGTCACTCGCCATTTGAATGATTTTCGAATATGTGACAGAGGACACAAATCTAAGGTTGACGTATTTTTTTATACCGACTCAATCGATGGTTTAGGGTTTCAAAATGGCGGAAATTTACTTTTTTTTGCCATAATTTAACTTTTTTCCATAGAAACATACACATATTTGGTATCAAATGAAAGGTTTTAAAAAAGGCACACATGATGGCATCTACTTTTTAGAAAGAAGTTTTATTGTTATTTTCTTGTTGAAATTTTTAACAGTATTTAGTCGATATCATGAAGAGTATTTGAAATTATTTCATTTTCACTTGCGTTGAATTTCAGCTAATTCTAAAAGTTATCTGTTTTGTTTTTTTTTTAGCTTTTACCTTTAATATTAAAATTTTCTTTAATAGAAAATACACTAATTTTCTTAAAAATAAATTATTTTACATTATGGGTATCAAAAATTTTGTTTTTTCAGGAATTTTCCGTATGTGTAGATATTCGATCCGAAATGTTGATATTTTACAGTGCTTCCATACACCGAGCAAAAAGCTTATGTTAAATTGAAAAAAATAAGCATAATTTATAAGATGGCTTTGGCAGTTTTCAGCCACCCAAGTACTTTATCAAAAAGTCTAAGTTTTACATGTTCACTTGCCAATTTTTATTGGGTGATAAATTAACCAAGTATTTGGTTATTTTTTATACACTACTTTAAAAAAAAAAATTGAATTTGAAATATATAACTTTTTTCGGGTTTTGGTTTTTTTAATTTTCCTTTTTTTTGAAGCTGCCGTCTCTCTTTCTGTGATTTGCTTGACTGAAATCGGCAACAACACAATTTTTTCTTTTATCAACACCGTTTTTTTCTTAGAAATTAATGACTTCTCGGCTTTTTTGCTGCTTGACATATATTATAACAAGAACATTAAATTAAATATCAAATACAAAAATTTTACCTTCGCGTGCCGTTGAGATTCGAACCCACACTAACCGATACCACTGTGTATGAAGTCACTACACTACGCATTGAGCCAAACTCCTTCGTTACGCGGAGTGATTTATTCAATATTAATTACAACTGAAGCTATGCTGCAGCATAACACAATAATCTATTAAGATTTTTGTTGTATGGCTATCAAAAGAATACTGCAACATACTGCATCTGTTAATACAGCACCTGTGAATGAAATATTTTTTTTTGGTTGTGTATCGCAGTATGTGCTTTCAAAGCAATGTGTTAAACAATAAATGTATAAACAATAAACAATAAATAAATTAACCTAGCTGCAGTTATGTCAGCAAACAGTAGCAAGGCTGCTGGATCAGTTGGTTGAGCGATGGACTGGCACCAAAAATTTCCAGGTTCAATTCCGCACGGCGGGCAGACATTTTTTTTTTCTTTTCTTTTTGTTGATGAAATGTAATAACATTTACTGGTGTGAATACTAACGTGTGTTTTTTAATTTACTTTATGTTATTTTTGAATTCTAAAGCTATTTTATTACAAAATTATCAAATCTATCCTTCTCTCGTGTGTCTAATGACGCAGCTGTTTTTTTTTTTGCAGAAAATAGCTCAAAACTATGCTTAAGCCGTCCAGGCTAGTTGTTTTTTGTAATTTTGGATTTTAGGCTTAGGTGATTCAAATATTTTCTTTTGTCAAGGTATCGAAGTATGTGCTTTCAAAGCAATGTATTAAACAATAAATTGCTTAGGTGAATAAGCATAAATTTATAATTCCCATACAATTCTCTTTACCCAAGCCAACTAAGGTGATTTACCTATTGTTTTTTTTCGGTGTACAAACTGTATGCTTCTGACTTGTTTGCCTGAAAAATGAGAAAAAAATCATCCGAAATTTAAAGATATGACTTTCGATGCAAATATCTCCGTTGGATTTATATATATTTCACTCAATTCTTTTTTGTCAAAAAGTTCAATAAAATTACTTCATAAAAACTATAACTAAAACTAAAAATACCATTTGCTGTGCATTTATATTTTTAATCATTTTTCCAAAGCTGATCCAAAATAATGTATGTTTCTCAAAAGTTACATAAAAGTTGTTTTTGTTGTAAAAGAAATTTAAGTCATTTTAAAATCCCTTTAACATGGCATAATATTTATAAGCAAAAATTGTTTCAGTTTTACACAAAAAATTAATTAGCTCTTTCTGTCATTAAGAAACAAGGGCATACCCCTCTTGCCCCTCCTCCCCCTATGATTTTTTTGATGAAATTTTTTTTTAAAAAATGTTCCTTTTATCCTTTTTTAAAATAGTCTAGCTTAAAAAATAATTTATTTTAAAGAAAAAACCCAATATTTCTTTCCAATCAAAAGTTATTACTAAAAAATATATTTTCATACCATGTGAATCTGTATTCACAAAACTCATTTTCTGTTAATTATGAAATTCTGTATATGTACTTCTCTTGCTAATTTTTATTAGAATCGCCTTGCTTTACAAAAAGGTAAACACTAGAGCACATTCTCACACCAGAGCAAAAACAATAACGAATTGAATATTCGAAGAGTTGTTTTGCAATGTTTCAGCGGAATAAGTCGAAGTTTTTGTGTCGATACATCACTATGAATAAGACATGAGGACAAGATTTTACTCCGGAGTCGAACCGGCAGTCGTCTGAGTGGCGTGCTATAAGAAAAAACCGCACATAGCGACTGAAACTCCAGTAAAGCGATGAGAAATGAATGAATATTTCTCTGGGATGCGCAAGGTATAATTTTTATTAATTATTTGGAAGACTCTATTTTTTCCAAAAAAAAGTTTTGTTTCACCAAGACTATGCGCCATCTCACAAAACATAAAAAAGATGGCCAAAACAAATTAATTGGATCTCGTATTACTTCCATACCCACGGTACAGTTCAGATCTGATCTCCAGCGATTACCATCTCTTTGCTGACTTGAAAAAAGATATTCCGTGTTAAGAGACTTATCTCGGATGAGGCGGTAATCGCCGAAGCTGACGGCTATTTTGAGCCAAAGGAAAATCGTTCTTCAGCGGCGTTATCGAAAACTTACAGAAGCGTTAGAATAATTGTATCATCGCCAAAGAAAGTTATTTTGATGAATAAGGAATAATGTTTACAAAAAAAATGTATTTTTCTTACTTAGCCCTGCAACTTATAGAGTGATGTGTTATTTTGGACGGCTAAACTCGAAAAATATTTTTCAAACTTTGATATAGGTATAGGTTTTTGAAGATATGAGTTTTTAGTCTTGTTTTTTTTTTTGTGAAGGAAGCTGCACACGTTTCACCATACCTCGAGTTAGAAACGGCCGATTGTATAATATGTATAATTCTAATAATATATTCAATTCAATTTCGAATATTCAATTTCATTGTTATATTGTTCAATTCAATATAATCATAGAGCGAACCTATTTGTAAGAGACGAAATATTGGTTCATGGTATCATTAATATTCGTATTCTCCATTCAATATATAATAAAAATAACTTTTCGGGAGCATATGGGACGCTGAATTTTATTTTCAGAGAAATTTCTTTTAAGGAATTTAATTTACTATAAAACTGCACTTCGATGTAAGAGTGTCATTATTATAAATCTTCAGTATTGAAAACTTTCTAAAAAGGTCTATAAAACAACTTTTTATAACTTGTAACTTTCATATTTTTTAAAAAAATAAACCATTCGGAAAAAGTAAAGACGGTGCACCTTGTTTTAATGTTCATCATAACTTTCACTGCCCAGCTCATTTGAGCTCACTTCATTCAAAATCTCGACAAAAAAAAGTTGTGTTTACTTGTAGAAATCTGATGATGATGATGATGATAAATTTACCCACATGTTGTTTGTTGGATTGCATATTTATTTTTTTTTTTTATTTATACAATTTCATGTGCAGTTATAATTTCGCATTTTCCACACAATTAAATTCATATCAAAAAAGAAGAATATGTAGACGACGCACATGCAGAAGAAGCAGGCGCTGATATAAAGTGAAGCAAGTGAAGGGTGGCAGCCATGAATATGACAGTCAGGGAGTTATGGTGTTTGAGGTGGTGGTACCGATGTGTCAGTCAACATGACATACGATTATTACTTGCATCACGCAGAAATTGCAAGCAGCCAGCAAGCGGATATTTCTTACATGTCGCACAGTGTGTTGCCATATTTTTGCGTTGAATTCAGAGCTTTTCTTCAAATTTTTCTTCAGCATTTCGAGATTTTCTTGTTTTGTTTTTTTTTTTTTTTTTTGAGTGTTTTTGGCTGTTGTCAAAATGGAAAAAATGCATGCTGTAGAGCGTTCTAGCGTTGCTCATTCATCTTGGCATGTAAACATGAAATGTCAGTATCTGACAGATTGCACAGTGGGAAAGAGAGAGAGAGAGAGGAAAGTAGCCCATGAAAGCTATTAAATGAGCAAGACAAAAGCAGCGAAATAAATTGCAAAATGTGCGCTTTATGATTGCATGATGTTTTTGTTTGTTTTTATTTTTTTTTTTGACTCGACCTACCAAAAAATTTAAAAGTGATATATCAAAGCAACACAGAGTGGATTTCTTTTCCTAAACTATTTAATAAGGATTGGATTTTCTTTTACAGTGCTGCATGCAGTGACTTATAAGAATTATTAGCTGGAGCTGAAGTTATAAAAAGCTATACAAAAACAATTATATAGGCTAATGTTTATATTACGCAAAATCTTTCAAAGAAAGCGAAATTTTGAAGCAATGCAAATGTTTGAGTCAACAAAGTAATCAATATAACACACATAATTCAAAAAACTTATTACAAAATTCCAAAAAGCGAATGCCGATTACTAAAAACGGAAAATAAAAAACAGATAAACGAATGCTGATAACATAAAACCAAATACTAAATAGCAAATATAAAAAATACAAACACAAAAACTAAAAACTAAACACTAAGAACCAAATACTTAATATCAAATAATAAAAACCAAATACGAAATATAAATAACTAATACCAAATACGATATATGAAATATAAAAAACCAGATGCCAAATCCGAAATACCATATATGAAATAAGAAATAGCAACATCATAACTACCAAAAACAAAATACAAACTACCAAGTACCAAATTGGAAAATCAAGTACCAAATACAAAATACGGAACACTAAATAACAAAATACTTATGAATTAAATAATTAAAATTACTAAATACTAAATACTATAAAATACTAAATACTAAATACTAAATACTAAATACTAAATACTAAATACTAAATACTAAATACTAAATACTAAATACTAAATACTAAATACTAAATACTAAATACTAAATACTAAATACTAAATACTAAATACTAAATACTAAATACTAAATACTAAATACTAAATACTAAATATTAAATACTAAATACTAAATACTAAATACTAAATACTAAATACTAAATACTAAATACTAAATACTAAATACTAAATACTAAATACTAAATACTAAATACTAAATACTAAATACTAAATACTAAATACTAAATACTAAATACTAAATACTAAATACTAAATACTAAATACTAAATACTAAATACTAAATACTAAATACTAAATACTAAATACTAAATACTAAATACTAAATACTAAATACTAAATACTAAATACTAAATACTAAATACTAAATACTAAATACTAAATACTAAATACTAAATACTAAATACTAAATACTAAATACTAAATACTAAATACTAAATACTAAATACTAAATACTAAATACTAAATACTAAATACTAAATACTAAATACTAAATACTAAATACTAAATACTAAATACTAAATACTAAATACTAAATACTAAATACTAAATACTAAATACTAAATACTAAATACTAAATACTAAATACTAAATACTAAATACTAAATACTAAATACTAAATACTAAATACTAAATACTAAATACTAAATACTAAATACTAAATACTAAATACTAAATACTAAATACTAAATACTAAATACTAAATACTAAATACTAAATACTAAATACTAAATACTAAATACTAAATACTAAATACTAAATACTAAATACTAAATACTAAATACTAAATTCTATATTCTAAATACTAAATGCTTAATACAAAATACAAAATAAAAAAACAAATACAAAATACTAGATACAAAATACTAAATACAAAATATTTAATACTAAATATTAAATACCAAATACTAAGCACTAAATACGAAATTTTACATAAGCTTTGTACGCATGTAATACGCATGCGTACGCATGTAATTGTAATTGTATTGTAAGCACTCGACTCTAAGCTAATTGCATACGGTGTCCGTGGTATCTTTGCTCGGTGGATCAAGTGCTTTCTTAAGGACAGAACTATTCGTGTCGTAATCGACGGCATTTCATCCAGTGGGCACGCCATCAACGCAGGAGTACCTCAGGGTTCAGTTCTATCGCCAACTTTGTTTTTGGTTTTTATGAACGACCTTCTGTCGTTGACTCATAACCTAATTCATTCGTTTGCGTGCGTCAGCAGCATTTGTCATTCATATTTTTTCAAAAAACACCCGAGTTCTTTGGAGATTGAGAGTAAGAGGCAAAATATGAATGACACACTTCTAAATGACTTGAGAAAAATCTCCGAGTGGGGTCTTGCTAATAGAGTAGAGTTTAATGCAAACAAGACCCAGTGTTGCCTGTTAACCCACAAGCGGATGAACTGTCCCTTAGCTCCCTTGAATATGCATCGTGTAGATCTTTTGGAGTCAGATGCTCTTGACGTTCTGGGCATATCGATACAATCAGACCTTGGTTGGAATGATCATATTTTCCATGCGTCGAAAGAAGCGGCCAAGTGCCTAGGTTTCTTAAAACGGTACAAGCGATACTTCACCCCATCTGATCTTCGAATGATCTATACCTCATATATAAGGCCTAAAATGGAGTACAATTCGCACATTTGGGCAGGAGCTTCGTGATCCTTTTTGGAGCTTCTGGACGATATATATGATAGGATATGAAACCATTTTATCTTCTCTCAGCTCTCTTGGGCATCGGCGCAATGTTGGTTGCCTAAGCCTTTTGTATAGGTTCTACCATGGGAAGTGTTCAAGGGAGGTGCATGGCCTGACGCCACCAGTTCGTGTATTTCCTAGGTCTACTCGGGCATTTTTTCAAGCCCATCCTTTTACCATAGCATCGGTGCCCAATAGAACCTCGCATTACCGAGATAATTCGTTTTTTAGTCGCACAGTACGATTGTGGAATAATCTCCGTGTGAGCGTGTTTCCCGGCAGTTTTGATCTGTGTAAGTTTAAAGCAAATCTTCACCGTCACTACTCCATCTTTCTACCCTCCAACTAACTATCACCCGTCTTCCGAATTAACGCAATGCTTTCGAATCTAAAGAGGGCATCCCCTGAGCGTTGGTTAAGTTAAAAAAAAATATACAATATACAATATACAATATACAATATACAATATACAATATACAATATACAGTATACAATATAGAATATACAATATACAATATACAATATACAATACACAATATACAATATACAATATACAATATACAATATACAATATACAATATACAATATACAATATACAATATACAATATACAATATACAATATACAATATACAATATACAATATACAATCTACAATATACAATATACAATATACAATATACAATATACAATATACAATATACAATATACAATATACAATATACAATATACAATATACAATATACAATATACAATATACAATATACAATATACAATATACAATATACAATATACAATATACAATATACAATATACAATATACAATATACAATATACAATATACAATATACAATATACAATATACAATATACAATATACAATATACAATATACAATATACAATATACAATATACAATATACAATATACAATATACAATATACAATATACAATATACAATATACAATATACAATATACAATATACAATATACAATATACAATATACAATATACAATATACAATATACAATAAACAATATACAATACAATATACAATATACAATATACAATATACAATATACAATATACAATATACAATATACAATATACAATATACAATATACAATATACAATATACAATATACAATATACAATATACAATATACAATATACAATATACAATATACAATATACAATATACAATATACAATATACAATATACAATATACAATATACAATATACAATATACAATATACAATATACAATATACAATATACAATATACAATATACAATATACAATATACAATATACAATATACAATATACAATATACAATATACAATATACAATATACAATATACAATATACAATATACAATATACAATATACAATATACAATATACAATATACAATATACAATATACAAAAATACAATATACAATATACAATACACAATATACAATATACAAAAAAACAATATACAATAAACAATATATAATATACAATATACACTATACAATTTGCAATAAATTATAAACAAAACACAATTCATAAGTATAATTATAAATTAACTATTTTTAAAAAACGAAACTTTAAACTAAGGCTTTAAGCATTTTTGATAGAGCTTTAATCTTTTTTTTCAAAACATCTCAACTCAAGACTATAATAAGCGTGTCTCAAAAATAGCTTTATAGCATTTTAATAATTTTTAAGTATAAAATATTTTAAGTATATGTAGACTTCATATAACTACTTTAACTTCTAGAAAATATAACCACCATTTCTCTTAAGTACCAATTTATGAGTTTCATCTTCAATAAAAAATTGTAAACTTTCTTCCACAAAAAAAAATTTTTTTTTGCTTTTTGTGCCGCTATATTTTATGTCACATGATTTTCTTTACACACCCTTTCTGCCATAACTACTTTGGTACACGAGGTGTGACAATGTAACGACTCACTTTTCACACCCATGTGACTTTATTGCGCTGATATATTGCCAGCTGTCTGTCTTCTTGTCCGCCTATACATTTTATTATGAAATATATACATATGTATTTAAAAATCACTCCCATGTTGGAAAATTTTCTGCAACAACACTAGCGTTTTTTCGGCAGTCAAAAAAGCATAAAAAACACGAAAAGAAAAAAAAAAAGAAACAAAGAAATGTATAAAAAGTGTCTAAAAAATGTATCCGATAAATGTACAGATTTTGTTTTTGTATTAAGTTTTGTTCGAAAATGCAAAGCTTTTACGTGATTGTGTCACATGATGTCATTTTTATCGTCTATTCGCTGCTATGCAAACCTTATTTACACTCACTCACTCACACCCACACAGGCACACAAACTCAAACATATCAAACGCACAATTTGATACGCATTCAAATATGCGATCGTCAAAACATGTGTGCGCGTGAGTGTGTATTGGTGTTTGTGATGCTGTGTGAATTGTATGTAAATTGCTAGGATTTGTCAAAAACTTTTGCAACTTTTATAAGTTTAAGGTAATCTTTCTTTAGAACTTTTTTGTTTCTGTTTTATTTTTTTTTTTTTTTTTTGCTGCAGCTTTTAAGGCATCAAAACAATCTTAATTTTATGGATAAAATAGCAAATATCTGTGTTTGAACTTATTTAAATTTTCATACTTTGTTTAAGTCTGTGCACAGAAAAGAAGAAGAGTTGTAAAGAAAGTTTTGCACGCAAGTTTTGCAAGATTTGAAAAGATTTTGCATATATACGTATATAAATAAATTTATGTCGTAAAATGTAATCATAATATGTCATGTTAGAAAATTTTATTCAAATCTACGACATTTTTTAATGTGTGCAGCTTTCGATGGTTGACATTATACCAAGTTATCTGTATAGTTTATTTAATTCATGGAACTAAACAACAAAAATATTACCTAATAATTGTTCCTAACTCGGGAACAAGCGAATATGGAGAGCTCCATACTTGTGCAAGCCAATGAATGCTTTGAAATTTTTTTTTTAATTAAGGCCTCATTCCATGATATTTTAAAATAAAAGTAGCATCATCAAAAAAAAAACAAAATTTATTTGAATCTCTCATTTTTAGAGACTATTAAAAATATTTTTAAATTTATTTCTTTTACCGTTAGCCAGTGGTGTCATTCGAAACACTTTCGTGTAGGCACAAAAAGCATATTTTACGGGTTAACGTTTTCTTTTAATTCTCTTCTTCCGAGATATTGACTTTATTTAAAAACAGTTCGAATTTACTTTTAAAGTTATATTAAAATCACTCAAACTTGCAGATATTAAGATTTTAATGTATTCATTCATTACAAATGTTACAATTTTAGGACCCTGTATTGAATATTTTTAAATATTCAAAATATTTTTATATTTTTGGTTCCATTAAAATTAAATAGACTAAACTGTTTTTTTTTTTTTGCCAAAACTTGATTGCGCTATGAATAAAAAAAATATATATATTAAATATATATAAGAAATAAAAATTTTTCGGGGTTTCTTGACAGAGTGGTTCCAAAACAGATTTTTAATTTTAGTTTTTAATGATATTGGTTCTGAAATTTAGTTAAAAGGCTATACTTTTGTTTCTTGTCAAATTTATTAAATTTAATTAAAAAAAAACAAAATTTTTTTTGTTTTTTTTTCTTGCAGGGCATGCAAGTCTTAAAATACTAATTTTTTAAGAATTTTTAGCCTCTTAATACTCATACGAGTGCAGGTAAAAGAAATCCTTCAAACATAATAGTTAACCAGCAACTCCACTTGGCATATGTAAGTACGTTGCTCAGAGGGTAGAACATCTGTCTGAAGATTGAGAATTATTGAGTTCGAATTGCATGCGAACTCTTACACAGAGAAAAAAAGCTTATGTTAAATTGAAAAAAACCTAGTATAATTTATAAGATGGCTTTGGAAGTTTTCAACCACCCAAGTACTTTATCAAAACGCCTAGGATAAAGACAAAGATAAGGATTTGGTAATTTTTTTATACACTACTTTAAAAAAAAAAAAATTAAATATCTTTTTTTCGGGTTTTGGTTTTCCTATTTTCCTTTTTTTTTTTTTGAAGCTGCCGCCGCCCTCTCGTTCTGTGATTTGCTTGACTGAAATCGGCACAACACAAATTTTTCTTTTATCAACACCATTTTTTTTCTAAGAAATTAATGACTTCTCGGCTTTTCTTGCTGCTTGACGTCTATTATAACAAGAAAATTAAATTAAATTAAATTAAATATCAAATACAAAAATTTTACCTTCGCATGCCGTTGAGATTCGAACCCACAAACCAACCGATACCACTGTGTATGAAGTCAATACACTACGCATTGAGCCAAACTCCTTCGTTACGCGGAGTGATTTATTGAATATTTATTACAACTGAAGCTATGCTGCAGCATAACACAATAATCTATTAAAAGATTTTTGTTGTATGGCTATCAACAGAATACTGCGAAATACTGCATCTGTTAATACAGCATCTGTTAACATAGCTGCAGTTATGTCAGCAAGTAGTAGCAAGGCTGCTTGGATCAGTGGGTAGAGCGATGGACTGGCACCAAAAGTTCCAGGTTCAATTCCGCACGGCGGAAAAAAAAATTTTTTTCTTATTTTCTTTTCTTTTTGTTGATGAAATGTAATAAAATTTACTGGTGTGAATATTAACGTGTGTTTTTCATTAACTTTATATTATTTTTGAATTTAAAAGTGGTTTTATTACAAAAAAAAAACCATTATATTATCAAATATATCCTTCTTTCGTGTGTCTGATGACGCAGCTGTGTTTTTTTTTTGCAGAAAACAGCTCAAAACTATGCTTAAGCCATCCATGCTTGATGACTTAAATCAAGTCAAAGTATGTGCTTTCAAAGTAATGTATTAAACAATAAATTGCTTAGATGAATAAGCATAAGTTTACAATTCCCATACAATACTCCATACCTAAGCCGACTTAGGTGTTTTACCTATTGCTTATTTTCTCGGTGTACAATAACATTTTGGTCGTTTTCATACTGCGATTTAGGTAATCAAAATAAGTTTTTGTGATATTGAATAGCGTTGTAATGTAATGTAAATTTGTACTAGTTTAACAATAAAATAGTTTTGATTACCGAAATCGGTAAGAGAACTCACTGTGCGCTGACTAATTTCTTTCTTACTTACTTACATTTTTTTCTGCAGTACATTAAAATGCACGCAAAAACAAAACTGTTATGGGTAAAAAAAAAAACACAAAAAACATGCATACGCGACTGCGCACATATTACTAACAACAACATGCAGTCGTGCCTCTCCAAACGAATACAAATAAAAACCGTCCGAAAGCTTAACGAAGTCATGCATGGAACACATTGACGACGACAACGACGTTACGCCATCTACCAAATTTTTTTTACATGTATTTCTTATGGAGGAGAGTTTGGAGAATATGTCTCAACGTCATTGTCCCTCTTGTTGATGTCGTCGGTATTGAATTATTTCTTTTTTGAAAGGCGACAAATACTGCTCTTTTTTCATTGCTTAGAGAGCAAGTCAAAAGCTTTGTTCATTTAATAATTTGGCTTTGCGTGTGGGAAAGTCATTTTTGTTGCGTCGCTCTCAAAATAATCAAGTAGACGACATTTCTCTCTTTTGTCGTATCGTGAAGCTGTTGCCGTCATCAATGTGTTCATGCATCAAGGGCATATTACTGCTTTTGTTGCGCTGCAAGACGTAAGAAAAAATTATATATTTTTTTCATGCTTTTATAGCTGTACGCAGCGATACAAATTGTTTTTAGTGCTTCTACTTTTGCTTTGCCTTTGCAAAAACACAAAGCGAAGCAAAAAAGCTCTCTTTCTTTTTCTCTCTATGGTAGATCTTTCTTCTCTGTGCCTGAACCATGCTAGAATTATAAGGTAGGTGCACTTCGGAGATAAAAAACGAGTAAGCAAAACATTGGCGTAGGTATAATGTCAGTTTTAACATTTGCCGTTTAAACGTTCAGCCGTAAGGATGTATAATTTACTTGTAACCGTATAAATAAATTGAGTACCCAGATTTTATTTGTTGAAATTTAAGAAATGTAAACAAAAAGCTAAAAATTATAATAGAATTAACCGCGTTTTTGTAAATATAATACAGAATTAATTGTATTTTGGCTTTGAAGGAAGCAAATAAAAGTTAACATTTAATATCTTTTTCATTCGACTACTTAGTTCGTTTGTGCAGTAACCAATATATTTGTGTCACTACGTACGGCTGCTTTGAACTGTCAAAATATATTTTAACAAGGAAAATTGCTGCTGAAAAACATTAAATTTATTTTTTTTAAAAGAAATTTGTGATTTTTCGCTTATTTTATCGCTTATATCTACGGGATGATACCGCATCTTCCAACAGTAACCTCGCTGTTAAGCAAAAACAGCAGCAGCAGCTGCGCCACGATAGTAAAAAATAAGCAGCACCTTTGTTATTCTTTTGTTGTCAGAGAGAGCGTGTATCAAATGCACCTAATTTTTATAATTTTATCATGACCTGAACGTTAAGCGTCCTTGATATTTCAGTCTCAATTTTAGTCTAAATATCGTTTCAGCGCCTTAGAAGTTTCATTTCAATAAAGTTCAATTTTATTTCATGCTTCTATGTGTTTCAATATTTTTAAGTTTTGCCTTTTTGTTTCGTAAAATTAGTCTGTGTAAAAGTAAAAAGTCTTCAACAATTTTGCTGCATACTTTAAAGCACAGTGTTAAGCTGATTAAGTCAAAACTTTTTCAAATTCTTCTTGACAAAATTATGCTGATAATCTCCACATAGTTGATTCAAATCAATAATATTATTGTTAAAGATAATGCTTCGTCTACACAGGGAGCTTGAGTTTGAGTTTTCAGTACAAAGTTAAGTTTTGTCGTTGAACTCAAAATAAACTCTTGAGTTTCCAGTACAATTATGCGGAATGAAACTAAACTAAGCTCAGCTTGTTTTCTGAGCTTAGCGTAACCCAATTTGAGGAATGCCTAAGAGTATGCTAATATTCTGATGAAAAGGTACGTTCAGATGCTACTTTTTTTGTTCTAAGAATTATCGGACTCAACTAAACTTATAGCCTCATTTTGTATTCCTAATGAAGCATTCAACAAACGATGGCTATGCGAACGATCTTGAATTTACTCTGAAATATATATTTCGAACGAAGCATATCGTTAGCTCATTCGACAAGCTTTTGTTTCATATGTACACT
This sequence comes from Coremacera marginata, assembly GCA_914767935.1. Classification (NCBI taxonomy): domain Eukaryota; kingdom Metazoa; phylum Arthropoda; class Insecta; order Diptera; family Sciomyzidae; genus Coremacera; species Coremacera marginata. The sequence goes on from OU612045.1 coordinate 154,028,173, forward strand.
CAAACTGTTATACACAAGCAGTTATCAAATGTGTCGCTGCCATATCAACCACTAGGGAAGTTTTCTGTATTTTGTCTGAATACTTCAAAGATTTTTTAGATATGTCGCTTTGTTTTTTATATGTTGGCAGTGCTTTTATTCGGTTTGTGTATTCAATAAATAAACTTTGAGTAATTAAGTGGTTTGCGGATTTGCTTTTCATTATAATTGTTTTTATTGATTGAGTGATTGCTTTTGACATATCAAGCCACTCAAGCCATATCAAGACACTGTATATATTTATATATTTCATAATTTATTTACCTTTAGGTTCGAAATTTTTCATTTTTTAACAATTCTATTAACGACTGCAAAAACCACAACGATAGCATAAAAGTGTTCGTTTGATTTTGAAGTTCAGATTCGTGATTCCAGTGATCGTTAGAAATACATATTGCAAATATGTACCCGTACTACGGCATCGTTCACTGGCTGATCAGCTGTTATCGTTGTTTGATTCTGTTCGAATTACAAATTTCAAAAACACGTACGTACATTGTTTTGAACGAATCGATTGATCGCGATTGAAGCATCTCTGTGTGAATAGCTTCGAATGAACTCAAACTAAACTCTCTGTGTAGACATAGCATAACACAATTTCAGTAGCCTTTATTTAAGCTTTTAAAGTTGTGCATTTTTAAAACTTGAATTCAATATTCATCGGACATTATTTTGAAAATTGCTAACATTTTCCTCAGTCCAGTGATTTAACTTGAAACGGGTTTTAAAAAAATGGTTGCATACTTTTAGGCTACTCAAAAGCGTGCTTTCCATTCGTTGTTTTGCTAACAATGATGCCGAGATTTTGACTTTTACAGCGCATTAGTACACTTTGTTGCACAAAATGCGCCCCTCGCTTTATTTGCCGTTGTTGTTGTTGCTGTTATTGTTGTTGGTGTTGTTTTTATTATATGCTGCAGCAATGCATGCAGCTAGGTGCTTTGCATAATGGTGCCGCCTGTTTTTATGCTATACAATTTTTTTTTCTTTATATTTTGTTTTTGCTAAATTGCTTTAGTGCGCTCAGACGACAAAGAAAAAACTTCAACAACAACAACAATAACAACAACAACAACAACAACAACAACAAGAGCATTAAAAAACTTTACCAAAAGTGTAACAAAAAATATTGAAACGGCACAAAAACTTTGGTGCTACTTAAAAGCAAACATCGACATTTTGCAGCAAAAACAATGACAGTTTTTTTGAAACTATTCATGTTGCTGTGTACGTGTGTGTGTGTGTGTGTGTATTATCGTTATTATCGTCATGGTATGTGCTAAAATGAATAATGCATCACTTTTTTGGTTTTTGTTGCTCTTTTGCATATTTAAGCATTATTTTAAGACTTTAGTCGAAGTTTTTTTGACGACTTGAAGTGTGCTTTGGCAAAAATTTCTCACTCGCTTGTGGTAATATTACAATTTTCATCCTTAAATAATGAAAAAATATTCAACAATTTCTTGCTAAGGAGTTTTAATTTGTTTGGAGATGTCCTGCTACCATAAAATTAGGATGGGCATTAGAAAATGAGCGTGGTGTCAAATAAAGAGACAAATAAAATTTTTGAATATGTTATTATTATTTTTAATGACTGTTTATTATTATTTTTTAAACTTACTCCTGAATTTTTTATAGCGAAAAAGCACATTAGTTATATGCAAGACACGAGAAGTAAAACATATTCCACACAAAAATCCATTTCTTGTACCTTGCTCATCGTTATTGTGCTTTTTCGTAATACAAAATGAAGGAGTAAGATTCCAGTTCAATTTTAGATCCAAAATTTAGATTCAATTCTAAAAAATCATTCAAGAAAATTAAACGTCTAGAAAATGCAGCCTAAAAATATGCAACAATTATCTAAAAAAAAGTACTATTTTAATACGTACAAAAATATCTATTGCTTCTCGTACTTTACGTATCGTTGTTGTACTTATTCGTGATGCATAATAAAGGGGATAGTCATTCACAGAAAGTAGAAACGCTAAGTTTTCGCGGCACTTTTAGTTAAATTTTATAAGGTTAATAATAATTCAGCCTACAAGTATGCAACATTGTCCTAGATATTGTAACGACTTCCAAGCAGGCATAGTTTTACCTTACGGCCCACGCGTAAATATTCATGGAGTTTGCTCCCTTACTCATAGAAATTCATATAAAGCCGGCGGTATGAAAATTATATTTGGCGAGTAAAATCAAGCGTTAAATAAAAACGTTTTTTATCAGTCGTCTGATGACTCTCCGCTCAATGTGGTAGAAACTTCGGTTTCACAGTTATGGTGCTCGGCTCTCAGCCGAGACACTATCCTCATTTATTCTACCATGGCTTTACTTATGCGCAGCAAAATAGAAACAATGAAGAAACACTAACAAAATACACAAAGCAGCAATCTATACTATTATATAAAATTGAAGTGCAAATTTTTGTAAAACTCCAAAAGTACTGGGCCAATTTTTATGAAATAAGTTTTAATAGAATGTCTTATTTTTGCTACAGCACAGTATAAGGCAATTTTCATTTAAAAATGCTATTAATAAGTATGTTAAATTAAAGTTTTAAGTATTTTAAGAAATCATCCTCGATACCAAGCATTGCTTGATCGTTTTCTTTTCACGCGTTTGTATTGCAAGAGTTTCAATAAATCCCATGTGGCTCTACTCTTCTCCATTTATGTTCTGCTAGCACAGCACAACAAAAAATTGTGGTATTTGTGTGTATCTGTTTGCTTTCTACACAGCTGTTTTTGGTCAAAACCACATCTTGACTCCCTTATGATGACATTTCGCTTATTATTTGTTCATATTTACATATGAACAACATGCGAAGTACACGCATTCACTGGTGGCGCAATGCAACGCGTGATCGCACTCTTTGCTGTCATTGCTGACTATGAGCGCTATAAATAATAATTTAAAAAAATAATAATTTGTTTTCCTTTTTTTTTCTTCTTTTTCAATATTTCAAGCAATTTGATATATTATTTATGTATATTTCAATCTTCTATTAATGATTTATTTCGTTTTAACTTTTTTTATAAAAATTGATATTTTCATATCTTACAGGCTTGTAATGATCGTTACACACCTTTGCCTTTTATATACAACTCAAATTCCAAGGTAACCGATCTAGAGCAGTAAGCTTCAGTCACGCGTCGGAGCTGACACGCACACTTCTTTTTTTTTATTTTTGTTAAAAGTATTTGGGCCTCCTAAGTTCAAAAGCGCAAAAATAATATCGGTGTAGAATGGTTAAGGAGATAAGAAGCTTGTGAAGCCAATATTACCTATAACATTGATACTTACGTAAATGGATATAAATATTTATAATGGATATAATGGAGTTTATTTTAATAAAAAAACTATATATTTTTAAATTATTAATCAGAATCAGAGTCCGTATCTTCAGCTGACTCTATGTGAGCTCTAACCAGATTGTAAAACTCACCGGCAGCATATATAAAGTGTGGCTTTATTTAATAAACATTTACTTAGCTAAATAGCCGCTGAAAATGTACTTTGTGTGGTTATATTGCGGCAGAAAGGCTTTGACGTGCCTCCGCATCCCGTTCACAGTGTTTGAATGCGCGACAGTGATTGAATGCATGCAACTCTTTACGAGAGGTAATTGAAGCCCTCCTTATCCAAAGAATTATAAACCAATAAAAGAATTATCAATTGTTATTTTGATCGTATTTTTTTTTTTTTGTACATTTAAATGAGAATTTAAAAGAACATTTTCATTTAAATGAGAATTTAAAAGAAAATGAAAAGTTTTATTAAAAATTGCTGTGATTTTTAAAAAACCTGGTTTTGCCTGCAGTATATCATCCCGCAACACTTTCATATTAAGTATTACATCATAAATTGAGATTATACATTTGATAAGAATATATCAAATATATAAATTTAAATTTTTAATAAAAACTTACGAGATTTCGAAAACAGAGAAGAATTATCACAACCCCGACCTTGCTCCGGGGAGCACCCTGTAAGTTGAACTTATATTTTTTTTATTTTTTTTTTTTATTAATTATTTTATTTTTATTTTATTTGGTCTCATTTTTTCTGAAATTACTCGGCAAGGTTCAAGAATATGCATCAAGTTAAGCGCTTCCACTCTGCAAAATCGACAGATCGGAGTTGAATCTCTGGTGAATATATCGCACACTAAATCCAAAACAGTCATAACTCAAAAGTTTTAAATTTCTCGGTGAAGCAAAATAAAAATATTATTTTTGAAGCAAATCCATGCAAAGCAAAGAGACAAAACTTTTTTTTCAACTATAGAGAAAGAAGATGTGTACAAAATATATTTGATGTGTTAAAGTCAAAGTATATGATCACAAAGAATAGTTTTACATTAGAAAATAAAAATTTGTAAATTTTGAGTTGTGACTGTTTTGTATTTAGTATGCGATATATTGTGGGTGCTGTGTAGTACTGCCAAGGCGGAAACGGACTTGTATTCTTCGTATTACTTAAAGTATGGAATGAAGTGTTACTGCTGATAATTATTTGAAATACAATATTTTAACCTTTTTATACGTTTTTAATTAATTCTTAGAACTACACTTATGCGTAAAAAGTAAAGACTTTTCGTTTTTGAAAAAAGTATTTTTTTGAGACCCCTTTTTTTGCAGATTTGAATTTAGAGGCTCCAAATAGGAACTCTTAAAAACACTTTCAGAAACAAACAAAAAACGGGGCGTATTGTTAATGTTAATCAAAATTGTCAACATTTGTTTAGCTTTTCTTGATTTAAGTGATATTTTATATGTCTTAATGTATGCTCTTAGAAAATTAAGACTTCATTTAGCAAAGCAATAATTTGTTCTAAGCATCAAAATTCACTAAAAAACAAATAAGCAATTCTGTGTTTTTTTTTTTTATTATCTTCATCTCATTTCTAAATATTTATTTAACATCTACACTCTCTTACTTTTTTTTTTCTTTTAACTTTGCCTTCTCTTTAGGATTTTCCACTTTTATTGCCTTCTGTAACTTTTTTTTGCTTTAGCACAAAAGTATGCTTTAACAAATTAACACAAAGTAAACTTTTCACTTTGCGTTCAACTTAAAAAACGTAAATAATTAACAAAGCTCTTGCGTTTAATTGCATAAAGCTAACTAGCCAGCTTCTAGCTAGCTGGCAGAAAGAATACGAAAAAAGAAAATAAAGTGAAGACGACAAAGTCAAACGAAAGCTTAAACATAATGCTAAAGAAAAGTTTTAATTTGACTTACTATTGAAGCATTTACGCTGGAACGCTGCTTACATCTAACATTGCATACTTTTAAGCGGATAATGAAAATTATAATGATTGCTTTAATTATGCGCTAGCAAAGGTTTTTTGTGTGCGTTAAAGTCAGAGCAGCATCAGCAGCACGTTTCGAGTAAAGAATTTTAGTTAGCATACTTTTAGGCAACACGAGCGCAGCTATGTAGACTGATTTCAATGACTCAATTACCACAATTACAACGTTATGTTGGCGCAAAGGTGCTTAAATGTAAGACAATTGAGAGACTGTGAAACATGCTTGCATACTTTGCTTTGTTATAATGCAGCAAATTTAGATTTTATTTTTTGAGCCAGTCAAATTTTGGTACTTTCTGTATTAAGTGCTGTAACGGAGTGGTTTTAACTAAGCTTTTTTATTGTTCAGAGTACTCAAGCGCACTTAAAAATCTTGCCAATTGTTAAAAATAAAACGATTAAGCTCATTTATGCGCCCTAGAGTATGCATTTTATTTGAACCCTTACGTGTTTTTTTTTTTTGTAAAATTTTCGTTTGTATTTGTTTTTATATCACGAAATAGCAATTCCTTTTGTAATTTTTTCTTAAAACTAAAATGGAAAGGAAAATATATGGAACATTTTCAACACGTTTTTGTAGGAAAAAGGCCTCAATGACGAATATTTGTTCACATAAAAATATGCAAAGAATTTTTTTAATTAAAGATTCATAGGTGTTCTTTCCAGATAAGAGGTAAGCTTTACATATTGGATGTAAACATTGAAAACCGAACTTTTTTGGCTGAAAATAAAGCTTTATTTTAATTAATTAAGGAGGAGGTAAGGTTTGATAACTTTTTTTCCATATTTTTTTATTTTTGTTTCTAAAATTTCAACGCCTGAAGAATATTGTATTCAAGTTTTAGGTCATTCGGAGCAAAGCTAACGAAGTTACAGTACGTTGAATGACCGTACCTCTAAATTAGTTTTGCGCGCCTTTTAGCTACCAGCGCTGAGCGGCGAGCGGCAAACTATTCGATAGTTTTTAAAAGTAAAATACCGTAATTATATTGGTGATGGCGATTCCAAAACCTACACTGGAGTAGTCAATACGAAACCTTACGGTGATAACTTCATAACAAACACGAAAGTGTGTATTGCACACGTACAAAAAGGTCGATGCAAAAATGAAATCTGGTAAAAAAGTGAAAAAGAAAACTCTTTCCGGTAAAGGCAAACTAACTGGCAACATAATCGACAAATTAACAGTGTATTATGGTCTAGCAATCCGAAGATATCACGATTCTGTGGACGACTTTTTCATATGGGCGACTTTTTATCATTGTTCTTTGACTGATCAAAATCCCCAGCATGAAAAATTTTACAAAAACATTACGATTATCCAAGCACAGTTACTCTCCACTTCCAGCTGATGTTTTAGACGCAATAAAGACAATATATGAAGGTTTAAGCGCCCTATAGGAACAAACTAACTTGTTTTTAAAAACAACTAATTAAAAAACTAATTTAAAATAAACCAGTATATGAACTACTTTGAATTATATTAAGGCGGCAACTACTCTGATTTTGACATGTTTTAATTTCAAATTTTTATTAGATTACAAGTTTATATATATTAAACCATGTTATTTCATCAAATATTATTAACTTTTGGCGATCAGTAATAGTCTTCAATTGGTTATTTTAAAGTAATTAAAAAAATAATTTAAATATAACTAATTTAACAAGTAGTTGAAAATATATGCAGACGAAAGTCAATTGACTTATTTAGCGGACATCACCATACAAAATAAGTTAGTGCGTTCTATGGAAAAAAGTCAGAATTTCAACTAGTTGTGGTTGACAAAAAACTACTTTATCAACTACTTTTAAATTAGTTGTTCTTCCTACAGGGCAAAGACACGCTGTTGGAACAATATATGAAGGTTTAAGCAAAGACACGTTGGAACGTTAAAAATTAAAAAAAAAAAACTCGACGAGACTGAAGAGATAAAGTTAGAAACTAAAGAAAGCATATTGATTTTTTGGTTTCAGATGATCCAGTGATGCTGCAGGCTGGTCACCGCACAAAAAATTTTTTTCGAGGCGCCTGTGGAGATCTACAATAAATCCTTCATTTCTCTGTATTTTTGAACACAATTTTTTTCAAATATTCTTCAAATGTTGTACTTTTATATAATAATATGTAAAATAAGCCTACAGTAATAATTTTTTCTAAAAAATTTCATAAAAAAATGTCTTCTTTAGACGAAAAAAACCTTACCCTCCCCTTAATGAAATTACATGTTATTTGAAATATTGTCCATTGCTTGCGATGACCTTTTCCAACCTTTCTAGCAGCAAATGAATTCCGCGTCGGAAAAAGGCTTCGTGCTTTGAGGCCAATAACGAATCAAGCCAATTTTGATACCTTACTCAGAACTAAAGCGTATTCCAGTGAGGGCGTTTTGCATCCAACGAAATAAATGGTTATCGGATGGCGCCAAGTCTGGTGAATATAGCGCGTGAGGTAAAATATCCTAACCACTATTCGTCAGGTAATTTTTGACCGGTATAGCTACGTGTGGTCGAGCACAGTCATGATGGAAAATTACAGACTCGTTCCGTTTTTCTGTTAATGCTCGCTTCAAACGAATTAATTGTTGTCGGTAAAGCTGTCCAGTAATGCTTTGACCTGATTTCAGCAACTCGTAATGGATCGGTCCTTCCTGATCCTACCAAATACTGAGCATTACCTTAGAGCCGTGTATATTCGACATCGATGTTCCTGTTTGGCCGGGCTTCACATACGATTTTTTGCGTTTCGGGTTAACACAATGTATCCATTTTTGGTCACCAGTATTAATTAGATCCAAAAACGCCTTTCTTTTGTAGCATTCGAGGTACATTTCAGACATGCAAGATCGCCTTTCATCATCTCTTGGCTTCAGTTCGTGTGGCGTTCGATTTCCAACCTTCTGGATGTACCCTAACGCTTTCACGTTGCTAGTGTCACACCTTGAGCTTTTGCAAGCTCATCTTGTGTTTGGCACGAGTCTTCACTTGACGCCCTTTTTTTCTTGATGTTGAAATCGCCACTTTTGAAGCATTTAAACAGCTCAAAACACTGTGTTCTAGACAGAGCATCGTCGCCATAAACATTGAACAGCAAACGATGACTTTCGGCAAAAGTTTTGTTGGCAAAAAAGTATCCAAACAATACTTCCCGCAAATGCTATTTTTTTCGCCAATTTTCAAAGTTTTTCATGAGGGTAAAAAACTGATGCGCACACAATGTTAGCAAATTTGTAAGGATCAACATTTTTGTGAATTTTTACCCTACATGTTTGACCATAATTTTCTATGTTTCAGAGTTGCGACTGGGTCAGCTACCTTATTAGGCCACGTCGCACAATGCTCCGTCAGTGGACAAAAATCAAAAAAGTAACGCCGAATTCAACAATATTGGTCTTATTTTAAAGGTAAAAGTCCAAATAAGAAGGAACTGCAACTTCGTTAGTATATATATTAGGGTGATTCATAAAATTCAAGTTTTTATATTTTTACCTCTCAACCCATAATATCATTCTATCTACCGAAATATTTATTTGTTTTAAATGTCAGAATTTTAAATTAATATTTAGGGGTCGCTACCGACTTCATAGTTTTTAGACTATCTTCAAAAAAGCACATTCTGCAATACTGGATATGGTTCACCTAAACTGTCTTCAATGACGGTCACAAGTTAAACTGATAACAGTCATTACTTACTTATTTTAAATCGCAACTGTCCTTTGAAATCATCCCGACTGGAATCATCCTGGGACATGCTTCATGACCGTCATTGAATTTTTGGCTTGCCGACAAAAATGCAGAAGAAGCAACTTTTATTTTTAACCTTCCTTACATTGGTGCAGTTCCTCACAGCGCACATTTTTTAAATAACTGGCGCACATCAAAATTTTATTCAAACCATGATGCAATTATAAGGTAAGCTCACATTTAAATGGCTGCTCAAACAATAAGTTTTGCAACAACAAAGCTGTGAGAACGCTAAACTTCAAATGATAAAGGCAACAAGAACAATAAGAAAACTGAATTTCGACCAGCCGATTTTGACATACAGCTTCCTTTTTACTCCAACTTGAGCCTACCTTATAATTCTGCCATGATTCAAACAACTGTGAGGACGAAAGTCGCTACCCTCGTTTTCGCCTAACATCTTTAGTCACTGTTCATTTTGCGTTAATATTTCGCATGTGAATTCTAAATCCCTGCATCAATTTTTCTTAATCCCTGTGAATTATTATTCTATAATAATATTATTTCATTATTATTTAAAGGCACTGGCTTGCACACCACACTTTCCCATCTTTTATTTATTAGTTAGTCATTTGAAATTACAGTTAGTAAGATGTTAATCAAATTAGTCGCATAAACATCATATACTTTTCATCAAACATTAATCCCACCATTAAACTAAAGCTTCATGTAAACATCAACTTAATAACCTCATGTCACCCGGTTAACATCACTAGGCCGTGGTGAAAAATAAATGCAGGCAAAAAGGCGAACAGCTGAGACAAAAACCCACCACGAGTCTGCTGTGCTGCTAAGCTAAGGTAACTTAGACAAAGATCAGAAAATTAAAATTTCTTCTTGCGGCGGCAGCCAACTCGGTAAGTCATAATAAATTTCTTAGCTCCTGAAATCTTTCATAGCGTTATGCCGTAGTGACTAGCGCTATATTTTCTAAGTCTTTTCGACGTTGCTTCGCAGTGCTCAGCTAGATATTTTTCTAAGTCTTTTCATAGCATTGTGCCGTAGTGACCAGTGCTATATTCGCGTATATTTTTCTAAGTCTTTTCCGACGTTGCATCGCAGTGCTCAGCTTGATATTTTTCTAAGTCTTTTCATAGCATTGTGCCGTAGTGACCAGTGCTATATTCGCGTATATTTTTCTAAGTCTTTTCGACGTTGCTTCGCAGTGCTCAGCTAGATATTTTTCTAAGTCTTTTCATAGCATTGTGCCGTAGTGACCAGTGCTATACTCGCGTATATTTTCTAAGTCTTTTCGACGTTGCTTCGCAGTGCTCAGCTAGATATTTTTCTAAGTCTTTTCATAGCATTGTGCCGTAGTGACCAGTGCTATATTCGCGTGTATTTTTCTAAGTCTTTTTCGACGTTGCTTCGCAGTGCTCAGCTAGATATTTTCTAAGTCTTTTCATAGCATTGTGCCGTAGTGACCAGTGCTATACTCGCGTATATTTTCTAAGTCTTTTCGACGTTGCTTCGCAGTGCTCAGCTAGATATTTTTCTAAGTCTTTTCATAGTATTGTGCCGTAGTGACCAGTGCTATACTCGCGTATATTTTTCGACGTTGCATCGCAGTACTTGTCAGCTTGATTTTTTCATAGTATTGTGCCGTAGTGACCAGTGCTATACTCGCATATATTTTTCTAAGTCTTTTTCGACGTTGCATCGCAGTGCTCAGCTTAATATTTTCTAAGTCTTTTCGACGTTGCATCGCAGTGCTCAGCTTGATATTTTTCTAAGTCTTTTCATAGTATTGTGCCGTAGTGACCAGTGCTATACTCGAGTATATTTTTCTAAGACTTTTCCGACGTTGCATCGCCGTCCTTGTCAGCTTGATATTTTCTAAGTCTTTTCATAGCATTGTGCCGTAGTGACCAGTGTCATATTCGCGTATATTTTTTCCTAAGTCTTTTTCGACGTTGCATCGCAGTGCTCAGCTTGATATTTTTCTAAGTCTTTTCATAGCATTGTGCCGTAGTGACCAGTGCTATACTCGCGTATATTTTCTAAGTCTTTTCGACGTTGCTTCGCAGTGCTCAGCTAGATATTTTTTCTAAGTCTTTTCATAGTATTGTGCCGTAGTGACCAGTGCTATACTCGCGTATATTTTTCTAAGTCTTTTTCGACGTTGCATCGCAGTACTTGTCAGCTTGATATTTTCTAAGTCTTTTCATAGCATTGTGCCGTAGTGATCAGTGCTATACTCGCGTATATTTTCTAAGTCTTTCCGACGTTGCATCGCAGTGCCCCACTTGATATTTTCTAAGTCTTTTCGACGTTGAAGGGAGAATTGATACTAACAAAGCGTCTCTTTTACATGCCGACTGGACGTTCGCAGTACGTCGGGAAAAGAAACGAGGACTACGCAGGACTGTGGACACCATATAATAAGTTTATCTTTTCTTTTCCATTTGTTTAAATTAATAATACAAGGTCATGAAGACCATAAAATTAGTGTAAGTGTAAATTAAGGAAAAAACTGATATAAAATAAATGAACTAGAAATTCTTAAAAAAAAAACTGAAATAAAATAAATGAACTGAAATAACGGAAAGTGTAATTAATTCACACTTGGTATAATAAAATTTTGTAGACGAACCCTGGACACCGGCGAGTGATACCTCGGCCTAAGAAGGTTCGTTACACAACTATTCAGTCACGTTGATCGGCCGCGTGTGAGTTTGATTTATTTGATTGCTTTCGTTTACTGTTTTATTTGTTTTTCTAAAATGACTTTGAATATTAAAAAAACGCGAAAAAGAACTGAAATATTGGACACACTTGCTCAAAACTAGTGCAAACAAAATTACCCTCAGTTAAAGAAGTGATGAGTTTGTTTTTTCATAAGAAAAATGTAATGAGCAAAGCAAATAGGGTATCGGCGACATTAACTGCTAGTGATGCGATGGTACTATGGCAAAAAGCAAGTATTCCCACCAAGGAAAAGCAACATGTTATCACTAAAATACTCAAATATTTTAATGAATGGCAGAAATCAAAAAAAAAAATAAAGAAAATAAAGCGAAACGCTCCGCAGCACTCAAAGCAAAAGAAAACAAATGGCAATCAAATTTAAATGTTCTGTTTGATATTGCTCATTTAAATGCTCTGAATATGATGACTATAGAGGAAGATAAGCAATTTCTTTTAAAACAAAGGGGAATAAGCCGTAAAAGACGAATTGGTAACATAGATAGAAGTCATGCAAAAAAACTTAAAAAGCGGTTAGAAAAAGAAGCTAAGTTAAAAAAAAATGAAAGAAAAGGAAAAAGAAGCAATAAATAGACTTACTGAGAAATGCGATTTAATATCATCTTCAGCTACTTCTTCTGCAGAGGATATAAGTGATAGTGACGTAAGTCAAAGTCGTCCTATTTCTCCTCAACCAGGATTCTCTTCAAGCAATGATTTTGCCTCTGCCCCACAGAATCGAGGTCGAAAGGCAATTCTAGATGTCAATTTAGCCACTAGTCTTGATGTCGCTAAGTTAAGTGACCGAAATGCAACTGTTGTTTTGACCTCTACACTTAAAAGCCTAGGCCGTAACGTGTCACAATACAACATTAGCTATTCTTCTATACGTCGCCAAAGAATGGGAATTAGAAAGCAGCTTGCTAAGTCTATAAAAGCGGACTTCCAACCACAAACTACACTTACTGTGCACTGGGACGGAAAGATGCTTGATGACATAACCGGACATGAAATAGTAGACCGTTTACCAATCTTAGTATCTGGAAAAGGAGTCGACCAGCTCTTGGCTGTTCCTAGGCTTCCTTCCAGATGGCAAAGGCGACACCATGGCCGCTGCTATTGTCGAGAACATTTTATCGTGGGGACTATATGAAAAAATAAAATGTATGTGTTTTGATACGGCAGCATCTAATACAGGACGAATTAGTGGAGCTTGTATTCTTTTGCAGAAAATGCAAAAGGAATTGAAGCTGTACTTGAAGCTGTCGTAGTGTCAGCTATTGGACCCTCCAGCGGTCCTGAAATTTTGATTTTCAAAAAATTTAAAAGCTATTGGACAAAAATAAGCCGAGAAGACTTCAAGACAGCAATATCCGAATCGTCCACTTGGAATTGCGTTCAAACTGTCGCAACAGATATCATTTCTTTTGCTAAAAACCAACTGCAACAATTTCAGCCTCGTAATGATTACAAAGATCTCCTTCATTTGACTATTATCTTTTTGGGAGGGATTCCTAAAAGCGGTATCTCATTTAAGGCTCCTGCTGGAATGCACCGTGCTCGGTGGATGGCAAAAGCTATATACGCACTGAAAATGTTTATGTTTAAGCATCAGTTCAAGATCACAATTAATCAAGCGAATGCCGTTACAAATATTTGCATACTTGTTGTGCTTGTTTACGCAAAACATTGGTTTTTAGCGCCAATAACTTATATGGCCCCTTTAAATGACCTACAGATTTTAAAAGATTTGGTTGAGTTCGAAAAATATAACTCAGTTTTAGCCAAAGTCGCCTTAAAAAAAATGTTAGGTCATCTTTGGTATCTTTCTGAAAAGCTGATTTGTTTAGCTTTTTTCGACGAGCGAGTTTCTATCAAAACAAAACGTAAAATGATTTTAGCACAGAAAAAGGAAGGAACCAAAAACAATCCTAAAAAAGCATCCTTGCAATATGAAGCAATCGTCAACAAAAATATCGAAGATTTCGTATCAACAAGTACAATGAAATTTTTCGACATTACTGGAATTCCATGCGAGTTTATTCATAAAGATCCTGAACTATGGGAAAAAGAAGAAAGCTACAAGATGCCTAAAGAAATTGTTCAACACATAAGAGTCGTTAACGATATAGCTGAAAGGGGTGTTGCTCTAATGGAAGAGTACAATAAATTACACACTAACGATGAAGAGCAGAAGCAGTACTTAATGTTGTTAGTAAGAATTATAGGCAGAAAAACCCAAATGTCAACAAGTCAAATTTAATATAATAAATTTTTTTTATTAAATAATAAAATAAGTTTTATACATGTAATGTAATATTATTATTATCCATAAAATCTTTGCATAAAATTTATTTATTATTATGAAAATTCTTATTTTAAAAAGTTTTTTTTTTACAATTGTCAAAAGTCGGTAGCGACCCCTAAATTTCAGTTTAAAAAAAAAAAAAAATCGTGGTATGTTTTTTAGTGGAATAGATCAGTTTTAGGTGTTGAGAGGGGGGAAAAAAGAAACAAACATTTTTTTTGGTCTTATATGAATCACCCTAATATATATGTATTTTTTTTTTGTTGGTACAGCTGTTCAAAATTGACGAATATGATATTGAAATATTCGTCATAAATTCATAAACATGAATTTAGCGCACGTAAGTGTTTTTAAAATAATTTGGCAAAATTACATATTTGGTTTCAACTATGTAATGTAGAAAATTTTAAATTAAGAAATAACTCAGTTAAATGAATTTTTAGTTTTTGTTTTAATTTATGCAATTGTAAAAGTTTTAGGAGATGGCAAACATGGAGGTTTCCATTTTGGAAAAATATGAAAATAGGGCAATTTCTGGAGTCCGAGGAAAATTAGTTCCTGAAATGTTATTGCTGTTTCTGTAACAATAAACCTTATTTTATCCGGAAAAATCAAAAACTCTTCCGACTTTTTGCAATTCTTGAAAATATTAAATTTTTTCTAAGCGTCCAAAACGCAGGTTTTTCCCTAATATTGCATTTTTAGTAGTGCTCGCAAATCAAAATAAGTAGAATTGTTATTGTAAATTTTTTTTATTTGCTTGCATATATTTCTTTATGTTTATATTGTTATGCCCCACCCAATTTTTATGCATTTCGCCATCAAAAATTACCTTCAAAATCTTAGACTCCCACGTGTGGGGCATTTAATAGTTAGTGAGGCCATCTGTACTCTTTTTACTCGTTTAACTTACCGTTTGATTTTACAAAAACAAAACTTACAAGTGTAGTCTAACTTCGGTTAACACGCTTTAATTATGGTTATAATTAAAGCCAAAATAATGTCCTTTAAAATTTTAAATAGTGAATTGGTTGCCCTGTGGATTTCCACAGAAACTAATAAAAGAATATCTGAAATATATTCTTTTACTGTGTCAAAAATCGGAGATCGCGAATGCGATTCAAAGTTGTTGCGGTCTACGGTTGACAAATTTCATAGCCAATCCAAATGATCGCAAATTGGAGAGATTCTTCTTATGAAAAAGAAAGACTGGAAGCTTTGCAGTCTTCTTGGCTACAGTGGACAATGTTTTCTATGAAAGAGGACGATATTGATATTGTAAGAGAATCATATTAGTATTATGCAATACAAATATCTCTAAGTATTCTCATTTATAGCAGCCTAGCACGAGCACAGGGAAAAGTGGCAGACCTGAAGTTGATTTTTCGGTAGCTTTAAGAAGAACAAAAATGCGTAGAGTGGAGAAATTATTAAATGAACGCGATGCTGATGAGATAACCTTCGCTTTTGTGAACATAAAATCTCAGAGTGGTGCTGATGAATGCAATAAAACCTTGGAGCCAAGTAAAGCTCTTGTCTTATACCTAGATTTAAATTTGTTGGAAACAAAATATAAAGTACTGCGGAAAGTATTCAACAATTTACATCACGATTGTTTCCCCAGCCTGCATACCTTGCGAGGTTTCAAAAAGGAACTAATTCCTGATATTACTGCAACAGAGATATCAGCAGAAGTTTGTTTGAAGTATTTAATGCGAGTCACAGTGAAGAGCATCTTTAGTCTCTATTCAAGTATGGAGTTTAGTAAAAACTTTTATCTTATCTGCAAATGGGGAATGGAAGGTACCATGGTGTTTACTATATTTGCAGATTAGTTCATTCGTCCACCAAAAAAGAAGTGTGTGTGAATAAAACACCGTCATCTACGCTATTTTATAGAGTTGTGAAATTTATCCATACCAAGGAAAACAAGGACTTGGTTCTTAAGGAATATCAATAAGCGATTTGGAATGTGATGTTTTTTAAACCAATGGTGAAGTTGCCGAAGTGTCATATGAAACGCACTGTACCATGATTGATGGTACCAACTGTTTTGTCAAATACGAGCTCCGCCAGCAGATGCTTCATATGCAAAGCTAGTCCGACTGAAATGAATCAAATTGTGAAAGGAGCAAGCGGCAACTTTGAGTACTTTAAGTTTGACTTATCAATTCTTCATTGCTATATTCGATTTTTTGAATGCCTGCCTTATATAGCCTCATATAGCATATCGTCTCCCATTTTAATCCTGGCAAGTACGAGATGTAAATAGAGCTGCATTTTTAGAAAGTAAAACCCGAATAATAGTTGACCAAGTAAAGGGTGATTTTTTAAGAGCTTGATAACTTTTTTTTTAAAAAAAACGCATAAAATTTGCAAAATCTCATCGGTTCTTTATTTGAAACGTTAGATTGGTCCATGACATTTACTTTTTGAAGATAATTTCATTTAAATGTTGACCGCGGCTGCGTCTTAGGTGGTCCATTCGGAAAGTCCAATTTTGGGCAACTTTTTCGAGCATTTCGGCCGGAATAGCCCGAATTTCTTCGGAAATGTTGTCTTCCAAAGCTGGAATAGTTGCTGGCTTATTTCTGTAGACTTTAGACTTGACGTAGCCTCACAAAAAATAGTCTAAAGGCGTCAAATCGCATGATCTTGGTGGCCAACTTACCGGTCCATTTCTTGAGATTAATTGTTCTCCGAAGTTTTCCCTCAAAATGGCCATAGAATCGCGAGCTGTGTGGCATGTAGCGCCATCTTGTTGAAACCACATGTCAACCAAGTTCAGTTCTTCCATTTTTGGCAACAAAAAGTTTGTTAGCATCGAACGATAGCGATCGCCATTCACCGTAACGTTGCGTCCAACAGCATCTTTGAAAAAATACGGTCCAATGATTCCACCAGCGTACAAACCACACCAAACAGTGCATTTTTCGGGATGCATGGCCAGTTCTTGAACGGCTTCTGGTTGCTCTTCACTCACAATCGCATTAATTGTTTGCTCACTTTCGGGCTATTCCGGCCGAAATGCTCGAAAAAGTTGCCCAAAATTGGACTTTCCGAATGGACCACCTAAGACGCAGCCGCGGTCAACATTTAAATGAAATTATCTTCAAAAAGTAAATGTCATGGACCAATCTAACGTTTCAAATAAAGAACCGATGAGATTTTGCAAATTTTATGCGTTTTTTTTAAAAAAAAAGTTATCAAGCTCTTAAAAAATCACCCTTTAAAACAAGGCTTTGGAACAACAAATGACGGGAATACTGCACGCAGGTTTTTTTCAAAAGTCGACGTAGCAGCAGATACCACAAAAATCGACAAGGACCTCATTTATAACTTCTCAGTTATATTACGGGTGTTATCTAGCGGTAAATCTATAAAAACCCACGAGTTCGGTGAGCTCTTGGAGGCAACAAGAGATTTATATCTGCAAAATTCTAAATGGTACTACATGCCTAGCTCGGTACATAAAGTACTGATCCACGGATGCGACGTTATCAAGTTTTTTGACTTGCTAATTGTTAAATTTAATATTGAAATCACTCATACATCTCATTGTCTAAATCTAACTTTATTGTAAGAAGTTTATCGGAGGAGGCACTAGAATCAACCCATAAAAGCATTCGCAAAAATCGTTTAGAGCACACTAGAAAAACGAACGAGCAGACACGAACAAAGACCTTTTACGGCACCTTCTTCTGCCGTCGGATCCTTTAATTGCTAGTTAAAGAAATATTACAAGTAAAATAAAAATAAATCCGACGACAAATTAATCGATTATTATATTTTAAAACCAGAAACGCTAAGTCAAAATCGACTGAGAGATCACCAGCGAATGCGAAGCCACATTAACTGAGATGTTAGCAGCAACCGCGAAGCCAACATCGATTGTGAAGCCAACAGCACCTGTAAGGCCAAACCGATGCCGACAGCTCACGACGTCGACAGCAAGAAATAAAATACCTAGCATTGCATCAATATTGAAGAGTATTTTATTAAGTTATTTAAGGCGTATTTTAAGAATTTTATTAGTGACTTATTAGTGACGGTCACCACTTACTGTATCGACACTCCTTCTAATCTTCATCCCCGGACTTGTTGTAGAACCACGGTCCAGCTCCCTTTATACTATTAATTCCTTTATCGCCGGGCTTTTTGTAGAATCACGGTTCGACCTCCTCTTTTACCGCATCAGACTTACTCATTCAGGACCAGCTGTAGACACGCGATCCGACATTCACCAGACTTACCTTCTCCGGAGTTGTTGTAGAATCACGGTCCAGAATCCTTATTATATACCAGGTTTACTTTCTCCGGGCTTGTAAAATCATGGTTCGGAAGTCTTTATCATATACCAACCTTACTTTTTCCGAGCTTGCTGTACACTCAAAATAAGAACCTTGACAGAAACTTTTGTTGACTCTATACTGGCAAAAAATACGAACAAAGTTTCTCATATTGAAGAATTCCTAGGTTAAAGTAAAAAATTTTTTGTCAGTATAGAGCTCTATACTGGCAAAAAATACGAACAAAGTTTCTCATATTGAAGAATTCCTAGGTTAAACTAAAAAATTTTTTGTCAGTATAGAGCCAACAAAAGTTTTTGTCAAAATTTTTTCTTTTTGTGTAGAATCACGGTCCGGAATCCTTTATTATATACCAGACTTACCTTCACTGGGCTTGTTGTAGATCCACGTTCCGGCCTCCAACAGATTTTCCTACTCCGGACAACTGCAGACCCAGAATCCGCCCTTACTAGACTTACACTCCAGCCAAAGGATAGGGACAGTAGCGAGAGAAAGGACGGCCTTTATAATTGACGCTGAACCACGGATGTGAGCGCTTTTAATCATTGTCCCATGGTACTCGTATAATTAAATTTATACATTTAAAAATTGATGAAAAACTAGACATAAGTTAGATTAAGGTTTCTATTATTGTTTAATAAAGACGTTTATTGTCACTAATACAATCTGAATAACGGAGTTTAATTTGGTGTCCGATCAAATAGTCCGATCCACCTCGGCTGGAAAGCATCGTGACAAACTGTCTTTGTGGCTTTGACAGATGACCGATGTTACTTTAAAATGATACATACATCATTGTAGTGTTACAGCCCATGTGTAAGTGTTGCCATATGTTGTAAAAGTTCGATTTTCAATGCATGCACTCAATAAAAACTTTTAAAAATCGTCTGCTTTAAATTTTTATTAATGTAAACAATTTAACATGTTTGTTTGCCTTGTAAGAAAAAAAATCTTTAAAAGAAAAAATATTGAAGAATATGAAACTGTTTCTAAGTTATAGATTTTAGTTTATTTTTTTGATGATTAGTAATTCTTATTTTTTTTTTTTTTATTTATTTTGATTATTATGTTTATAACAGAGTTGCGCAACGCACGGTTCAAACAACAACAACAAGAGCTTTCCGAATGCAAAGCTTTACACTGAAACGAAAAATTGGTAAAGCAAAGAAACATTGTCGAATGTTGGTCATTTACAAACCCTTTATTTCTTTATTTTTGCGTTTGTTTCTCGCTTATTTTATTATTTTTTTTTATTATTTTTTAATTTTTATATTTTATATATTTTTTAATTTTTTTTTTTATTATTTTTTTTTTTTTTAAACTCATTTGACTACAATATAAAAATAAAATGCGTAATTTAACAAAAAAAGAAAAACAATTCATTTAAAAAACCATAATATTAATTAAAACAAATAAAATAAAAAAAAAAGTAACATAAAAGTTGAGCAAAATTATTGACAAACAGATCAGTTTCAATCAAAAATATGCAATAAAAAAAAGAAGAAGACGGAGATATATGCAAAAAAGATTAAAATATAAAAATATGCATTCATTGCAAAATGTGTATAACTTTTTTTTTAATTTTTTATTAATTTTTTTATTTCTTTTTTTTTAATTTTTTATATTTTTTTAAGTGAGTTCATCTAAATTTATTTTATCGTTAAAACACTTGATGCGATGCAAATCTTCTAAATGGTCGTCAGTCAATAGATTTCTTTGTTTTGTTTGAATTACTTTCATCAAGGAAAAGCCAACTTCACATAAATATGAACTGCCAAACATAGAATACAGTTTTGATATTTCATTTGTAAGAGCAGGATATTTGTCGTACGGTATTGATTTCCAAAACTGAGAACCGTTTTCAAGTGGAAGCATAACATCATTTTGCATTTTTTCGAATTAATTTCTTAAAAATATGGGTTGTTTTTGTATATTACAGTTTA
The DNA here is from genome assembly GCA_914767935.1 of Coremacera marginata. Classification (NCBI taxonomy): domain Eukaryota; kingdom Metazoa; phylum Arthropoda; class Insecta; order Diptera; family Sciomyzidae; genus Coremacera; species Coremacera marginata. The sequence continues at coordinate 154,048,517 of OU612045.1, forward strand.
TTGGGTTATCGTGCAACTCTACAAAGCTCTCAATTTTGGAAAAATCCTGAAATCATTTATCATATTCGGAAATTAAAGTTGATATTATTTTTAAATATGGTTCAGTATTAAAATTTATTTGGTTTGAAATTAACAAATTGTTGGTTCTTATCAAATTTGCAAAATTATTATTCATTATATTTTCTTGAAGGATAAGCAATCTTTTATAAAAAGTTTTTACAGCTGACATATCATAAAATATGCACCTATTTTTTCCTTGCAACGTCGTATTCAAATGATTAACAATTTCAGTTATATCTGTTAAGAAAGTCAAATCTAATTGAAACTGAGAATTTTCTAAGGAACTTACTAAGTTCTTACTTTCTACAGATAAATCTCGTTTAAGGCGGTCTTCTCATTCAAAACCCGTTTTTTGGACCCTTTTTAAAAAAATTCTTATTTGAAAACGCAAAGAATAATTGAAAACTTTTTTTATTTATTGTATTACAAAAGGTTCAAAGTAAATAAAAAAATTTTTTTTGCCTCGATACGTGGGCTGTTCAAAAAGTAATGAGACTTCAAAGTTAGTGGTGAAAAAAAAGGTGTCGTCAGGCCGGCCACGATTCCGGGTCTCCGGAGCGTCTGAAATGAAAAAAAAGGGGTTATAATCAGTATAGATGTAATTCTCGGGTGAACCTCAAGCTCAATTTTGTGATTTTTTTTGATAAAATGGCGGCCATTCAAAAAAAAAAATTTCAATTTCGGGTTTTTTTTTTTAGTTTAGTGTAAAAAAAAAATAGTAAAAAATTTTTTAAAATTATGGTCGAGGTTCACCCGAGAATGATGACAATTCTGCGTCGATTCCACTTTGTTTCATGAAAATCGGTTCAGTTGAACTGGAGATATCATGGCCGCCAGTTCGAAAAACGTGGGTTCGAGATAAACGCATTTAAAGTTTGAAGTAATTTTATTGGGAAAAAAAAAAAAAAAATCAAAAATGTTTAAATGCAGTTTTAAAGAGCTGACAATTTTTACTTACAAATATTAGTCGGCGATGCCAGCTCCATACAGGCCACCTTCCTCTTTTTCGTAGAAACTGCTTTCTGCTGCCCTCTCTGCTCTGCGAGCCGTTCTGCCAGCTTTTGATGATGCCGCAGCTCGAGTCTCTGATCGGTTCAATCTGTCTTCATTGCGAGATAGTGCGTATTCGTATGCGTTTTTGCCAATCGCAATACCCATCAAACCCATAATTTTAAGTATGGGTATAAAACCGTCGTTGAAGAGGCACGTTGCAATGAAATTGGCCACTTCGATGGTGCGTGCGCCTGAGTTGATGTGTTTGCATGGCAACAACCAAGCGTCGATTAATTTCATATGATTTTCCGATCATAGGTGACGAAGGAATATATGTTGTGCGTGGGCAGGCGCAGTTCAAAGCGATTTTAAAACCAACTCCATTTGGTGAGGCTTCTGAGAACTCAATTTTTTGCTTGCATGAGGCACAAATTACCAACGCTGACAACGTGGTAAACACAGAACAGAAATCGAGAATGCAATACTTCAAATTGTTTTTGATTGATACTTCGTCGTCTTCGTTATTCTTGAATTTCTTGGCCGATGTACTGGTATATTCAGAATCCTCTGGTCTAAGATGCTGATTTCCACTAAACCCGCGTTTTTTAGCACGATTCTGACGCTCACTTGGGCGTTTTTTTTTTTTTTATTACTTTTCCGATCCATTTTACAAAAATCACAATAAATTTATGAAAAATTTACTTTTCCGTTCACTGAAGCGCACGCGTCTGTTGCTCAACTCGATACAAACTGAACTAAATGATGCTTTCAGTTGAACACCTGGACTCAAAAAATGCTTCAACCCCTAAAATAAGCAGAAATGTGTATTCGTATGTTTGTATGAATATGTGTGCAAACACGTTTTTACCTAACAATAAACATTTTCAACGGAATTCGGTGGTTACTTTATGCCGCTTCGTTCGAAAATGAGTCGAAAAAAATAGCTCATTTTGACGAAGACCTTGCTTCACAAAAAAGGCTGTATCTTCTAAAGTATTTCTAAAAATCCTTTTAGGGGCATATTCACAACTACCCAAGCTATAAATAAATGCAAAAAAAAAAAGTCGAAAAAAAAGTTGCTCAATGAGAAGACCCCCTTAAGAAATTCCAAAACCTCATGTTTAAGTTCAAAAAGCCTTTTTAAACAATTTCCCCGACTCAGCCATCTTACCTCAGTGTGGAGCAATAGATCTACATGATGTGCGTCAATTTCTTTCAAAAATTCACAAAACTTCCTGTGGTTAAGAGCATAGTGGCCTCCTTTGATTTTATTTATAATTGCTATGGAGGTTTTCATTGCAGGAAAGGAGCTAAGCGATTTAAGCGTTAATGTAAATGGTGAATTATACAATGAAATGTTGGTATATTTATGCCATTGCTATGTAAAACCAACAAAACCTGTTTTTTTACCCAACATCACATTAGCTCCGTCGGTGCACACTGAAGCCAGTTTTGGAATACATTCTTGGGGCAATACACTTGTTTTTATAGCTTCATATATTACATTTCCAGTTACATTTCCATGTAGTCCAATGAGCCTAAAGACGTCTTCTTTATATTCAAACATTTCATTTACAGTTCTAATACAGACCATTAAACTACTAACAACTTTTATATCTGTGGTGTCATCAAGGCATATAGAATAATATTTGCATTCAGACATTCGCGTTTTTATTAAATCAAAAATATGATAACTTATTGCTTCAGTGCGACGTGTAATTGTCGATCTTTGCAATGGAACTTTTTCCAAAACATTTATGACTTCTCTTCCCTTCTTACCAAAGCATTCAAATACAAGTTTATTTAGATCTTTAAAAAAGATGCCGTCTTCATATGGTCTGCATTGCTGTGCCAGACCTAGACTTACTACGTATGAAGCTTTAACCAATTGTTTTTGTGTCACATTCATTGTAAAATCAATGGCCAAATCCTCATCAGCGCTTTCATCCTTATTATTTGTGCTACCGTCAGCTACATCCCACTCATTCACATCATTGCCAAAGAAGCCAGAAAACATGTTTTCAATAAATGAATCTTTTAATAATTGAACAAAATGTTTCCTGACTTCTTCCCCCATTGAATGAAATTCAGGATGGCAAGAAAGATAATGCCTTCTAAGATTATATTCCTTCATATGTATCTTACCATAGCATACCATACATTGGGCTTCGCAATAAAAATTTTCTGAAACAAGAAAGTTTAAGCACCAATCCTCATTAAACATATTGAATCATAGAAAGCATACATAAAGGGTGATTTTTTAAGAGCTTGATAATTTTTTTTTTAAAAAAAACGCATAAAATTTGCAAAATCTCATCGGTTCTTTATTTGAAACGTTAGATTGGTCCATGACATTTACTTTTTGAAGATAATTTCATTTAAATGTTGACCGCGGCTGCGTCTTAGGTGGTCCATTCGGAAAGTCCAATTTTGGGCAACTTTTTCGAGCATTTCGGCTAACAAACTTTTTGTTGCCAAAAATGGAAGAACTGAACTTGGTTGACATGTGGTTTCAACAAGATGGCGCTACATGCCACACAGCTCGCGATTCTATGGCCATTTTGAGGGAAAACTTCGGAGAACAATTAATCTCAAGAAATGGACCGGTAAGTTGGCCACCAAGATCATGCGATTTGACGCCTTTAGACTATTTTTTGTGGGGCTACGTCAAGTCTAAAGTCTACAGAAATAAGCCAGCAACTATTCCAGCTTTGGAAGACAACATTTCCGAAGAAATTCGGGCTATTCCGGCCGAAATGCTCGAAAAAGTTGCCCAAAATTGGACTTTCCGAATGGACCACCTAAGACGCAGCCGCGGTCAACATTTAAATGAAATTATCTTCAAAAAGTAAATGTCATGGACCAATCTAACGTTTCAAATAAAGAACCGATGAGATTTTGCAAATTTTATGCGTTTTTTTTAAAAAAAAAGTTATCAAGCTCTTAAAAAATCACCCTTTATAAAAAAGCAGCAAGCAATACACCCTCCTCGCTTGAACGCCAAAAGCAAACTAAGCATAAAATCAAAACACAGCAGAGAAACAAAAGTTTACGCAGTGTACGATCGCAGCGAGCCGATTGCTACTTCGTGTGCAAAAACACAAAATTTCACGACGCCCGCGGGCTATGGGAAACCATCAATTGCGCATCACTGGTTTATAATGATGAACTATATCCTGCAGTGCTTTAAAAACTACTTTTAATTAAATTTTTTCTTTAAAAAAAAATATTTGTTTTTACTTTTTTGCTAATCTATTTCCGTTGTTTGTTAATATTTAATATAATACCCATGAAAAATTAAATTTTCTTTGTGATTCAAAATTTTTTTAAAGCATTTTTTTAAGTTTGCTTGTATCTTCAAAGCTCTAAAGTATATTCAGCCAATCTGTAATTTTCCACACAATTTCACAATATTTGTATGTCTACACACATACAAATGCATAAATTTCAACACATTTTCATAATTTTGCTCATGTTTGCACTCACTTTAACTTGCAACTAAACTTTAGCTATTTGTAATTTTATGTTAGCTTAAAGTTCTGCTATCTCTCCCCCACATTTCTGTTGCATACTTTTTGTTGTGTGCAGCATATATTCATAAAGTTTCCTAAGTCAACAATAAAATTTTAACATTATGAAAGATAATAAATACATTTTTTTCATTAAACAACAATAAATTTTGCACAAAATTTTCCGCTTGCAAGAAAACCAATTAATCTCACTTAAAGCCATAAACGTTAATTTCTTGGGACACCTAAAAGTATGCAATATCTCTCAAATGTATTTGCGTTGCCATAACGTTGTGTCCAGGAATAGAAAAAAAAGCAAGAGAAGAAAAAGTAGTTTAGTGTATTTTGCGCATTTTCAGCTTTGAAATATTAAACAAATCCTAAACGAAAATTTCTGTCGTCCCGACAAAGTAGGCGGAATAGCGGCAGTGTTGGTTTGAAACTCAAGTGCAAAAGTTTGCCCTTTCATGTAACGCAAACTTGTAGTTTTATGAGTTGCATGCTGTGCTCTGTGTGTTCAATGGTGCTCAGTTCTAATGGTCGTTTGACTTTTTTTTTTGTTTTTTTTTTTTTTGTTCTTTGTTTGATGTCGTCTTTTTATGTCATGAGGAGAGCTTGCAGTTTATAGCCACGCCTATACTGCCGCCCTAGGAGTCATTAATTAATAATGGAATTTCGATGCAGTGAAAGTCACAAGGTTTGCCAACAATATGGCTGGCTGGATAGTTGTTGCTTGGTTGATGTCTCTAATGCTGCTGCAGTCATAACAACAACTTGATTGCCCTTTTGCGCTGTTATATGCAATGTTTTTTTTTTAACTTTTCGTATATGCAGCTTACTAGAACAATGTTTTGGGATAATTTTTTTTTTTAATCCTAACAGTTTTGGTTTTTTTAACTAAGCACAAATTGGCAAGGCTTCGAAATTTTATTAAAGATATGGCAATATTTAAGGCAATTCAAGATATTTTTATAAATAGAGATTTATAGAGCACTAATGTTGAAATCATACGCAAGCAATTTAAAAAAAAAAAGCATAATTTATTGAATTAAGTACTATATAAGACTGATATGAAAAATTGATTGAAAATTAAATTGAAATGAAATAAGAGCTTAAGAGAGTATGCAACAAGCAACTTTAAATTTCATCGTATTATTTCTATGCCCAGTCCACCATTCTCACAACTCAATCCACAATACCCAAACAAAGTAAAGTATTTAATAATATTTTAAATTATGGCCTCATTTTCTGAACCAAGGAATGGGCATTATTTCAAGAATTTTGACAGCAGCCGTAAAATAAATGCAACATTTACGCGCAGCCGTCTACTTAATTAAAATGAGAAATACCAACGCATATCAGTAAAAACACAAACAAACACACTCACATGAATGGGGGATGCAAGCGTAGTATATGACTCTTGTGTAAATCTACTTAACTTGCTTATATGCTGATAAACGAAACGAAATATATTAATTTAAAACAGAAGAGACACAGCAAAAAAATGTTTTTAATTTCGTGTTTTTAAAAATAAAACACATACATATCTCAACAACATGTTGCAACAAGCAAAAGCTGGTATGCCAAATATTTTGAAACAATAAAAAAGTTGCAACCACCATACATAATTAAGCCGCAAGCCGCATTTTTTAGCACACATTCCAAAGTCGCAACGTTGTTGTACATTATTATGTTGCATACTTTTAAGCAGCAAGGTCGCAGCTATTTGGAGAATATTTAATATGTGGCCGAAAAATTTCGAAATATTTTTTGTTTCATTTTATATTTTTGTTGGGCGATTTTGGCAATAAATTGTTTGAAAATTTTTCTTTTTGAATTTTATTTCAAGTAAATAAATTTGGTAATTTACAGGCTAAGTTTAAAATTGCGTACAAGAAATATTTTAATATTAGAACTAATGTTTTGTGTGTTATTTTTTTGTTTGTTATTTAAAAATTTTCTTAATAACTTGCTTTCTGATATTAAATTTCTTATTATAAAAAAATTGCTTATTTTATTTTCTTTAAATCAAACATCTTTTATACGCTCTAACCTCATACAAAATTGTACCCTGCGTAGAATGCATTAATCACCTATTTGTATTTCCATAAAAAAAAAACATACCATCATATAAATAAAAAATCACACAACATATTTTCACATGCATGTGATTGCACAATTCTATACAAAATACCCACACACACTCATACTTTCGCACACTTGCAGTGTTTCAGCACGTTTATCGCTGTGTATATTGAACAGCGTGTCGGAGTTCGCTAAAGCTTGGGCAGATGTGCGATAAATTAGCGCGCGGTCATTTAAAAGCTTTTTAATTAAAGCTTATTTATGCGCAAGATATGTTCAATTAAACTCAAGAGCTTTTCGCATTAAAATGCTATTTTGTAGCAATTCAAATTGCAATAGAAACATTAGCAGAAATAAGTGCAAAAAAATTGGAGCTAAGCATGCAAGCATTACACCGTTTAGAGTGGTGTTCAGAAATTTGTTTTAAAGTTTTATACTTTAATGAATATTAACAAGTCTCGAGAAGATAAATAGACCAAGAAAACAGAAGCTAAAAATTAAAGTCGAAATAATTTGATTTAAGTCAAATCAAATTGAGTTCAAAGGCAAGTCAAAGTCAAAGTCAAGTCAAAGTCAAGTCAAAGTCAAGTCAAAGTCAAGTCAAAGTCAAGTCAAAGTCAAGTCAAAGTCAAGTCAAAGTCAAGTCAAAGTCAAGTCAAAGTCAAGTCAAAGTCAAGTCAAAGTCAAGTCAAAGTCAAGTCAAAGTCAAGTCAAAGTCAAGTCAAAGTCAAGTCAAGTCAAAGTCAAGTCAAAGTCAAGTCAAAGTCAAGTCAAAGTCAAGTCAAAGTCAAGTCAAAGTCAAGTCAAAGTCAAGTCAAAGTCAAGTCAAAGTCAAGTCAAAGTCAAGTCAAAGTCAAGTCAAAGTCAAGTCAAAGTCAAGTCAAAGTCAAGTCAAAGTCAAGTCAAAGTCAAGTCAAAGTCAAGTCAAAGTCAAGTCAAAGTCAAGTCAAAGTCAAGTCAAAGTCAAAGTCAAGTCAAAGTCAAGTCAAAGTCAAGTCAAAGTCAAGTCAAAGTCAAGTCAAAGTCAAGTCAAAGTCAAGTCAAAGTCAAGTCAAAGTCAAGTCAAAGTCAAGTCAAAGTCAAGTCAAAGTCAAGTCAAAGTCAAGTCAAAGTCAAGTCAAAGTCAAGTCAAAGTCAAGTCAAAGTTAAGTCAAAGTCAAGTCAAAGTCAAGTCAAAGTCAAGTCAAAGTCAAGTCAAAGTCAAGTCAAAGTCAAGTCAAAGTCAAGTCAAAGTCAAGTCAAAGTCAAGTCAAAGTCAAGTCAAAGTCAAGTCAAAGTCAAGTCAAAGTCAAGTCAAAGTCAAGTCAAAGTCAAGTCAAAGTCAAGTCAAAGTCAAGTCAAAGTCAAGTCAAAGTCAAGTCAAAGTCAAGTCAAAGTCAAGTCAAAGTCAAGTCAAAGTCAAGTCAAAGTCAAGTCAAAGTCAAGTCAAAGTCAAGTCAAAGTCAAGTCAAAGTCAAGTCAAAGTCAAGTCAAAGTCAAGTCAAAGTCAAGTCAAAGTCAAGTCAAAGTCAAGTCAAAGTCAAGTCAAAGTCAAGTCAAAGTCAAGTCAAGTCAAATTCAAGTCAAAGTCAAGTCAAAGTCAAATCGAAGTCAAGTCAAAGTCAAGTCAAATTCAAGCCAAATTTAAGCCGAATTCAAGTCAAATTCAAGCCAAATTTAAGCCGAATTCAAGTCAAGCCAAAATCAAGTAAATGTTAAGTTTAAGTCATGTTAGAGCCAAATTGAAGCCAGATATGAAAATAAAATTAAAGAGTCATGTCAGAGTCAAGTTAGATTTAAGTCACAATAAAGTCAAAGAGTCAGTTCAGGTCAATCCTTCAGTTTTTATTCATATACTATACATTCAAAGTTAAGCCATTGCTTTGCTTTTACTAATCTGCCTCAATATCTTCAAAGTTTCGTGTTTTTTTTAACTTTTTGTAAATTTATAGTACAATAAATCAATTTATTTAGTCTTGAATTTGAACGCAATCAAATTAAAAGTGATATTTCCAAAGCCTGGACACGGTCACTTCCCTGAAACAGGTTAAGCGATACAACTTACTTCTCGTCATCAGAGTGAAAGGAAAAAAGAGCTTAGCTTTGTGATTAAGTCGCCAGTCTAAAATAGCAATTGTTCAAAAAAATCTGTGAAGCATAGAAGTTGATTTGTCATTGAATGCAAAGGATTATAAATTGGCCTCCTACAATAGCAGCATCAAACATAAAGACAGCAACAACTAATGTATGTTGTTAAGGTTTGCTATAGGGAGTGTGGGTCGCAGCGGCACCCATTCATAAGGTGCGCTTACCATGGAATTAAACAAGAGACTGATTTTATTTATTATTTTAAATTTAAATTTATTTGTAAAAGCTTAAGTCTGCCTTTAGTGGCAAAGCCGCCTGCCTTAAATAAAGATTATCAAAAACCATCTGTGAAATAAAAAGTTCGAATTGTTATTGATTACAAATTGAGCTCTTACACAGCGCAGCGTCAAGACAAAGCATGCTTAGGACAACAAAATATTATGTATGTTATTTGGGATTGTTATAGTGTGCGACGTCTGTATAGGAACAAACTAACTTGTTTTTAAAAACAACTAATTAAAAAACGAATTTAAAATAAACCAGTATATGAACTACTTTGGATTATATTAAGGCGGCATCCACTTCAATTCTTAATAGTTTTTATTGCATTATATATGAAGTAATTGAAATACTACTTAAAAACAAGTGATTGATAAACTACTTTGAATTATATTAAGGCGGCACCTACTCTGATTTTGACATGTTTTAATTTCAGATTTTTATTAGATTACAAGTTTATATATATTAAACCATGTTATTTCATCAAATATTATTAACTTTTGGCCATCAGTAATAGTTTTCAATTGGTTATTTTAAAGTAATTAAAAAAATAATTTAAATATAACTAATTTAACAAGTAGTTGAAAATATATGCAGACGAAAGTCAATTGACTTATTTAGCGGACATCATCATACAAAATATGTTAGTTCGTTCTATGGAAAAAAGTCAGAATTTGAACTAGTTATGGTTGACAAAAAACTACTTCATCAACTACTCTTAAATTAGTTGATTTTCCTACAGGGTAATTACTCTCTATTGCTACTTATGTCACTAGTACCCTATGCACAAGCTATTTTTCAAATATGAAATAATGCAGAAACAGATCAGTTCTATAAATTTTGTGCACATATCGTTTCTGTTTGTGTTTTTCTTATAGTTAACAGTATCAACTTTGTGGAAAATCTGTACAAATAAAGTTTGTGAATTTCATCAGGAATAAGGAATTCTTTTTTCTTCTATGAAAATAAAATTAATGAATTACAAGCAGGAATTTTAGGAGCTAATACGAGTAAAGTTTTTCAAAATAAGTTCATAAAAAATAGTTACAATATATTTTAAATATGCAAGAAAATTTCCATATTAAATAAATGTTATTGATATAAACTACATTACCGCCAGATGAAATGGCAGAAAAAGCTAAAGAAGCAAAAAGAGCTGCGAGGATGTTTGTGATTTTGGCATTACGTGGCAGCATTTTTAATCAAAATTCCCAACAGGTAGCGCGAGTGAGCATTGAAGAAACAGATCAACAGAGCAAAAACTACAACAACACTTACAGCAAGAAACACAACAACATGAAGTCATGCTAAATGCAACACGAACTCGGAAGCAGCAACATATAAATTGCAACACCTGGCAAATAACGTGACTCACAGCAAGAAACCGGCGACGATATTTCAGATATAGAGCAAGACGTGTACAGCACAGAAGGATGCAAAGTCTAGAGCAGGACAGCAGGAAGATATTTTAGCAACAAGGAAAAGGAAGAATGCTAAGAAGGATGCACAAAGACATTGAAGAGATTTAGCTAAGTTCGCGATGGCAAACATGCTCTAGAATAATCCTTATCTTTAGCTGAGGTGTTGTTGTTGCGCTGTTGCTGCTGCTGCTGCACCATTAAACCCTGATGTCTGCACGCAAATAGCATGGTGCGCAAAGCGGGAAAACAAACCATTTGCATTAGTGAATGGAGGATATTTGCATAAATAGAATCTATGAAGTAGCCAAGTTAAACAATGCACAGATACATGGATAGTAAAAGAAAACCACCAAACACACACACAGAGATGATAGTGGGTTCGCAGTGTCACACACACACACACACACACACGCAGGTGTTTAAATGCACAATGTGTGTACAGAGTATTCTTTGATGTTCTACGCCTAAGGTGTTTTGTGAGCGGTAGTTGTAATGTTTGTGAGCAAAAGTCATTTATTTATATCAAGATATAGGTTTTACATGTGAATAGATATTTTCACGTACTATACAGAAATAATTTGTTTTTTTTACGTACTATACAGAACTCGTTTTTTTTTTTCGTATCGTGTGATTTGATTAGAATACCCAAATGCATGGCTAGTTCTGTTAAAACAATTGAAGTTTTCTAAAATATAAAGAAATCTTATAAAACTCTTCATTTTGGAACAAAGAACGTTTTGCTGTAGATGGGAAATTTGAAATTCATGGCTTAGTATTGATTAAAAACTTTCACATCTTAAGCAATTTATCATTCAAGGGAAATTTTTGGAAAATTGCATATTCGTCAGTAAACTGAATATAAAAGTATATATTTTTTTAAGAGTTATATAAATGTTTTTTATGCACAACAACGGAACTTCCTAGAGCAATTTTTTGAAATATATTGCAAATTGAATAATTTTGACTCTTAGATTTATTTAAGTCTTGTTTAAGCTTATTAATTTATGAAAAATAGTTGTTCATGCGAGCAATCAAGTTGCTTGTGAAAAGATTTAACCGAAATGGTGACTCTGTAATTGATGACCAATTGCAATTTTTTAATTGCATTTAAATTTACAGATAAAGGAAATTTACGCATTAATAGTAGTATTATGTTCTTAATTGCATACAAAACAACTTTCCAAAAGAAAATTTTACACAATTTTTCATATCGTTCAAAGAAAGAAAGAAAGAATTCTTCATGAATTTCATGGCTTATGTATACGAGTATATATTTATGCACAAAAAAGATGTAATATTTTGATTCATCAACAAATATTTACACTTAAACATTTTGTTTGTACGAAAAAGTCATCTGGTTGTATTTTGCAACTTTTTCTTACAAGGGAAATTTTTGGGAAATTTTATTTACAGCATTAAAATTTAAATTTCAAAGCTAATGCATAAAATTGCAACCGATAAAGGTTTTGAATGGAATAAGGTAAAATTTCCTGAATGGGAATTTTTAAATTTATCATTTTAAAATATGTATTTTCAAGAGCGTCAAGTTTAGGATTGAATTATGCTTAAAATTGTATTAACTTTATAAGAACTCTGATAACAGGAATGTTTTTGATGGGATTTTTTCATTCAAAGCAAAGTTGATATTTTTAACATCAGGGACATTTGTCAAAATTTTTTTTTTTTTTTTTGCAAAAAACTTTAACGATGAATCACGTTCATACTTTTAGATAATAAAATATTTAAAACACATTGTTGATGAAAATCCTCACAAGAAAATGATGGAATGATAGGATATTATTTAATAAAAATCAAATATCAATAAACATTAATTTTAATTACTTACTCACAAAAAAGCAAATAGGCTTTATTTAAAGCTACATAAGGGAAACTAATTGAGTTAACATTTAATAAAATCTTCTGCAAATTTTTATTCTTTTGGAAAAATGTAGATTAAGCCAATTTTTTATATGCAAAGTTGCAAATTAGCCCCGAGGGATATTTTGTAAAATAATTTTCTTATACAAGAAATTTGTTGCTTAGAAACAAAAAAAAAAAAAATTACCTAAGTACACAATTCAGCCACAAACGCATTTTAATGATTTTAAATAAAATGTGAAATAGTGATTCGGGTTAAGAATCAATTAATAAAATTTATCACGGCTTATCAATACTAATATGTTTTTGGTGTTTTTTATACGTTTGACAGACTCGGAAAATATTTAGAACATTTTATTTTCAACGAAAATATTTGTACGAAAGCATGTGCTCGTAAAAAATGAATGTTTTAAGTAAAACTTTAAAATTACGATTTCGCACATAATTCCACTAATTTGATTTCATTAAAAATTGTTGATTTGCAGCAATTTTGTTTTTATAACACAAAAATAAGCGACAACAAAAACTATTCGCCACAAATTCAAAATATTTCAACATCAAATGTGAAAGTTTTTTTCCATAATATGTAATAATTAAAAAGCAATAGTGATTTCATATATAATAAAATACAATCATTATCTGGTCTAAAAAATCCAAAAATGTTGTTGGTGTGCTTTTTAGAATATTTTTACTTAAGGGAAATTTGAGGGAAATTTTTGGGAAAATTTTTAACATGGACAAAATCAATTAAATTTTTGGCATTAGCATAAGAAAATATTTAAAAAGTAAATTTTTCAACATTTCCGAGAAGGGATATTTTTAGAAAAAGCTTTTCAATCATTTTAACACTTTTTTTTAAAGCTAATTACTAAAAAGATACAAAAACACTGTATTTGTGCTTTTTTGAACATTTTGACACATGGGAAATTTAAGGGAAATTTTTGGGAAGTTTTTATTACGTCGAAAAAATCAATAAAATCCTTATATTTGCATACTCACAAACTTTAGAAGCATTTTCAACGAATTTCCCATAATGAAATTTGCAGAAAATTCTTTTAGCTAACTTTTAAAATTAACTAAGCTTATTTTAGTGAAAGTTTTAGTTTTTTTTTTGATTGTGTGCTTTTCAGTTTTTGTGTTAATTGCTAAGAATTCAAGCTTTTGAGTAAGTTAAGCAATGCTGGGTTGCTTTTTTTAACTTTCTCAGCACTTATGAGAAATTTTTTTGGAAAATTTTTGTAATTTTTTTGCATTAAACATATTAATAAAATATCATAAATTTGCATAAGATCATGTTTAATTTGTATTTTGGATGAATTTTCAACAGCTATATTCTGACGCAACTTTTTTAACTCATTCAATTTTCTGTAATTTCTGAAAATTTCTTTTTTTTTCTTGTAAATAAATGAGGTGAATGAATTTTTTTTTTAATTTCCATGTTAGTCACTAAGAATTCAAGCATTTTCAGTAAGTTTAGCTTTAAACAATCGTAAATTTTAGCTGCAGTAATATGACTTTTTGCTTGGTCACCTTGATATAGGTGGCTATAAAATTTAATAATTAACACAACTAACATACATGACCTGTGCGCTCTAAAAGCATGTTGAAACATACTTTGCAATTTAAATTTACTGCCGTTGTATTTTACGAAAATTAGATAATTACTAAACAAATAACAGGAAGTTGTTAAAAAATTGTTTGCACACAAACAAACAGCTAATGATTTGCTGTTTTTAATGAAAACCACAACAACTACAATAAATGACTAATTAATGGTCACAAAAACAAAAACAGCAACAACAAGCTAATTAGTATATTTACAAAAATTTGTTTTTGCCAAAGCAGAAGAAAGAAAAGAACCACGATGTTACAAAAAAAAGGAACGTAAAAAATTACTGTTTTCCGTGGCCATTTTAACCACCTACACAGAGTCTAATGCACACACACATATAAGCAAACAATATTCCGCTCGTATATGAGCAACATATCACACACATACAGACACTAACATGTTCGTACATGATGAAGTAAAATAATCGCTGACGAAGTGAAAAGATAATTTGAATTTTCCGCAGACATTAAATTAACCGAAAAAGAGGTTTGGCACGCCGCCATATTGGCAGTCGGTCGGAAATAGTAGCAGCAACAGAAGCAGCAGAGGCAGTTAAATAAGCTCACATAAGCTGGGGATTTTGTGGCAACGAATATGGCGTTGAAAATGGCGGCCACACATACTTAGGTGCTGCAGCTGCTGCCGCTGATGTGGGGCGCTTGTTCTGCGCATTGGTTAGTGTCGGCAAAAGTTTAACTGCCTAAGTAAATCATAGGTTGAGGTGTAAAAAAATAAAAATAAATCTAAAAAAAGCAGCCACCATGATAAATGCTGCATTTGTTGGGGAAATTGTAGAAAAATGAGTTAACTATCATCACGTGGTTGCCATACTTTAGGGGCATGCATTTAATTTGTACCAATGTACAGTGTGAGTATGTTTGTTTGGGCAAAGCTTCGCTCTAATGTTGTGGCAATGTTTTGGCAGCGTTTAAAATTTTCACAACTTTTTAGCTTGTAATTTTCTAACAATGAATGTTAGGGCTGCTTTTCCAGTTTTCAGTTTTTTTTTTTTGTTTTGCAAGCAGCATTTTAGGCATAAATACTGCTAAACAGTTCATAAATAAAATTGCAGGCATTGTAGTTGTGTAGTAGTTGTAGGTTGTAATTGCTAGTTGTTAGCAAGAAGAATGTTGTTTCTTTTTCCTGTTTTGGCTATTTTAGATTTTTATTACATGTTCTGCATTTTAGTTACCGAAATTACAGTGCAAACATTTTTTTTGAATTATGGTTCATCTTCATATTGTTAACGAGCGAATAACACTGATAAATGTAGACACGTGTAGCACTAAGCTAGGAAATATTAATTGTTGTTATACGCTACATACATGGAAGTAAGTAGATAATAGAAGTCATTATTTGAAGTAATTATCTTTTATGGTGTAATAATTTGAGGAAGTTTTGAAGTTAATTTTCATATTTAAAGCATTATTCCGGATAAAATTAATTTTTTTTGTTTTTTTATTTCCGAAAATGAAAAAGAGCGGACGAAAAATTTTTTTGGTGTTTTTAAGAATAAAATATTTTTCTTAAGCCTATTTAACAATGTTTTCTGGCAGATTTATTGATTTCTATGCAAAAAAGAGTAGATTTCGTGTTTTTGAAAATTTCCCTTGAGGGAAATTTTAAGGGAAATTTTTTATATATGCCAAAATTTGGAAAATACGCCACATAACATGTGAAATTTTCAGCGAAAATTAAATTGAAATGAAATATGGTAAAATTTTTCTAAAGGAATTTTTTTAAAATATTTAACGTTGCAATAGGATATTTTTCCCAGCAGATTTATTCATTTTTATAACAAATACACACAATATTGTGCATTTTAAATTTGCCATTAAGCAAATTTGCAATTTTCTTAGAAGGATATTTTAAAAAAATTGTTTAAATATGCCAAATTTGGAAAACATAACACTTAAATTTTTAATGAAAATTAATTAAAATAAAGTCTGGTAAAATTTCTTAAAGGGATATTTTGAAGAATTATGTTAAAATTGAAGTACAATATTTTTCTAGTATATTTATTCATTTCAACGCCAAACAATGATTTTTTTTTGGATTTTGGAAATTTGCCACGAGGGACATTTTACAAAGAAATGTGTAAAACAAGCCAAAAAATAGTATATATAACTATAAAATAGTGAACTTTTAACGAATACCTTATTGAAATTATATTTTGTAAAATATCCCAAATATATATTTTTAAAAATATTAAATTTCCAAGCAACTTTTATTGTTATAAAATATCAAAAATTTCATAACTTTTGATAGTAGAAACAGCTTTAAAAATTATTTGAAAAAAAAATTTGAGGAAGTAACTCATTGAAAAAATTATTAAACTGAAATTTGCCTTGTTGTAGACAAAATATGGAGAAATTGTATTGAACTCAATTATGTTTGCAACAATATGTTATTCTACTATTTATTTCCTTTTTGCAAACTTTTACGTGTAGGTAAAGGAATTTTGATAAATATTTTGGAAATTATATTTAAAACTACACATAAGCTTAAACAAAAATTAATGCATCCCAATTAATTGTACTCAATGCATTGTCAAAGAATATCATATCCCGGAAGGAATGTGAATTTTCAGAAAATCTAATGAGAAAACGCTTTAAGAACTTTTAAAAGCTAATTTTGAATTTTTTTCACTGATGGGAAATTTAAGGGAAATTTTTGGGAAATTTTGTCTTTAGCCAGAAAAGTTAAGCACAAAGAAAAATAATTACGGCGTATTGTCTAAAATAACTTGGGTACCTTTTTTTGTATGAAGCCTAAGAAATTTGTGTAAATTTCATAAGTTTTTTGTCAACTTAGGTATGCCAAAATTGTATAATATGCCAAAAATGCTTGGGCAAAAGCAAATTGAGGTTTTTACAGTCTTTTCTTTTATTGCTACTCTTTCTGTCATACGCGGCCATTATTTGTTTTCCTTTTCTTAGCATTTGTACTAACGTGCATGTATTTCGAAGTAATTTATTCGTAACATTGACAAAACAAATAGAACATAAAATAGCTTAATATATAGCAGTGAGAATCACGCAAGACTACTGATGAGTTGACATTATGAAATAAAAATTGAGTTAACTAAGAACAGAAAAACAAAACAGGTGAAAAAAGTGTCAAACATAACAGAAAAGATCAAAAAAATAAAAAAATCATAAGAGAGCAACTCAAGCGATTGTTGCAAAGGCCTTAGGAAATCTTAAGTAATATAAGTATAACTTACCTAATAAGGTTATGATACCAAAGTTCCTTTTTTAGTATTGCCTAAAATCTACCCATTTTAGCAGAAGGTTGCCTAAATTTCCTTTGTTGTATTATACAAATACTTAGATAACCCATTCTGGCCGAAGGTCTTAGGCAAATTATATCCGACATTTTTATCATTTTACACTTTTTCTTGTCTGTGTGTATTCTTAACTAAGCTTATTAAATCGCGCAATACTGACGTGAACAAACAATTTTCAACAAACTTCCCTTTTGAGATATCTTTGATAGTTCCTATGAAATCTTGTTTAAAAATTTTTATAACAAACTATATCGATTTTTTGTGTACCTAAAGCGATTTCGATTTTTTTTTTAAATATTTTCCTATTTTGAGGGGAACTTTTGTGAAATATCAATTTAACTTTTAATTCTCTTACCAAACAAAATTAATTTATGTATTAAATCAATTTTCAGAAAATTTCCCTTTTGGGATATTTTTGGGAATTTTTTAAAATCGCTTGAAAATCGCTAATTTTTTTACCAAACAAAATTAATTCATGTATTAAATTAATTGTCAGAAAATTTCCTTTTTGGGATATTTATGGGAATTTTTTTAAATTCACTTGAAAATTGCATTTTAACAAATAACAGCAGAATACTAAAAACAAACACTGCAAATATAGATCCTAATTAGTTCAGTACCAAAGAAAACAGGATTTACAATATTAGTTATCTAGAAAATTGTTTCGAAACGTGTTCCTTTTTTTTCCTTAGCCCAATTGATTAGTTTCCAGCATTTGTGAAATAAATCTTAGAGTTTAATTGAAGCTAAATATTGTAAACGACAGTAAAAATATAAAAAACTTGTACAAGCTTTAGTTTCGGGCATTAGTTTTGGGCTAAATATTATATTATTACGCTAAATTTAACCACAAAGTTTATTATAACGCTAATGTGCGCACCTACTTGAAAATACACAGGAAACGACAAAGGTAAGCATATACACACACACACATATTTATAGAACAACATACACACAAACAAGATATTGCTTAAAGGACGCTATATTGCAGATTAACTTCATTAGGCTTTCGGGTTACAAACTTGATCCTTTTCTAGGGTTAAGAACGGATTTCCATGCAGCAGCAACTTTTGACAAACGACAAATAAACTAAACTTAATTAAATATTAGCAACTTCAGATGGAGAACGATCCATTTCCACTCATACACAAACACACTCTATGCTATAGATACCCTATAGGAACAAACTAACTTGTTTTTAAAAACAACTAGTTAAAAAACTAATTTAAAATAAACCAGTATATGAACTACTTTTAATTATATTAAGGCGTCAACTACTCTGATGTTGACATTTTTAATTGCAAATTTTTATTAGATTACAAGTTTATATATATTTAACCATGTTATTTCATCAAATATTATTAACTTTAGGCCATCAGTAATAGTTTTCAATTGGTTATTTTAAAGTCATTAAAAAATAATTTAAATGTAACTAATTTAAAAAGTAGTTGAAAATATATGCAGACGAAAGTCAATTGACTTATTTAGCGGACATCACCATACAAAATAAGTTAGTTCGTTCTATACTTTATCAACTACTTTTAAATTAGTTGATTTTCCTACAGGGTATACACAACTATTTTGCAAGTCTTACGTATTCTACGTAACGTCTGCAAAGTGTTGCGCTGCTGCTTACGATTTTAACACAACTTTCCATACAAAATCAAATCAAGGCAATGTTTTTGTTTGTGTTTGAATTTAGCCTAAAGTTCAACATAGAGCTACAAGATAAACTTCCAAACTTGGCCTGCCAGCGGCAAATACTTAGTGGACAAAAGTGGGTGTCAAATATGGGTGACACTTTTGTATGTGTGTGTGTGTAAATGTTGTGTGGGCAGCAGCAGCTGTGTGTATTTGTCGTGACGTTACAAACAATTTGAATCAAAACAAATTGAATTTGTTATCCTTTTAGCTAACTTTTGAGAAGGCTTTTTTAGAAAGTGGAGGCACTTACCTTCATATACCGTTAGCGTCGCATCGGCTGAGACTGCATCGCCGACACCATTTTCTGCTACGCATTCATATGGCGCATCATCACGTCCCGCGCGCACTGGTTCAATGCGTAGTATTGAGACACCACCTGGTTGTTCGAGAACTGTATAGCGAGATTGAGTACCTGTTGGAGAATAGAGAAAAAGTAGTGAAGACTTTAATTTTGTGTTTTGAGTATATGACTTTTGTTAATTTTCGAAAAAAATGTTTAAATTTTTGGTCAAAAATTTTTGTTTGCTAAGAAAAAATCAATCAGATAAAAAGTTAAAAGCTAAAAAAAAAATCAGATAAAAAATTTTTAAACTCAAGGAGGGTCAAAAAAACAAACGTGTCACGTCGACAATTTGCTGGAAACTGGAATGCAAATTTCAAAAATGGTGTCCACTTTTTGTCATCAGATAGAATTTAAGAGTTATAGGCAAAAATCTGAAAAACTGTTCTTTTTCTGATAATTGACTACAACTTTTTAACGCATTTACCGATTTCGATAATTGTTTAACATTTCTAATTAAAATATACCAAACATATATTTTTAAGTATTTCAAATTGCTTCCAAAATTGTGGAGAAAATAACGACTCAGTTAAAATAAATTTTTTTGTAAACACTCTATACAATAATTTCCATGAGTTATGCATGATTATTTAATTTAATTTAATTTATTTATCTCTTTCGAAGACCGGCACAACAAAGTTTGAATACCTTATAAACAGTACCGGCAGTATAAAGCATAAAACAATGATTGACTATATGACTTATAATATATAACTTAGAATACATATAAAAGTTAAAATTTATAGTAAAAACTTTATGAATTAAGAAATTAACGTAAAATTAAACATTTCAAAACATTATATTAACAGTTAGGTTCCTAATGTGAAGTAAACTGACATATAAATGTAACATTCTTAAACATCTATCTATTAAACACTTCAAAAATGTACATGACCATTAACTTTTACAGCGAAGAAAAGAGTAAAGCTAATTGATTTTTGAATTGCACAGCATTTTTGCACGATCTTAAACTATTAGGAAGTGCGTTCCAAAGACGAACAGAGTGTACAAAAAATTGTCTTTCTGACGTTAAACAAGAAACACGTGGAGAATTAATCATGTTTGTTCGACAGGATCGAGAAAAGTTTAATCTCGAAAACAAATAACTGGGTTCAGTATTACAGATAATTTTATGCAACAATAAAGTCGTACGGTAGTTCAACAAGTTATCAAAGGTTAAGCCATGGATTCTTTTAGCATACTGGGAAACATGATCTCTTCGTTTAAGTGCAAACACGTAACGAGCAATATTATTAAACAGAACGTTTAATTTGTTTTTACTTAGACAATCACAGTTAGCAAAAATTTCGCAGCCATATAGCATTGTTGGTATGAGATAAGTTTTAGCAAGAAGCATTCTTATATGAAAAGGTGTAAAAAACTGCGTAGTCCAAAGAACACGAAGCATGCCGTAGACCTTTCCAACCGTGCTACTGATGTGGTTATTCCAAGTAAGCGTTCTGTTAAAAGTTATCCCTAGATTTTTTGCAGAGTCTACATATTCAATATTGCTATTATTTAATGAAAGTTTGGGGACAGTGGAAATGTCAATGACTTTCTTCGCAATTACCAAACATTTGGACTTAGTTGGGTTAAGGCTTAAACCGTTTTTAAGTGCCCAAGTTCCAATTTCAGCAAGAATACAATTTAGATGCGATACACAGTCAAATATGTTCTGACGTTTACAATTAACGTACAACTGGACGTCATCTGCGTACAAATGAATCTTACAGTTTTCTAAAACACTAGGTAGGTCATTTATGTACATGGCGAAAAAAGTAGCACCCAGAACAGAACCTTGAGGAACACCTCTTTTAATGGGTAAAAAGACAGACGAAACGTTGTTAGCAAAGACAGCTTGCGATCTATCAGTAAGATATGACGCGATGAGATTCACAGCAGATGGCGTAAAGTTAAATAATTTAAGAAGTATTGTCTCTAAAATGTCATGGTCGACTGTGTCAAAAGCCTTAGAGTGGTCTAACAGAACTAAGAAACCAACTTCATTGTCATCTATGCCAGATCGCAAATCCTCAATTACATCAATAAGGGCAGTGATGCAACTATGTTTTTCCCTAAAACCCGATTGCTTTTCAGTTATAAAAGCATTTTTATGCAAGTGTGTGTTGATTTGTTGACTTGATTTAGTTTGATTTGTTGATTTAGTCATGGTTTAAAAAATGTAATACAAAAATCTGTGGTCACAAGTCATAACAGCCTAACTCAAAATATCGTAAATACGGGATGTTTTATTTTCCTTACATCGTCCTTGAATACCGGAAGGCAACGGAATAATCGAACAAAGAACTTGTAGATACATGAATGTTCCATCATTTTGCACAAATACCAGGCCGTTTTTTTTACGATATTTTGAGTTAAGCCTGTATGATACTTCACTATTTTTGCTCAATTTTTGTCATTGAAAATGAGAACTATTGGTGTGAGTGAGTACGCATATAGTACGAATTAGAGAAAAATTTGTAGGACGGACTGTATTTTTTGCATTTTTTTTGCCCATTTTTTTTAATTCGTTCTTCGTTAAGTTTCGATCAAATATTTAATGTGCTGTTAATAATTAATTTGACATTTTTAGAGTAAACAAAACTATTTAAGATAAATTTATACTGAACTTGCAGCTGCTCTTAAAAACACCAGAAATAAAAAAGCAACAACGTTTATCCTTTTCTTACAAAACATGTCTGTCCTGCCCACGCGCCACTTGTTTTCAGATTTTAAAATTGAACAAAAAAAAATGAAGTATCATACGGGCTTTAGGCTGTTATGACTCGTGACCACAGAAATAAGCAATTAATCTGATATCTTCGCCATTTTTCAAGTATTTTTTTTTTACGAACAATTTCAAAAATATCAAAACTAAAAAATTGAATTGAATAATTTTTTTAAAATTTTTTTCTTTAAAAAAACAATGAAGGAAAAATAAAAATTTGAATTCACGACACAATTTTTTAGTAAAAATAATAACAATATAATAATATAAAAATAACAATATAATTCTTTTTATAAAAATTTATTCAGCTGAGAAATCGTTTTTTTAAAAAAAAGCCATATTTGATTTTTTGGCAATTTTAGCTCTCACTTTTAAACTACTGTATAAATCGAATAGCATTGAAACATAACTTTAAAACGAAAACGAATCTTTAGTTGCAAAAAATTTTAATAAAAAATATATAGTACGAGGGCCGTTTGATAATTCAGTGAAAAATGAAACAGAAAATAATTTTTACGGCAAAAAAAAAGTTTTATTTTTAATATAGTCTCCTTTTGGCTCGATACACTTCGTCCAACGTTCCTTAAAATTTTTTGATCCCATCCAAAAAATACGTTTTCGGAAGGTTCTCAAAATAGGCCTCTGTTTCGGTGATGAGCTCCTCTCTGGTGGCGAATCTCTTTCAGGTTTGGAAACAGAAAATATTCGCTGGGGGCCAAATCTGAACAATATGTTGGATGAGGAAGCAATTCGTACTTGAATTTATAGAATTTTGCCATAGGAGCTGGGCATGTGTGAACGCGCACTTTCTCTTGATGAAAGATCACTTTTTTCCTCGCCAAATGGGAACGTTTCTCTTTTAAAGCGACGTTGAAACGATCCAATTCGGCTGCATAGTATTCGCCATTGGGCGTTCTTTTTGGTGGAAGGTAATCGATGTTGATTATACCGCGTTCATCCCAAAATACTGTGGCCATAGCCTTTCCGGCCGATAACACCGTCTTCACCTTCTTCGGAGCACTTTGGGTCGGTGAAGTCCACTGTTTCCACTGTTCCTTTGTCTCTGGTGTGTAGTGATGGATCCATGTTTCGTCCCTGGTTACACCTTTTTATCTTTGTTCAAACACGCCTTTGAATCAGTCACACGATCGCATTTATGGTCGAGAGTGAGCAAACGCGGCACCCGTCTGGCGGATAGTTTTTTCATATGCAAATGATTTCGCAAAATATTCCACACTCGTTCGTCTGAGAAGCGTACAATCTCGCGCACTTGAACTCTGCGATCGGCTAACAAGGTATCGTGAATTTTAGTGAACATTTCTGGTGTGGTTACCTCAGTTGGGCGTCCAGAACGTTCGGTGTCACTTGTGCTTGAACGATCGCATCAAAATTCAGTAAACCACTTGTGTATCATTCCAATGGATGGTGCAGAATCCCCATAGTATTTATCAAGCCTTTCCTTAATTTGGCTAATGGTTTTTTTGCGCAAAAAATAATGCCTGATGAGCACACGAAATTTACTTTTTCCATTTTCGCCAAAATTCACAAGATCATCTGCTATCAATGGCTACTGAAATTTTGACAGTAGTCTATTAACAGATGCTAGTTGACAAGATCAGTGTTGCATTTAAAGTCACAACGCGGGAAATTAAAAAATTCACTTGCTTCTCAAATTGCCCTCGTATATTTTTAAATTTATTTTATTGAATATTATTTGATTTATTGAAAATATTTCAATAAAAAACTTTATTAAACACAAATTGAAAGATAAATGGATAAAAATTGTTTAAGGGGAGGTTCCTGTAGAAATCAACGGAAAATTTTTGTTTTTGTTTTTTGCCTTATTTTCATCCATACGATCTTGAAAATATGAAGTCAAAAGGATATTTCCTTATCTAATTTATTTTACGAGCTATAGCGTATAAGACGAGAGAGTGAGTCGGTCGAAATTTTTTGATCCCATCCAAAAAATACGTTTTCGGAAGGTTCTCAAAATAGGCCTCTGTTTCGGTGATGAGCTCCTCTCTGGTGGCGAATCTCTTTCAGGTTTGGAAACAGAAAATATTCGCTGGGGGCCAAATCTGAACAATATGTTGGATGAGGAAGCAATTCGTACTTGAATTTATAGAATTTTGCCATAGGAGCTGGGCATGTGTGAACGCGCACTTTCTCTTGATGAAAGATCACTTTTTTCCTCGCCAAATGGGAACGTTTCTCTTTTAAAGCGACGTTGAAACGATCCAATTCGGCTGCATAGTATTCGCCATTGGGCGTTCTTTTTGGTGGAAGGTAATCGATGTTGATTATACCGCGTTCATCCCAAAATACTGTGGCCATAGCCTTTCCGGCCGATAACACCGTCTTCACCTTCTTCGGAGCACTTTGGGTCGGTGAAGTCCACTGTTTCCACTGTTCCTTTGTCTCTGGTGTGTAGTGATGGATCCATGTTTCGTCCCTGGTTACACCTTTTTATCTTTGTTCAAACACGCCTTTGAATCAGTCACACGATCGCATTTATGGTCGAGAGTGAGCAAACGCGGCACCCGTCTGGCGGATAGTTTTTTCATATGCAAATGATTTCGCAAAATATTCCACACTCGTTCGTCTGAGAAGCGTACAATCTCGCGCACTTGAACTCTGCGATCGGCTAACAAGGTATCGTGAATTTTAGTGAACATTTCTGGTGTGGTTACCTCAGTTGGGCGTCCAGAACGTTCGGTGTCACTTGTGCTTGAACGATCGCATCAAAATTCAGTAAACCACTTGTGTATCATTCCAATGGATGGTGCAGAATCCCCATAGTATTTATCAAGCCTTTCCTTAATTTGGCTAATGGTTTTTTTGCGCAAAAAATAATGCCTGATGAGCACACGAAATTTACTTTTTCCATTTTCGCCAAAATTCACAAGATCATCTGCTATCAATGGCTACTGAAATTTTGACAGTAGTCTATTAACAGATGCTAGTTGACAAGATCAGTGTTGCATTTAAAGTCACAACGCGGGAAATTAAAAAATTCACTTGCTTCTCAAATTGCCCTCGTATATTTTTAAATTTATTTTATTGAATATTATTTGATTTATTGAAAATATTTCAATAAAAAACTTTATTAAACACAAATTGAAAGATAAATGGATAAAAATTGTTTAAGGGGAGGTTCCTGTAGAAATCAACGGAAAATTTTTGTTTTTGTTTTTTGCCTTATTTTCATCCATACGATCTTGAAAATATGAAGTCAAAAGGATATTTCCTTATCTAATTTATTTTACGAGCTATAGCGTATAAGACGAGAGAGTGAGTCGGTCGAAAAACAGGTATAAATGTGCGCTCGGAGCGGCTTCGAGGGACGGACATTTTTGACTACCTAAGCGGTATATCTAGCAGGGATGATATTTGGGGGCTTTTAGAGCTTTTTTGAGCCCTTTTTGAGATCATAAGCCCCGAAGCCCTTTCGATTCATTTTAGGCCCTTTTGAAAAATTCTACTAAAAAAAAATATCATCTAAGTAATATGTCATGATATACAAAACTTAAATTTTTAATAAAAGAATTTGAAATCGATCTCAGTAAAAAAGTTCTGTAGATTTTTTGAAATTATAGCTTTAGAAAAAAAAAACTTGAACAATTCTCCTCAATTTTGTTTTTTTTTTTTAAGCTATATTTAAGCTAAATAAGCCAACGCAGGTACGTTTTTGATAGGCTACAGAAATAGTACGCTTGTAAAAATTTATTAAAACTGAAGAAAATTTTTAAAAAACTGACGTTCTTATATTTTGTATGCAGCCACCATGTTAGTATTATGCAAAATAACCACTATTTTGCATTATTGATTAACATCTACAGGGAAATTCCTTACAAATATTCTATATCTACTATAATGAAGGAAGTATGAAGATACCAGCACTTCCTCCAAAGTAATTCTATAGGTTTAAGAATGGAATTATGAGGTGGACGGCTTCATGCACACTATATTCCTTACATCACTTTCCACTCCATCTTAAGACTCCATCGTAGTCTTATGTAGCCTAAATCGATTAAGAGTTTATTGTCGTCAATTTTCAATGAATTTTCATCCATTTCATCTGTATGAAAAATAATTCCCGACGTATGATATCCTATATAAAACTTCACGCTCTTTCAGATTATGGAATTTTCCAAAAGGAAAATTTGTCAATTTCAGAATGTTTTAACACGAAAACTATAAGCTTTTTCAAAAAAATTAAGACTGCGGAAACTGCGATAGAACATTTTTTATCACCTTATTCAATGTGATCTAACTAATTTTAATGTTCAAGGCTCTATATTCCAAAATTGTATAACATTTTGTTTGAAAAAGGTAGTAGTATTTATTATACTTTATATTACACTCATAATTATTTTAGCATGCAAACATTTTCTAGTAGATTCTATGACATGGAGTTATTATTTACATTATTCTTACAAATTGTGCGATATTTCTTTTAAACACATTAGTATTTATTTCCGATTTAACATCATTCGGTAGTGCATTATATAATTTAAGTCCTTTAAAAAAAAGCGATCTTTGCATTGCTGTTGTTGTCACCCTTTGAAGTCTAAAGTTTTCTGCCTTCCTAAGATTGTATGGTTGTACATCTCCCACATAATTAAGTTGTCCGATTAAATATTCTGGAGCCATTCCCATCTTCATTTTTTGGATAAAATTCAGCGTGTTTATTTCCAGTCGTTGTTGTATATTAAGCCATTTCAATATGTCAAGCATACTTTGTATCGTTGTATATCTGCTACATTTTAGTATTGAACGCATAGCCTTATTTTGAAGTTTTTGTAGTCTTTCTATTTGTGTTATTGTGCAGCAGGTGTATAGAATTGTGGAGCCAAATTCAAAATGTGGTTTCATTATTGTATTGTATATATTTAATGCTGTTATTGTCGATACTTTATTACGCACCCGTTTTAAAAAACCGATTTTCTTGCCTATCTTTTTACATATATGTTCAACGTGTTGTTTAAGTTTTAAGCCCTTGTCAATTATGAAACCCAGATATTTTATCTTTTCAACTTTTTCAATTACTTCATTATTTATTTTAAAAACTTCGTTGCTGTTTATGTTTATTTCCATTATTTTTGTTTTACTTTCATTTAGTTTTAATTTGTTCATTTTGAGCCATTTGTTTACGTTGTTAATGTCATGTATTAAACTATCTTTACATTGTTCCTCTGTATCGCCTTTCGCGAAAATTAATGTGTCGTCAGCATATAAGATTATTTCGCATTTTTTTATAATGTTGGGCATATCGTTTATGTATATTATAAACAATAATGCTCCTAATATTGAACCCTGTGGAGTCCCTAGTTCATTATCGATTTTATCCGATTTAACACCGTTTACTTTTGTGATTTGTTTTCTATTTGTCAGGTAAGATTTAAACCACTGCAATTCACTTTCTCTTATACCATACATACAAAGTTTTTGAATTAACAACTCTCTATCAATAGTCTCAAATGCTCTTTTTAAGTCTAAGAAAATAGCCATTATCTTATCATTATTTTCTCGATATTTCCATCTATTTATCACATAAGTAACTGCTGTTTCACATGAGTATTTTTTTCTGAAACCCGATTGATATTTTGAAAACATTTTATTTTCTTCCATATAGTTTTCCAACTGTTCTTTCGCGATTTTTTCTATAACTTTTTCACATGTTTTCAAAGTGTTTATTGGACGGAATTCTTCACATCTTTTTGTTTTAGCTATTTTCTCTATTGGTGTCACCATGGAACACTTCCAATTTTCAGGAAATACACCAGTTTCGAAAGATTTATTTATAATTTGAAACATACCTGTACCGATAGTGTTCCAGTTGTCCAAAATTATCTTTGTTGATACTTTATTGAAATCTGGTTTGTTTTTTAGGCCCTTAACTATGTTTTTTAATGTTATTAAAGATATTGCACGAAATTTAAATCTAGAGGTTATCACAGGTATTTTGTTTCTATATTGCACTGGTTCTATTGTATCTCTTATTTCTCTAATACTGTTGACAAAATATTTATTAAATTGGGTGGCGATTTGGTAGTTATCCTTACATTCTATATCATTAAAAATTACACTTTTTATAGTCTGGTCATCTTTTTTTATTACTAATTCTTTAATTTCTTTCCACATTTGTTTCTGGTCTTTGGCATTATTTATTTTATTATTAATATATTTATTTTTTTCGGTTTCTAATTTGTTTTTATATATGTTTCTTGTTACTTTTTTTAAACATTTATGAAATTATTCTTTATTAAATTCGGTCAGTACAGCATATTTTTTTTGGTAGAACTGAATTTATATTGCCCATATCATGCCCATTTCGTCCCGAATCATTGATTCGTCTTCTTACAAGTCTTAACTCATATCTCTTATCATATTTTTCTGACATTCTTATGATATAACCAAGGACTCGAAAAAATACTCCTTAGATTCTATAACGATGAATATATCGATCCAAATTGCGGTTTTCTGTGGAAACGCTTTGCTATTTTTATTATTAACTTATTAAATACTATATTGATAACTATTACTATTGAAACTATTATAACTTTTGCAATCAATATACAAGCCTCTTTTTGTAAAGTACAATGAGACTTCTATTTATTTTTTTTAGATTTAGATTAAAACAGTGATAGCAAAAAAAAAAACGTTTAATGATGAACTTTTAATGATGAAGGTTTAATGGTGAACTTAAAATTGTTTTGATTTTCCGAAACAGTCAATTTAAAATATATTCGAATATTTGTGGTCTTTAATATTGAATTACCACTAAAAGGCCCCATTCTTGTCAAAAATGCCCTATTTTTGTATAAATTTTGGCCCTTTTACAACTAACTCAATATCATCCCTGATATCTAGTCAAGGTAGTAAGTTTGTGACTGTCTCAACGAATTTCTGTACATTCCGGTCTATTGTGTGCTCGTATACCTGCGAACTCTCGATCTGATTAGCGTTGTATACACTTCTATTTGCCGTAACGTATTTCAGTTGTGTTTCGAACGTGTGGCAAGTAAGCAGTTTTGCCAAACACGCGACAATCAGTGGGAAATAATCGGCCAGGTCGGCCACGAAAGAAGAAAATCCCCGATTATGATCCCGATAAAACAGAAGCGGGAACTGAGTACGCCACGTGAAAACAGTTGGTGTAAGTGGCGTGTTGCAGAAGCCAAATATGAACTCGCCTATTTCCACCATGAACCTGCCCTTCAAAAATCGGACAAAAAGCAATTCGACCCGTATATGAAGCTTTTTCAAGTGTTAATTTACTGCAAGGATACACAGGTAGAAACACTCAAAAAAACAATGAATCCTTTAACTCTTGTCTGTGGAAACTGGTTTCCAAACACCTTGATTGTGGCGCACAAACTATCAGAATAGCGGCATATATATCTTCCGGCATCTTTAAGGCTATTCATTCATATTAAAAACTATGCAGACGTTAGGAATCGTCATCGGGACAAACTGCGAAGACTGATGAGTTTGCAAAAAAAGGTGCAGCAAAACATGCTCCTTGAGGATGATTAAGGGACCATGTATGGTGCTGGAATAGCTGATTAGATGTAAGTGTCAAAAAACAAACATTACTTACGATTTTTTCTATGTCAAACTTTAAACGAGTTTTTCTCGAAACACCTTTTTTCGCGCTGTATACGATTCCGCTTCAACGACTTGACCGATTTCAATGCTTGACGGCTCAAATTAAAGCTTATTCAATTTAGGGGGCTTTAAGGAAGCGTTTTTTCCAAACAAATTATTATCATTATTTTTTCAACGTTAAAGCAAAAGAAGAAGGAGGAAAAACAGAGTTTTTTCAGAGGGCCGCCATTTTTTTTTTTAATAAGGGTTTTATTAAAATTGGAAATCTACAAAGCCCCCCAAAATTTTCTCTAAGTTAATAATGTTTTTCGTTTTTTTCGTTTCAGATCACTTGGCAGAGCTGTAGAGTGTACAGTAGGGTTGTTTTATCTCATAGGGTAAAAACAAAATGTCCGAATTTTTTTGGGGCACCCCCCAAAAATGTTTCTTTCTGCCAGATTTTAGGATTGCCAAAGTTTGAGCACGACTGAAAGATGTTAACACGTGCCACTGGGGCCTCAAAGTTTAAAAATCTCGATTTCTTGGCAGTTTGGCGGATTTGCCGACCCATATCTCTAGAACGGTTTAATATATTTGCCCGTGTTATACACCGAATTGAAGGCGATACTATTTATAATATTTTATATGCAATAAAAAAATACGTAAGTAGTACTGAAATCGAGATAATGAAGCCAATGCCCCTAAAAACGTGACTAGGTATCCCTTAGAACGAAGATGGAACCTATTGTGAAAAAAACCCATTTTCCTTTCTATATTATCAATTTTTGGAATGAAAACAATTATGTATTTAAAAAACCAAGTATAATAAGTGCCTTTTTCATTTTATTCTTATTTAAATTTATTCAAGGGACTGACATAATGTGGTTTTGGAGCTATCTGGATACAGCTGACGGCATCTGCTGACTACTTGGAGAACGTATTGTTTTTGTTGCTCGTCCTTTGTAAGTAATTGGTTGTAATCTGTGATGAGCTTGACTCCTCGCCCTGACATGTCGTTCACAACTTTCAAGTTGTTTACACTGTACAGCGCACACCAGCTATCGCCGCGAACGGCTTTGATCAGCAAGACCTTCAGCCGCCATTTTGAATTATTTTTCATCGAAAAAATTGTATAATGTTCTAGAAATATACACTAATAAATGCCACAAAAGATTTTTTCAAAAAGAATTTACGTTCGCTCAAAAAAAAAATCCTGAAATTCCGTTACATTTCTACTAGAACCTCGCCCTAATGTTCAACTCCTCAGAGGTTGGGGGTTGAGGAAAGAAGGAAGCAAATAAATTTTGTTTTATCATGCAATTCAAATAAAATACTAATATAAAAATTTTCTTTTTTTTTTATTTGTAGTTGATACTCACCGGATACTTTTTTGGCATTTTTACGCCACACAATGGATGGTGGTGGATCTCCTCGTGCCGCACAATAGAAGCTCGCTACTCCACCAACACGTACACCTTGATTCTGCGGCTTCTTAATGATCTCCGGTGGATCTGTGAAGGAAAAGAAGAAAAAACTTTTAATTATATTGAAAACAACGATATATTTCCACAGTCTTCGAAATAACGTAAAGCGTAATGTTGGCCTTTAGGGAAGGTAATGTGTTTAAATGATGCTTGTATAACGTTATATTTTACGCAACACAACAGATTTGAAGTGGAATACTTTAACGTGATAAAATTGTTTTAATTGTCACTCATACTAAAATACGTAACAGTAACTTTTTTTTATAATGCAAGGTTTAACGTAACGCAAAAGATTTTCTGAATTTGATTTATGCCCAAAAATTTTTGTAAAAAAAGATGGCTAGTTATTAATAGGAACATACCAACTTATGTAAGCATTGATATCTTCTTGTAATATTGACGCAGCGCAAGGCTTTAAAACTTTGTTTGTGCAGCGCAAATAATATAAATACAAAATGTAATAAAGCTTAAAACAATACCAACAAGCTTAACAAACGCAGCAATGCAAATGCGTTAATGGTAGAGTGGTAGAAAAAAAACGGATCCGCGCTGCTTGCTCTAAGCTTTTTTTCCTATCAACTATTTTTACGGACTACCCGTTGCTGTCACGTAAGAAGCTTTACTTGTTTATCTTTTTGAAAAATTCATATTTTTTAGCATCGCTTTTTCTTTTTTTTTTTTTTTCTGTGCACGTCGACGTAACATCCACAGCGATGTTGAGCCTCAAGGCAACTGTTAATACATTGTCAATATGGTATTGTTTGCGCTTGTGTGCGTGCGTGCATGCTTTATATATGTACATGTTTGTATTTATATTTATGCAAAAAAAATATTTATTTATGAAACTGAAAAAAAATAACTATTTTTTTGGTTACCGATATTTTCTCTTACGTTTTTACATTTTGAGCAAACCAAAAAAAAATAAAATAATTTTAAAACAAATCCCGTTTTGTATTGAAAATACATAAAATTAAAACAGAAAAAATAAATAAATGAAAAAAATTTTAAATTTGAATTCATAAAAATTCGCTGGACTTTGCGTTCAGCATGTATTGCGGATTTTGTTATGACGCAAAAAGATTTTATCACTGCATTTGTGTGCTGCAGCAATACATAAACAAATACAAATCATGATGAGTTTCGGGAAATTTAAAAAAAAAAAAATAAAATAAATGCCGCAAAAAAATCAAATTGCAGCACAGGTAGAATTAATCAAAATTGTGACGTTATGTAAATTTTTTATTTTGACATGCACAAAACGATATTCTAGTGAAAAATTATTTGCACAAGCCTTACGTCATAATGCTTCGAATTTCAATAACGTTATGATGTTGAAATTTTTTTTTTTATGCTTTATTTTTTATGATAGAGCAGAGCTTGCAAAGTGGTAAATAATTTGTAAATTAATTGTAAAAAATCGGTTTTGTTAAAATATGTGGTTATAGAAAGTAAAGCATTAAGCACTTCAATATTGGGGAAAATTTAATATGTTGTTAAAACCACCAAATTGCAATCAATTTATCATTACAGTGGGTGGCCAAATTATTAGGGACATATTCATGTTATGTCTAAAATGTAGTGGGTAAAAAAATTGATTTTCATATAAATATTTTTTTCGGTATTGCTACTGGTGTTGTTACTTTTGTAGTGTTACATATCGACTGGTTCGCGTTTGTTGAAAATTGCTGCTGTAGAAAGTTTGTTTAAAACATTTTTCAATTGTTTTTTCGCCAACGTTTTCTCGTGCGAAATAACAAAAACCTAAGTAATATTTAGTTTTGCATTGATTTTGCTTAGTTTTATGAGTAATGTGGATTTTTGTTTACAATATCACATAATAACCTTAAATTTCAGCATGGATAAAGCTTCAGACACGTCCTCAAGAAACGGTAGAGAAATACAGAAGAGTATTAATATGACTTCCAAAGAGTCAAAGCATCTATTGCAGATGTTTCGATATCAGTCGTTAACGGAATTAAAATTAAAATTTATTAAAAAAAATAACAATGGAAGTAGGTCGTGTGGAAAAATGCGGCAGGAAAATGATCACCTCTTCTCATACTAATCGCAGAATCAGGGATATATACCTCGAAAATTGGGAAAAAAACTTTGCCAGTATGACAATGATGACGAACGACAGGAATTAAAGTTTCCAAAAGGACAGTCTGGAGGCGATTGGCCGAACATAACCTCATGGGTTGTCAGTTCTTAATAATTTGGCTATTAACTGTAAGTCAAGTTTTGACAATTTTGACAATTTCGACAATTTCGACGAAAAGAGGGTGCAAATGGCACTGCCACTGACAAAAAAAAATTAAAGATTTTCCCAGCCGAATGCAATAGTCTGCAGCTACATTGTTCCTTAGAAACGTACGGTAATTTTTTGTTAAATATAATTTTGATTGCGAAAAACATAGAAAAAACTTAGAAGTATTAAGTACGTAATATTAAAGCTGAACAAATTAACTGCAAGTAACGTTAAACATTAAAACTGATATCACAAAAAACTTTCAACCAGTAAAATTGACAGTTTTTCGTTAACCAGGCTAACACTTTACATAACGTAAAAGGCGATACGTAAAACGTAACAGCTATTGCTTATTATGTGATAGTATAACGTAACCAGTTTTACGTTTAAATAATCAGTATTGTCATTTATGTCAAATCGGCAGTTTTTCGGTTATAAAACTAACAGCTTATGTAACGTAAGCCCTTTTACGTATTTCGCAACCATGTAACCATGATGTAACGTTAGGTGAATCACTTTAAAAATGATATTAAAAACATTATTATAACATTTAATAATATTAAATTATCTTCAGTTTGAAGAATAAACATACGTTATCACTGTTAGGCATTGTTTTACGTCAATGATATTTATTACGTCATTAATATTTTTATTACGTTTGGATAAGCAATTTTCAATTAATTGACCATGCAATAGCCACGTTGAATTGATCAACTTTTAATAAAGTATATATTACGTAAGTTCTATGCAATGGATGATATGATGATAGAATTTTAATTTTTGTAAAAGTACGTTGGTTCGGCTTCCTGGAATAAAAGGGTATTCTGCAGGGTCTTAGCTGTACACCAACGAACAGGTCACAGGTTGCAAATGGTGAACGACAGATATGAAGGTCAGCCGCGAATAAGTTTAACAAATAAGCGGTCCCGGGCAATACAGCGGGTGACCAGCGAGGGAGTGGAAGGGCATTTCTTCATACAAGCGCTGCGTCTTGATCGATAAGCCCACATATCCCGATAACCTGTCACTGTCATGACGAGTCGGTGTCGACTAAAAAGCACCTTTGTTCAAAACTCCCTAGTCTTCCTCTTGAAGTTAAACTTAAGGGGGTCCCTCCGTGGACCTTAAACATGGAATTTGCGCAGGGTTTGGGTCCTGCTACATTACTACTGCCCAATGAAAACCAAACCAGCCTCGGATAAGAACCCCAATTACGTTGATGACCACCACAAACGAAAAATTGACAATGACTTACGGATATGCACCTGGAATGCCCGGACCCTTTATAGCAAAGGTGCCACTATCTAACTCGCGAAAGCCTTCAAAGCAATAAAGGCTGACATTACCGCCATCCAGGAAAAGCAATGGAAAGGGCAAGCCTGCTCTAAACGAACAGACTGCGATATCTACTACAGCTGAAATGTGGAGAAGCGTGAATTCGGATGTGCTTTTGTTTTAAGCCAGAAACTACGCACCCTTATTTCCCGGTTTACACGTGTGAACGAAAGATTGGCCACAATAAGCATCAAGACATTTTTCTTTATCAGCCTCATTTGCGCGCACACCCCCACGGAGGAAAAGGACGAAGCGGTCAAGGACGCTTTCTATGCTAGTATTGAGGACGTACATTTTTCGGCGATTTTAATGAGAAAGTCGGAAGAGAAGACAGCTTTGGCCCAACTGTCGGTCAGTTAAGTCTTCATGAGACCTCCACGAACAACGGTCTAAGACTGATCAACTTTGCCGCGGCACGAAAATGGTAGTCAGTAGCACCAGACAAAGCCGTTTGGCTGTCCCCCAATAAAAACCGCGAAACCAAATTGATCATGTTGTAGTCGACGGAAGGCATGCCTCTAGTGTTCTAGATGTACGTACGTGTCTGGGGGTCAACATTGACTCCGGCCACTTTCTTATTGCAGCCAAGATTCGCACGCGGTTATGCAATGTGAAGAGCAAACGCACAGGAATGCAACGAAAGCTAAGCTGCAATCACAACGGTATTCCGAGGCCTAATCCGATCAACTTTCGGTTAAGCTCAACCAACCAACCTTTGAAGCTGACGACGCCGGCAGACTATGGGCGCATATATACCAATCCATGCCAGATGCCGCTGAAGAAGAAGAACCAATGTTAGGATTAGGAGTGTCAGTAGTAAATACCGCCGCTTACAAAAAAATGCGAGCCGTACGAGAAAACTGTCATAAAAAGAGGAAGGAAGAGAGGCGCCTTTTCAGAAGCAAAAAAGAGAGCAGGAAAAGCGTAAGTGTAAGGAACTCGGGTGTACCAGGGCAAGAACGATGCACGAAATTTTTATCAACAGGCTAAGCATCAAACTCAAGATTTCAAGCCCGGAGCATTCACTTGCAGATATGAAAATGGAGATCTGGTATGGTACATACGCAGTGTGCGCTAAGATTGGGGAGACAGCACTTCTTCAATCTGCAGGAATCGTCGCCAGGATTGCACCAATGCCGCCCATGGAGAAAGCAGTTCAGCATCACAAATCAACGATGACGGAGTGGAAGTGCCAACACCTAGCCATGAAGAGGTTCAAGTTGCTATCCAACGACTCAAAAACAATAAAGCAGCAGGTGCTGACGGCCTGTCTGCTGAATTGTTTAAAACTGGTGGCGATGAATTGATAAGGCTCATGCATCAGATCATAAGCAAAATTAGACTAGCGGAAAGCATGCCCGACGATTGGAATCTCAGCCTACTTTGTCCTATATACAAAGAAGCAGACCCTACAATCTATGCCAACTATCAATGTATCAGTCTTATTTCCATCGCATATAAGGTGCTCTCAACCGTACTGTTTGAAAGATATTAAAGCCGATTACAAATACACCTTATCAGTGACCAGAGACCTTATCAGTGTCTCTTTCGACCTGGCAATTCCACCTTAGACGAGATTTTCACATTACGAGAAATCCTGGAAAAAACCCACGAAAACTAAATTAGCACCCATCTTCTCATTGTCGATTATAAAGTTGCGTTCAATAGCCCGAGGAGGGATTGTCTCATTGTCATACAC
The DNA here is from genome assembly GCA_914767935.1 of Coremacera marginata. Classification (NCBI taxonomy): domain Eukaryota; kingdom Metazoa; phylum Arthropoda; class Insecta; order Diptera; family Sciomyzidae; genus Coremacera; species Coremacera marginata. The sequence goes on from OU612045.1 coordinate 154,084,841, forward strand.
AGCAACACATGCAGTTCGGTCAAGGTAGGAAATGACCTCTCCGACACCTTCAATACCGAAAGAAACTTCAGACAATTCGATCCACTATCTTGCGATCTCTTCAATTTCATAAAGGGAGAGGATCGTACGAAAGGCCGGTATGCATCGTAATGGCAACATTTTTTTACAAAGGTGTCCAGTTCCTTGCTTACGCTGATGATATTGATATTGTCGACAAAACCAAGAGAGATGTTACTGTTGCTTTCGCCGCTATTGAAAAGGAATCAGCCGAAGTGGGTTTGCCGATAAATGAGGGTAAAACAAAGTATATGATGTCTACAAACAGGGGAGCGCGGCGTCTAGACACGTTTCATCCGGCAGCTATAACTTTGAAGTAGTCAAGGAGTTTGGCCAGGACCTTGGCATCGCCATTAATAACAACACTAGTTTCATTGATAATAGGTGCTACAACAGTAAGCAACTAAGTTCCAGAGCACTCTCTCGATCGACAAAACTTACACTCTACAAGACGCTCGTTCTACCTGTACTTCTTTACGGCGCTGAGGCATGGGTAGTTTCGCAAACTGACGCAGCTGCTCTGGGGATGTTTAAGAGAAAGTTATTTTCAAAATCTTCGATCATGTTGGAGGCGGCGGTGACTATCGCATTCGAATGAACCAACAGCTGTATGAGCTCTATGAAGACTTAGACGTAGTTCAGCGTATAGCTGTGCAGCGACTACGCTGGCTGGGTTATGTGCATTATATGGCCGACGAGGCGCCAGCGAAAAAGTGCTCGACGCGAGGGCCGTTGGTCGACGACGACGAGGGATACCAACCGATGGATGGACAAGGCCAAGGAAGCCCTAACCGCGCTTGGTGTGTCTGACTGGAGAAGGCGCGCGCAAAGCAGAGGCGTCTGGCGAGAGCTGATAAGGTCGGCTGAAAATCGAACACGGGTTGTTATGGCCACCTATGTAAGTAAGATAGGACAATTGAGTTATTAGAAGCTTATTCGAGCTTATCTTTATTACAATGTTTTTTCGGTACAATTGGAACCATACCCGATCGTTAAAATGAATCACTTGAATTTTTTTCGAGTTGCATAATGAGTATAGTTGGTACTGTTTCTAATTACAATAGTTAAAAAAGTAAATTTGGAAATATATTTAAAACATGTTATAGACTAAGTTTACACATATTTATATAAGTGAATTTCGTTTTGAATTTGTGAAAGAGCTTTTCTGCAGTCTCTCAATAAAACTTACGTGTCAGATATTGTATATATGGAAAATCCGAGAAATTTGCATCTGCAACACAGGAACTTTATGTAGACAAATTTTGTTAAATTTTTAAAAATATATATTATAATTTTTAATGTGTTATGAGTTCTTTAGATTTAATTTTTATTTTAGTTGAATTAATATTAGAGTCATTATTGTGTTAATCAAAATATTTTTTCCATTGTTTTTTATAATTCACAGCTCATTTTTTGTTCGCATGAATTTTATATTAATTTCTTTTTTAACAGTTTTACACAATTTAGAATTACTATGTGAATTTTATTGAAGCCTCGATTTTTCTTCTTCTTCTGCTTGGCATGTTTTAACAATAAAAACCATTACTGGGCTTATATAACGTAAAACTAAAATACTTTATATTAAACTCTTGAGATAAAAATTAAGTAATACTTAAAACCTTAAATTTAACACTAAATATACTCTACAAAATAATGCTTAATACTACCATTTCTAACTTCACGCACTTCAAACCATGTATGTATAAAGTTAATTGCTCAAAAAAAAAGTACTGCTACTTTCATTGTTGTACAAATTGAGCTGAGTTCTTGTATTGCATAACGAACGCTTTCTTTCTACTAGTAGCTAAGCTGAATTCAAATTATAAAAATTAATTATTATTGTGCAGCAAAAGAGTACTGCTGAGAACTAACAGTAGCGAAAGGAAAAAAAAAAAATAAAATAAACCAACAATGCAATGTACAAATATCTTAATTTTCACTCAATGTAAACAGTTATTTGCATAAAGGAAGTCATTAAAATCTACCCCAAGCAAAGCAAAAGCTGTCAAAAAAGGAGTTGCTTTTCTTGTTTTGCTGCCATTTTCAACGTAAGTAATACTTTTTCTGCTGTACTCAGCGAAAAAAAAAATCTGCTAAGTTAAGTAATAAAAATGTTTGGGGAAAAGTTTCAACATTCTAAATGAAGAAGAAGAAGAAGCTTAATAAAGATGAACGAAATTGAGATGAAAAAAAAAACGAAAACGACGACTTTTTTACGGCGTAAAAAAAAATGAAGTTTTAGAAAAGCACAGAGAGCCAATAAAAAAAGCTATGATATTAAGTATTCTCATACATTTTAAGCTCTTACATATATGACCAAAAATACGCTCAAAGAAAGTCAGAGGCCTTTACAAAATTTAGAAGGAAAAGAAAGCAAAGTTAAAACTGATATTTAAAAAATTCAGCGAAAGATGGGTAGATCTAAGGACTTAAACTGTCAATTATTGTGTTTAATGACAATATTTAATGAAAGATGCAAACTAAAGACAATCGCACAAAATAAGTTCTTCCGTTGCTTTAACACAATTTATTTACGAGCAAAAACTTATAGTTCTGTTCTAAAAAACTCCATCAGCAGAACAACATTATTTTAAGATAAAAAATAAAAAATTCCCCAAAAAGGGAAATTTTGGGATATTATACTTTTAGCATAAAACTTTCAACTAGAAATTAAAATCATGCACTAGCCTAACAGTAAAAAAATTTCCCAAATGGGATATCTTTGGGAAATTTCTCTAAATGCATTCTTGACTTTCTTGATGCCACCAAAACGTATGAAGCAGCGTTTTTATGATATTCTTGCCGATCAAAAATCGGATAAAAATTCAAACCAAAGCCATTTGGTATTAATTTGTGCGACAACAAATATTTCAAAAAAAGTCGGCAAAATTAACCGAGCTCATATCAAGGAGCTTTTTAAGAAGGATAATTTTCAAGAAATTTTAATTTCAGTAGAAAAATAAATTCTGAAATGAAAATACGGCACTTACATTAAAAATAATATTCCTTATGCAAAGCCAAAAAATTTTGTATGTATAATTTTTTTTTTGGGAAATTTTAAAACGCAAGTTTTAGAATATTATTTCGAAATTTTTCATATAAAAGAATTTTAAGGGAAGTTTTATCAACATCATCAATATTTTTAATATTTAGCAAAATTTAACTTAACTGTAAAATTAATGCTCCCATTAAACTGACAAATTTAAGGGAAATTTTTGGGAAATTATTAATACAAAAATTAATTAAAATAAATTAAAAAAAATTATTAAAAAAAAAATTAAACAAGAAATAGCAAAAACTTTACAGATGAAAAATTTTTTAACATTATTTTATTGTATCATATAAGCATAAAAATAGGAAATATATTTTTTATGCTACATCAAAAATATTTAAAAAAAAAAATAACATTTTTAACATTTTAATTATTCAAAATAGGATCAATTTAAATTTAAATGACTGATATTCGACAAAGTGGTATATTTAGTGTTATATCAAAGATATTATTGGGACAATTTTTGTATGTAAGAGAACATGAAATATATCATGTTTTTAATGTAATATATGTCTGCTGTGCATTTTGATATTTGTTTATAACTTTTGTAATGTCTTTAAACTGATTTTTGGCCCCAAAAAGGGTTTTGAAACTTTTTCTAGAATATTGCTTAAAAAAATATCAACATTAGTAAAAAATGTAAAACTACGTTTTGCCAGTTTGGAAATCATGCTGTGAAAAAAAGACAAAGCGAAGATGTATTTAAAATACTTGCGCATATGGGTAATATTAAAGATATTTTTGGTCCATTTTTTGTATGTATTGTATGTATGCATAGAAACAATACAAAAATCCTATTTTTTATGAAACAGATGATTTCTATGCATTTTAAAAAAATTTCCCTTTCGGGGAAATTTTTGGAAATTTTTTGGAAAATTTTATATTACAATTTTTGTAACGTCTATAAACTGATTTTAAGCCCAAAAAATGTTTTTTTAAATTATTTCCCAAAGTTTGCCTAATTTGAAGCACATGCAAGGACATTTGTGCAAATCTTAAACTAATGGCTTTAATAGTTTAATTTTTGTTTTTAATAAATGTCAATCTTCATTAATTTAAAGTTGAAGTCATGAAGGTTTCACGTTATGAAGTCATTAACACACACATATTTTGAAAAAAACCACAAAAGAGGCGGTTCTGAAAACTTTGCTGACCAACATTAGCTATTCAAAGATTTGTTAAAGCAACGCTTTTTCTTATTTTCCTTCGGTCAATTTTTGGTGCAATGCAAAAACTTTCAAAACACGTATGCAATTTTTGGCATCTTTGTGTTAGTGCGTGTCCATATATATGTAAGTGTGTGCATGCACAAATGTGTGCATATGCTTCAGCAGTAAGTTTGCTTAAGTGAAAACTTTTTATAGAACTATTTGCAGTGATTGCAGTGTGTTCGGATGTATAAGTGAAAAAAAAAAACCGAAAAAAGGTACGAAAAACTGTAAAAAAACAAAAACATTAGCATAAAACTAAGGTAAGCAGTGGTAATGGCGAGTTTGAGTGCGTTTGTGTGTATGTGAGTTAGCATAGGAAAACGAGGTGCTTTTATGAGTATGAGTGCATGTGCGTTGATGTGTTTGTGCAGCATGTTGATTTAACATGCATTTAAAACAAGTTTTTAGTGTTGTTTGCAATGTTTTACAAACTCATAGCGGTGCACAGTAGCTATGCTTAACATGCATGAGTTTGGGGTTTATATTTAAAGATTTTTTTGTAACTTAGCATACAGAAAACTTCAGAGGTGGAGTACAACGGGGGAGAAAGGAGAGTTTATTTATTTTATCTATTCAAACTATGGTCAAGCTTTGAGCTTAAAGGCAAAAGAATTTCAAACCAAAACCTAAACCAAATAATTTTCAAGTTGAAGTCGTTTCGGTGCAGATACAGAGAAATAGCAGCAAGATTTGTGGCATGTTTTTAGGATTTGCATTACTGCATAACACTTTGATTAATTGCAAATTTTTCGAAAAATTTTAGAGAAAAAAACAATTGGTGCATACTCTTGGGTGCGAAAAAGTGCTATAAATTTAATTAAAAAGTAAAGAAATTTGTTCATTATAAATTGAAAAAATCCTCTTGGAATTGAAAAGAATTACATACAAAAATTAAAAAATATAGCATATTTTCGGGCCGCTTGTTGCAAAAATCTAAACAGCAAACCACTCAAGTTACGAAGCACTAAAAAGTATGCACATTAACTGCATCTGACGGAACTCCAAGTTGGACAATTTTTGGAAATTAATTATTATCCATTTTGATGCTTTTGTTTGTTTTGTAATAATTAATTTAAATTGTAATAAAAAACTTATGTATTGCAAAAAGGTCTGGTATTCTTACAGGCTACAAATAAATCAAAATAACCTATATAAATCAAAGCCACTTGAGAGCCACATTATTACGCTTCAAGTATACAGGACGAGAGAGAGGAGAGAGACAGACAGAGAGAAATGGAGAAAGAAAGAGAGAAAAAATAAACATCATTAAAAAATAATTCTTCTAAGAAAGACAGGTAATTTAAATTTAACATTGCATACTTTTTGGGTGAACATTTCAAGTATACATATAAGTATATTTAGAAGAAAACATAAATTTTTTTAGTAACCAATGGAAGAGAGAGGCAAAAATAGTAAAAGAAATGCACCAAAATGGACATGGAAAAAATAGAAAAAAAAACCAACACGACTGCAATACCATTCACGTCACTATTGGTAATACGCAGTGCTGAAACATGCAAAAGTAAAATTGAAAAAATGTATCAGAGAAAAATTAAAAAATATATTCTGGAAAATATTTTAATTTATGTGCATGTAGATATGCACGGCAACTACAGCCACCTGTAAAACGTGGAAAATATATAGAAGAAAATGTTTTATTTTAACTTTAGATATAAACGAGTGTTTTTGCTGAAGTGCACAAAAATGCTGCAGCAAAATTTTATTTTACCATCAGGGAGTGGAAGCAAGCTTAGGTAGCTGGAAATTTTTGCAATTCCAAAATATGTTTGCGTTGATATAGAAATATTCTGTTCATATAATATAAAAGCATTTTAAAAGTTCAATGCGCCGCAAAGTATGCTAGAGAAAATGTAAAGCTATTGATATTGAAATGCAACGTTTAGCTGCTAAGAGCGTTTAGTTGATTTAAGCAGTTTGTTGAGTAAAGCTTTAAAAAATAATGTTATATAGTGAAAGATGTATTTTTACACACATTGGCTTGAAAATGTTTTAAAATGTCCAAAAAAAAAAAATACATTCAATAAATTATTATTAAATTAAACAGAAATATTTTTTTACATCACATAAGTATGTTCAGGAACTAAAAATTGTGCAATTGCTTAGAATAAAGGTCATCTATGAATTTCCAAAAATTTCCCAAGTGGGATATTTCAAGAGAAGTCTTTAAATTCGCTATTTAAACACTTAAGGTACAAAAATTCGTTTTTCAAAATGTTTTTCACTTGTGGGAAATTTTTGGGAAATTTTATTTACATGAAAAATAAAACTTAGCATTAAATTTCACGATTTTAGATAAAATAAAGACCGTTAAGAGATTTTCAAGAAATTTCCAAGAAATTTCGTGGGTGGGATATTTTAAGAAAATTCTTTTAATCTACTATGAAAACATTGTGCATTAAAATTATAAAAACATAGCGCCCAATTTTATGTTTTTCTAAGGAATATAATATATATAAGAAGTATCCTTTGATAAAATTCGCATTGTTCTGAATTAAGTAAAAAACTAATCGGTTTACTAAAACAACAGATATGTGTATTTAAGGTTAGGCTTATGATAAATGAATAACATGCTAAAAAAAAATTTTGGAAAAATCATAAATTTCTCATCGCTGGCAAATTTTAGAAACATTTTTGGGAAATTTTTTTAACACCAATAAGTTAAAAAAGGGGATAATCACGCAATTTCGTTTAATAAATGCTACTTATGCTATTGTTCCATTTGGTATATTTTTAAATTGGCTTAAAAAATACGTAATTACAGAAAGTTTAAAAATAAATTGGCTTTTTATGCAAAACTTTAAAAATAAGAAAAAGAACAAGTTTGTCATTTTATTTAAATTATTTTAAAATTAACATTTGAAAAAAATGTTTGTCTTAAAATCGATACAACTATTTTAAATGACTCAAATTCACGAAAACGATATTTATGGAAAAATTTCCCTTTTGGGAAATTTTATTTTCATTGCAGAATTTCTTAATGATTTACCAAGTGAAATATTTTAAAAAATTTCATAAACTTTCCTAACCTTCCATAATTTGATTATAAAATTAAGACCAAAATAAATCGAGACATCAATTTATAAGTTTTGTGACTTCGATTTTTTTAAATTACTCAATTTCACGTTAACGGTTATTTGGAAAGTGTGTTGACTATAAAAGACGATGAGAAAACAATTTTTAAACAATTTCTCGAAAGGGAAATATTTGGGAATTTTTTTTTTTTCCTTGCAGAATTTCTTGATGAGTTGCCGTAGAATATACCAACTGGGATAGTTTAGAAAATTTTATAAACCAGCCTTAAAACACAATAAGACAAACACAAATAATATATGACCTTTCATAATTTGATTATAAACTTAAGATCAAAATAAATCGAGACTACAATTTATAAGTTTAGTGTGACTTCGATCTTTGCAAGTTCGTTTATATTCTTTTAAGGTAAAGGAGGAAATAATGAGATTTGGTTTATCTGTGAATGTGATTTTTCAATTGTTTAAAATAACGAATGAAATACATAAGAGCTCTTATTGTACAAAAAAAAAAAAAAAACAAAATAAAATATAGGAAATGAAAAGTTTAGAAAGATAGAAATTAATTCAATGGACTTATGTTATTTGCAGAATTTATATGTAGGACTTATTTTTGAGAAAAAAAAGTATTCAAAATGCACTAGTTAGCTAAGGAAAAAAAAAAATATGGAAAAATAATTTTATAAACACTTTTCCCAGAAGGAAATTTTTAGTAAATATTACACACATAGAAATGCTACAATTTGCAGAAAAAATGTGTCAAAAAATATGAATCAACCATTTTTCAAAATTTCCGCAGTGGGAAATTTTTGGTATATATTATTTTAATTAGAAAAACTAAAATTTGATAGCAAAATAGTTTAATTTCACAAAATAAACGATTTATATAAATTTTTCAAAAATTTCCCATAAGGGATATTTTTTGGGAAATTTTCAAATTCAATTCGAAAACTTAAATAAGCAAAAAAAAATGATAATTTGCATTAAATAAATAATTAAATGATTCCCATAAGAAAAACTTTTTTGTAAATTCTCTAAAATCACTTTGAAAAATATTCTTTGCTCAAATTACTTAATGAAATTGCTGCAATTTGTTATTCCTAAGAGTTTACAAAAAAAAAAAAAACGAACACAAATACTGCCAAGATTAATACCGTAATATTGTATTTACCCCAAAGAGCAATCATAGCTAACCTCAATTAAGAACTCATTGAACTTTCAGGCATGTGGGTTAAACTTTTTAAATTTTTTATTTGTCGATGATGTTGATTTAGTCAAAAGTCACATACATACTGCTTACCCTCATATTAAATCCACAATGACAACCAAGAATATTAAGGGTCGAAAATAAGTGGCAGTAACGAGAGGAAAAAAAAAACGAACTCAAATTTTAAATCTACACAAAATATAGGTATGCGGTTGAACTCTGTTCAAGCAATACATCCCCCCCCCCCCTACAGTCAAGCATGAACACACACAAAAACACTTTGACGCATACATACAACAACAAAGCTGAATTTCAATTTGCACAAAAATTGTTATTGATATGTGCAAATTGAGTAGAACTTTTTGCTATACATACGCAGTAAGCTGAAGCTGTGGCCAAGTAATGAACTCAAGTAGCTAGCCTAAAGTTTCTATTAAAAAAAAAAAAAAAATCTACAAGTAATGGAAAAAAGGTACAAGCAAAAATACTCTCCATAAAATTCTATGATCCCACATATGCCGAAATTAATGCAAAAATTTTCGAACAAGATGTTAGTTCGAGTGTAGAGAAGTAGCAAAAAAAAAAAAAAATTGCCAAAGTTACCTTTGTAAGCTGAGTTTTATTGAGCTTTCACTGGGCATGTCAAACTTTACGAAAATGTGAAATGAATAGCTAAAATTATTACTGTAGCAGAAAGAAAAAAAAAAGCAACTCTAGAGTAGAAACAAAGCCAAGCTGCTGAAAATCTAATTTGGAAGCATATCAAACTAGAGAAAATTTGTGAAATTGCTTGGCTGCTGTATGAAAGGTTAATAAAATGCAGATGCTTTTTATAACTTAATGTATGTATATTGAACGTTAGACGGCCAGCAACGAAAAAGGATCAAAATATTAGAACAAAAAAGAGGTTTTCGAACATTTCAATGCAAATCATGCAAATTTACAATAAAAGAAAATTAATATGCTGCATATTAAAAAACATAAAAAAAAGATATTAAAATTTATGAAATTTTAAACAAAAATAACAAACAGTTTTTTCAATAAATTTTAAAAATACTTCAAAAAGCATGTAAAATAAGAAAACGTTCAGAGAAATTGCTTCATTCTTCAACCCTTTAAGAGGCTTTGCCTAATTTTATGCTTTTTAATTATATATCTTAAAAGCTTTAAGCTACGCAACGGTAAGAAAGTTAATTTTTTCATAAACTGCCTACTGACGCCTTTCCTTCAGTTGCTCGTTCACTACCACTACGCTCCTTCTTCTTTCATCTGGTTGGCAAACATTTTTAATTTCATTACTTTTCAATTTTCCACAGTCAGCGCAAATAATATTTTGCAAAAGAAAGAATTTCAACCCATTCAATTTTATGGCATGCGCCTAAAGTTATGCTTTCGACGATATAACAAAGTTGCAAAAGTTCAACGCACAACTTTGTGACGAGCGAGGGCGAGTGCAAGAACTTGACTGGGCATCTGCGAGAGTCATGAGTTTAAACTGGTTGCTGGAGGGTGGGAGAAGATGCGAAAAGCATTGATTTACTTGTTTAATTTATGTTTATAAGTTTGTTATTGAATTGTATGGGAAAATGGAAAATAATTAGCAGCCGGCACATGGCGCAATAACCAGCAGCCAGCCACATGAAGAGAAAAGTGGTGTACAAGTAGCTTCCATGCTGCACAAGCCAATAAACCAAGTTAATGAGCAAACAAAACCAATTGTTTCTTGTCAATAATAAGCTAAAGTTTAGCTTAAATGAGTTCAATTTGGAATTATTGTTGATTGTTTTTTTGATATACTTTTAATGATGAGAAAAATCAATGGATAGAGCAAAAAAATATCAAAATCAGGCTACAGTTGATCAAATAAATGAAGTAAATAATCAAATTTGCGTATATCGCTAAAACCATAAGAGTAATCTATGGTTACTAACTATAAAAAGTTAATTATCTAAAGAAATCTTCATTATGCATCATCTCAAGAAAAATTTAGTGCATATTTTCAGGGACTTTTAACACTAAAGTAATTATTAACATATTCTACAGAAGTAAGATCTAAACAAAATTTGTTCAAAGTCATTTATAGTGAAATTTTACAAGTAACATTTACATAGACTATTATAATCCTCAATGCTGACATTTAAGGGTACTTTTTTAAAAGTTGCCGCAGTAACTAAGCTTAAGAGATATATTGTTATGTTGAGTCTTTAACCTTCTCTCTGAAATAGACTTAAATATTGTATTCTAGGATCAATTACCAAAACACAAAACGGGGTTGAAGTATCGGTGCCACCAAGGGAAGGGAAAACGACGGTTAAGGCAAGTCCTTCCTACTCCAATGTCGTCAAAAGCAGCGCACATTAGTGTGGGAAAAGCCGGAACCAGCAGTCACAAGGAGAAGGTAAGTCGAGACAAGGTTGACCTAAGGAAATATAAGCCAGAGACCAACCGGGGGTTGACCACGGTTTCGAGAGGAGAACCTCCACGTACAGCAAACATCTGCGGATGGGGTTGTTGCGAGTACCACGAAGCGCAGTAAAGCCGGGGGAAGCTTCGACAACTCACCGGAGGAGCTGCAATTAGCCATCAACGACGAAACGGACCCAGACGGCTCTATAAAGGGGGGAAAAATGGCTGCTTGTGGAAATTGAGATTTTTAAAGCCATGATGGCTATTAGCGTTGAACACGGTGACCTCGATGATTAAAAATTTGACGGTGCTGGTTGACAACAAAGACTCAAAGTCGTCGGATGTGGATCGAAGAAGTCCCTGGAGTCACTGATCAAAACCGTCGCCAGTATTGGTGAAACTTGGAAGAGAGCTTTACTAAAGGTGATCTCCAAGTGCGCGCTTTCGCTCCGCCACAGGGTATCTGTATGGATATCTCCTCCTGCTTTGCACGAGGAAGTGTCCATTCATAAACTTTTGGCGGCGCAGAATAAAGACGCCAAAATTCAGTAGTGAAAGCCAGACAGGTCACAGAAAAGTCACGGCAGCGATGGGAATATTCTTCTCTTTTCCGTAGATTCTGCTTCCACGGACTGGCTTAGGGAGCATTCGGGCATGCTCTAATTCGGCCTCGGATTCATTAAGGTGAAGGGGCTGAACTAAAAATAGCTGAGAAGAGGAGAAAGCTGCAAGTGGTGCAAATCAACTTGCAACTCTGTAAGACAGCAACCGATAACTTGATGCTGTGCATATCCGAGGAAAATGTAGATGTTGCCCCTTATCCAGCAATCTTGGATCACCAACAACAACATCCAAGGCCTAGGGTCAAAACAATACAACCCGATTCACTCTGCAAATGAAGGTAAGTTAAGGAGCTGCATACTTGCGAAGAAATCAATTAATATTATATTTCTCCCTACACTGAGAAAAAAACTTATGTTAAATTAACAAAAAACCTAGTATAGTTTATAAGCTGGCTTTGGCAGTTTTCAGCTTCCCAAGCACTTCATTAAAACGCCTAAGTTTTACAGGTTAACTTGCCAGTTTTTATTTGGACGATAAATTAGCCAAGTAATTATACATTATTTAAAAAAAAAAAATGTTGGTTTTTTTTTTTTTTTTTGAAGCGAAGCTTTTTACGCCTGGTTCTGTGATTTGCTTGACTGAAATCGACACTACAAACTTTTCTTTTGTCGACACCGTTTATCTTAGAAATTTATAGCTTCTTTGCTGCTTGCATTTATTATAAAATTAAACCCAGTCATGCCTGATCGACAAAAATTTGAATCCAAAATATTTTTTGATTCTGTCCAGCCGCTTGGGTGGTACATAATCCGAAAGTGATCATATTTTGCGTTTTTTTCAACAAAAATTCATATGAATGAAAATAAGTGCAAGTTCAATACTTGATATTTTTTAGTTTTGTCAAAAAGGTCTAGCAAATGTTATTTTTTTGAGAGAAGTAAGAAGATAAGAAGATAAGATATGGACCGTTTCTTGTTTAATGAATAAAAGGTAAAGTGACCTTTTTTTAATTTTAAATTTTAAAATGACTTTTTTTTAAGTATGCGCAAAATGGTAATTCCAGTTTTAGTAGTTAATTAAGTTAGTTAATTAAGTGAGGAGGGTCACCTAGTTACTGCGGCCTCAAAAGCCTATTGTAACAAACCTCTATAAGTTATAGTTCATCCTTAGTCGTTAAGTGCGTTAGGAACCGAGCGATGTTCTTGGGTGAACTATCCGCTATTAGATGCGGTTCTAGGTACAATGCACATAAGTCACGAAGACGGGTCCTGATTAGACCTTCAATATTATGAAAATTTGGTCTGATGAAATACCATTTTTCGCAAATTAAAATAAAAGCTTTTTGAAAATTTCATGCCTAAAAAATTGAAATAGTGTTTTTTACATTTTTGACGATAACGTTGCAATATTTAAGGAATAAATCTTGTTATTACTTAAGCCAAAAATGCTTTGCTTTTGATTTTAAGAAAATTAAAACAAATTAATACACTGCAAAAAAAACTATTTAATTTGTTTAAGTATAAAGGAAGGTACTTTCTAATGTTCGTGAAAATCGGCAACAAAATACTTGAGGAAACCTTGCTATCAATAAGGCAATTAAGTGAAGAGGCACAAGAAGCAAAAAATAAAGATTTCAACAACTTTCGGAAAAAACTTTGAAGGAAAACCTGCAGGGTTCATAACATTGAAAATATTTATAATCGGATGTGGATTTCTTCAGACCCTTACATTACAAATTTTCACTGTATCGATGTCAATTGTTACTAAAACTAAACTAAAATTATCTCTACTTAAATTAAACTTTATTCTGATGGAATTAATAGAATACTTATATTTTAACCTCGGTAGAACAAGGGTGTCACACCTACTTGTGCAACGTCTACTTGTTCAATCATAGCCAAACTTACCCTGCTAATTTCAATAAATAGTCTAAAGCAAAACATGAAATTTCGTCGTTTTATTCTCAGTAGTAATTCAAATATATCAATATATAAATTTCAATTGCAAGGGAGGTGCCCCGCCCTATTTGTCAATCACTGCCAATCTTACCTTGCTTATTTCAGTTAATGATCTGAAGCAAAATGTAAAATTTTGTCGTTTATTCTGAGTAGTTATTAAAATATGCCAAAATTTAAATGTTGATTATATGGGAGATGCCACGCCCTCTCTTTCAATCATTGCCCTGCTTTTTCCCATAAATATGAAATTTTTTCGATTTACTCTCATCAGTTATTAAAATATGCCAATATTTAAGCTTCGATTGTATGGGAGGTGCCACGTCCACCTGTTTAATTTATTTTTTAACAAACCCATAATTCGTACAAGGTGATAAAGTACCTGTGTACTAATTTTGGTGAGGTTTCAACAAGAGCCATACAAGCCGTACATCAGCCTGTCAAACGAAATAAAAAAAATTTTTTTTTGTTTTGCTTTGCAGTTCAGCACTGGCATTTATATGTATTTTTCTCTTCGCCTTGCGCGAGGCTCATCTGTTTTTTAAGTGCCGGCTGAGCAGAAAAAGAGTAGAGAGCAACATGGAGTTAATTGATAACGTACTCTCGCAGCACAAACGTGTCAAAAGAAAACGATCAAGCAATTCGTTGCATAGGGAATGATTTCTTCAAAAACTTTACACTTGAATTACAAATAATAACAATTAAAATTTCTAAATAAGGATACCCCAATGCTGTGCTATAGCACAAATATGACAACTTAGTACTTTTGGCGTTTACCTTGGAACAAAAAATTGCACTTCAATTTTATATAATAGTATCGATATACATATAGATGTGCCATGTTGTTTTTGATAACCATGTCTTACAATCTGTGTCTATCACATCACAAAAACAACGTTTTCATCAGTCAGTAAATTACTAATAAATATAAAATGCTTCATCAATCTTTTTCACTCCAAGCAAACAATCATTTAAGGTAAAAGTAGAACAAATAATAAAAACATATCGGAGGTACAAGAGAAATCTGTGGAACTGCAGTAAACAATTTTCAAGCTAATCTTTACAATATTTAAATTTATTATGTCAAGGCTCTTTCTCTCAAAACAATGCAATACCACACTTATTTCTATACACTCCAGCTTTATATCCACTTTTCTGTTAACTAAAGTTTTATGTTGCAAGCATTTCAAAGTACATTAATTTATATATAAATTTTAAGCTATAAACAAATTGCAATCTCTGTTTCTCATTTTATATAAATTTCCATGCCATGCCATAGAATGAAATAATTTATTTCTATTTGATGTTGTCTAGTATTTTATTATTTTATGTTGTTGGTATTATGGCTGCGGCAGTACGACCATAAGTAACTTTATGCAATTTCTCTATCGTCCTAACGGCGCAGCCTTCCTTCCCTTCCCTCTGCCTTGCATCATCAACTGGCTATGTTTTCTATTATGCTGCAATATAGAGTGAAAATAAAAATATAATAAAATTTAACTCTATTTGTGTTGGCGCAATAGTTGCGACTAGCTGCGCATGGAAATTGCGTTGCATACATTTAGGATTTTGCAGCAGAAAAACATGCTACAATAGAGAAATCAACAGAAACAACAACAATAAGAACAGCAAAAACAAGAATTTCAGCCCAGTCAACCAACCAGTCAGGCAGCCAGCCAGCATCTACGCAAGCAGACAAATGCGCTAAAAAGTATGCTACGCTGTTTGCTGCATTTAACATATATACAACAACGTCTACAGCTTCAGATTTCCGAATAAAACGATTTTACATTAAAATATCCAGCAGTGTTGCAATTTGCTACTTTTTTATTGCTTTTGTTTTTTGTTATTATTGCAGTTTTCATTTGACTCTGCACGCGCTGCAGCCATATAAACAATAGTTTAAGGCAAGCGAACGCGCGCTTGAGACGACGACGACGATGAGATGCTGCAGTGTACAAAATGTGAACAAGAAAGACATTAAAATGCAAAAACAAAAACAATGCAACACTAAATAAAGCACGTATAAAAACAAGAGGTAGGAAAGCATTTGCAATAGATGAAAATAGATTGCTGTCGTTGACAGGTGAATTGTTTTTGTAGCGTTTTTTTTCGACTCGAGTTGATTGTGAGTTGACAATGTTGTAGCATGCTTTTAGGCTTACTAAAATTGATTATTGCATAGCAAATAATAGCAGTGCTCAGGTTCTAGTGTAAACAAGAAGTTAAGTAAAATATTTTATAGATGAGTATGTGGGTAAGCCAGAAAGTATGCTATAATCAATATACAAATAGTCAATAGTTTGCGAGCTGCGAAAGTAGACGGTGAAAAATATATGTTAGAGTTAAAATTATTCAGCCATATTGTGAATAAAATTTCTCCCAGAATTAAAAAAGGTAATTTTCATATTTTTAACAATTTTACGAAATTTTTGAAAAATTTTAATACATATATTTGCGTTCATCGTAAATTTTTAAGATCACAATAAAAAAAAATCCCTTTTAAGGATTCTTCCCCGTCTAAAAAATTAAAGATCCTTTTTTTAATTCTGGGCGAAATTTCATTCATAATAGGGCTAACTATTTAAATATTTAAACAATCTCGAATATCAATAACACAAACTATTTTGCAAACAATTAAAAGTATGCAAAAGAGTAATATGCAGAATAAGTATTTTTATTTTTCATTTCGTAGTAATATGACTCCAACAGCTTTTTCTTATGCTTAAAATTTCCCTGCAGTGTAAGACTAATCAGTATACCATGAGTAGTTTTTATACTAGTTCAAAACAAACTAGTTCATATTTTGTCTCAATTTACTTGTTGTAAAATAGTTGAAACCTAACTAGTTCACTGCAAGTCACAGTAAACCAGTTGCAAAACTAACCAAACGCAACTTGTTTAAATATTATTAAAACTAACCACTTTCTCAACTTGTAAAAGCAAAATAGCTTTTAAAATAGTGAACATTTTTTTTCAAATGATGTTAAAAAACGCCGCCAATCATACAGATATTGAAACTAGTTGAACTAGTTTGGAAATATGTCTACATGTGAACTAAGTAATTGAAACATGACTATTTATCGACCACTCAAAAAAGGTTAAAATATAAAAAACTACAGGGTGGTTAAATTTTAAGGGCCAATGTTGATTTTGAATAAAAGACAAATTATTTAAGAAATTATTGTAATTTCTTTTTAATATGATAATATTGGTATGGTTCAATTAAGTATGGAACAAAATATCGGCCAAATGGCCGCCGCGACCATGGCGGCACACCTCCATCCGATGGTCCAAATTTTCGATGACGCTGAGGCATAAGTGAGGTTCTATGCCGTTAATGTGCCGAACTATCTCATCCTTTAGCTCTCGAATTGTTGCTGCCTTATCGACGTACACCTTTTCTTTCAAATAACCCCAAAGAAAGAAGTCCAACGGTGTCAAATCACATAATCTTGGCGGACAATTGACATCGCCACCACGACAGATAACACGGCCATTGAATTTGTTGCGCAAAAGAGCCATTGTTTAGTTAGCAGTGTGGCAAGTGGCACCGTTCTGTTGAAACCACATATCGTCAACATTCATATCTACCAATTCGGGCCATAAAAAGTTCTTCATCATCTCACAATAGCGAACACCATTCACGAGTTGTGGTAGACGACTCTTCAGCTACACTATCGCGAACAGCAGCAATATTTTCTGCAGTACGAGCTGTACGAGCATGCACCGGTGTTTTCGCATCTCCTACAGACCCAGTTTGCTCAAATTTTTGCACGATTTTTCTGATTGGATGCACATTTGGACGATTAAATTGACCAAAAAAATCACGAAGTGCACCATATGCATTTTAATTTGAACTACCATTTTCATAATAAGCCTGAATAACTTTAACGCATTGCTCGATTGTGTATCTCTCCATGGTTCAAATTGAGTTAGTCTGAAATTGATGAAATACAGACAAAAACTTGGCGTTTAGGTGTGGTTCACATTCAATATCGGCCCTTAAAATTTAACCACCCTTTAGTTTAAATTTGGCAACATATGATTTGTTTGCAACTAGTCACAACAAACTAAAATTTAACTAACTATAACACACTGTTTGTAAACTAATTTTCAACTGTTCAGAATAGGCTAGGTATATGAAAAAAAGACAAACTTGAACTAGTACTGCTCAGTTTTCAACTAGTATGCAGACTGGTTTTAAGCTAGTTGGTTACACTGCAGGGTTATATTTTTGTATTTTTTCTTTTTTTATTTTTTTGTATTTTTTTTTTTTTTATTTTTTTTTTATTTTTTTATTTGTTTTTATTTTTTATTTTTTTTTTAAATTTTTTTTTAAATTCCTTGAAAAAAAAGCTGTCGGAGGATATTACTACCTGAAACATTTAAAATACCGTAAGAAGTACCAAAAGTTGAATGTTTAATTAAAAATAAAAGTATTTTGTATATAAAAGTTGTGTAGCAGTTTTTGAAAAATTCGTTTAAAATAGTATTAATTCTTCAGCATGAAATTTTGAGAATGCATAACAAAGGAATGCCTCAATACGACAATGTTTTTAAGACGCAAAAAAAAAAAAAAACTAGCGGTGCTGACCTTAAAAATGTGAATGAAATTTTTAGTGACCAAATAAATTAAAATTTTTCATGAAAGTCTTTAAAATGTTTATTTAACATTGTTTTGTAGAACTAACGATTTGAAAGATAAAGTTTTTTTACTATATGTCCAAAAAAAAACTTTTTTAAATATTTCAGTGTATAACTTGCAAAAAAAAATTTTTAAAAAATATGCTAATATTTTTGTTTTATAAAGTACCATCGATGTGCAAAGTAACAAATTTTAACATGAAATCACCGACATATAAACACAAAAAACATGGCAATAAACTGTTTGCACATTTCATATAAACGCCAAAAAATATGGTCAAAAAAATCAAATGTTATTAATGTTATTTTTTTTCCAAAACTTTTTTCGAAAGACAAGCATCAGACTCTTAAAAAAGTCTTTATATCTGCAAACTTTTCCCTAATTTACAATATTGTTACTATAAAAAAAGCCTGCAAACGTAGTCTTTTAACATAGAAAATTTAAGTCTATTTAAGTTAATAATAAAACACGAACGGTTTAAAACATTTCAGTTACTTGAAATCTTGAAGATGACATATAAAAAAATTTCATTAACTTACAGAACTTTTTATAAAGGCAATTAAAGAAACTTTTCTCAGAGACAATTTCCATGGAGAACATTTTGAAGCTGAGAGTCTTACGAAATTGATTGCTGGTCGTCATGAGTGGGACACCTGAGTCCTTTGATTTCAAAACATTTTATGTACCGTTGGAAAACTACAGATTCAAACTGCTTCTTTGCAAATTAAAGTATATTGATTGGGTATATAAGGTATAAGGGTAAGGGTAGTTATAAGGGTATATAAAGTATATTGATTGGAGATGTTAGATTTTTGGACATAAAAAATATTTAGTCATGAGTGGGACACCCTAAAAAACTTCCCAAAAACTGCCAAAAATGTACATCAAATGCTAGATTAATGAAATTTCCTTATTATATGTTTAACTGTTAAGTGATTCTTCGCATTAATAGTTGGAATATTTATGTGAATCATTTAATACAGCATCAATGACCGAAATACATTAATAAATGCTCAGTTAAGGAATCCCTAAATGAGTGATGGTTTTCGTCTATTTTTCTTATCAATTATTACTGCCTTATTTGTTTCAAATCGTAGTTTCATAATTTTGGATATATGCTTAGAAACATTTTGTTTATTTGATGACATTTAATCTGAAAAAAAATAATTAAGTTTATATTATCGATATACAACCTCAAATAATACAATTAAAACAAGTTTTCATACGATAACAATAAATAAAAAAAAAATTTTTTTAAATGTCCCATTCATAACGAAAAAATTGTCCCATTCATAAAAAAGGACGCCATTTTTTTTAACTTACATATTTTTTTGAAATTGCAGCTATTTTAGGAACCATCGTACATGCCATAAATGCAATCATCAAATTAAGGGTGTACTGCCACACACAACCTTTTTTTCCGATGAAAAAAAATCATATTTTTGAAAATCAACTCAAAAACTAAATCTCTAGTCGAAAAATATTCTCTTTAATTATACACAATAAAAATTATACACATATTTTTAACATGTTTGGCACAGTAACAAAAGCTACATTTTATGTTTCCAAACGCTACTAAAAAAGAGATTTTGCAAGGAAACTATTTGATGACAGTCGAAATTTCAGTGCTATTGGTATAATACATACATTTTTTCACTGCCCCATTCATGTTCAACTTATTCCAGAGTGTAAAGTTTGTAACAGTGGCCATCACAATGCACACCTTACTCACTACGCCACTTACCCCCTACGCCACTGAACGAAACCAAAAATGGCAAAACAAATATATTTTGCAGCAACAACTACACCAAGCAAACGGCTACAAAAAACACACGACCCGAAACAGAATCAGCATGAATAACAGGCAGATTAATATTCACTGCTGGTACGGACTATGTTATAATTCTCATGATGTTTACAGTGAAGAATATTTAAGAACGCTGGGTTTGGCAGACTTAGGCACGGCTCGAAAGCGTAGTGCTTTGCGTAGTACATTATTAATCCATATAGTGTTTAAGTTTCTTTTCGTTGTGGATTATTTTACGACGGCTTCGGTCGGTTGATCGTCCACTGTAGCGTTCATGTGGATTACTTTGCGTCGGCTTCGGTAGGTCGATCGTCTACGGTAGCATTCGTGTGGATTATTTTACGTCGGCTTCGGTCGGTCGATGTAGTTGTAATTTATTTGTAGTTGTATGTACTGTAGTTGTAATTTTTGTGGATTATTTTACGTTGGTTTTGATTGGTCGATCATCCACTGTAGTTGTAAGTTTTGTGGATTACTTAACGTCGGCTTCGGTCGGTCGATCGTCCACGGTAGCATTCGTGTAGATTATTTTACGTCGGTTTCGGTATGTCGATCATACACTGTAGTTTGCTGATTAAGAATATATATATGTGTTAGCATACAAAATATAGTAAGGTTATTCACGTCATATTGAAGCGAAAAAAGTAACGTAAAGAATTTGCTATCCGAAAGCACCATAGTCGAGTCTTAACTAAGTGTAGTCGTCGTCATTGTTTCTATCGCCGAACTTCACCGAGTATTATACTTCTCCGAACATCACCGAACCCGACACCACTACAGGCAGAAGCAGCACTCGTCCGCATTTAGCAAGCAGCATATAAAACTCTACAAGCAACGTATCATTTTGGAGTGTTCATTATATTGTGTATTGTATATAAAAGGATAGACTATTAAACTCTATTAAATAATAAGACTATTAAATAATAAGAATTGTACACGTAGAGAAAAATACTTATATACTTAACTTTGTGCACTGAGAAATTGTTTATAATAAAAGAAAGAATTGAGTCGAAAAAACCGAATAACACCACGTCTATTTAATTGGCGAAAGTTCAAGGGTCTTTCATCTGATCCTGAAGCGGCTTTGAAAAAAACCCGCTTACAAGTTATAAATTTAAGTAAAAAAAAACTATTTTTATTTTGGTTTTTTGTTTAAATAAACGAAAATTTAAAACAAAAGCCTTAAAATACACAAAATGTTTATGTAAAAATTTATTTAAACGCCTAAAAGTAGTATGCACTTAAATACAAATTATTAATTTTTACGAAAATTGCAAAAAAATCTATTCACACACATTATGTGTAGTAGTGTGTGCAATATGTGTACACATTATAAAGCCATGAAATCAGAAGAAATAAAAAAAATGTTATCCGAAAAAATTATGCAAACGCCTTAAAGTGTGCACTAGAATTTATGTTGATAAGTTTACGAAAATCGCATAAAATCTATTCACCCGTGATGTGTAGAAGCTTGTGTGAAATGTGTACACAATACAAAGCTTTAAATAAACACCGAAAAGTATGCAATAAAACTTAACAAAATTATCAATAATTTCTATTTTTTATTTAAATAAAAATTTTGAAAAGCGCTCAAAAGTATGCAGCTGTGCTAAACAAATATTTCGAATAAAAAAAAAACGCAAACAGAAAAATTATAGCATATTAAAGCAAATGCTAGCCTGAGCAAAATCAGTTATTACATTCACTCATTCACAACAATGCCTACAAAATTTTACGGCTTATAATGTTTTCAACGATTCATTGCAAGGCAAACAGTTCATTTAATTAAACGAAATATTGGGATATACTGCACAGCAAGGCTAAAAATAAAATTGCATACTTATCAGCGTAAATAATGCAATATTAATTTCGTTGCTGCAATATTTTTCATATATTTACACTTAATATTTATATTAAATTTTTTACTAAAATCTCCAGCGAATGTATATAAAAAGCAGATAATGCATGCCTACAGGTATGCAAGGCTTAATTTATTTGTCTGCTATGATGGATGTGTTTTATGGACAGAAAATAATGCAAAAAAAAATGTATAATAACATTTTCCAGTTAATAATTATAACTCTATATTTAGTGGAAATAAACGATGAATTTTTTCCAAAGTTAAAAGAAACCAGCCTAAAAGCAGGCTCAATAATCATTCATAAATTAAAGAAATTATCAGTATTAAAGACTGTTAAATTAAAAATGTTACTCAAAATTTAAAGCAAATTAATAATTGCAGCCAAATGTATGCATTATCAATGTAAACAGTTTTGAGCAAAAAACCAGCAATCTTTCACAAAGAAACGAAATTTCAAAGCTTAGTTTATCAACAAAAAAAATTTGATTTAAAAAACAGCAGAAATTTTCTACAAATAATCATCAAAGTATGCCAGACTTTGCAACGTTTCAAAATACAACAGAGCATAAGACAAAAAGAAAAAAAAAATATGTCAGTTTTGGCGGAAACAATCCATCATGGTAAAATAAACCGTAATCGTTCTGCCCAGTTCAACGAGGGTCATGTCAAGCAGTCATGTCAAATCGACATAGAACTTAAAGGTGTTAATTTTTAATTCAACGGAATATTTTTGTATCTAAATTACTTTATAAATTTGCAACTCACTTCCTCGCACTTCTACTCACACAAAATAGTGGTCAAGCAATAACTACCTATAACACACAATTCCACAATATAAATGCTGCTCACTCTTAATAGACAACAAACTAAAAGCCTAGCAGCTTAGAAGAGCATATAAATTATGCTAAAATATGTTTATCATTAATCAAAATTAGTGTAAAGACTCAACAACACGATGCAGCTAAAACAAAAGGCAACAAAAAAATGCTGCAAGTAAATGTAAAAACATAGCCCACACATAGGCTGTCAAATAACGATGTTTTTGCTCTTTAAGATTAATGTCTCAGCCAAAAACTGTGCTTTACGCTGGTGTTTGTTAAGAAATTTATGGTCGAATACATTTAATGCGGCATAAAATTGTGTGTTTATCTGTGTCTAAGGCAGCACGCACGCACCATGAGGCAAAAAGGTGTTGGTGTTGATTAGCACAAGTTGAGCAAAGGTAAACTTTAATAAATTGACCGAAAATTGTTTAATCACAGTAGGTTAGTGTTGGTATTTTTGGATGCTGCAGGATTAATTGATTTTTTACTTGATTAATGTTGATTTAAGCCTAAGGAGAGGCAGTGATTTTTTGTTGTAT
Organism: Coremacera marginata; assembly: GCA_914767935.1. Classification (NCBI taxonomy): domain Eukaryota; kingdom Metazoa; phylum Arthropoda; class Insecta; order Diptera; family Sciomyzidae; genus Coremacera; species Coremacera marginata. The sequence goes on from OU612045.1 coordinate 154,108,022, forward strand.
TTGATGCTTTTTGTTAACTCTACCCAAGAAATTGAAGTTCAATTAAAGAAAATTAAGTAAGGCAAATGAGGAAGAGAGAGAGAGAGAGAGAGAGAGAGGGAGAGAATGCGTGTTTTTAATGAGAAATGGTCATTAATTTCGAAAGCCTTAAAGAAGGTCGTTTTCTCTAAATTTGTGAAATGTAAGTCTTAATATAATAAACTTAATATAATAAACTCAGTTAAGAATTTAAATAAGAGATATCTTGCTATATTAAAGCAAAAAAATTACTTGAAAGAGCTAATATTTCTAAAATGAAGCATCGAAAAGTATGCAACAAAAAATTTCAATTGCCATTATAAATGTATTGAACGTTATTTAAAATTTTGTTTAACAGAAGTATATTTCTAACTAGTATGCAACCGCAAAAATAAATCAATTTATTAATGCTGCCTTAAAGTATGCAATAAACAGGACGTCATTTCCCACGAATTTATTATTTTTAAAAAACATTTTTTATGCAACTATATGGCAATTTTATCGCTTAAATTAAGCAGAAAAAGCTTAGAGCAAAAATTATAAGGCACCAAAATGTATGCAGCAAAAATTTGACATCATTATAAAAGAGTTTTGATTGCTTTTTTTAAAGCTTTCACAGCATTTCAAGGCTTTAACATAGAAAAACTATTTATTTAAGCAGCCAAGAAGTATGCAGTGAAAATTTAACATCATCTTTAGAGCATTTTAAGCATAATTTAAGAGTTTAAAAAATATTATATTACTTTCACTTAACTTTACTTTTAGTAATAAGCCTTTATTTATCTTTTTATCTGAAATATGGATTTTTGATTTTCAAGGCAGAAATTTCTCATTTCGACATTGATGGGTACAACTTCTTTGAAAATTGCCCGCAGTCCTGACAACTGCACCCTGGTTTTTTTGTACTTTTTTCGTTTTCTACTTTATACTATTTTTGACAAGCCATGTTCTCCAAACGAACTGCTACTACTACTTTGATTATTGTATCATGAGCTAAAGCTACAATAAAAACACAAGAATTTTCTGTCCACCAACAAAATATACATGCAGAAACAATTCTTAGTGATCGCACACAGTAGCAATGCAATCAACATCAGCATCGCACAGTGGGCCAGAGTAAATCAAAAGGCGCGCATAGCTTATGTATGCAAAGTTTTTTATATAATCTAGTTGATTATGTTCTGGAATAAATATTTTTAGGTTTTTGGAGTTCTATTTGATGCAAACAAAAATTATTAGCTGTCAGCTGTTGAAACAATTGTTAACACATTAAATTTAAACAACTAATTCAAAATTCATTACAATTGAATAATGTGATTTTAATGTTGAAAATAACTTTTAAGGATCTTCTTAAAATTTTTCGTACACAAAATTCAAATATTAATCAACAATTATTGTTATAAATACTACTTAAAAGATATAATAAATTGAATATTTATAAATTATCCGAATAATTTAACAAATTAATTCTAAGTTGAAAGTAAAACAATAAATTTGCAATAAACTTAGCAACAAATGAAACACAAGTGAGAAAACGATAAAAACTAAAAAATTTTAACGAAATTTTCGTTCAAAATTTGGACAAAACTGGAGAATTTCGAAAAGTCCTTGATTAGTAGAATGTGTTGAAATTGAAAATTTTATACTAGTTGAAACAGCCGCCAAGGCTGTAGTAGCAGGTATTAGCATCGCGAATTTGCAGAGTATATTCTACACCGAGAAAAAAAGCAATAGGTTAATCACCTAAGTCGGCTTGGATAAAGAGAATTGTATGGTAATTATAAACTTATGCTTATTCACCTAAGCAATTTATTGTTTAATACATTGCTTTGAAAGCACATACTTCGATACCTTGCCAAAAAAAAAAAAAAAATATTTGATTCACCTAAGCCCAAAAACCAAAAATACAAAATTAGAAAACAACTAGCATGGATGGCTTAAGCATAGTCTTGAGCTATTTTCTGCAAAAAAAAAAAAAAACTCAGCTGCGTCATTAGACATACAAGAGAAGGACAGATTTGATAATTTAATGGTTTTTTTTTTGTAATAAAATAACTTTTGAATTCAAAAATACCATAAAGTAAATTAAGAAACACAAGTTAGTATTCACAACAGTAAATTTTATTACATTTCATCAACAAAAAGAAAAGAAAAAAACAGAGAAAAAAGTCTTTGTCCGCCATGCGGAATTGAACCTAGGAATTTTTGGTGACAGACCATCGCTCTACCAACTGATCCAAGCAGCCTTGCTACTGTTTGCTGACATAACTTCAGCTTTGAAAGCACATACTGCGATACCAAACCAAAAAAAAATGTTTGATTCACAGATGTTCACAGATGCAGTATGTCGCAGTTTTCTGTTGATAGCCTTACAACAAAAATCTTTTAATAGATTATTGTGTTATGCTGCAGCATAGCTTTAGTTTAAATTAAAATTGAATAAATCACTCCGCGTAATGAAGGAGTTTGACTCAATGCGTAATGTAGTGACTTCATACACAGTAGTAACCGTTGGTGTATGTTCGAATCTCAACGGCACGCGATGGTAAAATTTTTGTATTTGATATTTAATTTAATGTTCATGTTATAATAGACGGCAAGCAGCAAGAAAAGCCGAGAAGTCATTAATTTCTAAGAAAAAAACGGTGTTGATAAAAGAAAATATTGTTTTGTTGCCGATTTCAGTCAAGCAAATCACAGAACGAGAGTGGCGGCAGCTTCAAATATAAGGAAAATAAAAAAAACCAAAACCCGAAACAAGTTATATGTTTGAAATTCAACCTTTTTTTTAAACGTAGTGTATAAAGAAATACCAAATACCTGGTTAATTTATCACCCAAATAAAAATAGGCAAGTCAACATGTAAAACTTGGGCGTTTTGAAGTACTTGGGAGGCTGCCAAAGTCATCTTATAAATTATACTAGGTCTTTTTTTTCAATTTAACATAAGCTTCTTTCTTGGTGTATGAGAAAAGAGTTATAATTTGCGCATTTAACGAAATGAGCATTACCAATTTAGAATGTATGGCCGTATGCTCTTTGAAGGAGTAAAAGAGCCAAATATATAATTTGCATTTTGTAAATGCGCATTAAGCTCTCAGTGTGAACGTAGTATAACACATTTTTTAAAAATATTTTTTTTATTTACATCTAAAATTTTTGACAAAAGATTAGTCTTTAATGACCTATTGTCGAACCATAATGAAAAAAAAGACGTCATGTTCAATACATTTTTATGTTTATATTTAAAAAAATTTGGAAATTACAAAAAAATTCATACATTTTTTTTTTTAAGAAAAAAATCATTAATTTGTTTTTCCATTTCTATACAGATAAAATCATAGATTTTTTTTAGATTTTGTAATGACTTAAATTTCATTTAAACTTTTTTTACATCAGATCTTCCAAAATTAAGGAAAAATATTATTTGCACATACACAAATCATAGCCCTATGCTGAAAGCAAAACGGCTTTTTGCAAACATTTTTAGTTTCTCTGTCTTTTTCAGCTGGACATATGAAACATTTTACTAGTTTTTCTAATAAAATATCAGTGTTTGTTGTATCCGATCCGGGTTATAAGTGCGATTTACTTCCTTGATCCTTCAAAATTTTTGCAAATCTGTGGAATTTCGGGCCTAATTTTTAGCTGCGGTTTTAGGGTCTTCATGTGACTCATCGAGATCCTCTTGCAGAATTTCGGCGATTTCATTCACGTTCATATGTATTTTTCTTGCCATATTCAATCACTCTTCGATCACTAAAAACTTACTTATATCCCGCACATGAGTAAAAAATACCCACAAAAAAATTAAGAGCGCCACAACTCAGTGAAACGACGTCAACCGCTTGCAACAAAGCACACAGACAAACTAAAGAGTAATGAGATAATTTACATGCGTTCGTTTCGTTTTTTTTTTGTTTGTTATTTTGTGAATAAAAGAGAAAAGCAATATCGCGTGGGTAATTTTTTACCCATGAAGGGGAGCAGAGGGTTAAGATTCGTGAAAACCCACTAGCTATGTATTTTAAATGGGATTAATGGGAAAAATTTTAGATTTGAATTTTTATCGACTTTGCTGAAGGTGTATCGATAATAAAAAATCATATACATGTCTAGGTAACAAAAAACATTCAAAAATGGACAAAAAATCGACATTTAATTTTTTTTGCTATGTGAGCTTTTCGATAGGTTCTGGCCCACTGTGGATCGTCGAGTAAGGTTGTTTTTTATTGCTTTTGCATGCATTTGTTATTGTTTAAGCGGGTTTGAAAATGTGCTGACTATCGAGAGAAGCTTGTGTTGAGGATGTTTGTACATATTTTTGTTTTTGCTTAAGCTCAAATGCAAAGTTGATAAAAACAAAAAAATCGTAACTGACGCTTGGACGCTTGTGTAAAGTTTACATTTCACTCTCTTAAGCAACTTCGCTGAAGAAACTAACGCTTCAAAAATGGTGGTAGTTATGGCTTTTTATTTTTAACATAAGTTTTACACTTTTCACTTAATTTTAAGTCATAAACTGTCTAAAAGTAGACAAAAATTTGTAATTTAACTTATATAAGCGTTATTATTATTATATAAAATTAAGTTTGACACATTTAATAAAAAAAAATAAAATAGCAAAATTTATGTGAAGCCTTTTTTTAACAAAGAGCAACAATATAAGGCTTGATTTCAGCAAAATTTTTGGAATAAAACGAAGAACAAGTAAAATTTGCAAAATACATATAAAATGCAAAACATAAAATTCAGCTATTATAGCACAAGCTAACTCATAACATTCGCTTTGCTTTTCTGCTATCATTGCGCAATCTTCCCTAAACTAGTTATTCTAATGTTTCGACCACATTCGAATTTCATTTATTGCAAAGTAGTTATATAAAAATTTACATCTAAAGCAACCGACCGACATTAGCTTTTTAGTTGACCAAATAATTTTTGTTGACTTTGCATTTTATGGTAGTGTTGCCAACAAACTTTGACATTTGAACATGCTCGACAAGATATGCGCTTCATTAGTTTCGAATCACAGACAGTAAAGGACCACTGTGAAAAAAATATATATAAAAAAAAAAACAAACACAAAAATCTTTCCATATTGCAGGCCACAACCACAACCAAACTGAACATCTTGGCACCATCAGCATTGCTCTCCTAAAACCGCCTGTTCGACACCCACAAGCACAGTGTAAATTAAGCCACAAAAGAGATAACTTTTTGACCTCAAAGTTTTACTATTGTTCTTGTAGATATTCAAGTTATTGTTGTTGTTGTTGTTATTCTTGTATATTTAGCTATGCTTTGTTGTGTGTGTGTGTTGTTTTTCTCAAGTTTGTATAGTTCAAGAGGCATAAAATTTTTGAGTGCATTTCAAACTGTGGTTATGCTAGCTGTCCTTGTGTGGAACAAAGCCAAAATTAGAATGTTTTTTTTTTGCTATTTTTTTTGCTTGTCTTTTATATTATTTTTGTGTAATAATTGTCGACAAGCTGGTTGATATTCGGTTGCAGCAATTGTGGTCGGTAAAATAAGTGTATAAAAAAAAAAAAAATATAGGAAAGCAACACAAAATAAGCAGAAATTTGTTGAAAACTGCAGTTTTTGCTGAGTCAAAATGTAATTAGCAGCTGTCAGATTTTGCACATTTTCAGGCTAAAGTAATAGAGGAATAAAAATGATCTCAACTAAAGTTGTGCCGAAAATTAATTTTCTTTTAATTGACTTTAAGTTTTATATTTCTATAAATTATACAAAACGCCTGAATTATAAATATTTTCTTTTCGTTGTAAAAAATAATAATACTTTTGTAAAAAATAAATGTTCTACAGCAACATTAATGTTACTCATAAATACTCAGTTGCTTACTTTGAGACATTCATTTTTTTTTTAAACTTTGTTGCATATTTTTTGACTTTGCTTATTCAAAATTTATATTTTAAACTAAATTGTCATGACTTTACGCTACCAATAACTGAATTGTAATCATAGATATAAATGTTTGAGTTAACTTTTCTTAATTCACAATTTTTCAGCACTCATAGCAAACACTATAGCTTCCAGTTAAGATGCCAAGGTAAAAATATTTCTGAGCCTTTAAAGAAAATAATGTGAATCATTTCATCAGTCTTCTGTATATCTGTGGGTGGGTTAAGTTAAGTGGGCGTGTCATTTAAATTTTAATACTTAATCTCGTTAATCGTGTTGTTGTTATAAGTAGGGTCTATTCCAAGCACCACGCAGGTCCACTGGTTGGATAACTGCATTCACTGGCAGGTGGTAGGTACACTACTCTGGATATTTGGATCAAAATTTATGTCCTTTTCTGTGTAGTGAGATGGAGCATTACTTGCTAACAAAATTATCTAATTTTGACGTAGAGCTACGTCTGAAACCGCAGTTTGTGTGGGTGTATTTTTGTCAATTTTTCTCAAGCACATGCAACTTTTAGTTCACTTCTTCGGGTATACCTACAGCCAATAGCATTCATCATACAAAGATAAAATATATGCCAAAGTATCGTTTACATGGCGAATGAAACTCATAACTAACTCGATTTTGCCACTTCTTTGATAAAGTCACAAAAAAGTAAAATCTAAGAAGAAGAAAAAAATCACCTTTTCTTTTAAGAAAAATCATGCATAAAATCTTCAGCAGCTGCTAATGTTGTTATGGCTGTTGGTTTGGTTCGTGTCAAAATCACGAACGCAACAACATGTCGTTTGTTGAAACGAATCGTTTTACGAATATTTCCCAGTAGCTGGTTTCATTGCTGTTGTTAATATGAATGTAAAATTTACATGATTACATACATATCAGTAGCTCTGAATTTTGTGGTTTATTATTGCTTTTTGTTAATCTTCAGCAGGAGTAATACAATAAATAATACAGTAACTAAATACAGTAACTAAATATGACGGATCTAGAGGCGAAAACTCAATAAAACGCACAATCCCAGGAGTTGAACGAACCGTGCCTAAGGGATGAATGGCACTGCGCTAGTAGGTCTTCTAACGGTGGACTCCAGATACGTAGCGACCTCTGGTTTCAACTTAGCCTTGCCGGGGCAGAGGGTGCTATGCTCCCGTCGACTTTTCTTTCCCACGTATTGGTGGGAACTATATTAATACTAATATTAACTATAACAAGGACAAAGTGGTTGGTGGTCCTGATAACGTCAAAGGTGCAGTCATAGCCGATGTGGACACTCGTCCAATCAGCGCTGCTGAAATAATGGAAGTTGACGAGCTTAACAAAGATCTAGAGTCTTAAGGTGCTCCCGATATTAACACTATTGAAGAGGAGGCTTTTCTGGCCTCTCAGCCTAAGTCAGATGGAGGTAACTCCGAGAGTGACGCTAAAGTCAGGTTTTCTGAAGCCGGACTCAAGCGGCTAAGAAATCTACTAAGTAAAGGCATTGAATTAGTGGAAGCATGAAGGCTCGCACAGCAGTCTCTTAGGACCTGCATTAAGAGCGTGCCCAAACGACATGCCCAAACCACTTATACTCATAGCATTCATTCCTGATTCTGCAACAACACCCACCTGTGACATTCCCAGATTGATAGAGGGACAAAATAATGAGCTACGAGTTGATGACTGCAGGGTGATGAGCAGAAAACAGAGAGATAACGCTGCCGAACTCGTCGTAGCCGTCGACCCGCAATGGGTTTTAAAGCTCAAGAAGACGAGTTACAAGGTGTTCTACAGATTCAACTGGATGCAACTTAGACCCAAAAGCAGGGGGCACAACAAAACTAATGGGAAGGTTGTTAACCCGCCAAAAGAGGCGGCGGAGGAGCTACCGTGCTGCTCCAAGAATGCCTTATCGCCTGACAAAAAGCTGCACAGCTGCTCAAAAGTGGCAAGATCCCACTCTTCTGCACTAAACTCTGCCAGACCACTCAGGCGTGATATTCAGTCAAGCAGGCGCAATAAACAAAGACGCTCTTCAACGGATCGAATGCGGAAGTGGGAGAGGGATTCCATGAAGAGCACCGCATATACCAACAGGAGCAAGAAGGTGGCTAGAAGAGCCCCGAAAGAAGGACGATGATTGGCCAATCATCGCCAGCAGGGAGGCAGATTTCCTGTCTCCAGGCGAATATCCATCACGCTAAAGCTGCATCTGACATGCTTTGCAGGATGTTCGTCAAAGACCGCCTGGACATCACTTTAATCCAGGAATCCTGGGTGAACTCCGGAGTCGTAAAAGAGCTTCAGAACTCAGGAGGTAGGTTACTGTATAGCACCATAAACCATCGCCCCAGGGCGGATTTGCTAGTAAATAACAGAATAACAATCCTACCTCTTTTAGAATTCAAATCCGGAGACAGTAGCAATCGGGGCAACTGTGCCCACCTTAAACGGAAACCACGAGGTGGTATTGGCCTCGGCGTATTAGCCTGGCGATGAAGCAGAAGCACCAACAGAGGAGGTTATAGCCATGGTGGACAATTGCAGGAGTCGAAACCTTCCCTGGATCATCGGCTGTGACGCAAATGCGTACCACACTGTATAGGGTAACACTAACACCAAAAAAGGGGGTGAGTACCTTTAAGAATACATTTTTAACAACAGTATTAATATTATAAATAGGGGTAATGAACCAACTTTTAGGAACAGTAGCTCCAATATGGGAACTTCTATTTATAGGTGGCATGTATCTACGGAGGTCTGCATGCCTAATCATAGCCATATTAGATTTGATCTGGGGATACTCTTGCCGACCTGCCATTGTTTTAGAAACCCGAGAAACATTAATAGAGACATCTTTAGGCACATACTATACCTTGAGCTAAACTACTCAAGCCAACCCATTCTTACTAGGAAAGGGCTTAAATTTGAAGCTTCACAACCTAAACTACTGAAGACAATCAAGTCTCATAGAGAAGTGCGTTAATGGAATAAAGAGCTTGGAAAGCTCAGAAAAAACGCTAGAAAACTTTTAAATAAATTTAAGCTGATGGAGGAATACACCAACTATAAGCAAGCTTTATCAAAATACAACACTGAATTGAGAAAATCAAAGAGGACTTCGTGGCGGGATTACTGCGAGAGGATGGATAGCCTCCCAGCAGTGTCCAGGGCCTGGACTCCAGACACTGTCAAAAGATCACTCCAACGGTATATTTACACTACAAAATCGGGACGGAAGCTATACTGAAACGTCGGATGAAACAAATCGCCTTTTATTAATGTCGCAATTTCCGGGATGTGCATTTGCAGGAAACACCCCATCGGTCTCTAAGACAAATCACTCAGGGACAGGTGGTCAAAGAGGTCTTCCAAGCAAATTTTTCACTTCCGATAGTGTGCGCTTGGCTATATCTAAATTCAGCCCATACAAATCTCTAGGGCCTGACGGAATGTACCCGTGCCTTTTGCAGCAAGGCATTGATCCCATTGTCCTTTCACTCATTCGAATTTTTAAATTCAGTTTTTTATATTCCTTATGAATAGACTAAGGTAAACGTTGTTTTTATACCAAAGGTGGCTAAAGAGTCCGAATAATTGCCGAAGTCGTACAGACCAATCAGTCTTAGCTCTTTCTTTTTTAAGACAATGGAGAAAATACTGGAACTTAACATTGGAGAGACTTGTCTAAAGAATATCCCTCTTAACAGGTTTCAGTTTGCCTATCAATCTGGCAAATCCACTGCCACTGCAATACATAGCCAAACCGATACGATCGAAAGGGTTTTTGAGGCAAAACAAACACCGTTATGCGCCTTTATTGATATTCAAGGGGCATTTGATAATACGACATACAACGCGATTAAAGAGGCGATGCAGACAAAAACCATTCCTAATTTAATCATACAATGGATTCTTATCATGCTTAAAAGAAGATAACACAACATAATATTAGAACTTGGTGGAGTTTGCAACATCATCACTACCACTAGAGGTTGCCCTCAGGGTGGGGTACTATCCCCCCTTCTGTGGATCGAACATCTCGTAAACCTCAACCACCAGGGTTTTGGCAACAGAGGTTATGAGGATAATTTGGGGATGAACCAACAATATCAGATAGAGTACAGAGTGCCCTATGCATAACTTCCAAGTGGTGTCAGGAAAAAGGTTTAAGCATAAACCCTGGCGAAACTAGTCTGGTACCCTTCTCTAGAAAAAGGAATTTAAGTCTGCAAAGCACAATTCTAGGCGGAAAAATCATTGATTTTGCAAATGAGGTCAGGTGACTTTTGTCAAGAAACTTCTTTAGAACACTCATTTAAATCTTATTATAGACAGGGCGACTCGTGATACTTGGAAAAATTTGGGAACTACAACCAAAAATGATTTAGTGGACGTTTACTACCATTGTACGGCCTATGGACACTTAAGCGGCACTTACATGGTGGCCCAAGGCCCAACAACATTCAAAAGCTAATACGCTAAAAAAGCTGGAAAGGATAGCGTGCCTTGGAATTACAGGGGCAATTAAAACGTGCCCAACTGAGCCCTTGGCGTAATAACTGGCCTGCCTAACTTAACGATTGCTATCGAAAAAGAGGAGGGTCTTAGTGCACTAAGAATGGACGGAACAGGTCATTACAAGGGTAATTTTAAGGGACACATGAAGGAATATCAAAACTTCGAAGATGACCCCTTTCTAAAAATCCCAGACAGGATGCTGCCAAAGTTAAACTTCTAGAAACGCTATAGGGTGTAACAACCCAGCTGAAAATTGTGGAGGAGTGATAGCTTCACAGCTGATGCTGGCTCATAAGTATGGTATACTGACGGGTCTGTACTTAAAATCGGAGAAACGAGAGCAGGGGCTTACGGCACCAAATTCCATAGAGCTCTTCCAATGGGGCGATTTTCCAACCACATTCCAAGCGGAGATTCACGCCATGGAGGTATTTATCCGAGAATATCTCCGTGGGAAATCTATGGGGGCACATATTTTCAGATAGTTAAGCGGCACTAAAGGCTTTCACAGATCTATGAGAATAAAGCAAGACTAGTTTCTGATTGCGTCGAAACACTAAATGCACTGGGACAAAACAACAGAATAGAATTGTGGTGGGTATTCTGACTCCGATAATGTTTTTCCTTTTGATAAGTTTTGCAATTTAGACGAAAAGACTTTAGATCATAAATTTTTAACATTACGGATAAAAAAATTATCATCGGATAATGATTTTAGGAGAAAATTTTCCATACTCACTGAAAATATTTAAGCGGATAATAATTTTCGTGGTTATATGTGAATGGATAATGACTTAATCGCAGGTTGCGGCGCCATAAACATAACGTTTATATAAAAACATGAACTAAAGCGAATACGGATAAATTTCGTCGCAACGGATAGTATTTTTATTTAAGGTAAGATTTGCAAATTAGTCATAAACATTAAAAACTAAAGTTGTAATCACAAAGAATGCAAAATTTCCAAACGGATAGTAATTTTTATACATAAATTTTTTCATATTTCTTGCAAATACTATAGTGGATAATAATTTTTAATATTATATGCGCACGAACAATGACTTTTTTCATAGTTAACCTTGACATTAGCATAATGTGCTTATGAAAATCTGAACTAAAAGCAAAAACTAAAAGCGGCCGCGGATAATGATAAGTTTAAGCTTAATTTTTAAATAATTTTTTTTCCCATTAAATTTTGAAACCTAGTTTTCTTGCAGTCCTTTGAATATCATTGGTGGCTAGAAATATAATATTAATTCATTTAAATGCTCATTTTCTCTTTTTACAGGAATTAGAAAAACTTTGCTTTTTCTTTCTTTTTTTTTTTTTTCTTTTTCTTTTCTTCTCATGAGAATTCTAACTTTTTCAATAAACCCATGAAATAAATTGGAAATAAAATAGCAATCATCAACATTAGCGCTAAATCATGTTGTAGCAGAAGAAGCGTATAAGTGCAAAAATGACAAATAACAGTGTAATAAAATACGTAAACTCATCAAGAAAAGTTTAACGTTTAACAGAAAACAAGAGAGAGAGAGAGAGAGAAAACCGACAGTCAGACGTACAGGCAGACAAACAGATACTTAGATAGATATCAAGATTGTTGAACTCACACACACCTAGCTTTAAGTGTTAAATTGTTATTTTCATAGCGACGAATTTGAGCTAGTTGTAAGACATGTAAGGATAGTATAGCGGGGGAAAAAACGCCATAGATTAGATTAATAAATTTGGATTTTTGCCTTATTTCTTTTCTTTGCCACTTTACTCTCCCTCATTAACGATAAATCAATACAACAAAAAAGCAATAATAATAAAACTTTTCCCCAGAAATCATCGAAATATTGTAACTCATCTACCATATATTTGACATCATGCTAACTTATGTACGGCTAAATAAAACAATAACAAACAAGGTCGAATAAAAAAAACACTAGACTAATAAACTTACATCCAAGACGCAGCACCGCACCCATTAGTTTAGCAACAGCACCAAAATAAAATTTTCTTTTCTGCTGTTATTATCTTTAAGACAAACATTAGGCAGTTTTTCTTTATTTTTTGCATTGCCTAGACTAGCAACCAACCAACGAACAATAATATCAGCTAAACAGCTGCTATTGGCAACAACTTTTGTTGCTACTAACCCAAAAAATAGCAGCAACTGCTTCACAAGTTTCTTAAATTGCTGCCTAAAAGCATGCTAGAAAGTTTTGCCTACCTCCTCTAGGAAAATCATTATTTATGTGCCACAGACGCGTTTCACATATAGATTTCATATTAAATCGCCCGTCGCACATAATTTTTCATCTTTAAGCCCGTGAGGAAAACTATAAGCTACGGAATGTTTTCTTTTTTTTCATTTTCTCATTCTTATTCTATGCGCTGTCATGCTGCTGCTGCTGCTTACTCCAATTTATCTGCTCACGTTTTGCTCTTCCTCGCGCTGTGTAACTTAAAACCCTACAAAAGCAATTGTCGTCGGACATTTAATGCGTTTGTAAGTTGAAGGAAGTAGTTTTTGGCTGCATGTGTCTTGGCTTCAAGGAAGTTCTTGGCTTTAGCAGAGTATTACAAATATTATGACAAGCTCAATAAGTTATACTGTCTGTGTATCTTAGGGCAAAAAAAAAAAAAAAACAGTACTAAGCACACACATCTACAGCTGCAAAAATAAACATTATAGTGCTGAAAATCATCAGCATGAGCGACCACCTTAACAATTTTTAGCTAGTACACGTATCTTAGCGGCACTTTATGAAGTTTGACAAAGTGTTCAGCGTTTTTCTTCAACTTCATATATTGCTCCTAACCAGTCCTCTTGTATTCTGTGCTCTGGATTTAATCTGTCCTTGATTGCTGATTTTCTCCACTTGTTTTCCTTGCTTGCTTGGCTGAATTTTCCTGTATAAATCGCGCAGGTGGCCGCGTGTGCAAGCATCTTTTTTTTTGGCAAAAACATTATGTTATTTATTATGTAGGCGATGCGTGCTCTTAGAAGATTATTGCTGGGGCGGCATTGTTTTGTATGAGCTGTTAATAGCTTTAGTATGTAGCATTTATTTTATTTTTCTTTGGTAAATACATAATGTTACACGTTAAAAACGTAATGCAAGTGCAAATTAATTAATGCGTAGCCGGTTTGTTATTGTAGTATTGTAGTACATTGTAACGAGCCTTTAGACGTTACCAAAACTTTGCCGAGGTATGCTCAGCAGCTGCCCAGCGGCGAATACAAAACAATTAGTAGAGGTTAAGTTATATAGTTTTTAATAGTTTTTTCTTTGTTTTAAAATATGTTTTATTTAAATCTGATCTATTTGTTTTTACAAATGTTTTATATATTTATTGAGTTTATGTCTTATTATAATCTGTCATGTTTTGATTTTGTGGTTATGTTCCTTGCCGTAATTCGGTGAGCTAAGTCGTGAAAGTGCTAGAGAAAGGGAAAAAAAGGGATGCCTTGAATGAGAGAAGCCACTCGCTAGAGGGCGACTTCTCCCAGCAAGTGAACCAGAATACGAAGGTGCAAGGGAATAACATGTAGAAGGCAGCAACCACTGGAGTGTACAATTTCTGCCAGCAAGTGAGCCAGAATACGAGGAAGCAAGAAAAGAACTTGTAGGGTCTTGAAGAGAGAGATGGCAAGCACTGGAGTATACAACTTCTGTCAGCAAATATGCCAGGATACGAGAGCGCAGTGGGAGAACTTGTAGGATCTTGAAGATGAAGATGGCAATCGTTAGAGTGTACAACTTCTTCCAGCAAGTGAGCCAGAATACGAGGGCGCGCAAGAAAAGAACTTGAAAGGTCTTAAGGGGAGAGGTAGCAAGCAATGGAGTGCACTACTTCAGCCAGCAAGTGAGTCAAAGAACTAGGGTGCAAGAGAAGAACTTGGTTAAAGAGGGAGTTGGCAATCATTGGCGTACAACTTCTGCCAGCAAATGATTCACAATAGGACGCAAAAGAAAAATAAGGGCCTTCCTGATTTCTTTTTTTATACTTACCTTTCTACGGCTTGGTCAGACTGTTGAAGCTAGACTAGGGCTGCCGGATATGTTTATTGCAAAGCCGGGACACTTTGCTGAAACAACTGACGAAAAAAAAAACTTTAAAATAATGTTACAAAAATTATATTTTCACATATTTTTTTTTTTTAATGTACATTTAATTCTAAACAAAAAAGACTAGATTTCATTCTTCAATAAAAAATCCTGAAGAAATTTCAGTCATATTTTTCATTACTAAGAACTTGTTTAAAAAATTTCGGCTTGCCTTTAATATAATTGTAAAACTCTGTGCAAGTCAAATTAAAATTGACTTTGCATTGAATTATACGTTCTACCACTCTAATGTTGAACGAATTTCTTTCCTTAATCCACTGAGATAATGACTTATGATTATAATTTTGACTTTTAGTAAAGTTCTTTAAATACGCAACCTCTTCAAAACATTCATCAGATATTGTTCCACTTTGGTACATTTATTTAAGGTTATCCAATTAAAAACATCATATTTATTTAAATGAAAAGTCCATTGTTCCAAATAACTATTTGCTGTATTAAAACATGTTTCGCATCCTTTCAAAAATTAATAATTTTCTTGAATATAAGCCGCTTTCCTTTAATTGGTCTAAAATAATATTTGTTTGGTTTCCAAAAAATTTATTTTCAAACCGGTTTTTTAAACCATCATTGTTTTGTGTATTTTTAAATTGTTTTCCAATCATGAAAGATTGGCAGTAAATAAATGACACATAAACTTCAGCTTCAAATGTGCTATTCGTCAGCAAAAGAAATTTGCAAGTGACTTCCACATCTGCAAGATTTTTTCTATAACGGGTACCAGCTTGTTCTATAAGAAAGAACTCATTTGTAAGTTGTGACCGTAGTGTCGCAAAATTCTTAAAGCCGCTGTGTTCTTACAGTAAATATAGAAAAATTTTTTAACCACCACAGACTCCACATCGATTGACATCGATCACATCCACAGCAGTTGAAACTGTGTTGTGAAGTATATGAGCAGGGCAACCAATTCCCTCGATGTTTTTTCCTGAAGGCTTTTTTAATTTATAAAAAATGTTTATTCCCTGCCTTTTTCTTCCACCAAAGCTAGTATTGGTATTATCAGCACCAAAAGCTACAAGATCTTTTAAAGGTCTTTGAAATTCCATAAAAAGGCACGTTTTTAATTAATATTTCTACAAAATTTGCAACTGCATGCTGAGCCAAAACGTTCGTTATTAAAGCTGTTGCTTTGGTTCTAGAGTTTGATTGCTTTGCTGCTATTTCCGAGTCCGGATACAAGAGTGCACTTAGTTTAGTAGTACAATCTACAGAGCAAAACGATTGATGGCGATCAATAATTTTATATGCAGTTGTTAACTCAGCGGCAGAGATCAGTTGACATAGTGTTTTGTTTTGTTTTACAAAAAACGAAGAAATGTCTTTTAAAGTTGAAGCTTCACATAGCATCGATTTATCTTTGGCACTTGCAATGTGCTTTATGGAAATATAACAACCGGACACCGTTCAAAAAGAATGGTGATCACTTCTACCTCGTTTTATAAAGGACCACTCTGCTGTATACGTGGAAAGGAATTTACACTTCCTCTTTGACATTTTCTAAGGTAGTAAACAACAATAGAAGCATATAAACAACAAACTTTGACTCAAAAACTTACATGAAAAGTTACAGCAGCCAAAGAAAACAAGCACACAATAAATTTAATGAAAAACAACTTTTGCTAGTAAGATTCTGGATTCTGCAGGTGATAATCAATTATGGATTATTGCTAGGGAAGAGCTCAACTTACTGAAAATGAAAGATGATCTGACTACTATTTCACATTTAAAAAGTAGTTGCAAATTTTAAAAATGTATTTTTGAAAATTTGCTCCTAATTAAATCTTTAAATTGGAACCTTTTAAGATAAATCCGGGACATGTTAACATTGGACCGAGACAAGCGGTTTTCCGGTCCAACTTTAATATGTCACGGATTTATCTTAAAAGGGTGCAATTTAAAAATTTAATTAGGAGCAAATTTTCAAATGGCAGCCCTAAGCTAGACTGACTGCTTCAATGATGTGTACTGCTTGTAATACCAACTGGATCATAAGCGAAGGTTCTGCGTAAGGTGAGAGAGAGTTTTGCGAACGTTTTTGGGTAGAATTTTTTTATTCATTTTTGATTTTTTTATTTTGTCACTTAAAAGTGCTTACTATAGAAGATTAAATTCGTGAAAAATTTTTCCATAAATAAAAATTGTACATATTTTGCGAAATTCATTAAAAAAACATATTTTGAGTTGAAAAAGAATGATTCATAAATGTTTTTCTTCTGCATACTTAAATGAGTTCAAATACGAATAATTTTTTTATCATATCAGTAGGAAAAAATTTTTCATAAACGATTACTTTATTTTACTATGCATTAATACTACGCATACATTTTTTTCTATTTACTTTAATTTTTTATATATTAATACTATAAATGCATACCATCTATATGTTAAACTAAAATGACAATAATTTCTTTATCATAACCTTTTTTCTTATGCAAATTATCGATATGTAATAATAAATAATATTATACAAAAATAAAATTTATAATTCAAAAATTTCAAACTTTTGTCAGGCGATTTATTCAAAAAAGATTAATTTCGAAGTGCTGAAAAAACTTTTCTATCTATATTTTTTTAAATCATTTCCAAACAAAAAAAGTACAATTTATTGTTCTCTTTTAACTCATTTCCGAACAAAATAAAGAGAGGCAATTTAATTCGACGAATGATACAAAAAGGTATACATTTCGTGACTTCGCTTTAATTTAAATTTAGATGGTCGATAGACAAACATAAAAACAAAGATTAACAAATTTTATATTATGCATATTTGAAAAAGTTTAAATACAAAAAAACAGATACGTCTTATAAAATTTTCGTTTATTTCAAAACGGTTTCAAGAGCAAATTCTAAAAAAAATCCGCATCTATGTAAAAATATATCTAAAAATATCTAATATCTAAAACTATTTTTCTTTCAAGAATTTTAACTCAGAAATTAGTAATAAAAAATAGTTATTTTTGATTGATTATTTTAAGAAATTCCTTTCTCCGAAAATTCCTGAGTATTACCATTATTACCAGATTATTACCTGAGCGTACCATTATTTCTAATTTGTGAAAAAATCGAAGAAAGTTTTGCCGAGTTATTTTATTTTATTATGAAGCACATTCCTAGTTTTTTTGTAATATTTTGCATGATATTATGAAGCACAATTGTAGTTTCTTGGTTTGTTTTGCATGATATTATGTAGCACATTTTTAGTTTTTTGCATGTATTTATTTATGTTATGTATTTTATGTGCTCTATCTAACGACAACTTTTAATACTCCGTAATAACACTCCGAATAATTAAAATCGAGCGTATGACTATACTTTTAAAAGTATAATATTTCTTATTAATTTTAACAATTTTTCTATTTTAACAAAAGCATCATATAATTTCTGTTATTCCAAAGCAACAAGCTGCAAACATCAGTATTTATGCTCTAACTAAACAGTAAAACCTTTCAGCATTGCATTCATTTAATAGCATGAGTTACTTATCCATTTTTATCCTTAGCTTAAGCAAACATCTGATGTTTTTCAATGATGTCGTATTTCAACGTATTACATTAGCCAATATCAACAGCAACAACAAGAGCACACACACATCTGACCCAAGCTGCTTAACCCCACTTAGCAAAATGATACAGCCAAAAAGTATGCCACAGAAGCATTAATCGCATTAAAAACAAGCTACATCACGTCTTAGATGTGTGACAAATACAAGAAAATAAGATTGGTGGGAGTAGTGAAAAAATGTATTCTTTTGTTATATGATGAACACAGCAGTAGATAAAAAGCTATAAGGCGCGCTGCTTTAAGGCAAGCGATATTTAAGCAAAGTGTTGCTATTATCTAAAACGTTAGCAGCTCTTAATGGTGATGTGGATTGTTGAGAGGGCGGGATTGTGATGAGTTTTTTTTTTGTTTGTTTATTCGTACGAGCTGGTGCAGCAGATTTGCCGGCTGTTTAGATAACGCTTGCTCGCTGATTGTCAAAGCATTTGTCTTGATAGCAATAATATTTTTGCGGTATTGTTCTTTGTTGTTTTTACTTTATTCTTGTTGTCATAAAATAATCGATAATAAGTCCGCATTAGCAAATGATGAGGTTTTCAAAGCAACTCAAAGCAGGCCTTTAAGATTAAGTTCTAGAGTTTTATATATTGTAAAATTGAGTTTCAAATTTATAGTTATTTCTCTAGTTATTTTATTACTTTATCTGCTTTATATAATATTAGCTTATGCCAACAAAAAATTATTTAATATTTAAAGATTTACTTTAAATTATTATTACAGCAGCCTGTCTTAACCTGCAGTTGCAAAACAAATATCGACTTAGATGCATAAACGAAGAAAAATTCAACATACCGACACACATACGTCAAATAGCCAGACAGCAGCGAGCTACACAACAAGTGTCCCATGTTAGATATAGTAACACACACACCTATGTATTAGAGCAGCTAATCATTTATAAGTAGGCTAGATAGATAGACACACAAACCTGTATAGCCTGTATAACACAACCAGTAACACATGCTAGATATACAAACACACAAACCTGTACAACAATCATATACATACTGGCTGTTACACGGATCGGACTCTGATTGTTGACGCGCAGTATTACTTAGATTATGTCTAGCTGGCTGTGGCACGGATCAGATTCTGACCTTTAGGCCTCAGTATTGTTCTCGTATTTTATCTAGCTGGCTGTGACACGGATCAGAGTCTGATACGTTGAGCTGCAGTAATGTGCGCATATTCTAGCTAGCTGACGGTGGCATGGATCGGACTCGGGTCATTGGGCTACAATTGCGTACTTCAGTTCTTTCCAGTTGTCTGCGGTACGGGTCACATTCTGAGCGTTGGGCCACAGTATTGTATGGGACTGGCTGCGGCACGGATCAGATTCTGATCATTGGTCCGCAATATTGTGCGCGTATTCTATCTCGCTGGTTGTGACACGGATCAGATTCTGATCGTTGGGCCATAATCTCTATATCCATAGTTATTGTTGCGATTTGTATTTTTTTACTAAAGAGTCTTTCGTCTAGTCTTCACCTTAGTGTCCTTTCCAGTTTCTATCTTTTCAACAAATTTTACACCAGAGCTCTTAGCTTTAGTTATATTAGTAGACTTATTACCCGATACCGACTACTGTTATTACTAGCTAATTGGAGAATATAATACCAGAGAATATCCGTCATTCGATCGGCACTAGCTCACACTCTTACATTTTTTATGGATACGCTTACGCAACTGCCACTGACTGCATGATTCCCTTGCGCTGTAGAAATAATATAATAAGCAACTGAGAATTTTCATTAACCCATTCGGTCGGCGGCGGTGTAATTATTTCAGCCGATTTTGATGATTTTTTTAGGAATCGCTTATTTTGATCCCTAGATCACAATTTCTGAGTTTCAAAAAAACTGTAATTCTGGTTTCCCGGAAAATGGGTGTTGCCTTAACCCTAGAGTACTAACCTACGTAAAATTTACTCACTCCTTACGAGTAATAAAACATAGTGTACGGAAGGTTAGTATTCTAGGGTTAAAGCAACGCTAGCCGTGAATGTATTATATTATTGCTTGAAATGCAGCTTTTATTTGTTGAACTATTAGTTTGATCTTTTAGCTCTACATTTCTGTCAAAATTTGCTTAATAGCATTTTTGATTAAATTTACTACACTGTAAAAAAATATGACCAAAAATTGCGATTTTTCCATACAATCACACTCATACACTCCAAAGGTACATACAGCTCTCCTCCTCAAGAAAGTCAAAGGTTTATTAGCTACATTGAAACCCAATATAATAAACTTAGTCTCCTCAAAATTTCAAGTCAAAAGCTCATGGTTGGTTTTTGGGAAAGTTGGTTTTTGAGATTTTTTTAAAGCTAGCTTTGCTTTAAAGCAACACCGGAGTTTAATCGGTTAAAATTAAGTTTTAAATTAAAAAGTGCGTCTATTTGTATTTTTTCAAAGGTAAGTGTATCCACTGTTTGATTCTGAAGCGGCTGAGCTTACCTAAGCCTTTGATACAGCTCTGTTATAATATATTAATATTTTTCTAAAAGATTGTACATATAATCATACATACAGATTGTACAGATATATCTTTATTTAAGTTATAAATGATTTCTTTCTCGCATATAATACTTTTTTTATACTAGTTATTGTTGAAAATTTCATGGACCTTCAGTATGCTGCCCCAACAATTATAAGGGGTAGTATATTAAGCGCACCGTAAGAAAAAGTGCTTATTTAATGAAAAGTATTTCGACTAAATCATCGTATAAAAACACAACTTTGCATTAAAGAAAAAAAACGACACTGCTGCCACAGAAAAACGAAAGCAATATGCTATAAAATAAAATAAATTTGCAGCAATGCCGCGCCGAAAAGTATGCAACAAAAGCATTAATCAAAATAAAATGCCACAAAACGCTTTATGACTTGGCAAAAAATAATAATAAAAACAACAACAGGGTGTTTCTTTTTTTTTTGTCTGCAGCCACTTTCAACTTCAGCTACACCTAAAAGCATAAAATATTCTTGCTTGCTCAGATTTAAGCTAATCTTAACAGTTGTGTTACGTTTGCTGCATATAAAATTGGCACAAAAAACAACGCAACACAAAGTCATGGAAACAATATAATATAGCATGATACAAATATAAACAACTGAAGTGCACACAAGTCGAGGGGGGCAAAAACTATAGCATAATAATAGGCAGTCAGTGAATATTTTGTTTTTCAAGAGGCTTAGTGTGGCATTACGAGACGCTTTTTTTTTTGTGTGTGTTTTTTTTGTAGTTCGCTGTAGAAATAAGGACAGCAGGAGAGAGAAAGATGCTGTGGTGGGCGCCTAAGACGTGCATACTTACGCAGATTATAAGAAATTCATGAAAATGGCGAAAATCCAACACAGATTTTCGAATTAATACAAGCCAGCAACAAAGATTTGCGAAAATTTTGCATACTTTTCGGCAATGCTAAAAACACAAAAAAAAAACAGCGTGCATAAAATATGTACGTATTAAAATGGCGCATAAAAGTTTAAATTTTGAAGCAGAGTTTCTGATTTGCAAATCCGAACAAGACATTGATTGAATCTTTAAATTAAATGCGTAACAATAAGCTCTCAAAGTGGTATTAGAACTTCAACTACTGTAATACATATATATGGGGCGTTACACACCAGATCGGTCGCGATATACACTTCATGACTCCAATTTGCTTCAACTTTGGATAGTCAATAGACAAACATAAAAACAAAAATATACAATATTTTTTTATACATATTTGAAAAATTGCAGTCAAAATATAATACGTCTTTGTTAATTTTCGATTATTTCAAAACTGTAACAAGAGAAAATTCTAAAAACAACCGCATTAATCGCATCTATCTAAAAATATCTAATTTAACTAACTTTTAATTCAAAAATTACTAACCAAAAATAGTTTTTTTAATTGATTTTTTGAAGAAAGTCCTTTTTTGTGAAAACCACTAGAATTAAAAGCAAATTTTGAGTGTACCATTATTTCTCTTTTGTCGAAAAATCGAACAAAATTTTGCTGGATTATTTAATTTTTATTTTGTGTTGCATCATATAATGTTGTGTTATATTGGCATGATATAACGTAGCACATTTGCAATTTTTCGTTATCTTTTGCGTGATATTATGTAGCACATTTTTAGTTTTTTGCACATATTTATTTATGTTATGTATTTACGAGCATCTCGACTAATGTTATTTCAAAATGGAAACTTTATTTTTTCAAAGTATAATTTGAAATATGTTATGTTATATGTTATGTGGAGTTATGTGCAAACAATCCGGCCAACAGGTTCGCATTATCAGCCGAGTCCGTGAAGATTTGATCATCTTTTATAAGAGTTGAAATAGTCGATGACGTCTGATTCTTCACTCTTTTAACAAATGAAAACATATACTCCTATATACCAGGAATGATATTCACTTAGTTGTAAAAGAGCCAAAATTTATACAAAAATTGGACATTTTTGAGAAGACTGGGGCCCTTAGTGGTAATTCAATATTAAGGACTATCTATTTGAATATCCTGCATTACCACATATATCCAAATAGATCTCGAATTGACTGTTTTCAAAGTTTTTCAGATTTTTTTTCACTATTTCGACCTAAGCAGGGAAGTTCAATTACTTGTCACAAAAATAGCACATTTTAGTTTAAAAGATCAGCTCTCAGAATCAGAAATTGTGGGTCAGAGTAATATTACTTAATTCATTCTTTAAAATAGATTTGATTTCATATTTAGAGGTCCCATTGCATTTTAGAAAAAAAGGCTTGTGCATTGATTGCAAACGTCAAAAATATGTCAAAAAATAATCTACAGATATGGTTAATTTCTCATTGGAAAAGTCAAAAATATGTCATAAATATGTCAAAAAATAATCAAAAATTCTCAAAAAAAATTTGTAACAAAGCCATTTATTTATTAAGTTAATAATACAAATAAAAATAGCAAAGCATTTACACAGAAAACCGCAAATCGGATTGATATATTCTTCGATAAAGAGTCTTAGGAGTATTCTTTCGAGTCCTTGGTTATATAAATAAGAATTCCAGAAAGATATGATCGATAAATTTAACAAAGAGTCTGCGTTAAGACATGTAAGAAGACGAATCAAAGATGCGGGACGATACCAAAACGATGGGCATGATACCAAAATAAAATCAGTTCTACCAAGCTAACATATTAAGGAATGGCGGAATTTAATAAAGAATAATTTCATGAATGTTAAACAATTTTGGAAAATAGAGCCTTAAGCAACAAAATTAGTTTAATCAAAACTAATTAAAGGTGAAAAAAAATAATTTTTATGCAAATAATTGTTTCTTACTTCTTAAGAATTTATTTAGATAAATTCCGACGCCGTACTCTGAAAGACCGTGAAGTTGTATATGGGCATTTCTATAATGGCAAACGTGACCGTCACATACATTTAAAGTGAAATACAAGGCAAAGTAAAACATATTTGCATTTTCTTTTTACTTTACATTGAAGCTCTTAGGTAGCACTTTAATTAGTGCCAAAGCTTATAGTAGGCATAGTCCTGGTTCAAAAAAATAAAATGGAAATAGTTTTCGTGTCTATATATAGAAAAACAGAATTCAGCGAAATCTGTCACAGTTTTTTGATGCAATGTTTTTTGTTTGATTCAAATATCTTCAGTACTTTTTTATTTTTTAATCATAATCTCAGTCCATACGTGACATTTTGAACATGGCATTTTTTCCATTAGGATTTAATTGAGTAATTAAGTAATTGTAATTTAGTAATTAAAAAATGAGTATATAATTATATTTTACGCTCCTTTTCTCAACCATTTATCATAATATTTAGCCAGTATCTTCTTTTTTTACTAAAACAAAAACTTTTCAAAACATTTACTAAAAAGAAAAACTACATTTGTGAAACAGACGATTTGATCATCATGGTAAATGAATTTATGTATAAATCGCTTAAATGAATAAAATTTAAAGGTTTCTCTAAGATAATATCATAAAATAATAAGTTTTTAATAACTTTTAATTTTTGGGTCACAGTGGACTTTTTTGTGGAAATGCCCATATAGGATATCATACGTCGGAAATTATTTTTTGTACGGATAAAATAAAAAATAATGGGTGAAAGTTTATTGAAAATTAACAACATTAAATATTTAATCGGTTAAGGCTACTTAAGACTACGATGGAGCCTTTTTTACGGGTTCGCCTTTTCATCTTTATGCATGGTAAAATGCTGCAAGGAATGTATCGTGCTTCAAGCTGTCCACCTCAAAATTCCATTTTTAAACCTATAGAATTACTTTGGGATACTATTATAAGTAAAATCGATATGAAAATTTAGGCATTCTTTTGGAGGGTGTGCAGAAATTTTCATACTTCCTCCATTATAGTAGATACCAAATGTTTGTAAGGAATTTTCCTGTAGATGTCAATCAATAGTACAAAATAGTGGTCCTTCCGCATAATACTAACATTGTGGCTTTATATAAAATATAAGAACATCAGTTTTTCAAACATTTTCTTCAGTTTAAATAGATTTTTTTTTTTGTAAACTATCAAAAACGTACCTGCGTAGGCTTATATAGCTTACAGGCATGCTACACAGGCCAGTATACTGACCCTGTAGTTCGAAAAACTCAATACATCCACACTTTTTTACAAATACACTCACACTGGATTCACTTTCACGGCAATTTCATCGCTACTAGCAACAAAATTTCAGAGCCAGTGGATTTTGACAGCAGAGGCTATTGTATATCAAAGATATCAGTGTTGTTTTCAATTACTTTTGGTGGATTTATTTCGGGGTTTCTCTCGATTTCGTACTTTATTTCGGGTTTTCCTCGATTTCGTACAGGAAACAACATTGATAACTTGTTTACATTTACAAAGCATATGAAACAAATTTGAAAAGTTGCAAATAAAAGTGAATTAAAGTGAAAAATATGGAATTTTATATACAATATACAATAAATATACAAAAAAATATACAATGAAAAAAAAAAATTAACTCAAAAACAAATCATTAACTTAAATTGATTCAATAGCAGCGAGAACCTTCGCATACGATAAAATTTTTTTATTGAGCTTTCAATAGCATGTGTAGCACCTCTTGCATGAAAGTTCGAAATTCTTCGAATCATTCGAACAGTACACATATTCTTTCGCACTTTCACTGTCACTGGCCTGTGTAACCGGCCTGTTAAATAAAGCTTAAATATAGCTTAAAAAAAAAAACCAAAATTGAGGAGAATTGTTCAATGTTTTTGTTTTTCTATTGCTATAATTTCAAAAAATTCAACAGAACTTATTTTATTGAGATCGATTCAAAATAATTTTATTAAAAATTGAAATTTTGGACATCGTTGTGATATACTACTTAGATGATATTTTTTCAGAAGAATTTTTCAAAAGGGCCTAAAATGAATCAAAAGGGCTTCGGGGCTTATGAAATGAAAAAGTGCTCAAAAAAACCCTGAAAGCCCCCAAATATCATCCCTTGTATATACGTTTGTAATATATTGTCTATACAAATATTGGTTGCAAGCCTATAAGTAGGCAATGAGAATTAAATTATAAAAATAAGCACTATCTCTGTCGTACAAGTTTAAAATTCACTCATTATTATTACACTGCAATGAAAGCAGAACGTTACACACTAGGGTAAGAGAGAAGAAAAAACAGCCGCAGGCTGATTAAATTATTTTATTTTTATTCTCAGCCACTGACAGTCAAACACTCCTCAAGTGAATAAGCAACGCCCGCATGCTGCGTTAAAATTTCACTCTACTTAATTAATTACATGAAGCTTTATTATACTGTTGGGCCTAAAAGTAGATCAGAAAATATATACACCTAAAAGCACAAAAACTAAACTTGGTATTAACAAAACAAAACCAATGCGAACATGAATTCTTTTATTCATTCATTATTTATTGGCCGCAGGTCAAGGCGGCATTAAAACAATCATCACTTTGCGCCTTAAAGCGATCAAATTAAAATTCATTAATTTTGTTGTGTTACTTTAATTTAATTAGAAATTTATCCACAAGTCAAACTATGTCAACGAAGCGGCGTTATGCTGTCTCATCACACACACATCACATATATACGTTAGCCACAAGATGGCTGTAACTTTTCATTGCATAATTATAGGCAGGCGGCATATAAAGCAAAAGCTAATTTGTTGGTGTTGATGATGATGTCTATTTGTGTGATTGTCAATAAAAAGCTAGCAAAAACAAACTTAAGTGTTGTACCTTCGGCTATAGAATAAAAATAATTTTTTTGAAAAAGACTGCCAGTTTTTTGTTTGCTAATGTAAGACAGTGATTTGTGTTTTTTTTTTTTTTTACTCCAGATGGTCAATAATTTTGTTTTTACTAGAACAAAATATCTCTTTTAACACTTGCTAGAATGAGCTGGCAAAACTTTTGCATAAATAAAAAAAAAAAATTGATGGTGGTTATAAAAAAATTGTTAACTCATTTGTCAATTTTGACATGTTTACTGTCAGTGTTGCTGTCACTGTCAAGTGACAACAGCTGGTAACAAAAAAAAAAAAAAGAGATAGCAAAGAGTAAAAACAAAATAAATAACAAATTTTGTGCAAGTCATCTAATGAAGCAAAATAATGCGCCTAAAAGTAGCACCCACAACAAAATAAATGAGAATTTGATTAAAACATAAGGAAATAAATAAATTTTCTTCTAAAGAGGAATCAAATTAATATCAAGAAATAATATCAGCATGATTTACGAACAAAGCTGTATTTAATTACAGCACACAAATATGCAATAAATTATTTTTAAACTACTCACAATGGAAAATAAAAGCAAGACAAATCAATAATTTTATAGCCAAAAGCTTAATATTGTCGCCACACCAAAATGTAGTTCATAAATGAAAGCACCTTCTCCCACAACCTGCAGGACACCAACAGGCGCAGTCATAATTTTAAAGCAACTTAATTGCTTCAAATTGCATAAGCATGCATTGCTTAACCCTTGTACGTGCAACCCCTATCCCTCTTCGCAACAGTCACACACAAAATACGCTCTATTGATCGTTCAAATACAGCACATTTACAGCATGCGTGCCTAAAAGTATGCAATCGCAGCTAGGCAGAAATCAATGACGATACAGCTCGAGCCGCAATAAGTCATCAATCATATATTTATGCCTTTGAATGGATGTATGTGTGTGTGTGTGTATGAATGTGTGGCTGTGTATCGACTTTACTCTGACGCGCACTAATGCACACAGGCGCAAACTAGCACACACATTCACATCTGCAGTGAGAAATCTGCATGCATATATCGATGATTTGAAACGGAAGACAGCGGAAACAGCTGGAAGCCTGCTTCCGGTGTAATTGACACCGCATACAAAGCACATACGAAGCACAGAGAACGTTGAAATACTTGTACGTGGTAATACTGCTGAGGATGGATGCTGGTGTATAAAGTGAAAAAAATAAAAGCGAAAAGAAAAATATGTCGACGTTGCAGGCAGAACGATTAAGAAAGTGAGCGGAGATTTAATAATGCGGGCAGGAAAGAAAAGCAGGAAACCAGAGAGCAGGAAGTGGTGAGCGGTGGTGATGTTAATGTTGGCGACGACATAGCTGATACAAAAAAGTTGAACGTACTCTGAAGTGGCTCATGCCATAATTTACGGTCCCATTTGTCATCAATTATTTATGCATTATAACTGATATAATTTTGAAGCACACTTTTAGGCACTTATCATTCCTTATTTTTACATATTTAGTGTTGTCATTGTATATAATGAAGCATAATTTTCGGAGGGAAATAAAAGAAAATCATTTGTAAAAGCTTTTTATTTGATTGAATTAATTACTTTATATTGATAGTGCTATGACACTTTTTCTATCTCTCAAGTGGTTTGTTCAAAAGGTGATAAAAAAGCAGATAAAATCATTCAATAATAACTGAACTGAACTTTAAAACTGAAAATAATTATAGCATAGCTAGTGCTTATATGATAAGAAATATTTTTAGTTATTAAAAAAAAAAGAATATGGCGATTATTGCGGAATGAAAGTTTGATGACTTTTGCTACATAATTTAATCTTTAAAGTTTTTACATACTTTTAGGTGTTTTTGACTTAATAAAAGTAGTGAATTGAATAGTAACAAGTTGCCAAATGAAGGTGGACGTGTTTTCAAAAGAAAGTACAGTTTTGATAATATTGTCAAAAGAAATGATATCAAATGAAAACCTTTGGTTGATTGGTTATATAGCAGTTGCCAATATTTAGTTGTTGCATACTTTCATGGAGTCTGGAATGTTTATTAGTAGTAAAAATTCCAAAAAAGAAAAATTTCTAAAGAAGTGAAAGTATAGACGTATATACTGCTTGCAATTGCCGAAAATAACTTCTATTTTTGGGGCTTAAAATTCACAAGATTTTTTAAAAAGATTATATCATTCTCAATCATTATTGAGGATATAAAAAATATATTATATGTGTACTCAAACAACTAAATTCAATGCTCTTGAAACTATTCGGCAATCATGTTGTGTGTAAGATGAAAGGGTTTTACGCAATTTGCGAAATATTGAAAAAATTCATTTTTTTATGTAATGGTTTTGATCTTATCTCATTCATTACAAGAGTTATATTTACAATTAGGTACTCTTATTAAACCTAGACAGAACTTTGTGCTTTACAATTTATTTTGCAAGAACTTTTTAGCTAGAGTGAACATTTTTGGATTTGTAAAAAATCTAACATTTTTTCTTTTAACTGGGCACGAAAGCTCACTAGTGGAATGAGACAAGCGACATTAAGTAATATCATCAAAAAATTTTTTTACTCACCAAAATATTGAGTGTGCGAGAATTAAACATGTGTTACATTTTAAACATCATGTTTCTGAGTTGATAGTCTTAGAGGAACGAAAATATCTCTCAAAACCTTATCTTAAAATAAAAATATTATATCCATAATTCTACCTTTACCTTTACATATTCTACTTCTACTTATACTTCTACTTCTACTTTTACGTCTAACTCTAACTCTACAACTACTTTTACATCTACCTCTACCTCTACCTTACGTTAGCATCCTAGCACGACTGATTATCGACGAACTGCGAAGATTTGAGCGTTTGCGAAATAGATAAGGTAGAGTTTATATACAAGCCCATGACCAAATCTTATAGAATACGGACACAAGTCCATCAGTTTCCAGCTTAGTGTTCCCATGCTCCGTGAAGTCATGCTTTGCGGCGGTCCCACTGGGCTTATACAAGGACGACGATTCAATGTGGAGGTTAGGTTTTTTTTGCGTAAGAATCGCACACTCGCGAATAAAATAAAAAAAAACCTCTACCTCTACCTCTGCCTCTACCTCTACCTCTACCTCTACCTCTACCTCTACCTCTACCTCTACCTCTACCTCTACCTCTACCTCTACCTCTACCTCTACCTCTACCTCTACCTCTACCTCTACCTCTACCTCTACCTCTACCTCTACCTCTACCTCTACCTCTACCTCTACCTCTACCTCTACCTCTACCTCTACCTCTACCTCTACCTCTACCTCTACCTCTACCTCTACGGGTGTCAAGGGGGTGGACACTGTGAGGTGAAAGAGTCTGTTTGCTTCAACCTGGCGGAGCCAGCTCGATATTCACAGTTAAACTCCAAGTCTACTCTCATGCTACCACATAAATATTTGTGTGCTAGCACGCTTGTCTGATGGCAAGTGCCTCCCCGTGGTGGCACCTGGGCGCTGTGCTACCAACCGGCAGCATGGTGGCGGATGAGAGGGGCGAAACCCAAAAAAAAAAAAAAAAAAAAAAAAAAAAAAAACCCAGAAGCGTTTGACCCATAGTGGGCGGCTCACTGGTCTGCGTCTGTACCGTAGCGGTCGGCAGTATTCACACCTGTCTGTAGGTATAAACGGATAAGGGAAGGTCACCCCGAAAATAAACCATTTACCAGGAATGTCGTCTAATAACGCAACTACTCCAGGTGGAAACCACAGTAGTGGAAATCCACCCGTGGGCAATCCCACGGTCGAGGCAAGGATTCTGGAGGCCTCAAACAACATTTCTGCCCCAAAAACTGCTGCAGCGGTGGCGCACTCGGCCGCTGCACCAGTCAAAGCTACGAGCAGCAACACTACAACCGAGAACCCATTTAAAATGAGCTCAAAGGTTCAGCGATCGCCAACTAAAGGCACACCCGAAGGATCAAAGCTGCAGCATAGAGAGCCTGTCATCAAGGCAACCCCTGAAGCAGCAGCAAGCGTCAGTGTAGATGACCCTGTCATCAAAAAGCTGGTCAAAGTGAAGACACTGATACAAGGTCTGGCAGAGTTCGTCAAAACCAAATCGAACGTCCACAATGAGATCCAGAAGCTTATAAGACTGGCAAATCTGGCCTGTGAAGACCTCTCAATTGAGCTGTTCGCCGATAACGCGAACAAGAAAAAGGTCAACGCGAGTGCTTCACAAGTCCATAAGGACTCTCAGACGGACCCAATTTTTGCGCATGGCTCCAAGGCTACTCCAAAAAGAGCAAGCGAACGCAGCAGTGACTCGCGGAAACCTCCGCCAAAAAAGACTCGACTGCAGCAGCTTGCTGTCCAAGAGACTGCTCTAAAGCCATCCTATAGCGAAGTGGCTAATTCGTCTCCTCTGCCAAAAACTCCGGCAAAGCGAATGGTTGAGCCTTGGACAAAGGTCTCTAGAAAGCCCAAAAAACGCAAAAAACCGCCTCAGAAGCTGGCTAGACCTGATGCAATCAAGTCGTAGCAAAAGCAGGTGAGCTTTCATATAGCGATATCATCATGCGGATGAAACAGGAAAAATCGCTTGAAAAGTTCGGCAAAAACGTTTCGAGGGTAAGGCGCACTGAAAAAGGTGAAGTACTTATCCAGCTTAAGCGCGCAACCACCCAGTCAACCCAGGAGCTGAAGAAAGAATTTGATATGGTTTTCAATGGCCAAGCCGAAACCAGGACTCTCACGGAAGAAACACAGGTCGAGATCAAGGATCTTGACGAGGTTACAACACCGGAAGATGTCTGCAGCGCAGTCCAAAAGCAGCTCGGCGACTTAAAGGTGGCAAGAGTGAAATCACTCCGTAAAGCCTATGCAGGCACGCAAACAGCGGTCATAAGCCTTCCAGCACTGCAGGCGAGGAAGCTGATAGAGACTGGCAAGCTCAGAGTTGGCTGGGTCATTTGCAGAGTCCGCGAAAAAGTTACGCCAACCAGATGCTTTAAGTGTCTCGACTTTGGTCACACGGCGAAAACTTGCAACAGCACAGACCGAAGTAAGTGCTGTATGAAATGCGGCAAAGAGGGCCACAAAGCAAAAGAGTGTTCTGCAGAAGCAAGCTGTTTCTTGTGCTTAGAAAGGAAATGCTCGGAAACAAATCACCGTGCCGGAAGCTGGAAATGTTCGTCCTTTTCAGGAGCTAGCAAACCTAGGAAATGATGAGGTTCTTACAGTTGAATCTCAGCAACTGTCGCGCAGCGCAGGATCTTTTAGCGCAAACCGTTCGAGATCTAAGCACTGATGTAGCTATATTGAGTGAGCCTTATAACGCGAAAGCACCAGGAGTCTGGGCATCAGACATTTCTGGAAGAGCCGCCATATGGTCCTGCGGAAGACATCCTTCCCTAATGAGGCAGCATACACGTGCAAACGGTTTTGTTCGTGTAGAAGTTATGGGCACACATATTGTAAGCTGCTACCTTGCACCAAGTCTATCCATAGAAGAGTTTGCTGTTACTGTCGACGCAATAGTTGACGATGTTAGAGGAATCAGTCCAGTTGTTATTGCTGGTGACTTCAACGCGTGGGCCGTAGACTGGGGAAGCCAGAGAACGAATCAAAGAGGGCTCATTATTCTGGAGGCTTTTGCTTCGTTAGAGGTTGTGCTTTTAAACACGGGAACGCAGTGTACATTCTCCAACGCGAATGGCAGCTCAGTAATTGACCTGACATTTGCCAGTTGTGACCTGAGCACGCAAGTACAGTGGCAAGTAAGTGACGTCTACACGCATAGCGATCACCAAGCAATCGTGTACACGTTGGAAAGGCAAACCAACCGGCGGAGCAGAGGCCCCCATAGCGAGCCATCATACAAGGTCGAAACGCTTGATGAAGGTATCCTCACAGCAATGATGGCTGACATACACCTCACTGGCTCAGCACAGAATATGGCTAGGCAAGCAACAGAGCAGCTGAAAAGATCTTGCGACGCAGCGATGATGTTGCGAAGGCCAAGTAAGCACCACCACGAGCCTGTGTACTGGTGGACCGCCGAAATCGCCGAAGCACGCAGCCAATGCCACCAAGCCAGAAGAAGTTACTACCGCGCCAGAGGGACCGACAGGTTCGAAGAACTGCGCGAGGTCTATAGAGAGCGCAGGAAGCTGCTCAAACACAAGATTCGTTCGAGGAAGCGCGAGTGCTTCTTGCAGTTATGCGACGAAGCGGACGTAACCCCATGGGGTACCGCCTATAGACTGGTAATGAAAAAGATGAAGTCATTCGGACGACCACCACCCACGTGCCCTCGCATACTTAGCCGCATTGTAAGTGTGCTCTTCCCTCAGCAACCACCGATGCAGCCCGTCATTAATCATGGCGACGTGCAAGCCATTTCCATGGTAACCGCAGAAGAGGTAATGAAAATCTCCAATGCTGTTCATAGCGAGAAGGCCCCAGGGCCAGATAAAATCCCGAACCGCGCGCTAAAAATGGCCATTGCAGCCCAAACACAAGCCTTCGTACAGCTGTATAACGCTTGTCTCACAGAGGGCATATTCCCCGCACAATGGAAGACGCAAAAGCTTGTGCTAATACCAAAAGGTAGCGGCTCTCTAGAGGATCCCTCAGCCTACCGACCTATATGCTTGCTCAACACGATAGGCAAGATCTTCGAGAAATTGCTGTACAACCGCCTCGAAGAAGCAATACAATCCAGAGGAGGACTCTCGAGCCAACAGTTTGGTTTCCGAAAGAGTCACTCTACGTCCGATGCCATAAAACTGGTTACACGCATAGCAAGTAAAGCTATCGAAGGCACTAGCTGGAAGAAGGGGGCAAAGCAGTATTGCCTGGTGGCAACGCTGGATGTGCGAAATGCCTTTAATTCCGCAAACTGGGATACGATAATGAAAGCGCTCACAAAATTTGAAATTCCACGTTACCTCTCTAAGATATTATCGAACTACTTCGATGGTAGAATACTACGCTATGCAACAGACGAGGGGATAATGGTGTATAACGTCTCCGGTGGTGTCCCACAGGGGTCAGTCCTAGGGCCCCTGCTGTGGAACGTTATGTATGACGACGTCCTTAGACTCGCAGTTCCCACAGGCGTTAAGATCGTCGGCTTTGCGGACGACCTAGAGGTTGTGGCCACTGCAAAACATCTTGAAGAAGTCGAGGCACTCAGTAGTGTGGCGATCGGCATTATATATAACTGGCTTATGTCAGTAGGTCTTTGTCTAGCCGAACATAAAACCGAAGCGGTGCTCATAAGCAGCCGCTAAAAGATGGAAGTTGCAAGCATCAATGTTAATGGGACGCTGATGCAATCAAAGGAATGCATTAAATACCTTGGCGTGATGATTGACTCCCGATTAACATTTAAGCAGCATCTCCAGTATGCCCATAAAAAAGCATCCAACGCATGCATGTCTTTATCGAGAATGATGCCGAATACGAGAGGCCCCAAACAGGCGCGCAGGATACTACTCCTTAATGTAGTACGATCCATCGTGATGTATGGGTCAACGGTGTGGGCCACAGCAATGAGAACGAAGTCATACCGACGTGGTGTTGAATCAGTGCATAGACTTGGCGCACTCAGGGTATGCTGTGCCTTCAGAACAGTTTCCGAGGATGCAGCATTAGTCCTTGCAAGCTCGATACCTATCGACCTTCTAGTAGAGGAAACGCTGTTCGAAGCCAATAGCGAAAACCCAACAGTTCGCAAAAGACTCGCACGGGAGAGAAGCCTGCTAAAGTGGCAGGATCGCTGGGATAGCTCAGTTAAGGGTCGATGGACTCATCAGCTCATCCCTAACATTACCGCTTGGTTTGGTAGAACTCACGGCTCCATGAACTTCTACATTACGCAGATTTTAAGCGGGCACGGTTGCTTCAGGGCGTATCTGCACAAATACAAGCACGTAGCAGATCCCTATTGTACCCATTGCGAGGGAAGTATACCAGAAGACGCGGCCCATGTCCTCTTCGAGTGCCCCAAGTTCCAAAATGCCAGACTTGAGGCTTCGGTCAGTCTCGGCGAAGCGGTGACTGATCAAAACTTGGTTACCCTTATGCTGAGAAATGAAGCTAACTGGTCAGTGGTTAGCACCCTAGCATGACTGATTATCGACGAACTGCGAAGAGTTGAGCGTTTGCGAAATAGATAAGGTTGAGTTTATAGACAAGCCCATGACCAAATCTTTTAGAATACGGACACAAGTCCATCAGTTTCCCGCTTAGTGCTGTTCCCATGCTCCGTGAAGTCATGCTTTGCGGCGGTCCCACGGGGCTTATACAGGGACGACGATCCAATGCGGAGGTTAGGTTTAGTGCGTAAGAATCGCACACTCCCACCTGCACGGTGGCGCCTTTTGAAGGTTCCCCCTTCGCGAATAAAATAAAAAAAAAAAAAAAAAAACCTCTACCTCTACCTCTACCTCTACCTCTACCTCTACCTCTACCTCTACCTCTACCTCTACCTCTACCTCTACCTCTACCTCTACCTCTACCTCTACCTCTACCTCTACCTCTACCTCTACCTCTACCTCTACCTCTACCTCTCCCTCTACCTCTACCTCTACCTTACGTTAGCATCCTAGCACGACTGATTATCGACGAACTGCGAAGATTTGAGCGTTTGCGAAATAGATAAGGTAGAGTTTATATACAAGCCCATGACCAAATCTTATAGAATACGGACACAAGTCCATCAGTTTCCAGCTTAGTGTTCCCATGCTCCGTGAAGTCATGCTTTGCGGCGGTCCCACGGGGCTTATACAAGGACGACGATTCAATGTGGAGGCTAGGTTTTTTGCGTAAGAATCGCACACTCGCGAATAAAATAAAAAAAAAACCTCTACCTCTACCTCTACCTCTACCTCTACCTCTACCTCTACCTCTACCTTTACCTCTACCTCTACCTCTACCTCTACCTCTACCTCTACCTCTACCTCTACCTCTACCTCTACCTCTACCTCTACCTCTACCTCTACCTCTACCTCTACCTCTACCTCTACCTCTACCTCTACCTCTACCTCTACCTCTACCACTACCTCTACCTCTACTTAAGTTAATTTTGGAGCCTATAACTATTTATGCTTCAATTATCTTAAAAACATTTTCCATTAACTAATTTTATGAATCTTTATAAAACATAGAAACATATATATTAAATTTCTAAAAGGGGGTTTTAAGTTTTTCACCTCTCTTCTTTATTCAATGTAAAGGAGTTCACTTAAAAATGCATTCCAACCAGTTTGAATTTAAAAAATATCCCTTTTTCATGTGATTCCGCTTTTAATATTATAACTTCCGACAGACACATGCTCATCTCTTTGACTATAAAACTTGTTATCTTAACGTTTGCATAATATTATTATTTATCTTTTAGTGACTTTTTTCTTTTGTTTCTTTTTTTTGTGTCTTTTTGTGAAAAGCTCTCTTTCAATTTTTCTTTGAATTTAAGAAATTTTATTTGAATACTGCCATTGAGCAAAAGTTACGTTTTTATATAATTTTTTTTTACTGTGCTTTTGCTCCATTCTTTGGCACGTCGATCGCTTTTACATTTTTTTCATGTTTCTTTTATATTTTATTTTTGGAATTTTTTGTGTATGTTGTCTTTTAAAAATATTTCTTTATCTTTTTTTCTTCTCATATCATTTTCCAACAAATCAATTCCATGCAAATCTATTTTTTACTGTTTAACATATGCCAGGCTCACATTTATGTATAGAACACAATGTTCGGATGTATTACTAAGTGTTGAGTTTACAAATACAAAGAGAGCTGTTTTTTATATGTGAACGCTGTGCTTGCCTTCTTTTTTATTCAGATAAAAATAAGTGAATTACAAAATATGTTCGCAATATGCAAGTGTTATAATATTGAAAAATAGCCGGTAAAATTTACCTTTTAAAAAATATTGAGTCTACACATAAGCAAGGTAGACGACTACTATCTAAGCCGTCTTTCTATTTTCTCCTTTTCTGATCTTAAGGATAATATAGCAATTTATATGCACCTTTTTGATGTCAATTCTTGAGTTGCTTTCTTTTAACTTAAGAACATTTCTCCGGCTATTCTTTTTATTACTTGAATAATAAAACGTTACAAGGTGATGCTATCAAGTAGTGAAAAACCGCATTAAGTGCTGGCAGAGCTTTAGCATACTTTAAGGTGCCCATTTAAAATGCCTTTAAGTCATTTTCAAAGCATACTTACAGGTGATAATATTAATAAAATATACGAAAAAATACTCATTAATGCCAAAATTGCGTTTCGTTTTTTTTTTGTAAAGAGCTTTTCTTTTAGACACCCAAAGTCTTTATTACACTTTATAATAAATGACCGTTAGCACCCAAAAATATGCTACTAAAACAATAAATTATCTCAAAAAATGGTGAAAGCTAAGCTGTTATTGTATTTGTGAGCTTCAGTCAATAACAATTATGCTCACATACACAAACTCACATACAAACAGAAACAACCAAGCAAAACGTTGGCAACACAAAAGCACAAAAATAAAAACAGCTGCTGCCTACGTGTGGACCACAATTTGTAATAACAACAAAAAATTGTTTTCATATGTTTCAAGGCTGCAAGGGGAATAAAAACAAAATGCTCGAAAAAAATTCAACAAAAAAATTTTGCGCAAAAACAAAAAAAAATATTTTAGCAAAATTGGGGCAATAAACGACAGTAAAAAAAAACTTAAATAAAAAAACTAAACAAAGCTGTCGATGATATTCATGATATAGTGCCAAGTATATTAAGAAAGATAACACAAAATTACAATATTTTGTCAGGGGCAAAGTTGAAGAAATAAACAAAGGCAAACATACAAAGGAGACAAAACTGTATAAAAAAAACACAAAACTGTGTGTAAAAAAAAAAAAAAAATTAAATAGCATTGGAACAAGGCGAACAAAAGATTTATTGAATTGTGAACGGACAAAAAACCGAAAATTCAACAAAGCTGTCAACAAGATGAAGTTTAGCTTAAGGCTTTGGCTAACAGACACTTTAAGATTAATTACAGCAAGTTTTTCAATATTTCAAAATTAGTTTAAAGAAATTTCATTTTACTTCAAACAGCATACATTTAATAAACTGACAAATTAATGAAGCCTGCAATTTGTTAGGAAAAAATAAGAAAATATCCAAAAAATAATTTTTTAAAGACTATAACAGCGTTTCTTTTAAAAGAACAAAATTATTAGTTCAGCAAGTTTTTTATTAAAAAAAAAACCATTCAGCATAAAATTTTATTCTGAGATTGAAAACCTTTAAAGCATACTTTTGGAAAGCTTTTATTCGGAAAAATGTTTAAAAAATTATTTATAAAACTAGAACAGCAGAAGTATCTTTATTTTTATTAATTTAGCATAAGAGAAAGCTTTCGAGTTAATAAAAATGAATGATGAATGAAGAATAATGTCTGATATATGAATAATGAAAATGACAAATACTAAATTAATGACGAATAAACGATTAATGATAAATAATGTAACTGCAAAATTAACGCTAAATGGTTATTGAAGAACTAGCATGCCACAGTGGTCCGCGGCTTCACCACGGATTTCTTTTTATCAATAAAGAGTGCTAACACGTTTTTATTACTCTTTGACTGAGTGTGGAGAGAGAAAGAGCGAAAAAACTTCATACAAAAAGTCCTAAACACGCTAAAAGTGTTCAGTCAATCGCCATGCGTTCAAAATTGAAAAAATTTTTATCGCTATCAATGTGTTTATCCGCTCTCACTCTCAATCTCACTGTTTTATGGCAGTTTCTATTGAAAACAACAACAATTACTTTTGAAGTCCGTACAAACGATCACCGTGTGGCATCAGCCCTTAAGACAATGCACGTTAAACGAAATAAATATCATTTTATCTTTTGTTTTGTTCTTCAGCTCAGAACTGCATTTATATATATCTCTCTTCCGCCTTGCGCGAGGCTTATCTGTTTTTTATGTTGTGTTATGCTAACTGAGCAAAAAAAAAGAAGAGTAGAGAACAACATGGAGTTTATTGAAATTCTTGCAACACAAATACGTAAACAGAATACGATCAAGAAACTCATGGCATGATTTCTT
Source organism: Coremacera marginata (assembly GCA_914767935.1). Classification (NCBI taxonomy): domain Eukaryota; kingdom Metazoa; phylum Arthropoda; class Insecta; order Diptera; family Sciomyzidae; genus Coremacera; species Coremacera marginata. The sequence continues at coordinate 154,146,510 of OU612045.1, forward strand.
GAAAAACTTGACACTTAAACTAAACATACTTATTACAAAAACTTCAAAATAAAAAAAATCATATGCTGTGCTGTAGCACAAATATGACATTTTGAAACTTATTTTAAAAATATCGACCGAGTACGTTTGGAGTTGACCTGGAAACAAAAATTTTCACTTCAATTTTATATAATAGTATAGATATAGAAGATACAGATATAGATTATGTATGAAGTATGATAAATAATAAAATATGAATGATGGATGAACAAAATGGTAAATGATGAAAGATGAAATGAATTATATGATACTGAAAATAAATAATTATAAGTTCGAAATTATGAATGAGGTCTGGTAAATAAATAATTGAATGACGAAATATGAATAATGAAACACGAAAAATGAATAATGATGGAGAAAGGTACATGATGAATAGAATGATCTAGATATATAAATCACAGACGATAAAACGATGAATGATGAATAAAGTAACTGAATATTGAACGTTAAATGATTACTGAAAAATTATGTATGAAGTATGATGACGAATAATTGATAAAAAAAAATTGTGACTGATGAATGATGAGTTATGAATGATGAAATATGAACGATGGATACTGAAAATGGTTAATTATAAATTAGAAATTATGAATAAAGACTGGTAAATAAAGAATATTGAATGCTGTATGACTATTTTAGATTAAAGAATAATAAATGATGAATAATGAATAAAAAAAGAACAATGAAATTTTAAAAAGGATTAAGTAATATGGTATAATGGCATAAAGAACAATGAATGAGGAATATGAAATAATGAATAATGAATAATGAATAATGAATAATGAATAATGAATAATGAGTAATGAATAATGAATAATGAATAATGAATAATGAATAATGAATAATGAATAATGACTAATGAATAATGAATAATGAATAATGAATAATGAATAATGAATAATGAATAATGAATAATGAATAATGAATAATGAATAATGAATAATGAATAATGAATAATGAATAATGAATAATGAATAATGAATAATGAATAATGAATAATGAATAATGAATAATGAATAATAAATAATGAATAATGAATAATGAATAATGAATAATGAATAATGAATAATGAATAATGAATAATGAATAATGAATAATGAATAATGAATAATGAATAATGAATAATGAATAATGAATAATGAATAATGAATAATGAATAATGAATAATGAATAATGAATAATGAATAATGAATAATGAATAATGAATAATGAATAATGAATAATGAATAATGAATAATGAATAATGAATAATGAATAATGAATAATGAATAATGAATAATGAATAATGAATAATGAATAATGAATAATGAATAATGAATAATGAATAATGAATAATGAATAATGAATAATGAATAATGAATAATGAATAATGAATAATGAATAATAAATAATGAATAATGAATAATGAATAATGAATAATGAATAATGAATAATGAATAATGAATAATGAATAATGGATAATGAATAATGAATAATGAATAATGAATAATAAATAATGAATAATGAATAATAAATAATGAATAATGAATAATGAATAATGAATAATGAATAACGCATAATGACTAATGAATAATGAATAATGAACAACGAATAATGAATAATGAATAATGAATAATGAAAAATGAATAATGAATAATGAATAATGAATAATGAATAATGAATAATGAATAATGAATAATGAATAATGAATAATGAATAATGAATAATGAATAATGAATAATGAACAATGAATAATGAATAATGAATAATGAATAATGAATAATGAATAATGAATAATGAATAATGAATAATGAATAATGAATAATGAATAATGAATAATGAATAATGAATAATGAATAATGAATAATGAATAATGAATAATGAATAATGAATAATGAATAATGAATAATGAATAATGAATAATGAATAATGAATAATGAATAATGAATAATGAATAATGAATAATGAATAATGAATAATGAATAATGAATAATGAATAATGAATAATGAATAATGAATAATGAATAATGAATAATGAATAATGAATAATGAATAATGAATAATGAATAATGAATAATGAATAATGAATAATGAATAATGAATAATGAATAATGAATAATGAATAATGAATAATGAATAATGAATAATGAATAATGAATAATGAATAATGAATAATGAATAATGAATAATGAATAATGAATAATGAATAATGAATAATGAATAATGAATAATGAATAATGAATAATGAATAATGAATAATGAATAATGAATAATGAATAACGAATAATGAATAATGAATAATGAATAATGAATAATAAATAATGAATAATTAATAATAATGAATGAATAATGAATAATGAATAATGAATAATGAATAATGAATAATGAATAATGAATAATGAATAATGAATAATGAATAATGAATAATGAATAATGAATAATGAACAATGAATAATGAATAATGAATAATGAATAATGAATAATGAATAATGAATGAATAATGAATAATGAATAATGAATAATGAATAATGAATAATGAATAATGAATAATGAATAATGAATAATGAATAATGAATAATGAATAATGAATAATGAATAATGAATAATGAATAATGAATAATGAATAATGAATAATGAATAATGAATAATGAATAATGAATAATGAATAATGAATAATGAATAATGAATAATGAATAATGAATAATGAATAATGAATAATGAATAATGAATAATGAATAATGAATAATGATAATGAATAATGAATAATGAATAATGAATAATGAATAATGAATAATGAATAATGAATAATGAATAATGAATAATGAATAATGAATAATGAATAATGAATAATGAATAATGAATAATGAATAATGAATAATGAATAATGAATAATGAATAATGAATAATGAATAATGAATAATGAATAATGAATAATGAATAATGAATAATGAATAATGAATAATGAATAATGAATAATGAATAATGAATAATGAATAATGAATAATGAATAATGAATAATGAATAATGAATAATGAATAATGAATAATGAATAATGAATAATGAATAATGAATAATGAATAATGAATAATGAATAATGAATAATGAATAATGAATAATGAATAATGAATAATGAATAATGAATAATGAATAATGAATAATGAATAATGAATAATGAATAATGAATAATGAATAATGAATAATGAATAATGAATAATGAATAATGAATAATGAATAATGAATAATGAATAATGAATAATGAATAATGAATAATGAATAATGAATAATGAATAATGAATAATGAATAATGAATAATGAATAATGAATAATGAATAATGAATAATGAATAATGAATAATGAATAATGAATAATGAATAATGAATAATGAATAATGAATAATGAATAATGAATAATGAATAATGAATAATGAATAATGAATAATGAATAATGAATAATGAATAATGAATAATGAATAATGAATAATGAATAATGAATAATGAATAATGAATAATGAATAATGAATAATGAATAATGAATAATGAATAATGAATAATGAATAATGAATAATGAATAATGAATAATGAATAATGAATAATGAATAATGAATAATGAATAATGAATAATGAATAATGAATAATGAATAATGAATAATGAATAATGAATAATGAATAATGAATAATGAATAATGAATAATGAATAATGAATAATGAATAATGAATAATGAATAATGAATAATGAATAATGAATAATGAATAATGAATAATGAATAATGAATAATGAATAATGAATAATGAATAATGAATAATGAATAATGAATAATGAATAATGAATAATGAATAATGAATAATGAATAATGAATAATGAATAATGAATAATGAATAATGAATAATGAATAATGAATAATGAATAATGAATAATGAATAATGAATAATGAATAATGAATAATGAATAATGAATAATGAATAATGAATAATGAATAATGAATAATGAATAATGAATAATGAATAATGAATAATATAATGAATAATGAATAATGAATAATGAATAATGAATAATGAATAATGAATAATGAATAATGAATAATGAATAATGAATAATGAATAATGAATAATGAATAATGAATAATGAATAATGAATAATGAATAATGAATAATGAATAATGAATAATGAATAATGAATAATGAATAATGAAAAATGAATAATGAATAATGAATAATGAATAATGAATAATGAATAATGAATAATGAATAATGAATAATGAATAATGAATAATGAATAATGAATAATGAATAATGAATAATGAATAATGAATAATGAATAATGAATAATGAATAATGAATAATGAATAATGAATAATGAATAATGAATAATGAATAATGAATAATGAATAATGAATAATGAATAATGAATAATGAATAATGAATTAAGAGTAATGAATAATGAATAATAAATATGAATAACGAAAAATGAATAAGGAGTAATGAATATTAAATAATAAGTAATGAATAACGAATAATAAATAATCATATATAATAAAGAATAGGGAATGATGAATGATAAATCGCGAATATTCAATGATGAAATATGAATAATGAAAGACGACTAATGAATGATGTATGGAGAAAGGTTCGGGACGAATACTAAATATGAGCGACGAATGATGTATGACGAATATTAGAAAATTGATAAAGAATGATAAAAGATGAATAATAAAGGTATGAGTAATGGTGAATAAGAAATGCAGAATTATGTATCGCGTGTACAAATAAGTTTTGAGTGATAAGCATAGATGAAGTAACTAGTATTAAAATCACATGGACCCACCTTATAATTATATTCATGTTAAAGCAATATAATTTCCATCTAAAAACCAGTATCCGTACTAGCGCTGAAGTGGAAACAACAGACCAACTATTGTTGCGCTCTAATCATGCCAATTTTTGTTCTAGAAAACGCAATTTGCGTGCAGGGTTTTTTTATGTGAAAATGACTGCCTCAAAGGCAACGAATTGTGACGGGGGACATAAAGAGGATCCACTACGACAACCCAATGCCCAGAAAAACGTGAGGAAGTCCGGTCATGTATTATTAAATTCAACGGGCAAACAGTGCATCTGATGTGATCAGCTCGGAATGATATACTATGAACTATTTTAGCCTAGTGAAATCATCACTTTAGAACTTTGTGAACAATAATTGATGCAATTGAGCCGAACAATGAAGCTCAAACGATCCCAATATGCCAAAAGCCATGACAAAGTGATCTTTCAGCATGAGAATGCAAAAGTGCAAATGCTGCAAAAATCGTTGTGAAAATTTTGGAAGCGCTTCTGGCCTGACGTGGCCGAGCAGCACTTCACTACTTAAGAAGATCACCTCAAAAAAAAAAAAAAAACGCCTCAGAAGAAGGTGAGTGGAGTTTGGTTACAGAACTTTTAGCTGAACTATTGAACAATTTTAAAATTTGTCCAAAGTTCTAAAATGAAATATTGAAAAAAATAAGCTCTTGCCAACTGCTTAATTTTTTTTTTATTAATCCATGAACATGCATTTTTTTTTTTCAATAGTCCTATCACTGCTCTTGACCCTAGATTGACTAAGCAGCTTTCAAATTTATTTACATCTTTGGTAAAACATACTTTACGTGCACCCTAAAAAAACGCCACCGACACCGCATAAAATTGGTTTGCATATTAAATTTCGACAATTAAATTTTAATTTAGGAATTAAAGAAAACATCATTCTAGCACAATACATAATGCATAACTAAAAACACTCTACACACACAACCTACATCAACAATCTACAACAGCAACAACCTACAATAGCAATAACGACAAACATTAACTCATCACCGCTGCTGCCGCAAATCAGAATTGCCAACGCTAAAATGTATGCAATGGTTTTATTATGAATTTACACATTGTTGTGTGTTTGGGTTGGTTTTGTTGACAAGTTTAACCCTTGCACTTTGCTTGCTCACTCGCGCGGTGACAAAGAAAATTGCTATCATTGTTGTTGCCCTCGTTGTTGTTGTTGTTGCTGTTGTGTAAAATAGAAAATTTAATTTTCTCGCCCCCAACCGCCATAGAAACCACAAAGGCGGAGGATGCACACATACTCAGAAACACACTCATACACACACACACACACACACATATATGAAGTCACCCAAACATAAAGCCACGCGCCGAGTTTGAAATTATTTAATTACCATGTAAAGCTTATTTACGACTAAAAAAGGATTCGTACAAAAGCTTTTGTCATTAAGAATGTTTGTGCATGTGTGACTGGGAACGCAGCAGTCTCTTGTATGTGTGCGCTTTGAAGTTTGTTTTTCTTTTTATTAATGCTTTGTTTGTGAAGCTATATGACGCTGTCTTAGATTCACACACACTGATAAACGCACACATATTTGGGCGTTTGTATTTATTTTGACATAAATGAATTCACAGATTTGACAAAAGTTTTGTTTTATTGTGACAGCAAATGTCAACAAAATGACAAACGTCATAATTGTGTTGCTTCTGCATTTCACTGCGTGTGTGAGTGTGTTTGTGCCCCTCAAGGAAAAATTTTAAGGCTTCCATTTGGAAGTGATGGAGAAACATTTCTCATCGCATCTTTTGGAAGCTTATGGGGAGTTTTCAAGTGATGTTGTTTCTAATCCACTTTCTTAAGAATACATGTGAAAATCAAAGTTTCCAAACCGCTTCTTTAAGAATGCATGTGCAAACTTTTGCTTGTTTTGAGACAATGACAAATCCAGCAGAGAGATATGTTACCACGTTAATTTTTACGGAAGGGAATGCTTCTATTTCCTAGAGGGGTTTTAATGTGCTTAGACGTGTGTGTGTGTGTGTGTAAGGAATCTCTTGATATTTAATTGAAAAGCTCAAAAATATTTTTGCAATTTTCCGCCAATTTTGTTTAAGATCTCTATTATATGCTCTGGTTCATGCAAATATATATATATATATGTGTGTGCACACACACAAACTCATCATTATTCAACTCAGCCATAAATGTTTTAATTACAAAATCTTTTGTTGCATACTTTTTGGCATGCATTAATTCAATTTGAAGGATGTGTTTAAAATAGACAGCTTTGTGTTAGAATAATTAATTTATTATGTGTGCAAGTTATTTATATGCATGTGTGTGCATGTGTGTTGCACAAATGAATTGTTTACTTTGACATTTAAAATTAGCTAAATTTTTATTGATTTATTTATTAAGCTTTAAGTAGACCATAACAGATACTTTTGCCAAAATAAGCTAATTTCAAAAATTAGAAACAATTAAAAATTATATAAGTTTAAAATATGTATATACATTTGTAAAATTTAATAAGGGTACTATAGCTGCTATATTTAAAAAAAAAATTAAATTCACTGGTCATCCTTGCTCTTTGACACATGGCTTTACATTCAACTCATGCAATCCTTTCGTAGATGAAAAAAATTTTAATTTTTTCTGGCAACCATTCTGTCACTGACAGCTTCATAACGCTGTTGGGCCGAGAATTTTTGCCTAGTCTATTAAATATGATTTTGGACATTTTTTTTTTATCTCTTGCAACCACTTCCACTTCACAAACTGCTGTCAACTACATGTTTTTTTTCTGCTCAGCTCTACTGCACTGCATATATTTTAAAGTTTATTGTCTACTTTTAGGCTCAACATCTATATTAAAAGAAAAAAAATTGGACTATATTTAAATTTAATTATGTCAGCAACATATAAATTTCTTTGCGGCTACTTCAACAAACTTAATGTAATCTAACTCACTTCACACAGCAACTCTAACCTACTCCATCTACACCACTACAAATGTCTTGTTTGTGCTTTTATCTGCGGCTGCTGCTGTCTTACTTGGCTGTCACTTTGTGTAGCTGTCATTTAGTGGTTAAATTCTAACATTTCTATTATTATTTTCGGGTTTTGCAACTAATTCAATTTAAAGCAATATATTTTCTGGCTCTCTGGCATGTAACGAAATCGAATCGATAGAGTATGAAATAAAAAAAAAAAAAAAAATTAAAAAACACTGCCGCAAAAAATTGTGGTAGCAGTAGAAATCGTAAGAAAGATGTAAGTAGACTTTATTGAAATAGACATGAAGCAGTTCAACCTTTGACAAGTTCAAAAAAATATAGAATGAAATTATTGCGCAAAGTTCGCATTAGAAATAGCAGAATTTGTGCACTGCAGGCATAAGTTTTTTCTTTACTCAAAAGCTAAAAGTTATTGTTGAAACATTTTTTTTTTTTCATAAACCGTAAAAATATGCAATTTAGAAATAAAAACTTTTTGAATTTTAGCTTTATTATACGAAAAAAAAAAACTTTCAAAACCATTCTAAAGAAAAATACTTTAAACATTAGACTACTACATTACTAACTGATTAGATTAATTGATAAATTAACGTCAACGATATCGTTTTCAATTATTTCTCTATAAATAAACGATTAAATTATCGGGAAATTATCATTAACGATATCGTTCTCGATAGTTAAAACGAATAAAGTTAACGACAAATTATTGAGAAATTATCGTTAACGGTATCGTTTTCGATAACATCTCGATAATTAACACAACAAAGTTTTTAGCTTCCTACTTTCTTTGTCTCTCAAAAACTAGTCTATTTTACGCTATGCAATGATAATGTTTGTGCTCATTTTAAAACTTTCGTAGTGTATAATTTGTGTTTGCGCTCAATTACACAAACTTTTACGCTACAGAATAATGAGTGATGTCCTTAAATCTACGCTTCAGTATCTACAGTACCTAAACATACGCTACATAGCGTTTATTTTATTTAACTGAAAATTACCAACAAATTACCTTAAAATTATACAATAAAAGCTTCTTGTCAGCAAAAGCTTGCTAACGAACTTCAAAAAAGCACAATAAGCCTCCATAAAAGCATTACAACACTAAGAAAACACATTAGAAAAAAACCTATACTCTTGCATTTTAGAAAAATAAATAAAAATTATTACTGAATTTAAATTTATTTTAAAAAACTATAAAATTTTGTATTTTTAAGTTTTTGTATTTTTTGATTTCTAATAAAAAAATTTTGAGTTACGTAAAATCTTGAGAAGTTTTTGCAAAACTTCAAAAACAGTTTTAAGGAGCTTCTGAAGATTATAAGCGTTCATAATAGCTTTTCAAAGTTTTTATTAAAAGATGCTTTAAAAATATTTGAACAATATATATATAAAGATTATTTTAAAAGTTAAAATATAAATATAAATATTAATTAGAATATTTTAAGCTTTGATTGAGGTAAACATAAATACATTTTTCTTTGTATCCATTTAAAGCCTTTTAGAAAAGTAATTTCTGAAAAAAATAAAAGGTCTTAACACAGTTAGGAAAAACTAAAAATAATTAAAGAACTACCGGGAACAACTAAAATAATTTAAGTAAATTCTAAAACTTTAAAAAAAGCTTCATAACTAAAAATAATTGAAGAACTTCCGGGAACAATTAAAATAATTTAATTTAAATGTACTATAAACTATTTTTATGCAATCTTTTATGTATTTAAAAAAAAACTTTTACTTATATACAGAAAGCATTGTTGTTTTCTTTTTTTATGCAGCTTAAATATTAACACTTGAATAGCAAGCATGTGAAAGAAACTTCGCTTTTTTTTAAAATAACTCATTAAAAGATAATCGTAATAAGCTTTTAATGAGCTTTATTGTAAAAAGTTTTTCTAAAATAATTTTTTTTTTTAAAATAAAGTTATAAAATAAAGTTTTACAAAAATTTTTCTTAAAGCTTTTTTTTTTGTCTAAAGCTTTTAATGGAAACCAGGCCGAAATTAAAAATAATTAAGATCAATTTCTTAATTCCAAAAGCTTTCTTAAATAACGTTACGACATTAAATTTCGAATTTTTTTTTTTTCATTTAAATAAGGAAAACTATTTCCAAAAGCTTTATGTGAAAAAAGGGCGAAAGCTGTTCTAGTGAAGTCGAGAAAATTTAAAATATTTACTAGAAATCTCATCTAGCCTGAATTTATTTAGTTGTCCACACCACCAATCTTTGATGTTACGAAAGCTTTTTTGGCTTGAGAAACAGAACATACACAAACTTAATTGAAAGTTTTCATTAAGGACCTCCGTGGGTTTATTTTTTAAAGATACTTTTTTAAATTTTTTATTTTTTACTTTTTAAGCTCTTTATTTAAGATTAAAATTGTTTTACATTATTGAAGTATAACTATTAAATATTTTTCCCTGACATTTTGGTTCGAAAACATTCGTCGATAAAGTAGAAAAGTAAAATTTTTTTATAAAAACCTTGCTCTTTTTAATGAAATGATATTTCAAAAAAATAGTAAAATAATTTTTTTTGTAAAAGCTTTTTCATTTTCAGAAAAGCTTTTTATTTTTTAAGACACCCTTTTTTATAAAAAGCTTTTTAATTTTTTATAGAAAGTTAATTATTAATTATTAATTATATAACGTTTTTTATTTTTATATAAAAAACTTTTTATGTAAAGCTTTTATAATACTTTTATTTGTTTTTTAAAGCTTTAATATATTGTGATAGGTGAGCTTTAAGAATGCTTTTTTATAAATGCTTAGTGGCCTCCGGGTGTTTTTGTTTTTTTACAAAAAAAGACGCTTCTCTAAATTTTTTTTTTACCGTATTTTATTTTAGACCAAAATTCTTTTACATTTTTGAAGTATAACAACTAAAGATTGATCCCTGACATTTTGGTCCAAAAATTTATGCTAATAACGTAGAAAAGTGAAATTTTTTTATAAAAAGCTTGTTCTTTCAATGAAGAATAATAGTAAAAAAAAAGGTTTTTTAGAAAAAAATACCCGGGTGGCCCATAGGCATTCATAAAAAAGCATTCTAAAAGCTAACCTAAAAAAAGTATATTAAAGCTTTATATAAAAAATAAAAGCATTCTTAAATCTTACGTAAAGAAAAAAACATATTACAGCTTTATATAAAAAAAGGTTTTTATATAAAAATAAAAAACTTTTTATGTAATATAAAAAACATTTTTTTCAAAAAAATAATGATATTTTTATAAAAAATATAATATAATATTTTATAGAAAAAGCTTTTGATACAAAATGCGTGTCATAAAAAATAAAAAGCTTTATATAAAAATATAAACTATAAAAAATAAAAAGCTTTTTAGAAAACTGAATAGCTTTCACAAAAAAAAACTATTTCAATATAAAAATTCAATTTTATTAAAATGCAAAAATACAAAAAAATAATGATTTTTTTATAAAAAAATATAATATATTTTATAGAAAAAGCTTTTGATACAAAGTGCGTGTCATAAAAAACAAAAAGCTTTTTATAAAAATATAAACTATAACAAAATAAAAAGCTTTTTAGAAAATTGAATAGCTTTCACAAAAAAAAAACTATTTCAATATAAAAATTCGATTTTATTAAAATAATAAGTTTATTTTATTAAAGAACAATATGGGAAAAAACGAGGTTACCTGGAAAGTTTTCCGGGAGTTTTGAAAATGGGTGCATTTTATAGATTTCGATGTGTTCTTTCCGAATTTCAACTTTGCCACCTCGTATGTTGCCGCACGCGTCGCCATATTGGCAAAATTGCGGCTACAAACAGTTTTTTGCAAATATCTGCTTTCCAACTCATTTCACGATAAAAACATATATGTTCCAAATGAAATTAGAGAAATTCCGTACAATTCATCTTATAGCCTTTGTTTTCGTAAAATCTGTAATTTTGGCGTAGCGCCAAAGAGGAACAACCCGCAGTGTTTTTCAAATAAAATAAAAAAATTTTATATTGAAAATATATTTTGTATTAGACTGTATCGTTAGATTTGTATCGAAAATGCATAAATATTTGGGATTCTGCGTACCCCCTGGAATTGTAAACGATGGTTGCAAATGAATAAACTTGAGCTACTAAAAGTTCAAAAATTGTCGAAACTAAAAAGCTCAATAAGAAAAAATGTTAAATATTCTTACGCCATTAAAAAAATAAGCAACGTTTCATGAAAGAACACACAAATTTTTATTCTTATTAAAAAAAGTTCAATTTAATTCTTCATATTAAAAATTTTATTTTTCTTAAGATACAAAAAAAGCTAAAAATATTTACATAAGTGTTGAAATAAGACATAATTCACTTCAAAAAACAATCTTAAAAAAAATTCAACAACTTTTCCTTTAAGAAACTGGTAAAAGATGTACGTTTAAAAAAAAACTATTAAATAAATTTCTGAAAGTCCTCAAAAATATTCAAAACAGAACATAATACACAATTAAAATTAATATAAATAATATTGTTATCAAGTTTAATATGTAGCTTGAACACATAAAAGCTTTCAGAATTAAAAGTAGTCATATTAAAATATATTAATTTTTTTAAGTTTCTTAAAACGGCATTGTTATCGATAATGGAGCTATATTTCACAGCAAAAACAACAACAAAAACATAGCCCTGGAGCTTCAAAGCTTTGTTAATTATCGTATTTGAGCCAGCCACAAAAGCGCTGCATGCAATGCGTTGTGTGAAAAATTCCTGCATGGCGACGGACGAAGGCAACGTCTTTGAGAAAATTATTAACGGTTTACAGTGCAATATTTTGAACAATGGAGCACTATAACGGGATACTGAATTAAGACATCACACAAACACACACATACATAGACACATAAACACAAGGTACATACGAACAGATTTATACAAAAGCGCTGCTAACATAAATACTGGAAAAAAAACGAAAAAAAAGCGGATGTCGCACAATAGGGTGCGCGAATTGAAAAGAAAATTTCCTTGAACATGTAATTGAGAACAAATTCACTCACACACACACACACTCGCATACAAATGCAGCTGACACACACCAACTATTAGTGGAAGACGATAAATAGTGCGGAAGTAAATAAAGTTGTTGCTAGCAGCGAGCTTTCAAGCATTCCAAAACGAGCAACGAACAGCAAATAAAAATAATAATAGACGAAGATGAGCTGCTAGATGAGAATGGAGTAAAAATCAAAGAAAATGAAAGAGCCAAAGGAAAGAAGTAGAAGAAAACAATGACACACAATGGCGCAACAGAAAAAAAAATTAAACGCTAAAAACTTAAAAAAATTGTGAGCTTTTGAAAAGCTATGCTTAGGAAATCTGCACAAATGAAGCAGAAACACAGAGCGAGGAATGTCAGGCGTTTTCTTTTTTTCTTTTGTTTGTATATGGCACAAATAACTAAAAGAAAAAAAAAATCGCTGCGTCTAGGTGTGGGTAACGCAAAGAAAATATCCAGCAGCAAAAAGCAGTTGGATGACAAGGCAGAAGGAACCAAGAAAAAGACGCAAAATCTCTGTACTAATTTCTTTTTGCAATGCGCTAGCAGCACCATCAAGCAGTTATTAGCGCAACTAAGTGCATGAGGAGATTTTCATAATCCTTAAGCACGTAGCTACGTAAGAGTTTTCGGTCGCTAGGTGGGAAGGTATTATCTGTTGTATCCAGCAAGAAACACGGGAAAGACAACATAACGACGAAGACGGCGTTACAATAATGGAGCAATAAAAACAACAACAAGAATTCTAAATAAAATGAAATTTTAGTGGTACTCGCACCTAAGAAATCGTAGAATCTTTAAAAATAATTGGAATGTCTGATGATGTGCACGTGTGTGTGTGTGTGTAAAAAGAAAAGCTAAGAGTAAATCGAATTTTCTTAAGAACATGTCGGGCACGTCCTTGTGTGTTGTTATTTTTTTTTCAAAATTTTTATTTTATATGCTCTCAAACAAATACAGCATTCGAAGTAGTTGTGTACATTTAAGCATTTTTGCTATTGTTCTCAAGTTTGCCTTGTTATCGTATATTTGAGCTTGATGATATTGCTTCCTTAACTTACTATATAAGAGCTTTAAAGTTCTAACCTACATGAACCAAGTGCAGCATAGAAATTTTGAAAATTTTTAAGAACTTATTCACACACACACGACATCTTGAGAAATTCTTAAGATTAAAAACTTTACTCAAGCTTAACATTTAATTTTTATTTTATTTCTTACATTACTTAGTTAATTATTAGGTGAATTTCAAAAGATATTTGACTTATTTAAAATAATGACAAATAAGGTCATGAAATTTTGACAGAATGTCAATGAAGGATGTCCTTTTCTAACGCAGAAAAAGATCTTACAAATAGCACGGTAACTTTTGAAAAAACCTTGTAGAAAATATGCAATAAGTTTAAACTTTAGAACCAGAAGTATTGTTTACAGTTCTTTAATATAAAACCTTATTTTGATAAAATGTCTGACGAGCCCATAGTCATAATAGCTCGGCCACCTATTAAGTTAAGTTAAGTTAAGCTAAGCTAAGCTAAGCTAAGCTAAGTTAAGTTAAGTTAAGTTAAGTTAAGTTAAGTTAAGTTAAGTTAAGTTAAGTTAAGTTAAGTTAAGTTAAGTTAAGTTAAGTTAAGTTAAGTTAAGTTAAGTTAAGTTAAGTTAAGTTAAGTTAAGTTAAGTTAAGTTAAGTTAAGTTAAGTTAAGTTAAGTTAAGTTAAGTTAAGTTAAGCTAAGTCAAGTTAAGTTAAATTAAGTTAAGAAGTTAAGTTAAGTTAAGTTAGGTTAAGTTAAGTTAAGTTAAGTTAAGTTAAGTTAAGTTAAGTTAAGTTAAGTTAAGTTAAGTAAAGTTAAGTTAAGTTAAGTTAAGTTAGGTTAAGTTTGTTAAGTTAAGTTAAGTTAAGTTAAGTTAAGTTAAGCTAAGTTAAATAAGTTAAGTTAAGTTAAGTTAAGTTAAGTTAAGTTAAGTTAAGTTAAGTTAAGTTAAGTTAAGTTAAGTTAAGTTAAGTTAAGTTAAGTTAAGTTAAGTTAAATAAGTTAAGTTAAGTTAAGTTAAGTTAAGCTAAGCTAAGTTAAGTTGAGTTAAGTTAAATTAAGTTAAGTTAAGTTAAGTTAAGTTAAGTTAAGTTAAGTTAAGTTAAGTTAAGTTAAGTTAAGTTAAGTTAAGTTAAGTTAAGTTAAGTTAAGAAGTTGAGTTAAGTTAAGTTAAGTTAATTTAAGATAAGTTAAATTCAGTTAAGTTAAGTTAAGTTAAGTTAAGTTAAGTTAAGAAGTTGAGTTAAGTTAAGTTAAGTTATGTTGAGTTAAGTTAAGTTAAGTTAAGTTAAGTTAAGTTAAGTTAAGTTAAGTTAAGTTAAGTTAAGTCAAGTTAAGTTAAGTTAAGTTAAGTTAAGTTAACATAACTCCAGGATGTGAAAGTGAGTGAAGTTTGTCGAATAAAGTTTTTCTTATTGAATTTGAACATATTAAGTTCCATTTGGAATTTAGAGTTGAAATCAAAGATTTAAATGTTATGTCTGATTGTTGTTCTTTGTATAGTGTTGAAAAAATTGATGTCTTGTGATGAAATTGAATCAATTTCAGGAATTCGTGATAATGTACTGTTTGTGGAAAATATAGACAATTTTTGCTAATTTAAACAAGTTTTTGACAACAGAATGAAGAAGAAACGAGTCAAAATAGTTATTTTATGCAGATTCGTTTTTATTAGTGCAGATAGCGAAAGAGATACTAACATAAGTACAAAATTTGGAAATTGTAGAACTGCACTGCTCTATTGGAGATGGGTCCGGACTACGGGAAGAATAGGGAATTACGGGATGCTGGGTATGCTTCAACCAGCACTTGATTATTTTCGCTGTATGAAATAAGACCCCGTTCTGCTGAAATTAATATTCACTTCCTGCAGTTTAAAGACTGCAAATGCAAATGTAAAGGCTGAGAGTTCAATTTTTCTAGCTACTAGAAAGCGTGTATGATACATTCGGCCCTGTATAATAATGATTATCAAATCTTCGAACCGGCATTTACTATAAATCATAACAGAAGCAGATATCTTCACAGGCCTCTTCAAAAAAACACAATGATAGGCTTCATATAAAATTCATATATAGCACTAATTTTCGACGATCTCTTCTACATAACTCAAACCTTGATTCGTTCAAAACAAACTAATGAGTCACATTGACGACGAGTTCAATTATTATGATCATTAAGTCCACCACAGCAGATTTTTTATAATAATTTGTATTCAACAAACAATCGACTGTTTATCTTCACATCTTCACAGATGGTTTTGTATAATGTTTAAACTACGCCACTAAGGGCAGCTTTGATGCTCTGATGTGTAGAAGGTGAATTAGCAATTATTTTTATTCAATGACAAATCGATTTTTATATTTTAGAGAGGGTTTTGAAAAATGTTTTTTTAAAACAGACTACTTTGCCACTAAAGGCAACTGTTTTTGGCTTAATTTTGAAGCCAACATTTTGGAGAAATACAATAATTCCTTAACTTGTGTAAGTTAGAGAACAGTATTCAGGTCCTGGAATTGTCCAAAAAGATTTCTAAAATTATTTACGCCTATCCTTTGGCAAGCAAAGTTTTGTAACAAAATTCTTCAAAATAGTTGTGTGCTAGCTGGATTCTCTCAGAGCACTCTACTTTGTGGCTCGTGCAAACAGTAAAACCAGATGTTAGCTCAGAGCTCAAACAAAAATTAACTCCGCGTTACTTATGGTAGGCTGACTGCAGGCATGAACAGTGCTTAGAATAGGTGTGTATGTTCCCGCCCTGACCCAGGCTGACTGAGTGTTACCACAACTGCAAATATGGTCAATCATACCTTAAACGTAAACACATCACAAGTTGTTGCCATGTTTAGGTTGAAGTTACTCCTACTTTGAACTTTCGAACTTTTTCATTGTACGTATAGGAATATAGAAAAAAATGTTTAAATGACGACTTTGAGCATTTGGAGAAGGTTAAAAAAATGTTTGTTTTAATCAAAGTTGGAACTGAAGTTTCAATCATACATTTATACAATTTTGATATAACATATAAATTCGATTCAAACACAAATTTGACATGATATTAAAGAAAAATGTTACACATTATAAAATGTATTCTCATTTTTATAATAAGATTTTACTTATTACCGGTGGCAACTTTTAGGTAATAATTACTTTAAAACTAATTTAGTGAATAGAGCTATTAATGGAATAACTTTCAATCATATTTCAATGAGTATCACTCATTTTCATTTCTATGCTGAGTTTCTACTTGTTACCGGTGACAACTCTTAAGTACTTATTGGTTTTAAAATAATTTTTGGAGTAGAGCAATTCATGGAAAAACTTTTCAAACACATGTAAATGATTACCACACATTTTTGAGTATAATTCAAAGAATTTGAGGAATGCCAAAATACCCAACAAACAAAATAATTCACTAATGCTTTACGAACCGCATTCTCGTGGTTCCAAAATGGCCAATATGGCCATTCATTATCAATTATTAGAAGCGATTCATTTATAAAATCGCAAGCGGAAGAAATTCTTCTTTGTTAACGAATTGCCAAAACCGAAAAAAGCAATTCGTTAACGAGTCGCTATAAACTATAAAAATCAATTCATTAACGAGTCGCCGAAACTATAAAAAGCAATTCGTTAACGAGTTTGCAAAACTAAAAAAGGGAATTCGGCAACGAATCATATAATATTTTTAGAATGTCATATTTATGCTTCAGCACAGTAACAGTTTATTTTCCGAAATTTTTATAATAAGTAATTAAAGTGTTAAGTTTTTTAGAAAATGACACATGATGCTACGCAATGCTTTTCTTCGTTATCTTCGATCGTTTTCTTTTCACGCGTTTGTGTTCCGAGAGTTTTGATAAACTTCATCTTGCTCTCTACTCTTCTCTTTTTCTGCATAGCTAGCACAGCACAACATAAAGAACAGATGAGCCTCAAGCAAGGCAAAAAGAGAGATATATGATACTAGATATATATTAGGGTGGTCCTTATACCTAAGAAAAATAATTATTTTTTTTTTAATTTCACGGGGAAATACATTATTTGAATATGTATCATAAGAAATTAGTAAATTTATTTTTTAAATTTTTAAATGATATTTAGGGGTCACTACCAAGGCATATTGGTACAAATGGCAGGAAAAAGTGGCAAAAACCAGAAGACGACCTCGTATCTACATGAAATCAAATACATTTAGGTTTTTGGAGTTGATAAACACGAATCTGGATTCAAAAATTAAAAATTCAAAATGGTGGCTCCAATATGGCCATTATGTGAAAAAAGCACTTAAGGGAAATTTCCGGACGCCATTTTGAACTTTTAAGCCTGCGCTTCCGCACCCATAAAAAAGCGTATACTTCAGATTTTTGCTGTCTATCACATATCCGAAGCTCATTCAAATCGGCGAATGACACCAAGGGCCGTTTTCTTGTGAGAGGACTAAGCTTTGACAACTGGTAGCAACCTTTAAATCATATAAAAACAATTGAAACAAAAAAATCTCTTTTTTATTTAGATGTTAATCGAATAATGACATGTCGCGATGAATATTTAAAAGTCGAAAAATAAGCACCACCGTAATATACATGCAGTGCTGAGCTGCAAAACAAACCAAAACAAAACAAAAGAAGAAATGTTTTTAATTTCGTTTGTCTTAAGGGCTGAGAGCACACGGTGAGTGTTTGATTGACGTACACAAATTTTTGTTGTTGCTTTCAGTGGAAACTATCAAAAAACAGTGCGGGTAAGAGCGGATGAGTATTTGTGAACGCTGAGCAGCTCTGATGAACAGTTTTTTGGAGAATTCGAGAGATAAATCTTTCACAAGATATACGGAGCAATCTCCGTCAATAGCGAGTACCGAATACGATGGAACGAACTGTATGAGCTATATGCCGACATCGACATAGTAAAGCGCATAAAAATCAAGGGGCTTCGCTGGCAAGGTCATGTTGAGCGGATGGAAGACGACGCTGCACCGAAGAAAATATTCGATTCGGTACTCAGCGGTGGACAATGCAGAAGAGGACGACCGCATCACCGTTGGAGGAAACAAGCGGAGGACAACCTGACGAAACTTGGAGCTTCTAACTGGTGCCAGCCAGCGCGAAATAGAAATGGCTGGCGGAAATTTTTACTGCAGGCCAAAACCAACTTACGGTTGTAAGCGCCACATAAGTAAGTTCGTCAAAACCGAAAATAACAATTCGCTAACGAGTCATCAAAAGTTAAAAAGCAATTCGTTAACGAATCGTAACTATAACTAGGAATTCGTTAATGAATTGGTATGAAAATGTTAAAAAATTTATAATTGAAAATTATTTATATGAAAAACAGACACAAAATAATAGAACAGAATTTTCACAAATATTTTTTTATATAAGTTTTTTTTTACATAAAATTAAAAAAAACAAAATTAAACAGAAAGTTAATAATTTTTCATAAAAATTTTTTTTTTTAAATCAAAAAGTCGGAAAAAATTGTTTTTTATTTCAATGGGGCTAAAAACTACTTAAATTGAATTCAATAAAGTCAAGATGCTTTCTTTAAGCATCGAGCCAACCTCTGATGTAGTCAGAACGAAACTATTCGAAAACATTAAAAAAACACATTAAAAAACAAATCAACCCTCGCCGCAATGTTTATTGGGTAGTGTCGATTTCTTAATGATCCAAATGGTGAATTAATGGAATTCATTTTAATTCTCACAACTTTTTTTTTTTTTTGGCCTTTAAAGTGCTTTAAAAAAATATGTCTGCTAAAAAATATCTAACACAGCATTCAAAGATATCCGAATAATCAAAATTTTGCAGCACTTAATTTATTTCAAACATTCTGTCTTCATTTTTATTTCATTCCAAAATATACAAAATTTTTTGATAGCACTTAATTTGCTTTTGATTTGTCTGGCAAATGTTGTATATATGCATGTACATTATTCAGACTTGGTGAAATTTTTTTTTTGTGTTCTACTTATCAGATAACACACGTTTATTTATGGCCAGATTATCTTACAAAGCTATCAATTAAATACTACAATTAAATTTGTTTTCAATTTAACAAAAGCTCTTGTTACAATTCCAGGAAGATGTAAAAAAAAAACTCAAACTTACTAAAGTACATGCTTGAGACGAAACGTTTTCGGGAATCATGGTTCAGTTGAAATCGAAAGCTTTTTAAAATCAACTACAAAGCTAATGCCCAATGTCAGAACGTTATGACATAAAAAAAAAAGAATTTAGATATTTTCAACGTTAAAGCCCTTTTTTCCTTTTCTTTTTACTTTAATTAATTTAAAATTTTTTCACGGTGTCTCTTTTTATTATTTTTCTTAAAAGCTGTTTTTAGCTCAGGGTTACTTTTTTTAATTCGCTTCCGGTAGATAAAAAAGTGACAGTTATAAAGGCAACACAGATTTAAAGCATCTTGAAGGAAGCAGAATTCGTTTTTTTTTTTTCTTTTTAGTGGGAATACTAGGGAGCAGTAGCACTGAGTGGGGGTCAAGCAGGCTGCGGACATCAATGAAACAAAATAATTTACTTATTTAATTATGATTAGCCGCGAGTCCTGGCTATGTCGTTACATTACTAAATAAACGTAAGGTTGGGCTGATGATGGGCGGTAGATGGTCGCCAACTTTTGGTATTCCATTCTTTTGGGCGAGGCGAATTTAATTAGTGATTCACTTGTGTATTTTCTTTCTTTTATTTATATAAATGTTTCGAGTTATGTTTGTTTTATATTATACCAACCCATGCCATGGCATATTGTTGTTCGCCCGTTTTTGAGGTGCAAGGAGTGTGAAATTGTGTTCTATAGACGGTTGGGACGTTTTTTATAACGTACTTTTATTTTTAAACTGCGTGCCACTGCCGCTTCTGCTAATTAGATTGTTTAAAGTGTCTCATTTTATTGACTTGATGTCCAACGAAATTAAACTCAAACTACGATAGACAGGCTGACAGCACTCATCAGTATGCGTGGCAGGTTTTGTAGGTTGGGCTGGAGCAACGCATAGCTGAAGGACCCCAGTAAAGGTGACCAGGTTTTGATATGGGGTGCTAGCAGCTGAGTGGGATATTTTGAAGCATTATACGCATAATAAGCTCATCATTTGGCAGCTTGTCTCTTTTTTTTTTTTTTTTGTTTTTTAAAATTGTGCGATGATCTGTGTCGTAAGACACTTTTGCTGCTTATTATCCTTAGAAAATGATGCCAGGATGTGTGTCTGTGTCAGTGAGTTGGTTCGCGTTGAGTAAACAAAAAGAACGTTAAAAATATAAAAAAAAAAAATGGGGAAAACAAAATTCATTAAATGTGCAAAAAGTGCGAGGATTTTTCATTTCTTTTTTTGCTTTTTCTTTGACATAGCCGAGTTTTGGTTTAATTTTATTTGTGTTGCAGTAAAAAAAATGCTGTAGTAAACTTCAAAAAGTTTTTTTCAAATAACAACAACACGAGGGTCAGAAGCTTTTATATAAAGTGGAGTTGAACAATATAGGTTTTTTCTAAAGGACATTAATATTTATTACAGCAAAATGTTGGCACGCACATAGCTTTAAATAGCTCAGAAGCTTTTTGTCAAAGTGTTTAGTTAAGAGCTTTAAGTAAAATTTAATAATATTTTTGAAGAATTTTAATATTAAAAATTTTTTGTACAAATAACTTTTTTTTTTTGATTAAAACTTTCTTATGCAATCATTTAGTAAAAAGCTTTTCATTTAAACTTTTTATGTAGAGCTTGTTTTAAGTCTTGTTGAAATTTTTAATGAAAGCTTTTGTTCAAAACCTTTTTAATTTAATTTAGCTTTTTGTGTAGAGCTTTTATTAAGTCTTGTTGACATTTTAAATGAAAGCTTTTGTTC
This sequence comes from Coremacera marginata, assembly GCA_914767935.1. Lineage (NCBI taxonomy): Eukaryota > Metazoa > Arthropoda > Insecta > Diptera > Sciomyzidae > Coremacera > Coremacera marginata. Next base: position 154,168,262 of record OU612045.1, read on the forward strand.
AAAAATGTTTGTTCCAGCAGCCATTTAAAGCCTATTGTGAAAATCTTATTGTAAAAATCTGCGATAAGCTTTTTGCTGAAAGTTTTTGAAAACATATTTTTTGCTTAAAGCTTTACTTAAAGGTTTTTTGAAAAAACATTTTTTGGATTTTTTTTTTTTTGTGAACACATTTATTTTTTTCAGCATTTAAGAAGCTTGTCATTTGAAAAATAATATTTATACTTGTAAGTAGAGGATGTGAAATTTTTCGAATTCTCAAGCGGTTTTTTGCAAATTATAAGCTTTTATAAAAATTATGAATTTTATGAAAGTTTACAAATTTTGTATTGCACTGCTTTGTGTTGAATACTGTATTAAAAGATTTTCTGAAAAAAGCTTTTTATTGCATGCTTCTTTCATAGCAAACCGTTTCTTCTGGAAAGCTTCTTATATAAAAGGCTTTCGTAGAAGCTTTAGTTGAATATTTTTTTAAAAGCTTTTTCAGATTATCTTAGAAAAACCTTTTTACCTTTTTTTCTGTGCGTATATTTTTAAGCATTGACAAAAGGTTGTTATATCAAAGATTTAAAATTATTGAAAACTTTAAGTTTTTTCGTATAAATTACAAGCTTTTGAAGTTTGAACTTTTAATAAAATTAATGAATTTTTTTAGGCTTTATAATTTTTTTTTTATTGCAGTATTTTGTATTGAAACCTTATGGCAGCAAGCTTTTTTAAAAAGCCCGATGTTGAAAGCTTTTTTAAAAAGATTTTTTGAAGCTTTTTTTGAGGTTTTACTGAAAAAACAAAATAGTACCTAATTTATACTCTGTTTATATTTCTAATCGTTCACTTAAGCTTTTTATATCAAAGCTGTTATTTTATTGATAAGTTTAAATTTTTAAATTTTTCTTTTATTTTTAAAATTTTGCAATTTTAAAATTACAAATTTTGTAATTGCATGGCTTTTGTTGACAATTTTTTGCTAAAAGCTCTCTGTTGAATGCTTTTTTAAAAAAGCCTTTTTTAAAAAGCTTTAGTTGAGTTCTTTTTGAAAAGCTTTTTTGAGATTGTCTTAGAAAAAATTGTTTACCATTTTGCTTACCGTTTCTAAAATTTTTAAGCGTCTCCAAAATCTTGTTTTATCTTAAAGATTTAATTTTATTGAAAGATTACAATTTTTTTCATAAATTAAAAGCTTTCAAGAATGAAACCCTTTAAACAATTAATGAATTTTAATAAGTTTTTTTATTGCATTGATTTGAGTTGAAAACTCTTTGTCGTAACTTTTGGTAAGAAAGCCATGTGTTGAAAGCTTTTTGAAAAAGTTTTAGTTGAAGGTTTTTTTGAAATCATTTTTTTTTGTAATTTCAAAAGAAAAAACAAAATATTTTAACCACTTTTTACACTGTTTATATTTTTAAGCATTTAAAAAAGCTCTTTATATAAAAGATGTACTATCATTGAAAAGTTAAAATTTTCAAATTTTGTGCTTTTATGAATGCTTTAAAAATGTTTTTATTGCATTGTTTTGTGTTGAAAATTTTTCTTTAAAAGCTTTTTGTTAAAGACATTTTGTAAAAATCCTTTTTTGAAAAGCTTTTAAAGAAGACCTTCCCAAAAACTTTTTGAAGATAATCTTAAAAAAATATTTAGACAGTTTTTATTTTGTTTATAATTTTAAGCCTTTAAAAATGCTTGTTATATCAAAAATGTAATTTTATTGAAATTTTACAAAGTTTTTTCTTATAAATTATAAGCTTTCAAGGTTTGAACTTTTTAAGAAATTAATGAATTTTATAAAGCTTTGCAGATTTGTGTATTGCACTGATTTGAATTGAATTTCTTTTGGTGCTAGTTTTTGTAAAAAGCTTTCAACTTTTTGAAAAAACTTTTGTTGAAGTTTTTTAAAATGCTCTTATGAGCTATTTGAGCGTAGGATGTAATTTTTTATTCACTTTATATATAAATAAAAGTACATTTTTTTGAACCTTTGCTTTGTGCTAAGAAGTAGAATAACATTGCTTTTTAAATTGAAATGCACACAACTGCACTTCCGCTTTGGTTTTTGCAGAAGGTGTGCTTATAAGATTTTCAAAGTTAATGGAATGCATAACCCACAGAAGATTACTGATGAGTTGGTGTAGGGACCAACGAAACAGCTGTCTAGTCTGCTGGTGGTTGTTCTGTAAATAACATTGTTGTTGTGGCGACCTGTTGCTTCATTAATTACTTGGAATAAAGCTCACATTTTTATGCACTTATAATATGGAACAAATTAAAAGGCTTTCATAAGAGACCCTTGTTTTATGTGTTTGTGAAAGCTCACAAATAAATACATAAAGAAAGTTGTATTTTGTTGACACAGCTTTTAAAGCTTATAAATAGATTCTATGCATAAATGCTTTTATCCTTAAAGCATTCTTAATAACGTATATTTTAAATCCTTTACAGAATCGCAAAAACTTTTGCTTAAGCTCTGGGTGGGAAAACTCATAAGAGCTTTTAGTCTTTACAAATTCCTGAAATTCTATCAATAACGTTTTGTTTTCTTACATTTTTCATTCTAAGAAATGAACTTTAAAGCTTTTGGGCAATTTTCCTCTATAGAGCTTTTTTGTAAAATGTTAAAAAAAAATATATTTTTCAGTTTGTATGATATTTTCAAAAAAAATGTTAAGAGAAATAAGATTACAGAAGATATAATATAGATAAAGATAAGAAAAGCTTTGACTTAAAGCTGCTCAGTTTGGTAAAAGTAATTTTTAAATCTTTGACTTATTTTTAAATAAATTTTATATCTTTTTTTTAAATCTTTAAATTTATTTTTAATCTAATTCTAAATCAAACTAAACGCATCAAAGGTACAAAATATCAAAGAATTATTTAGAAGCGCTCAGAAGTATGCAATGTATATATGGAACAATCAAAGCACAATTCAACAATTAATATGGTCAACATGTTAACAGCACATATTTTTTATTAAATGCATAACCTCTAGTAACAAAAATAATTTTCCAATTGCAAACAACAATGTAATTGATATTGTGCGGCGCCCAAAAGTATGCTCAAACAATATTTCATTTATTCTTATACTATGTGTGGCGTATAGCACAAATTTAGCTAACCAGTGACATCTGACACTATTTTGCTTAACAAAATATTTTACAAATTTTCATTGCAAAAAGAACTGAATGCAGTTTTTTATAAATATATGACCGTGTGTGTGTGTGTATGACTGTGTGTGGTTGTGTTGTTATCATAGCAACAGCAGGGGCAACAGTATAAAAAAACAATAGTTTTTATAATGGTAGCACATGAAATTGATAGCTTTGTCAGTCGTGAACATTGTACATGATTTACAACATGTACAATTTTTTCATTAAAAAAAGAACAACTACAACAAAGATATTTTGTTGCCTTTATTTTTGCTTTACTTATTTGACGATATTGTGGCTTGTGCAAATATGTTACAACAAGCTGACAACTAATGGTGAGCTCAGATGAATTGAAGAGATATGTTTTAAAAATAACTGAATAAATGTAATGTAATTTTTTTATTTATTAAGAGTTTTTTAAATTTATTTATTTATTTAGCGTCCAAAATGTATGCAATCAAAGCAAAGAGGAAAAAAAAAATGTATCTAGTAAGATTTCACATTCTTTATAATCGTGTAAAGATGAAAAAAAATTCATTGAACTTTTCTTGGTATTGAAATGAAGCTCATCAATAACCGCTGCTTAATTAAAAATATTTAATTAACATTTGTATGGCTTGAAGTCAGCATATTTTTAGGTCAATTTATAGCATATTTTTAGCCATTATTAGTGGGAGGCAACTTTTTCAATATCAAAAATCACTGTTGTGCCCCCAAGCAGCACAACAAGACGACAAAAGAAAAATCAATGCATCGAAGTTTATAAATTTAAATAAATCACGCCAACGCTAAAAACGAAGCCAACGCTAAAAACGACGCCAACGTCGACTTCATGTTATGTCCAGCTTGTCTACTGATAAATAAATTAAATTGAATTTCTTTGTAACATTCACAAAGCGTCAAAGATGCAGCAAAAGCAGCAGCAGTCGAAGAGGGTAGAAATATTTTAAAATTATATATAAATTGATTTTGTTCTTGACCGGCGGCTATAACTGTGGCTGTGGCAGCAACCCAAACAAACAGTTTGCACAGCATCCCTTAAGTTATGCAAGATTTTTTTTCTTTTTTTTCTTTGCCTCAGCTCTGTATCGTACAGGCAGGCAGTTAAGTAAAATTATTCGCATAAATTATTTTTTGTTCTCTTTTTCTTTTTTTCACTTTTAATAAAAAAATATGAATAGAAAAGAAGTATAAAAATTTGCTCAAGTTTCTTTTAGTATAGCTTCAGAAAGACATTCGTTCGCTTGGTCGGCTTCTTTTTCTACTTCTGTCTAAGGCTAAGAATTTCAATTACAATAACAATGCCAAAGGTCAGGCAGCAACAAGCGGCATACAAACAAGGCAGATATCATTGCTTAAGATTTTTTTTTTTTTTTATGAAAAGTTTGCGCATGTAAATGGTATCTCATAAATAAATGTAAACATAAAGAAATCAAGACATTCAAGTTTCACATTTGTGGTGTTCTTTATGATAATTTTTTTACTATTTTTGTTTTTTTGTTTTTTTTTGCTAAAAATGTAAATTAACTTTTGGAAATGAACAAGAGTAGCTGGCTTAAATTAAGCAACAGCTTACAGCTATTGTCACAATGAGATAAAAAGTAAATAAATAGCGTAAAGTAGCTTTTGCAGATTCTCTGAAATTCGAAAAAAAAGTTGAATTTTTAAGTTTCAAAGCTATTTTTAGGAAAGGGTCATTTTGCTGCAATACAACAGAGATAAAACTCAAAAAAGTTTTTTATAATCAGATTTTTATAATAAGTCTAAATTGTTCAAAAATATTACGGATTTGCGTTCATTCTCGTAGTCTGGCACATCTTTTTCCAGAAAAAAGCAACTATAAAATACAAACAACTTTATTATTTTAAAAATATGCCTGGCTTGAAAACTTAAAGTTGAGGTTAGAGTGACCAATTTTTTTCATAGAGATACAGCACGCTGCCTATTTGCAGAACTTTGATCATTAGAGTGGTCTTTAATTGTATGGAGCAAACATTTTTTTTTTTTTTGGTATAACATACAGAGGTAGTCAAAAATATTTACACATTACTCAATATTTGTACGTGTTTTAAAGAAAGAGAACAACTTTATTGTTGTTGGAAATAGTTTGCAAAGTTTTTGTTGTTGTATTTATTGAAATATGCAAAGAAAATAAAGTAAGCTTTAGCAAACCTAACGGTAAATGAAAATATTTTAGCAGTGTGTAAATATTTATACTGTCTATTTAAGCACACTGTTCATCAACATCAAAATCAATTTCTATATTATCAATATTAATATCAATTTTTCCACGCTGTACCCACCGGTAATAGATGGCAGGCGGAGGAGTTGTATCTTGGTGAGGTATGGTATACTAGCGGTTCATATGCCACACCTATGTTTCCCAGATCTCACGGTTGTGAGAATCGGGGATGGTGCAGGTGCTTGTATGGTAGCTTCAGCGTATCTTCCTTAAGACTCTCCGCACCAACCACTTTCAACGGAGGTGGAGAATCTGGTAAAGTACTGTCAGGAAAGGAGCATTGGAGTGATGCCAACGCGCACAATAATTTGTGGAGAGGTGTAATCTGTTGGTAGCAACTAGAGGAGCACAGCCGACTTTCGTTGATGCGAGGCGAGCGGAAGTCATTGATGTAACCTTCATTTGCAGAAGGATTCTGAGTATAATAGAAAACTGGAGGGTCGTGGATAGGCTAACGATGTCTGACTGCAGATCCATTCAGTTTGAATTCAAGTACGGAATCCGACGACAACGGAATAGCAAGAAAGTCAGGATTCCCAAAAATACAGGTACTGTGAAACATAAGGCGAAGTTGAGGGAAACACTGACCCAGAAAGCTATAAAAATACCAGGGAATACAGCGGAAGTGGAAAGCCATGTCAAACATTTTAACTCGGCCATGGTTGAAGCTTTCGAGGTAGCATGTCCTACATCTTCAGTAGACGAGGGTGATCCGACGCCATGTTGGTGCACGGAACTTGAATCTCTGAAGAAGAAGGTTAGGAACCCTTCAATCAGACATGCGAGGGGGAACCCCAGAAACATGGGCAAGGGGTCCTAAAAGACAAGGAAAAGGGAACTGAAGAACCTCATATGACACCGTAAAAGGCAGTGGTGGAGAGACTTCTCTTCTGGGATAGAAACAATTTCAGAAGCATGTAGGCTTCAGAAAATGATTTCAAAAGATCCATTCTCCAAAGTGGGACTAATCCGAAAAATGGGTAGAACCATGGCAGAGAACTAAGAGGAGTCGATGCAAGTTCTGATGGAGGTGCATTTTTCTGGAAGTTTTAGGTCTGATGACCCGTGGACACCCGTCATCAGACCAAAGAGTGATGGTTGACTGCCTTGAGAGCACTTCGCTGATGCATAATCCCCTGAGTAGATGCCAATATGCATATATAGCAGGTACATCTACGGAGAGCGCTCTTTACGAATTAGTAAGAGTTGCCGAAAAAGAGCTGTTTTCAGGAGCATTGCGATGGCCACATTTATGGACATCGAGGGTGCTTTCGACAAAATATGCTTTGGAAGTCTGCGACAAGCCCTGACAGAGCGCGATGTAAACCCAATGATTGTAAATTGGATAGACAATATGCTCAAGCACAGGGCGGTCAACATGCAGAATGGTAGAGTTAAGACTAGAGGTAGAGTAAGTAGAGGATGTCCCCAGGGCGGGGTGTTATCTCCAACCCTGTGGAACATAGCTTTAGACTCACTACTGGTTAGACTGGATGAATCGGGCATACACACGATAGGGTATGCAGATGATATTGCGTTGGTGGTCTGTGTTAAGTTCATTGACACCATTTCAGACATCATGAAGGGAGCACTTCGAATGGTGGACGAGTGGTGTTGAGAACAAGGCCTTACCATAAACGCAGGAAAATCAGACAATGTTCTCTTTACTAGAAAAAGGACAGGTCTGAGGAGAGAATCACTCAGACTTTTTGGAGCTAAAATCAACATGTTCACGAAAGTTAAGTATTTAGGGGTAACCCTGGATAGCAAACTGAACTGGAACGAGCATGTAGAAGATAAGATTCAAAGAGCCAAGAGGGTTCTGTTTCAGTGTAGACGCGTTTGTGCTCTCAAATGGGGGCTAAACTCAGAGTTTATGAAATGGGTCTACACTATGATGGTAAGATCTGTCATCACGTATGCTTCGGTAATTTGGTGGAAAAAAGTCAGCCAGAAAACTATTAAGAAGAGCCTGGACAGAGTCCAACGGCTGGTGTGTGTTGGAATAACAGGTGCAATACGCACCACTCCAACAAGCGCAGTGGAGGCTCTGTTAGGTATGCTGCCTTTGGATTTAAAAATAAAGAAAACGGTGACGCTAGCAGCCCTCAGGAAGTTGCGAAGTGCTACGTGGCATGGATCAACAGCCCTACATGGTCATATGCGCATCCTTGATATTGTACATGGAGATATCGGGGAGACGGGTATGCCCACGGACGGAAGGCAGAGAGTAAGGATAACAGAAAAATGTTATAAAACTCTTATAACAGATGGAGACGTCCGTAAAGAAATCGCTGATAAAGATATCAGTATATTCACAGACGGCTCTCTGATGAATGGCAGAGCCGGGGCAGGCGTTTACTCAGAAGAGTTGAGCGAATCCTGTGTACTGAGGTTAGGGAGGTTTATGTCTGTGTACCAGGCAGAAATGCTTGGTGTGGTGCAGGCACTGGACCACCTGATAGATGACCGGGTTAATGGCAAGAAAATTGTTCTTGCCCTTGACAATCAGTCGATGATTAGGTGCATGCAGCGTACAGGCGTCACTTCCAGGCTGGCCATAGAGTGTCCTACCAAACTCAATAGGTGCGCTCAGACAAATGAGCTCACACTTATGCGGGTGAGAGGACATTCTGGCATAGAACAGAATGAAAATGCTGATTCTTTAGCGAGAGAAGGATCAGCAGAAGAGTTTTGTGGACCAGAGCCACGTATCGCTATAGGCGACAACATGGTGGCAGGCCTTATTAAGCAATGGACGGACTCGGAACACCGTACAAGGTGGGAAGAAGCTGTTAATTGTAGGCAGTCGAAGACGGCCGTGAAGTGGTCTCGTAGTGAGGCTGCAAAAGTTATTCGTTACAATCGGAAGGACTTTAAGCTACCTTACTGCACTTGTCACAGCACACGGTTCCTACATGTACCATCTCAGGAAGATGACTCTGACCGAGGACGATGCGTGTAGGTTATGCCTAGAGGAGCCGGAAACGGCAGCACACATTCTGTGCCAGTGCCTGGCGTTGGCAAGCATTAGATTGACCATTCTGGGACGTCCATTTATTTGCGAAGCCGAGATTGGTCAACTGACTTACATAGATATGCTTGAAGTGACAAAGGATGCTTATGCAAGGAGCATGCTCACGTATGAGATCTACGAGCGGTAGCATCTTTGTCCACTTCGGCTAATCCCCGATGTTTTATTATTATTAATATCAATTTTTCTGCAATAAAACAACTTATGATTTTTTTTTTTTCTATAGCTTTCTTTCTCTAATTCACTTTCTTTACAAAATTTTGCATTTTTATTTTTCCAACCATAGCTGAAGATTTTATTTTATAGGATGCAAGGAAAAAAAAATCATCAGCTCATAAAATTTTTTTATGAAGAGGTTTTAACGAAGTGAGCCTAAACGCTGAATGGGAGTTTTTACATTCTAAAAGCAGAGTTTAATACAAGATTTTATAATGCAAATAAAATTTAAATATGAGATAATACAAAAACGTTCTGATGTAAAATTTATTAAAAAAAAAAAAACATATAAATAGATATGGTAAGACTGTGCAAAAATTTCCATAAAAAGGTTCCGCAAATAAGAAACTGACAGACTGCATGAGTGACTGACTGGCTGGCTTAAGGATTGGCTTATTTTATCCGGCACAAACTTGTCGTATGTCAAGTCAAATAGTCAAAGTTTGAAATAATAGAAATTTTGTGGTTGTACAAATGAGAGAGTAAGAGTTTAAAAACAGAGAAGTAAGAACAAATCAATACAAAACACAGGGTGTGAGAAAAAAACAATATATGCTGTCAATGGTTGAACGCACGTACCACTCGTTTGTGATGCCTTCATTTGGCATAATAATAAAATACAGAAAAACGTGCGGGGTAAAATGGGTAGACACACACAGACACCCGTTGTTGCAAACAAAAACAATATGTATACCCAGATCAACGACATTTATAAGTATATAAAACATATAACAGCATAATGTGGCAACACTCCACATGGCTTGCTTGATTTTTCAATGAATGTCAGTCAGTGGGTTGAATGAAAATTAGTTGAAATTGAATGTGGCTGCATAAAATATTTGGAGTTGGGGTTGAGGTTTCGGTTGATGTTTTCGGGGTTTGTTTTTTGATGTTCTCATTGAATTTTGTTGATTTGGGGTTTTTGTGGTTGTCGTCGTTGATGTTGTTGCCGGTGTTGTTGTTGCTATGGCTCGTTTTTATAGTTGACATATTGATGTTTATTTGATTTTTATAGCCAGATACGCAGAACACCCACATAAAGCTAGTTATAAATGTATGTGTGTGTTGTGGCTTAAAAATTTTGGCCCAATTTATGTTGCGTTGAGAGACCAAGTTAGAGAACAGAAAAAACAAAAAAAGGGATATGCACGTTATTATGGCATTAATTTTTGGCAAAAAAGGATTTTTTTTTATTTTTTTTTTTTTACATGCTCTTGTTTTTCTGGTTTAATGGTTTCAACAAATTTATTTATTTTTTATTGTTTTTTGTATTGCTTTTTATGTGTGGTTTTGTATGCGGGTGGGTGCGTATATTTACACTGTGCAACTACAATGTTTTTTTTTTTTAAAAATCCTTATTTGTTTTAGGCATTAAGAGAAGGAGGGTGAAAAAAATGTTTATAAATTTACACAAACGCAATAGAATCCACTTGTTTTGTGGTAACGCTATTAATCTTTCATATATTTTCCATTAAGACGAATAACGATATCAATTTCTTAAATTAGATTAAAAAAATTCAGAATGTGATTCATTGTATAAGACAAAAATATACTCAGAACAGAGAAAAAAAAAAATAAAATTGGTACATTACAAGTTTAAAAAGATTATAATTTGTTCTTAAATAAATATATATATATATATATAATAGCGCATAAAAGAGTTACCGGAACATATAATAAAAATAAATGAGTTTTAAGAATTTCAAGAAAGTGAAGAGAATCATTAGAGGGAAGAAAAAGAATTAAGAACAGATTGCCTAAAGGTACCTCTCACTGTCACTTCTCTCAGTCCGCGTGGCAGAGCATTATACAGTCTGATGGCATTAAGGGGGGACATTACATTGCCAGTTTTTTGAAATCGACTTTTTTTTAATAATTTTGTATTTTAGTAAATATTCTTAAGATTCTAAGAAATTTCACGGAAAAATTCCTACGGGTTCAAAAGTTACAGCCGGATTAGTGAGAGCGCATTTTTAATTTTTGCGCTACCTACGTACGGCAGCTGGTATATACTTGTTTTACTTGCTACCTGACTTTTGGTGGTTGTTATTTCGTATCTTATAGTATAGTTATTTGCAAATGTTTCAACTACTTGGTATCACCATAGGAGCTATAGCATTGAATTTTTCCAAAGGAAATGATGCAAATCGTTTGAAATGCGCCAGAGTGAAGGCATATGAAGCTTCAAAAGAAGCCCGAATTGTTAAACGATTGCAAAAAACTTAAGAATCAGCACAACACAAGATAACGAAGGCATACAGTACGAAGCAGGCATGGCAGATTGAAGGTAACCTTTTTTTCTTTGTTCACAAACTTTGAACGCGTTTATCTCGAAACCATGTTTTTTGTACTGGTTGCGGCACTAGCGGCTTCATTTTTTGACGATTTTTTTTTTTTTTTGTATTTTTTTAAACTTGATTCGCTATCGTATGACACGAGCTTTTTTTAAATTTTTTTTTTCGATTTTTTATGAATTTTTAACGTCAATATTTTTTTTCGAAAAAACACTTTCAAATTTGGAACATCACCAAAAATTCAAAAAAAAATTAAAAAAAAAAGCTCGTGTCGTACGATAACCAATTTTGTTAAGATTTAAAAAAGTCATTTTTTTTCCAGATCGGACAATTTTTGCAACTCCCAGCGCTGCAACCACGAGGCCCCGTTTTTATCTCTGCCGCCAGTTTGGAGCTCTATAAAACCATGTTGGAGTGAAACATATATTTTTTTGAATTTCTTTTCTTGTAATTTGTTCAATTCTCTACACTAATAAATTTTGGAATAATGTTTGTTTTTGACTGAGTTATGCATTTTTAAAGAAAGGTCTGTTTTCTCTGCCGTGAATGTCGTGTCCCTGCTTAATGAAAAACAAGCGCGATGAGTTTAATGAAGCATGTCTTGGAATTATAAGAACATTACTTCTTCTAGATAAACTAAATTGCAGTTTATTATATAAGTAGGAAGGTGTTTTTGTATGAATCAGCTTATGTAGATAAATACAGTTTCTGGCATCAAGGTAAGATGGTAGATCGCACCCAAGTATGACATTTTTATAACTAAATAAGTGATAAAATTTGTGCAAACTAAATACATAGCACGTAGCATGATGTTATCACAAGTAGTATCAACTGTATTAAGTTACGTTTAATATTGATAGGAGTAACGATAGCGGACATTCTCAAATTACGAAGGACATAATACACTTTTTGGACTACACTATTAATGTGATCAGTACACGACAGAGACGAATTCATATAAAAACTCAGATTTCGAATTTTCAACACCAATTTGAGCTTGTCAAACCCAATACACAAGTCAGGAATATTATCAACACTAATTCTATGTTTACATATAGGTAGAACATACGATTTGGCAGCATTCAATTGAAGACCATTGTCTTTGAACCACTCACTGATGTTATTGAGATCTTCATTCAATCTGCAACAAAGATCATCAAGTAGCCCAATGCGCCGAGAAAGATGCAGCTGAACATCATCAGCATATGCATAAATAGAAGAGTGTTTGCAGACAGAAAATAAGTCATTGATAAACAATGAGAATTAAAATGGACCAAGAATAGAACTTTGTGGGACACCACTTAGTACCAATTGATTCTGCGAAAAATTATTCCCAACTTTAACTTTTTGCAACCGATTAGACAAGTAGCTTGAGACTAAATTGACAGCACTTACACTGATTCCGAATAAGAGCTTGAGTATTTGACGCAAATATTTATGGTTTACCTTGTCAAATGCTTTTGAAAAATCAAGCAAACTTAGCAATGTGATGTTACCAGTATCATATTCCGTCCTTATGTCATCCAAAACCTTTACTACAGCAGAGTAACACCCATGCCCTGCTCGGAATCCTGACTGAAATGGGGACAGAAGTTTCTTGTCCTGAATATGACTATTTATTTGTTGAGCCATTAGTTTATCACAGGTCTTTGAAAGAGGCGAAAGAATGCTTATAGGCCTGAATTCAGTAGCTTCTGAAGGGTTCGTTTTTTCTCGCCACAGGCAACATAATAGCTGTTTTCACATATCCGGGAATGAAGACGATGTAAAACAATAATTAATTACGTGTGTAAGCTGTTTTATAATATGAGGTAATAAGATTTTTATCAACCTTATCGGAATGTTGTCTTCACCCATCGCATTTGAGTTTAACTGCATCACACATTTGCCAACATCGAATTAATTAACAGGCACAAAATTAAAAGAATGCAAAACGGATATATTACAACTAACATTCAAATTATTGTCAGTCAAAGGAGATGAATTGTCTAAAAAATACCTATTGAGTGTTTTTGGGTCACCTTGGCAGTCAGTAAAATTTTTTTTTATTACATACCCTGAGTTTTTTAATATTTGTCCACAAAGTTTTAGAAGGCAGGGATAGGTTTAGCTTAGCTGAGAAGTATCTAGACTTAGATTGGCTTGTTATTAAAACAGCTTCATTTCTCGCTTTCCTATATTTTTCCCAGTTTGAAGGTGACGGATTTCTTCTCCATAAATAGTGAAACTTGTTTCTATTTTTTATTGAATTGAGAACATGCTGAGAAAACCAAAGACAACTCACATTTTTTACACAAAAAGTACGCAGAGGAACTTGTTTTTCGAAGAGTTATTTAATAAGGAGTTAATAAGGCACTAAGTTTGTCGTTAACAGTACTACAGTGATAACATTCATTAAACGAGATCAAGGATATGTCATTGAGCAAGGACGTATAATCAATATGCTTGAAATTACGGTAAAAAAAAGAGTTAGAAGTAACATTACGAGACAAGTTAACATTTAACGAACAGAAAATTAAGTCATGATCTGAGAGAAAATAAATCTGATCAAATAGAGAAACAAAAGAAATCATAATCAGAAACAATAAAGTAATCAAGGAGGCTTGGATATACAAAAAGAAAAAAAAAACTACCTTTCGAGGTGTTTGAGATATCATAATTATACACAATAATTACATTATTTTAATTTAACATTATCTGCACAATATTATCGATACAAAAGTAGGACAAGAAAATGCTAAAATAAACCACAAATTAAAGCACATTAACCAAAAAGTTACCCTGTATGTAGTTAATAGCAACTTTATGAGAACCACTTGCTTGCAAATTCTTTCAAAGTACTCTGAAATCGCCATTGTCCTTCTTTGTAAATGAGCCGCATCGAATTTCAAATCATCGGGCGCGCACACACAATGTCATGGATCACGAAGCAGGCATAAACCGGACAAACAAGAAATCAAACAAGGAACCAGTGAATTCTATTCGAATTCAAGAACCGGCATTCAAGAATCATTTACAAACTTACCATCATCAAAACGCTAACAGAAACAACAACACGACAAATACTGCATTAAGGAGTGAGTAGCGAACATTGTTGTTGTTGTTGTACTTTTTGAATTTCTAATTTCATGCAAGAATAATTCTTGTGGTCGAATGTGTTGTCGTCAAGTAACAGCTGAAAATGTGCTATCGACTGCCTGGATGTGTCTAGAGAACGTCAATCTTGGACATGCTAAGCGGGTTTTTGAAATGTCGAGACGAAGAGGTTCGTTACCTTGGTTTTCATATATTTTTTTGATATGCTGCAGCCACCATCATTAGCAGTCACCAACAATAGCAGTTTAAGCAGTTACAGTCGACAAGCAGCAGAATGTGCTCCGTACAACCAGGTAGCACATTGGTAGTTAGGAGTTTTTCAAGGGTAACTGCAGTTATGAAACTGCTGCTGCTGCAACGACTTAAAAAAAATATGCTGCATTTTTTATGCACGTGTTGTCAAATGTTTAATGTTACTGTCTTAGGAAGCAAGTATAAAAGATGGTTTAAAAAAATGAATTAATTTACGCAATGTGGCTTCTGAATTGATCTCATCTTATCTGATATGAGTAAAGTAAAGGCCTAAATGCAAAAGAGTAAAATAAAGGCAGACGGAGAGGTAGTGGTAGATTTTCACAAGCAAAGGCTAAAAATGCGCCTACGAAGTACATTACCGTGGATTTCTTGTTATAAACTCGTAAATTGGAGACACAAGTATGCCTAAAAAATCTAGAAACTAGGTCGAGACCAAAGTTTTTATGTGTGGAGCAAAATTATCTATTGCGACGCCACCGATGTAAGCAATTTTGTGAAAAAACTTAGCCACTTTTTTATTATCTCTTATTTGTAACTTCTCGCTTTACTTATACGCACAATTTTTCTTTTTTTTTTTAATATATTTCTAACCTTAAATGTAAGGTATGTTTCATATATATAACGCCACTTCGAAATTTTAAATATTTTTGTAACGGCCAGCTTAAACAAAAGAGAATGTTTTGCGAATTTGTTCTTCTATGCACAACAATAGTGAGCAAGACCAAAGTCTATTCTAATAACGGTACATTGTTTATTGCTAAATATTACTTTTAATGTTGTTTCATATTTATAACGCCACTTGCAATTATTCCTTCTGCTGCGTTTGAAGTGTAGATACTAATAAAATTGTGTAGTTAGTTTTCAAGACCTTAACAATAGAAAAAAAAATGTAGACCGGAATACCTCGTGCAACCCAACATACTTGCGGAAAAATAAAAATTCTTAAAGAAGGCTATGGATTTCAGGAAATCGGGCGTAGAATTAATCGCAGCCATAGAGTGATTCAACATTTTTTTAACAAACCTCAAAATTACGGCAAAACAAAATTTTCGGGCAAAAAAAAAATCCTCCTACCGCGATCAGCGGAAAATTATCCGAGCTGCGAGCAACACTACGCACAGTTTAAAAGAGTTGCGGAGTTTTGTTGCTGAAAAAGTTTCCCCAAAAACCGGTATGGAGAGTACTATCAGTGTAAACATATCCGTAGTGAACTTATGAAGTGTGTTTCTGCTCTTGCTAGCAAACATAAGAGAACGAGCTTGGAATTTGCAAGATGGAACATAGGAACAAATTGACTACTACAAAAAATGGAATCTTGATGGCCAGGATGGATTTTGACATTATTAATACGACATACGTCGCGAACCCTTCCACAAAAGTGATGGTGTGGGGTGGTTTTTCTGAAATTGAAAGTTCAAGCATGAAGAGCGCTGACTACACTCGTGTGCTGGAGAGCAGATTGAGTCCACTTTTGGAAAAAACTGGACAGACACAACTAGTTTTCCAGCAAGATAATGCGGCAATCTAAGTAAATCGAGATGGTTGCAGGCCAATAACATTGATTTATTGGAGTAGCCGGCGTACTCTTCAGATTATAATCCCATTGAGAATTTATGGGGAGTACTTGTACGCCAGGTGTATAAAAATAACAGACAATTTGGCAACGTGAAAGAACGGAAATCAGTAATTTTCGAAGAATGGAGTAAAATTGATTCAAACACATTAAAAAAATGAAGTGCAAGTATGCCAAATCGCATTTACAATATTATTGGAGTCAATGGAACAGTAATTTAATATATTTTTTTTTATAAATTCAATAAAAATCGTTTTTATTAAAAATTTTGAATTGGCGTTATAAATATGAGACAACATCAAAAGTGATATTAAGCAATAAACAATGTACATGTAAACACATGTACATGTAGCAATGTAAAGAGTTCACTTTATCTCACTATTGTTATTGTTTCCAAATTTGCAAAACGTTACAAAAATATTTCAAATTTCGCAGTGGCGTTATATTTATGAAACATACCTTATAATAGTTTAACACGAAAAACGTGCTTTATTCTTATTGAAGTTGAATTTCGTGGTCAGTTTTAACAAAGTGGTTGTGTGGTATCGATCGACTTCAAATCGGTTCCGAAAACTGAAGTCAATTCCGAAAATGCATTTGAAAAAATATTTTGCTGATTGGATTATTCGTTGGTAAAAGTGTATTATTTCAGAAGAAGTTCACTTTTAAGGCGATACAATTATTTTGAATGAATAATATTGGGCGTTTGCATTGAAAGCCGAACATATATGTCATTCTTAAGAACCATCGGTTAGCTGTCAAAGCCACAAAGCAAATTTGCTAACACTGTGTGCGCATAAGTTTTTTACCTTTATGGAAAACTACGAAAATTGCAAAAAAAAACAGCTTTTGCTGAAAGTATTGTTAGGATACTTTTTTGCCAAGAAAACTTTTGCCGAAAGTAGTTTAGTTTACCGATAGTTTGCTGGTGAATGTTTAGGGGCTGTTAATAAATTACGTAACGCTTTTAGAGGGCAGAGGGGTCGAAAATTTGTGACAAAGTGTGAAACTGGGGAGGGGAGGTGGAAGGTCGTACGTTACGTCACAATTTTTGAATTTTAAAATTTATTAGAATTTAATGGTCAAATTAAAATGGGTGGTCAAAAATTGGCCAAAAACATATTACGTAATTTATGCACAGCCTTTTATGGCGACGATGCTCCATCTAGAATACTTAAAAGCTTCGAAAGTGGCGATTTTGGCATCAAGGGCAAATAGTTCCCTGGTCAAGGGAAAAACTTTAAAGACGAAGTATTAGAGACCCTCCTCCTTGAAGACTGGTGCCAAAAACAAGACGAGCTCGAAAAGGCACTACGCGTGACACAAACAACCATTTTCAGGCATTTTAATGCGTTAGGGTTCATCCAGTAGATAGGAAATTGTGTAGGAAATTCATCCAGTAGATAGAGGTGTCGAAAGGTGATTTTGCATGTCTTAAATGCACCTTGAACGCTACAAAAGAAAGTCGCAAGAAATCGTATGTAAAGCCCGGCCAACCAGGGACATCGTTGTCAAAGCCGAATAGATTTTGGTAGGATTAGAAGGGGCCGATCCACTACTAATTGCTAAAAACAGGTCAGACCATTACGGGACAGCTTTACTGGCAACAATTAATGCGTTTGAAGCAAGCTTTGACAGAAAAACAGCCGGAATATTTGACCAGGCGCGAGTCTATTCACCTGGAGAATATCGGTTGGGAAGTTTTACCTAACCCGCCATATTCACTAGACTTGGCGCCATCCGACTACCATCGTTCGATGCAAAACGCCCTCACAGGAATACGATTTACTTCTGACAATGGTATCAAAAATTGGCTTGATTCGTTATTGGCCTTAAAGGTCGAAATCTTTTTACAATGCAAAATTTATTTGCTACCAGAGAGGTGGGAAAAGTGATTGCAAGCGATTGACAATATTTATAAAAAAATTGAATATTGGGATTAAAGTGCAATTTTCGGATATGAATACTGGAGAAAATGTTAGAAGGTTAGTGTAGTATGGTTAAGGCTGCTACCCGTCTCGTTCACTTAGGCCAATATAGGCCACTTGTGATACCATATAATCTCATTTAACTTGGTGTTAAAAGAGTCCTGTCTCCGTTGAACCATCCAGTGGTTTTAATGAATCAGTCGATTTTTTTTGGATCAGTCTTGGAGATTGGAGCAAGAGAGTGAAAAAGGGGTCGACTGAGGGTATTTAGTCACCTTGTTATGTTAGAAAATAGAAAAAAATTTAGCATGATGATCGCGTAAAAACAAGAATTTTACATGAATTTGGATATTCGCAGAAATCAATTGCGAAATAAATGAAGTGCTCCAGTTCTGCCGTCCAAAACGCTCTAAAACGCTATGACGAACTGAATGTTGAACTGAATCGGACAAAAATAAACCGAAAACTGGCCGAAAATGGATCACAACAAGCCGTTTAGACCGGCAGTTGGTGCGATCGTAATTAAGAAAAAGGAAAAAAACATCTCTAAAAAAAAAGCTAATAAGTTTGTATTTTTGTGACCTAAGTAAGACGTCGAGTAGGTGAAGAATATAACCTTGACTGCTTGGTACCTACCGGGTTGCATGGCTGCATGTTGGATAAATGATTGTCTGCGAAAGGTGGTATGAATACGGTATGAATACGGGTTTTTGGCAATACTATCATGGAAAATATTGTCTACCAACAAGATAACGCGCCTTGCCACAAGTCCGTTGTAGTTATACGTGCAGTTATGCGTGTAGTTAGCCTGCCCAGCCGCTGGACTCAAATCCCATCCAGCATTTGAGAAAAAAATTAAGGCAGGAAGCAATAAGGAAATACAGCACAACATCAAAAGAAGTCGTTATACATGCTTTAAACTAGAATGGGACAACATTGGTGAAGAAACCTGCAAAAACCTAGGTAATGAAAATGAGGGGAGGGGGACCAAGAAAGTATTAATAAGCCCTTATAAATTAGTTGACTCTCCACAAATGATTTCGGTTGGTCATCGAACACTCCTTTCATTAAAAAAAAAAAATGCTCCATTCTTTGAGAAAATTTTGGAAGTACTTCCGACGATATGACTAAGGAAAGAATTTGACCCAATGACATGGTTATGTTAAAATAATGCCTTTTGGGTATAAAAGTAGAAGGGAGGGAATTGAAGGTTTTCCCTTCTACTTTATTTTCTTTTGGAAGCACTTTTATTGCGGGGAGACATCAAAATCATGGTTGATCAGTAATATAGGCCTGATTCTATTCTGCAAGTCGAATGAGTTAAATAACAACATGGAGCTTAAAACTTAAAATTTCAAAACTAGAACCAAAATGAAAATTAATAAACAAATTAGAATTAAAATAAAAATTAAAATTAAACAAGAAACAAGTAATTAAAAATTCAGAATTTAGAAAGAAAATTAATACATATATTTGTAGGTAGTAATCAACAATGTTGATAACAAGAAACTGACAAGGTCATAATTTAAAGATAATGGGAAATTAATTGCAACTTCGAAAGATTTTAAAAGAGAGTAGAAAGAAAATGAGGATAGATAAAAGTTAAGAAAAGTAGTTAAAAATCAAATGGTTGAAGGCTGAAGGTTGGAAACAATCTTAATGTGATTAGGCAAAGAATTCCACAATCTGATTGCACTGACGAAAAACAGTCTGAAGCTCGGGATCAAGAAATTCATACCTCTGCTAGACCTACAGAACTGAAGTTTTTCAAAGAGGTAAAGTGGACAACGCGAGTATATGATCGTATGCAGGAATAGACAATTTCGCGCTTCAAGATAGCGAAATAGGCAACAACCAAGTAATTTTGTACGGAAAAATGATACATGATCAAACTTTTTTAGGCCATAGACATAACGGGCAGCATTATTCAGAGCAATTAGCAACTTGTGAGATGACCATGAATCCAGATTGCTATAGACGACTTCAGAGTACGTAATAAATGACAATAGCAGTTGCACGACTAGTATTCGTCTGGTTTCGACGGGAACAAATTCTGCAGTCATTCTCAGATTTCTTAATAAATAGTAGACTTTACTCACACAAGAGTTTATATGGTCCTCACTGGACAGGGAAGTATTTATACGAAAGCCAAGATTGAAAGCCTTACTAACAGCTTTCAATTCGATATCGTTGAGGAAAATTGAGGGAAGAAAGAGGTTAGCGAGGGGAGTTTTACAAAACCGCAAGACGTATGATTTTTGAGGGTTCAGAGTAAGCATGTTGTCTCTAGCCCATACTGCTATAATATTCAGATCTTCATTTACTCCAACATATAAATCTTCGATTAGCCCTACAGGTCTGGACAAATACAGCTGAAGATCATCAGCATATGCATGCATTGTGACGTTATTACACTTGTTAAAGATGCCATTAATAAGCATAGTAAAAAGTAATGGGCCAAGTACTGAGCCTTGGGGAGCTCCAATGGATGTGTACTCGCTGTGTCCTTCCATCTAAATCACTTTTTATGAAACGAACTGATGTGCCAGAAAATCCAAAATATACCTTGAGTTTCTTGCACAGTATATGATGGTTCACGGTGTCAAACGCTTTAGAAAAGTACAGTAAGCAGAGTAAGGTCAAGTGCCCTTTATCGAAAGGTATTCTAATATCATCCAAGATTTTGACAATAGCACTGGAACAGCTATGCCCCGAACGAAAACCAGACTGAAGATTTGACATTAGGCTGAATATATTAACGTGATTGGAGATCTGCTGCGCCATTAAAGACTCTCAAACTTTTGAGATTGAGGACAAAAAACTTATAGGCCGAAAGTCTGAGGGTTTTGGTGGCATTAGAATTTTTGGTAATTGGTTTAATAGTTGCTGCCTTCCATTTTACAGGGCAACACGAGGTTGTGAAGCTATGATTAATAATGTTCACAAGTGGACGATAACATAAGGAAGTATGATTTTAATAAACTTAATGGATATTCCATCATCACCGGAAGCATTCGACTTAACTTTAGCCAAACAGCGTGCGACATCCAACTCACAAACAGCGTTAAAATTAAACGGAGTGGAAAAATTAGAGGCAGACATATGAAAATTTATCGATTCTGAAGATTCAGCAGAACCCGAGCTCGAAATGAAGTAATCGTTGAGTACATTGGGATCAATTTGGCAATAATCGTTCTTTTTATTAGAAATTTCGATGCATTTTAAATTATTTCATAGCTGTTTTGATCATAGAGAGACTTAACTTGGACATAATAGTACACATGGTACACATAGTACAACATGAACGTGATTATCAAAAAGTTCAGATATTTTGCTAATAGACATTTAATTTTTCATCAACTGAGCTGAAGAATCAACAATCTGTCCAGTTTATTAGAGACAAGTCAACAAACAGTGGAGCATAATCAATGGATTTAAAGTTACGAAAGGAAAAAGTGGTATCAATAGCAGCAGAAGAGAGATCCACGTCCAGTGCACAAAAAATTAAATCATGATCTGAAGCAAATGATAATTGGTCAAACAGTAATACAGAAGATAAATCGGAAACAATTAATAAATCTAGTAGACTTGGACAGGCATTGTTGGCAAACCGAGTTGGAGAAAGTAGATTAACTATATTGAGACCCACTTGCGCCAAATTGCTGATAAAGTCCTTGCAAGAAATATCATTAGCAAGCATATTCAGGTTAAAGTCACCACACAAGACGTAATGCTGAAAATCTGTAGCATAGTTTGAAATTTCTCTTAGTAAAGGTTCTAGACTGCAGTTACGATTAGGATTATACACGCATGAGAGAAAATTTTTAGTTCTGTTGTTATAAGTAAGAAGAAATATTTTTTTTAGTTTTTAACAATTCTTAAAAAAAATAATTTTTAAGAATTACAAAAATTAATTTTTAAGAATTACACTAAGAACTTTATGCTAAGTAATTTCATGAAGCAACAGGTTGCCACAACAACAATGTTCTTTACAGAACAACCACCAATATATACCAATATATATTTGCTAAAAACTAAATATAAACAAAAAATGAAACAATTTATTTTTCATGTAAAAACTGGTACGAGCCCGACCTCAGAAAATAAGACGATGACTTTAAAAAAAAAACTTCGCACGCCTTCTATGGTTTCATACTAAGGAATTGTTGGTGCCAAACAATGGAATCGTGAAAAGAAGTAAACAAAGAGCGCAACAACAAGTCTTTGCAGAATTAATGTAGTAAATTTTTTGAACCTTTGCTTTGTGCTAAGAAGTAGAAAAACATTGCTTTTTAAATTGGAAAGCTCACAACTGCAATTCCGCTTTGGTTTTAGCAGAAGGTGTGCTTATAAGATTTTCTAAGTTAATGGACTGCATGAGCCACAGGGATGATATTTGGGGGCTTTTAGGGCTTTTTTGGGCCCTTTTTCATTTCAAAAGCCCCGAGGCCCTTCTTATTCATTTTACGCCCTTTTGGAAAATTCTACCGAAAAAAAATCTGAATTTTTTAAAAGAAAAGTTTATTGGTTAATGTATATGATTTCATTATGCCAAAGAAAAATCGCCGAAAAAATAAAATGAAAATCCCCCAAACGAAAAGAATACAAAATTTTTACACAATAAAAACGAAAAAATGTTCAAAATTTTTTGGATAAATGTTCCAAAATGCAATTCAGCGGCGTTGTTGTGCTTGACAAAAATAAAATGAAACAACCAATATCCGCCGTCACGAAGGGTATAATTTTTCGCGTATAATTTCCGTGATCAAGATTCAATATAAGAATATCAAAGTATAAAAGAACAGATTCGAGTAGTAAATTAATATTCCCTTGAAAAAATATCTGCAAAGATTTCATTAATTTTATTTGTTTTTTGATGTAATTCATAAACAAGGGGTCATGAACATTATGTACGGATAAGGTTCAAATGGTATTTTTTTATGATAAAATCATTTGCTCTTTTAACCGTTGTGTCGATCGTAGAGCCCACGGGTACATTTGCAACTTTAATTTTCCTGTATCTTCCAAACGGTTAGTCCGATTGACCTGAAATTTCATGATATCCTCAACCATACACTTTTGCATCATGTGGAAAAGTTTCATCAAGATTGGAGCAGCAGTTCAGTCGATACAGCCCAAATTCAAGTTAGTGGAATGGCGTCGACTGCTGATGTACCCGGGTACTTGTATGAAAATTCATACAAATATATAGAAATAAATGGCAAAGTTCACTTTATATTGCTATATCTTCCAAGCGGCTGGTCCAATCTTGATGAAACTTCGTATCATAGCTTGGAAATATGTAATTGATATTGGTGTGAAATTTCAGGTCAATTGGAAAATACCGTTTGGAAAATATAACCCAGTTACTAGAAAATGACCTAGCGTCAACAGCTGATGTTCTATGAAAATTCATACAAATATATAGAAATAAATGGAAATATTTAGTTTATTTTATGGAAATTTGTTTATTTATTTATAGAAAATCATTATAATGAAAGTAAAAAATATATTTTATGAATTTTAGCAGCATCTGAGGCATTGTGGATGATCCTTCGAGTGCTCTGCGCACACAGGCTTATTACAAATTGCACCATCCATTTTATTTTCACTTTTTATATATTTGCCGCACAAAATAAATTTTTAGGTCTTTACACTTCAAAAATCGCACATAAACTGACTTATGCATACAAAACTACTCAAAACGAAACCTGCGCAAAAAATCATGTTTCTGCCTGCAAAACTGGTTGTGCAAGGGTAGGTAGGCAAGATATTCCCAAATACCCTTTTGTTCCTGTTAGTAGACGTGTTTTCCTACACATTCCAAAAAAAAAATGTTTACATTGAACAAATATTTTATGAGTTATAATTATTCTGCGCAGGTACTAAAAATAGCACTATGAGCAAGAGGGGTTGATTTTCAGTTCAAATATAACGGAATTTTGCGAATGAAAATTCAATGTTAATTATTTTTCTTGGTAAAAAGGGATCAAATTACAAGGATTAAAAAAGAATTTGGAAATTGTTAAATTTTTATGGATTTTGGCAATTCCCATTTTTGGTAAAAATGGATTATTTAGGTACCAAATTTTTTTTTTCCCAAATTATGATAAAAGTTTTGTTAACTAGACAATATTTCCAATAAATAAAAAAAAAAAAAACCAGAAAATTACAAGAATCCAGGTAGTAGTTAATATTTGTATATCAAAAGCAACTATCTGCCATACAAAACGTATGAAGTACCCGGGTACATCTACTGTCGATGTGGATAAAACCCAACAGCTGTTGACACAACGGTTAAGGAATAATGTTTTTTACCTTCCGTACAAGGGCGAACCATTTTATCGTAACGAATTTGATATTTCTCAACTTTTCGGTAAACAAAAATTCTGGCGTTTTTTTTTTTTTAATTTGGCAAAAATGCCCGATTTTTTTTCGGTCCTAAATTCCAAGCATATTTTTCGTACCTTTTCCTTTTCAAGTATTTGCAAAAAAGATCATAATTTTATTGGTACAAATACCCGAAAAAATGTCATTATCGGTAAAAATTTCGGTCATTGTTTTTCGAAGAATCAAGCCCGATTTTGTATGGAAAATTTCGGGTTTTTTGTAATTGTTTTTCGTTTGTAATTTCTGGAAGCTATCTTTGATTTATTTCGTAAATAGAAATATCTGGAGAAAGAAAAAAATTATCTTTAAGTGATCATGAAAATGTAAGACAACCGCGGGGGAGTGAGGTGACGGATAGTCCTCGACCGATTTTAGTTAATTATTTGAAATTTTAAAAAAAAATGATGATCGAGTGATAAAAATAAAAAAGAGCTATAATTACCATTTCACTAGTAGTCAATGTGAAGTATCAGTTAAAAACAAAAAGCGAAATTGCATCCAAAAAAGTTGGTGATTTTTGTATAAAAAAAAACCCTCAGCAAAAAGCGAAATTTCATTAAAAAATGTGCAAAATTGTCCAATTTTTTCGGTGATTTTTCTTTTGAATTTCCCATTCATTTTTTATTTCATTCACCCCAATTTTTGGTAAAAATGTTAGGTGATTTTTCATATCATTTTTTATGTAAATTTTTATTGTTTGTATTTTTTGTAAAGGCGATATTTCCTATCGGCTTTAAAAATGTTCTCAGTAAAACAAGTTTTGTTATATACAGTCATTGTCCCATTAAGAGCATACTTTTTAGTAATTTCAACAAGTTTAGTTTATTTCCCTAGTTGAGTTTAGATGAAAAGAGTGATCCCTAGTCCTGCTTCATTAATTAGACTTCTTGCAAGACTTAACAGAGAGTCTGCATTAAATTGCTTATTCATTTCTGACATTCTACGACTATTTCAAGATGGAAATATCTGGTGTGTGGTTTTTGTGGAAAAGCTTTACAATTTTTATTTATCAAATTTAGGATTGACTTATCAGAATAAGGTTTTTGTTAAAAATTTTCATGTAGAAACACTTTATCTATAGATTATTTTTGGCGTCTTTTTAACTTTTACAAACAAAGCGTGAAATAAAATCTTTTTGAAAGAAAAACCTTAAACTATATCACTTTCACCTAAATTTTTTGATTTAAGATGGAAGTGATTTCATTTAATCATTTAAATTACAGTTCCAAATGAGTCATTATCATCATCATCATCATGCGTGGAGCGTGCATTTCCTGCCTTAAAATTAGTTAAAATTAGTAAAACTTTGGTTCAGTCGTAACCTTAGATCCACAGTTTGCTTTTAATTTTGCCTTAAAAAATAAAAATCAAAACTTACCAGTTATTTAGAGCTCAAAAAAATTTCGGTTAGATTTTGCTTTTTATTTTTGCCTTAACAAATAAAAAGCAGATATAAGTATTTGCTCAAAATTTTAAAAGTCAAAATATAATTATTATTGTTTGCTTTTTATTATAAAATGCATAATTGGTACCTATTAATGTTAAGCCGTATTAATGTCAGATTGGCCCTATTTTTATATGAATTTTGGCCCTTTTGCAGTAAAGCCAATATCATCCCTGATGAGCCACAGAAGATTACTGATGAGTTGTTGTAGCGACCAACGAAACAGCTGTCTAGTCTGCTGGTGGTTGTTCTGTAAAGAACATTGTTGTTGTGGCAACCTGTTGCTACATGAAATTACTTGGCATAAAGCTTTCGAGTGTAATTCTTAAAAATTGATTTTTTCTAAGAATTGCTAAAAACTAAATATAAATTAAAAAATGCCACAATTTATTTTTCAAGATATATTTTTTATCGAAATCAACTTTTCTCACAACTCAAGTAGCAGCCCTCATACCAAAAACGTTCTTGATGAAAGCTCCTAAGACATCTAAGAAAGAAATATGTTCAGTTGAATATTAGGCGTAGCCTAATACGCTTTTTAAATCAATATTTAGATATTGAAATTGTTTCTTACAGATCGATTTTGTCGCGGTAACGTTAATCTTATTACCGAAGAAACTCACCTTTTGGTAACATTTACATCCTTTTGGTATTCTACAAGCAAGCGTTACCAGTGAATATTGTTACCATCTCCTTAGGTGGTAACAAGCAAAACAGCCAGTTGCTAGGAAAGAGTGTTATTTGTTCTTAAACGAGCTTACGGCGTCTGAAAGCGTTACCGAGTGTACAGAATACCGAATACTAAGACCGGTAACAAATTTCGGTAACAAGATTACTATTACCGGTAACGCGCAGAATAGATCTGTTATTGGCATATTAGCTTGTGAGTTTTTGGTATAGGTCCAATTTTGTTCAATTATGCAACGATTTACTTTTCAATATTTTGTGACTGAGTTGAGAAGATGCAATGGGGAAATTTATTACTGCTGAAGAAACCTTACTCGGTTCTCTATGCACATTGGAGCAGTGAGCACAGGGCACAGAATGCAGTTTGAATGGTTAAGGGGCAAAAAGAGAATATAAAGGTTTTATATGAAGATTTATTTCAATTGTGATCGAAAAAAAATTGCTATTTGAAGCACTTTTTGTGCGAATTTATGAAAAAAATGTGATTTTTAAAGCACTTTTTGTGCGAAAATATGAAAATTATATAGAAAAATGTTGTCTTTAAATTTGGTAAATGTAAAATAACAACAAAAATTGTCTTATTTTTTTAAAGATTAATTGTAAATTAAAGGCTCAATACAAAATTTTGGCACATATCAAAAACAGAACACACAGAAAAATTGGTAAATTTAGCACCAAACTATTGCCCAACCATAATTGTATAGCCTCAAATAAACAACATATGTAAAATTTAATTTGTAACAAAAACCGAGTTGAAAACAAATACTACGTTTGTATGAATTCAATTAAAATCAATTAAATTTTCATATTGAGCCTAACCAAATCCATAAAATAACAAAGCTTAAAATTATTATGCAGCTACAACAACAAAGGATTCCTGCAATAATAAACCGCATATTAAATGCTTAAATCTAGGATAAATAATAAACTAATAATAAATAATAATTTTCATTCAATTTTTAAATGTTGAAAGTAAATTTAATTAAATAAATTAAGCAATTAAAATTTATACATTCAAACAAATACAGGCTAATTAGTTTTAAATAAAATGTGTGCTATAATAATAAAAAAAAGAAAAAAATAAAATTGCATTTAGGGAAATGCCAATTAAAGACGTAACCGCAAACATGAAGTTTGTATGAGGATGTCAACATATTTTTGGGCTTTAAAAAAAGAATAGTTTATAATGAAAAGATTTAATTTAATTTATATGAAACTCTATCAAAACTTGAAATAATGGAAAATAATGAGATAGAGAAGAAAATAATTTCAATTGCGGTGCAAATTTCGACATATCTGATGTGCGAAAAAAATTAATTTAAAATTTAGCCTAAAAATGTGCAGCAATAAATAACGCATAAAGCCTAAGGAAATATGTTCAAATAAATGGCATAATTTCTGGTGCTGTATTAGAGGTCAGCTTTTTGCACTGTTGACTTTATTGAGTGCGGAACTGAGAGCCACAAATTTAGGCTTAAAACTTATCTCTAGTTAAGCTTTTAAAACTTAGAATTTACATAATTAAAGTTGTGCAAAAGTTTTAACAATAACAATAATAACAATAAATATAGAGCTGTATTAGCTTTATACTTTTAGGAGCTTTTAAGCTTTTACGTTTAAACGTACATTCATTTGCAGCAGTAAAGTTTATTAGTTAAGATTCATGCAATCTATAAGAATTTCGATAAAATTGTGTTGCATACTTTCGGGCAAAATTTTAAAAAATAATTCTCAATTTGCCATAGCTTGTAATTTCTTGTTAAATATTTTGATTAAAAATCGATAAATGCATGGATCGGAAATTTTTGAAGTCTCAGCTTCATCAAAACAACCAACTTTTGTCAGGGCTACAAAACATCTATTCTGTTTTACGAGTACTCATCATTGCAAAGCTTTCGCTTGATCAAACGACAACAACAAATACTAAAACGAGGTTAACACACTCGCCTCTTAGCACATTGGCCACGCCCCTTGATACATTGCTCCGTCACGCCACATATCAACACTATTGCCACAGCAACAACAACAACAAGAACAACAGCAGTGGCAACTAGAATATGTCAGCACACACAAACACTCACACACACACTGACACACTCACACACACACACACACACACACTCAGAGCAACATATACATTTTTGCAATTTTGTTAAACAAGATTTATGCTTCCCTAACATTTCATTACATAGCAACTTGTTCTGTTTTGTGGTGTTTTCAGTGTTTTTTTTTGTTTTTTGCTATTTTTTGCTAGAATTTTTCCTAACTTGTGCTGCCTAGTGCCTACAAGTATGCAATAAAAATTCAACATTACTATTGCCAACATTTCCTAAACAACATCAGTGGAAGGAATAGCAACAGCAACAATGAACAAAAAAAATTACACACACACACATTATTTGAACGCTTCACTCACTATTTAACAGCAAACTGTTGGCAACCAGCACAAGCACACCCCCTACTCCTCATTTCCTCTTATTTCCTCTACGAGCCTACTGCTCGGCTCGGCTCATCAATTGTGGCACCTATTGTTGTTGTTCTCGCTGCTGCAAGTTTTTACGCTTGACGTTCGTCTTGTTAGCTACGATTTTGATACGCCTGGCAGACAGTTACATCCGTTTGAGGTCCTTCCATCTAATTACCGCTTGTTTAGCCGGCAAGTTGTTAGGTGAGATTGGAGAGGGAGAGGCAGTAACGCGTTGAGCTTACAGTTGCATGCTTATCTAAGAATTTAAAGCTTTTAATATTTGTTCCTCGTTTATTAGCATTTATGTTGATTTGCTGTGAATTCAACTGACAGTTTAAAAAGTGTTGCCTAAGTTTAGGGGTTTTAATATAAATTCTTTAGTTGTTATGACAGTTCTGTATAAACTCTGCATAAATATGTATAAATTGTTCGGTTATGACAGTAAATTGAAATTGAATTTTTTTTTTTTTTTAATTAAAATCACAACTTCCAAAAATAGGCCATATTTCTATATTAATATTGAAATTTTTAAATTAAATAATTTGACGATTAAAGCTAATAAAAACTCTTGATGAGAATATAAAAAGTTCCGGATTTTTTATTTCTTTTCTATGTAGTAAAATCTGATAAGTGCAACAATTTGATTTGATTCTTTCGAAATATTTTCATTTGATAAGCAAGCACCTAAAAGTATGCGACATTTATTTTGCCTATTTTGTGTTTTTTAAAAGAAAGTATGACGATTTATTGGTCGCAGATCTTTTGGGTTTCGTGTGAGCTTTTACACCCGCCGTGGGTATAATGTCGACAAAGTTTAGGAATGTGATTCAGGTATAGGCAGCTGTGTTAGATCATCATAAGCCTATAAGTCAATGGCTTATGATGTCATAAGTTTTTGAATTTCATTGGGGACTATGCCGTCTGGTTCTGGTGACCTAAACAGTTGGAAGCTTTCAATTGCTCACTTAAGCTGCGACAGTGAATGTATTTCTACGGAGTTGTTGACAGGGGGTATATGTATCTTTAAAGTTGCAACATTGCTTATCTCTGCACAACCAGGAAAGTGAGTTTAGGTTTCTATTAAAATATTGAGAGATTCCTCACTGTGGGTGTGGTCCACGTTGCGTCTTCTGTTTTCAAGAGGCTCGGGCTTGAAGGGCTTACTGCTAGAATTTTCATAAGCCTTGACGTCTCGGAGGATTGTGATATTTTTTCATAGCAGATCCGCCAGGATTGTTTTGTGATTTTCGCAATTCTTTTTTATAATATTTTAGAGTCACTTTGTAGTTAGTTCACGCATCGGTGGATGCCACCGGATCTTAATTTCTGCTCTTATTTCGGAGCTCTTCATGTTCGGACTTCTATCAAATCATTTTGTTACGTTACAATGCGCCGCACAGTGGTTTCTTACCCATACAAAGTTTGGTAAACAATTAAAGGAATAATCGTAGATCGATGAAATTTGGTACATAAGTTGTAATTACCTCTATTAGAAGTTATTAATAATTCTTTTTATTCTGCCCTCAACCACGCCTACCTCCCATATAACACGAAATTTTTTTTTTTGTATTGAAGTTATATCAAAACAATCCAATAAACATTGTGGCGAGGGGTGATTCGTTAACGAATCGCTTGTGAATCGTTTTTTTCAAGTTTTCGAATAGTTTCATACCGACTTCATCAGAGGTTGATCAAGAAAGCACCGATTGAAGAAAGCACCGATTGAAATCATGACTTTCCTTAACTCCATTTAAGATGTTTTGCAACAAAAAACAATTTTTTCCGACTTTTCGATATACACATTTTTTTAAGAAAAGTATTTTTTATTAACTTTCTATTGTTAATACGTCACTTAAGCGAATACTTGTTTTTTAAATTTTGTGTTATTTTTTTAATTTTAGGTAAAAAAAAGACTTAAATATAAATTTTCATATATTTTTATATGAATAAAATTTTGTGAAATATTTTTTCTTCTGTTACGTTATTTCGTGCTTATTCTTTATATATATAATTTCCACTTATAATTTGTTCAAGATTTTCATATGAATAAGTTCTCGTTAACAAATGGCTTTTTGTTGTTTTGACGACTCGTTAACAAATTGCTTTTTATAGTTTTGGTGACTCGTTAACGATTGCTTTTTATAGTTTTTGCTTTTTTCAGTTTTAGAGACTCGTTAACGAATTGCTTTTTCACAGTTTTGGTGACTCGTTAACGAATGGCTTTTTTCGGTTTTGACGAATGTATAACGAAGCCAAAAAAATGCTTGTCAAAAACTGATAAAAAAAATAATTTCGAACTTTAGAAAAGCCAAATCTTTAAAAATATACCTAAATAACAAAAAAAAAAATTTTTTTTTTAACAAAGTTGGGGTTCGAACCCATGTCCGCGAATGCATCTGAAATAGCCGAGTGGGTAAGGTGCCGGACAAGTATTAGTAGTAGTGGTAAGCTTGAAACAATTTTTTTTTTTTTTTTTTATTTTTTATATGATTTATATGATTCGTTATCGAAATGCTTATTTTAGTTTTGGAAACTCGTTAAAGAATTGCTTTTTATAGTTTTGGCGACTCGTTCTCGGATTGCTTTTTATAGTTTTGGCGAGTCGTTAACGAATTGCTTTATTCGGTTTTGACGATTCATTAACGAAGGAGGAATTTCTCCTGCTCGCGATATTATAAATGGATCGCTACTGATCCATGAATTATAATGGAACTTCCTCAAGAATCTGAAATATATATGTAGATTAAAAGAAACAAATTTTGCCACGCCTACCTCCCATGCTTTTGATACGATATTTGCATACCACTAAGAAGGAGTGGTCGTATACCAATAAAATGTAGTACCTAAGATGAAACGGACTATATAATTTTGCAAATCCGCCTACAACCACGCCTGCCTCCCATATAACACAAAAATTTAAAACACAATAATTTCTTTTGTATTGCAGTTTAATTAAAACAACTAACTGAAGAAATTGAAATATATGTCAACAATTTTAAAAAATCACACGCTCACCGCCCACTATCTCCTTAAGTTCCCAAAATTTTTATCTACTTTTACCAGATTGAATACAAACCTTAAGTTGCAAAAAAACGTGTTATTTTATTTTGAGGTTCATCTAGAAAAAAGTTTATTTAAAAGTAACAACAATAAACAATAATTAATACAAAAAATGTAACTGTTCCGAGTGGGTTTCGAGCCCAGGACTATCCGATCTTGAAGCTAGAGCACATCATTGAGCTAACCAGGCGATGAAAAATTCTTAAGTCCCCAAGCATGTTAAGTTTTTTTGTGTTTTGTTATTATTATTTTTATTTTTTTTTAATAACTTACATTTGACATTGTCTTGTTTGCTGTTTTAAAATCCACTCGATAATAATTTATTTAACACAAGAAATTTATTGAATATAAATCGCAATTTTACTTATGGCTTAGCTACGTTTCATTTCTTAATAGAAACCATTAAAATAACAAAATAATTAAACCCTAAAAGTATGCACCGAGGCTGGTTTAGTTTTCATTGGGCAGTAGTAATGTGGCGGGACCCAAACCCTGCGCACATTCCATGTTTAAGGTCTATGGATCGACCCGCCGCTCAAATTAGCCGTCAAACTGACGGATGCCAGTTTGCCGTTGCCCAGGGAACACCACTTGGAGGTTTGAGTCGACTTGAGACGATTTCGACATGGATAATGCTGGCCTCGCCAGGTTGAGGCGGTCAGACACGTTGCCATGTGAAGGTTCGCCCCCTGTTCCCCGATTACAAAGCCGATTACAAAAACACTGATTGGACCTTATCAGTGTGGCTTTCGACCTGGTAAGTCCACCATAGACCAGATTTTCACGCTACGACAAATCCTGGAGAAAACCCACGAAAATCAAATTGACACACACCATCTCTTTGTCGATTTTAAAGCTGCGTTCGATAGCCCGAGAAGGGATTGCCTATACGCAATAATGTCTGAGTTCGGTATACCTGCAAAGTTGATTAGACTTTGCAGAATGACGTTGAGCAACACACGCAGCTCCGTCAAGGTAGGAAATGACCTCTCCGAAACCTTCAATACCGAAAGAGGTTTCAGGCAAGGCGATCCACTGTCTTGCGATCTCTTCAACATCATCATGGAGGGGATCGTACGAAAGGCCGGTGTGCATCGTAATGGCACCATTTTCTATAAAGGTGTCCAGCTCCTTGCGTACGCTGATGATATTGATATTGTTGGCAGAACCAAGAGAGATGTTACCGCTGCTTTCGCCGCTATCGAAAAGGAATCAGCAAAAGTGGGTTTGACGATAAATGAGGGTAAAACAAAGTATATGCTGTCTACAAACAAGGGAGCGCGGCGTTTAGACTCCCACGTTTCATCCGGCAGCTATAACTTTGAAGTAGTCAAGGAGTTCGTTTACCTTGGCACCGCCATTAACACTAACAACGAAATCAGCCTGGAGATAAAGCGAAGAACAATAATTGCTAATAGGTGCTACTACGGGCTCAGTAAGCAACTATGTTCCAGAGCCCTCTCTCGATCGACAAAACTAACACTCTACAAGACGCTCGTTCTACCTGTGCTGCTTTATGGCGCTGAGGCATGGGTAGTTTCGCAAACTGACGCAGCCGCTCTGGGGGTGTTCGAGAGAAAAGTTCTTCGCAAAATCTTCGGTCCTGTTCGAGTCGGCGATGACTATCGCATCCGAATGAACCACGAGCTGTATGAGCTCTACGGAGACATTGACGTAGTTCGGCGTATAACTGTGCAGCGACTACGCTGGCTGGGTCATGTCCATCGTATGGACGACGAAGCTCCAGCGAAAAAGGTGCTCGAGGCGAGGGTCGCTGGTCAACGACGACGAGGGAGACCATGCCTCCGATGGATGGACCAGGCTGAGGAAGCCCTAACCGCGCTTGGTGTATCCGATTGGAGAAGGCGCGCGCAAAGCAGAGGCGCCTGGCGAGAGCTGATGAGGTCGGTCGAAATCCGGACACGGGTTGTCACGGCCATCTAAGTAAGTAAGTAAGTAAAAGTATGCACCATTTTTTTTTTTGCATATAACATTGCTTATTTATATTGAAATCCTTTTGATCTATGCCCGAATTTTTAAAAACTTTGTTCGGCGGCCGCAAAGATGTACCAACTTTATTTACATATATTTAAAGAGAAAATTCTCAGATTTCATAATATCAAAATGAGACAACCGAGGAAGAACGAGCTTAAGTTATATTTTCCATAGAAAATAGAAAAAAAATTTTATGGACTAATTTTGATTACCTGATAACTTTAAAAATATTCATGTAATCTACAAATTTTTTTCGTTAGAATAATGAGAATAAAGTATACTTTTATAAAAAGTTATAATAATTTGCTAGCAACAAATTTTTCTTTACTCAAATACACTGAAAGTTGCATGAAAATTTAAGCAATTTTTTTGCTTATATGCGCCAATGAATTTGATTAATTTTTTCTAATAAAAAAAAAAAAATAAAATTTTAAGGATAGCATTTATAGATATTTCATAAATAAACATTTCTTTTTAAGCCTGCATGACCACATTTTAAAAAAAGAGTGGTCGGAAAATTGATTTTTTTTCCGTCAAAATACCACTGTGCGCCGTCTCACACCACAAAACTAGTGAGAGACATCTTGAAATCGCTTGAATGGGACAACCTTTTGCACCCGCCGTACTCCTGAGATTTGGCGCCACCTAATTATCACCTCTTCACATCAATGGGACACGCTCTCGCAAGGCAACACTTCAGCGATTTCGAGGAAATTGAGAAATGGCTCGAAAGACGATAAGTTTTTTTGGCATGCTATTTATAAACTACCTGAAAGATGGACGAAATGTGTAGAAAACGATGTCCAACATTTTAAATAAAAAAGTAGGCAGTGGGGGACTGCCGACTGAAGTGAAAACTTAAAGCTATGAAAAAACATAGCTGTTATGAATTTTCGAAGTAGCTAGAGTCGGCAAATCAGACGCGTTTTACTCTTCATTAATTTATGCTTTATTGAATGTATAAACTGCTATTTTTTAATGTTTATATATAATATATATGTGACACAATTACTTTGGTTCGGTAACCGGTAGTTAGCTCGGTAATCGGTTGGTAATCACTTCGGTAAATGGTTGGTAATCGCTTCAGTAAATGGTAATCGGTTGGTAATTGTTTCGGTAATGGGTTGGTAATGGCTTCGGTAATCGGTCGCTAATTGCTTCGGTAGTTGGTAATCAGTTGGTTATCGCTTCTATAATCGGTTGGTAATCGCTTCGGTAATAGGTAATCGGTTGGCAATTGCTTCGGTAATCGGTAAAGGGTTGGTAATCGCTTTGGTAATCTGTAATCGGTTGGTAATCGCTTCGGTAATAGGTAATCGGTTGATTATTGCTTCAGTAATCGGTAATGGGTTGGTAGCCGCTTCGTTAATTGGCAATGGTTGGTAATCGATTCGGTAATCGTTTATCGGTTGGTAATGAGGTCGGTAATCGGTTGGTAATAGGTTCTGTAATCGGTTGCTAATCAATTCGGTAGTTGATAATCAGTTGGTTATCGCTTCGATAATCGGTTGGTAATCGCTTCGGTAATAGGTAATCGGTTGGTAATTGCTACGGTAATCGGTAAAGGGTTGGTAATCGCGTTGGATATAGCGTCAGTAATCGGTTGGTTATCGCTTCGGTAACAGGTTGGTAAGCGGTTGGTAATTGCTTCGGTAATCGGTAAACGGTTATTAATCGCTTTGGTAATCTGTAATCGATGGTTATTGCGTCGGTAATCGGTTGGTAATCGCTTCGGTAATAGGTAATCGGTTGATTATTGCTTCAGTAATCGGTAATGGGTTGGTAGCCACTTCGGTAATTGGTAATCGATTCGGTAATCGTTTATCGGTTGGTAATGGGATCGGTTATCGGTTGGTAATCGCTTCGTCAATCGGTAATTGGTTCTGTAATCGGTTGGTAATCGCTTCGGTAGTTGGTTCGGTAATCGGTTGGTAATCGCTTCTGTACTCAGTAATTGGTTCGGTAATTGGTTGTTAATCGCTTCGGTAATTGGCTCGGCAACAGGTTGGTAATCGCCTCTGAAATCGGTAATAGGTTCGGTAGTTGGTTGGTAATCGCTTAGGTAATCAGCCTGTTAATCGGTTCGGTAATCACTTCGGTCTTCGGCTTGGTCGATGCTAGGTTATCCCTCACAAGGAATGATGTACAGAAATAATTTCTGTTACGCTTACAGCGTGATGATATCGCTAACAGAGTGATGTATGTTTTTACCAAAAAAAAAAAAGGAAAAATCTTATGTATACACCTTTTCATATGCAAAAATTTCAACGGTTACCTCTGCGTCAAGGAGTTAATTGTTTTTTGTTTTAATTTCACAAAAGCAAATAAATTTGATTTAATTAATTATTCGTATAAAATATGAAGATTCATTTTTAACATTGTTCATTTAACTAATTTTGGCACGTTACAGGCTCAATGTTGAGTTAAATCGACCTCTTCTACCTGTAAAGTGAGACATTACAGGTAAAAAGAAGTATTTTTTCGACTTTAGAAACATCTTATTAACTTAAATACAACATTTCACATCTTTTTTTAATATTATGTTAATTATTTCTCACACGGAGAGGGTTAAAAAAAAATGTTCGCCTTTTCCTAGGTTTCATATAGAAGCTACATTTTTCGTTGCATACTTTCAGCACTGTACTTAAATTATAGCTACTAACTTGTTTAGTTTTATTAACATAAATGACTTAAATTGCACTTTAAACTCAACTTTGCTACTAAGTTATGGTAAAAGTATGCAATCATTTTTTTACTTTTATTTGCAAATTATTGCATAGCATAAATTCAGGCTTGCTTTATTTCTTTTATTGCGCGTTTTTGAAGCTTTACATTTCAACACAAGCAATAATTCTTCACACACAAATCCTTTCAACATTTGCTCGTCTGCATAATTTCGCCATTTTTAATGATTGTTGATTGTTTTCAAGCGGAAGTACAAACACACAAGTACACACGACACATACACAACTTCACGCTGCTCCACGCTGCTGCATATATTTTTAAGCAGAGTATAATAAAATCAGAGTAAAGAAAAGAATTACTAGCTTTCAACACGAATGCAAATAATGCTGAGCGAATCACAGTCAAACAATCAGTAATGAAAGAAAGAGCACCGGAAATGCAAAGGCATTCTTATGTATTTCCGTTGCAAAAAACATGGGCGCGGGTGTAAGTAGCGGTATTTATAATTTGCAAAATTAAATCAAGCTGGAAGTAAACAGTAGTTGTAGTAGGCTAAAAAGGTAGCTATACAATTTTTTTGCATACTTTAAGGCAGCGTTTTATTTATTATTTAGTTGGTAAAAATTTGTGTTAAGCAAAGCTTTTTGCAAAGGTGTTCCAGCGTTTGGTAGACTCGCAGCGACAGCTTCTTAGTTACTTTTAATTATTCGCTTCCAGCTGTTTTTGGCTTAATTTTGCATGCTGCTTAATGCCAAAAACAAGAATAAGAACAAAAAAAAATTGATAATAACAATAACCCAAAATAACATTGAATTTCTATTGTTTTACTTTGGCCTTTTTGTTGATTTATTTCATTTATTTATTTTTTTTTTTTTACTATCTTTGCGTTATTTTTATTAACTAAGAAAAGTTTGCCCACATAAAGCAGCGTTTTTTTGTTTTTCTGTTTTTTTTTTTTTTTGTCTTTTCTGTTATTCTTTTCGTTGCGCGCACAGTTATTAGAAAACTTTTTGAATAAATGTTGTTTGAAATATGAACTCTACGAAAGTTTTATTGCATAATTTTTTTTTTCCCGTGTTTCGTTGCGTTATTTTTCGTGTGTTTAAAAGAGGAAAAATTTTTATAAAACATAACACAAGAGAAAACGAAAAGTTATTTGAAATTGAAATTGCGGCAAGCTTTATTTCTTTTTGCAACAAGCGCAAAACCGAAGATTACACAAGTTTATTAAAACTTCAAGTTTTGCTCTCAATAAGAGAATCAAACTCAAAAAAACACGGCATGACTTTAGGCGTTCATTTGTATGAGGCAAAAAGTTTTATGTGCTCTATAATAAAAAGTTTGTTGAGTTGTTAAAGTCTTGTTGTGTGGCTTATTAAAAAGATTGTAACATAAATGTAGCCCACTTTTAGGCTGATGAAGTACATACTTGTTAGTGATATGGTTTTAACATTCGTCAGTTATAATTTCTGTTAAAATACAGAAAAATAAAAATTAATTATATCAACATATAAACCCAAAATTAGAAAAACCTGAAGAATAAAGTTTCATAACCAAGCCTTCATTCTTTACTCAGCCATGCTTTTGAATTTTTGTAATCGATACATGTTTTAAAATTGCCAGTTCTTTTCAATTAATCGATATAAAAAAATTTCGAAATTTATAATTGAATTTTTCGATAGTTTTTTTATGCGTGTCAGAATTTGTTTTTTTCTTTCGGTTTGTTGGTTAATACTTCCAATCGACCAGGTTTATTTTTTGGCCAATGTTCTGAAATTTCTGGCGCAAATCATAGCTTTATACCAATCGTAATCGAAAGAGTACCGGTAAAAATTTTTATTAGCTGAATTAGCTGTCTCTAACATTAAGTGACTGAAGGTAAGTGTTGGTCTCTTAAACCACCGCATAGTAAATTAACGATTACTCTTAATGAGAGAAGTTAGTTAATCAATAACATTAGAGTGTCATCCTAAAGTAATTAGACCTTAATACTTTTTAATCCCTCAAATAGCCCCTTCAATATGATTATTTCTAATAATTTTTTTCTTCACTTTTTTCTTCATTTTTATAGGCTTTAACATTTTAAACTATTTTTTTAAGTTTCCTTCCCCCGAAAAGATAGCCTCAGCCTCAATTGTACCTTCTCCACTAGCCTGAAAATGATAACTAATCTATTCTCAACTTTCGACCCTTCTTCAAGAATCTTTAGATTTTCTCTTAATTGGCTAAGAACACTTATTGGATTTTTAATGATCCCTCTGCCTTTCTGAAGGATCCCCTCTCGCTGTCAATTACTGTGACTTAACTTATTAAACGTTCTTCACAACGAATTTAAGACACTCCTGGGCCCTAAAATCAAGGGAGGATCTCTTATTTTTTCTTCTATCGTATCACTGGCCCTATTTAATAATGCTATAGGCCTATTTCCATATATTTTCACAGGAACAAGTCATTTATCCTTAACCCTTTCCTTATCCTTACCCCTATGGCTCTCGTTTATGCTTTATGGGTGAATTAACCACTCTCAACATATGTTTGCTCATTTAGTGCCCCAAGGAACACCTCCTGCTCTAATGGCTTTTATAGTGTGCATTGAAACGGTTAGAAATATCATTCGTCCCGGAACTCTTGCTGTCCGGTTAACGGCAAACATAATTGCTGGTCATCTTCTTCTTACCCTGCTGGGAAACACGGGCAGAAATATTCCTCTGATCCTTGTTTACTTAGTAATTGTTGTTCAACTCGCCCTTTTAGTCTTAGAAGTAGCGGTTGCTGCTATTCAAGCCTATGTATTCGCAGTCTTAGGGGCTCTATACTCTAAAGAAGTTTCATAATGACAGTACATTCTAACCACCCCTTCCATTTAGTTGATTATAGCCCATGACCTCTCACTGGGGCCATCGGAACATTAACAATAGTTTCAGGCCTAGTAAAATGATTCCATCTCTACGATATGTCCCTTTTTATCGTTGGAAGAATTATTACAACCCTAACTGTTATTCAATGATGCCGAGATGTTGCACGAGAAGCCACATTTCAGGGCCTTCACACCTCCCCTGTTGTATTAAGGCATACGATGAGGAATAATTTTATTTATTATCTCTGAGGTCTTGTTTTTTGTGTCCTTCTTTTGGGCTTTTTTTCATAGAAGCCTATCCCCTTCGGTAGAAATTGGGGCAATATGGCCGCCTATAGGAATTATCGCCTTTAATCCTTTTCAGATTCCTCTTTTAAACACAATCATTCTTTTGTCTTCCGGGGTTACTATCACTTGGGCGCATCATTCTATTATCGAAAAAAACCATTCACAAGCCGTCCAGGGACTTTTATTGACTATTATTTTAGGAGTTTACTTTTCAGTCCTCCAGGGATATGAGTATTACGAAGCCCTTTTTACTATTGCTGACTCAGTTTATATATCTACATTTTTTATGGCTACAGGATTTCATGGGTTCCATGTATTAGTGGGGTCTACTTTTCTTGTAGTCTGTTTATACCGCCTTATAAGAAATCACCCTCCCATCACTTCGGCTTTGAAGCTGCTGCATGATACTGACACTTTGTTGATATTGTGTCTTTGCGATAATTTTTTGATTAATTTTTTTAATAAATAATGTGTTCAATGAATAATTTTTTTAGATAGATTTTTTAGACATGGTTTTAAGCATTTATCGATTTAAAAATAATCGATTATTTTCCCCTTTTATTAGAAGCTTCAATTTGTTTTGACTACTTCATTGTTTAAAGTCTCTTTTTTTATTTTACTTGCAGCAAAATTTATCTTTTTTATTTATCAATTGTATTTAAATGTGTTTTTTATTATTATCTCAATTTGTATTTATCATTCTTTAAAGGGAAGATATTGAATAATGTATTTTTCAAATTCAAATTCAAATATTTTTCACAAACCGGTTATTTTTGCTAGTATTAAATATTAAACTTAAACATATTTAATTATTTATCACTTTGAGATAGAATTAGAAATTAAAACTTTTTCATTATTTTGATTGGAAATTTCATCGAAAATAAATTATTTATCCGAATACATAAACAAATCTATACAGGTCTGTCATCGAAAAACGTAAATTTTTCAAATCAGTTTCTTAACTGAAGAGATATAAAATAAAAAAAATTTTATTTAAAATGCTAGAACATGTTTCGACAGAAATTTTTACGCACTAAGATATAAGGAAATATTTAATGTTTAATGCTACACTACGAAAAAGTCTGCATAAAATAAAGTATTTTAAAAACAAAAGAAATAAACATTGTAAGAGAATTAAGCTTCAGTCAGGAAATACTGCCATGCAAGCCACATTCATTATGTGTTGCAGACTTCCGGTTATTATTAAAATGACATCCACAATCATCAACAACACCAACATCATCATATGTTGTTCGCCGTTTAATTCAACTAGAATACGCACTATTATACCAGCTACATGTGATAGAGCTTGCGTATAAATGGATGTGTATGGGGTGCAGTGCCGTATATAATTACAGGCCAGATTATAGGGTAGAAAGATTTTTGCTTTAAAAAAAATTGTATAAAGTTGAAGTTGCTCATACAAGTGTAGGAATTTTATTTTAATCATAAAATTCATAAGAACAGTGTTACTAATTGTAAGAGTTCAAATTTTAGAATGTCTGAGAACATTTAATAGAATTATGTACTACAGCTGAAAAGCTTAAAGCTATGTCAAGTAATTTTTTTTCAAAGAAATTTTTAGAAAAATGTAAAAAATAATGACTGCATTAATACAGATAAACGTATAAAGAAAAAAAAACATAACAAAATGACGTAGTAAGGAAAAAATTATGCAAAATTTTTTTTTGTGAGGCTTATTATTTAATCTCCAAGAAAACCTTAAAAATATGCAAAGAAAAACAAACTTCCCACAGAAATTTGTATACACCCTTGATTTTTTCTCGCTATTTATGAAAAGCTTTGAAAAAAGAGCCGCTTCAAATAGGCTTTTATAAATAAAAACCTAAAATATGCTGATAAAAGTTCGACACTGTTTTTGACAGTTGGTGTCAAAAGAAAATGAATCATTTTAGTGTAAAAGAAAAATAACAACAACTCAAAGTGTACACGCAGCAATACTCGACAAAAATTATAATAAATATTTATTCAACTAAGAAAAGAAAAACACAAAATTTCGACCACATGGCACTATGGTGTGGATGTGGTGCATTCATTGAACTTGTGGAAGAGCCAACGTTTTTCTATTTTAATTTAAATAAAAAATTATGCAAATTTGCAACATAGAAAAACAAAGCGAAGGACATTATTTCTATATTTGATATTTATATTTTGAGGATATTTGAACATTGAACTGCATATTTTATTGTGTTATTTTCAGAAACAAAGTCAAAGCATAAAATATGTTTGCATATTTTAGGAGCTTAAAAATAACAAGCTGCATACTTTTAAAGCAAAATGCTTTTGGGGTTTTTATTGTTATTTTTTTTTTTTTTGTGTTTTTCATATACACAAAAAAACAAAGAACAAAATTGAATTTAATCCGTGTATATTTTATTAAATTAAGTATTTACAATGCAAACTTTATTTTAGTGCTTTGTTTTAAAATTTACGGGGAAAAAGTTTTTATTTCATATACATATATCTAATACAAGAGGGCTTACAGCACATCGTGTATACCCATAAAATTATTATCAGAAGTATTCTTCAAAGTCCAGTAAATTTAGCTCAGACAAGGATATTTTTAGAAATACTTATATGGCGGTAAGCTGGATATAATTTAATCGCATAATACTAGTTTCGACTGACATAAGAGGATTTGAAGTTTGTCGCATTCTATTTAGTGAGCCACGCCTCTTTGAAGGTTTCATTTTGCAGTTTTTTACACACAACTCCAAAAAAGTTCATTCTAGAGAAAAAAAAAATCTTGCAAATTTAAGGCACAGTTTCAATTTTTTTAGAAAAATGTTTGGCCTATGTTCTCAAGAATATTTTCATTGTAATTTTTACTTTCTGAGGCTTGCCATTGTCTGCAGAGAGGTCGAAGGCCGAACATAAAAATTAATTCAATTGAGAAAACATTCTTGGTCAGATGGTATTCGAACCTGGGCTCTATCGCATACAAGCCACGTACCCGAAACAGTATTTGAACTCCATTCAAAACTAACATTTAAATACGTAAGACCAATCGAATGAGATAACTATATTTAATACCATGTCAATGGAGGAAATGTCGAAGTCAAGTCAACTTTAATTCATAGAAATATATTTTTTTTCATCTTAAAGTAAGATACTTATAAGTTGACAGTTGATATTATAAATAAAAAATAAAACAAAATGGAAAAAATTAATGAACAACTCAGGGCGCAAATATAGTGCCGACTGGTTGCTGTGCCGTGCCGAATCGAGAAGGAAAGCTGAAAAGCGTTGCACTTACAATCATATGAAAAAAAGCTCAAAGTGCGTATAGTGCCAGCCGAGCAAGCAGCTTAAAGCGACTTGTGCGCTGGTAGTCAGCGTGTCGATTGTTTTGTATTGTATTTTAATTTTGCATGTTGCTTACTTATTATTGTATTTTCATTA
Organism: Coremacera marginata; assembly: GCA_914767935.1. Taxonomy (NCBI): domain Eukaryota; kingdom Metazoa; phylum Arthropoda; class Insecta; order Diptera; family Sciomyzidae; genus Coremacera; species Coremacera marginata. The sequence continues at coordinate 154,211,333 of OU612045.1, forward strand.
AGGGGGAAAACTCATCGAGATATTTCGAAATTTATGAATTTTCGTTTTTTTTTTTTTTGCTTTTCTTCAAGCTTAACCTCTTAAGCTTAGCCTCTTAAGGGCGCATGCAAAATTTGAAAATTCAAAAAATACTGAAGTTATGGCCGTTTTAGTTAAGGCATTTGTAATTTATACGTATAATAAGGCGATTTATTGATTGCTAAACTTTCAAATGCGTTTTTCTCGAAATCATTTTTTTGAAGTTGGTACGCCAGATATCTCAAAAACTAATGAGCCGATGGCAATTATCTTCTTTTGTGCTTATTCTATACATAATTACCTTAGTTATAAGGTCTTCCTTTTTAGTGGCTTAGTTTTTTTTAATCGGCGAAATAATTTCCTTTTTTTTTTTTAAAATCGCTATTTTGTAAAAAATCGATACTTTCAAAATTGTCTACGACAAAGACTAGATTTTACTGTCCAGTTTAAAAATCTTTATAGTTTTTTTGATTTTGATGATTACACATGAAGCTGAAGTGCGTACCGCGGAGGACCTTTTATTTGCGGTACTTCACGAAGCACAGGTTTACTCGCCGAATATTGCATATTGTTCAATTAAAAAAATTGACATAGTCTTAAAAATGTGTATTATCATTTATAAATAGAATCGGTTTGATTACTGCTATAGGTTTCCTTTAAAAAAATCCTGAAAATTGGCTTTTTCGCATTTCTCGGTGCGTTGTCCTCCTTAAATAACATAAAAAAGAAAAAACAACAAAGAAAACCCCGATAGAAGACATATATATATATATATATTTATACCCTAACGCGTACAGAGTAAGAGGTATTTTAACATTGTCATTGCGATTGTAAAGCCAACCAGGAGGCGTGGCAGGTATAGAAAAGTATGTATACATTTTTGATCAGCATCACCACCTGAGTTGATCTTCGTCTGTCGACACGATTACAGCCGTAATTTTAAAGCTTTCATGATGAAATTCAAAATATAAACTTCTTTTTAAATAACGAAGATCAAGTTTGACAATGAGCCAAATCGGTTGAAAACCATGCCTACCTCTTATACAGAATGACTTTATTTTAACAGTAAATTCACAAAAATTAAAGAAATGCCTTCAAAGTTTGCACGTAAGCTTAGATCTTCAATATAAGTTCTGGCAATGAAATTTGGAAAAATTCGGATGAAAACCACGCCTACCTTCAATACAAAGAGGCTTCATATAAATGGTAAAATCTCTTAAAAACCTACTCAAATTAAAAGTCCTGAAATTTCCACATAGGTTTTGACATTTAATGTAGAACATCACTATGATATTTAACAAAATCAGATAAAAACCACGCCTACCTCCCTGCCTCCCATACAATTTGGCTTTTTTTTTAAACGTAAAATCTCTTAAAAATCCACAAAAATTAAAGAACTGTTGCACATTAGCTTTGACATATAATATGAACCATCTCTATGATATTTGGTAATATCGAATGAAACCCACGCCTACCTCCCATACAAAGTGACGTCTTCAAAATAAGAAAACGTTCGTAAGTACAAAAAACTGAATGTCATCGTGTCTGTCGTGGCTAAAGTCGTCGAATATACTACAATAGGGCCGCGGAGTGTATTTTAGCTTTGGTACCCTGCCAAAGCTCCATTCCTTACTAGTTTTTTTATTTGTGTTTTTGCCATGCAAACAAATAATTACTTAATAATTTACTAACACACAAGTTCGGTATTAGAGAAAATGTTTAGAAAGTCTTTCGATGAATTACCGGTCGACTTTTTTCCCCATTATTTTTATATTTTGTTATTTTTCGTGTTTTGTATGCAACAAAATATGTTTTCCTTCTATTAAATTTTTGAAAATAGTTAAATCTTGTATTTAGGTGTCCTTGTTATTTTTTATAGAGAAGCTTTTTGATTTGCTATTTGATTTTGTGCACAACAATTAACAAACAAAAAGAACAGCAACAGGGCAACAAAAGTTATTTTTAGTTTTGTTTTGTTTTGCTTTATTGTAAAATCGACAATAATAAAGAAAATCCTAAAAAAAAGTTGTAAACAATTCAAACCAGTTGGTAGATCAAGTTCCTCTAAGCGACTTGAAGTGCGTTCCAGCTGTAGGAATGAATAAACTTGGGTCAGCAGCTGATGCACGTTTTTAATGTGCGTTATTTTTACACGCTTTTTTTTTTGTCTAAGCAAAATTCGAATTAAAAACGCAGCAACAAGGCCATAAAAACAGTAGAAAACAATCGCAATAAAGTCGAAACAAGCTGGAACGGCAATTGCCTTGAAGCGGCTTGCAGTGGCTGAAAGTGCATTTCAGCAACGTTTTTTCGCATTTTTGAATCTTTACTTGCTCTCTTCTGATTTGAAGTAAGCAGAAAGTGACTTTTTTCATTCTTCTTACGCAAAAGCAACAAAAAAAAAAACATTATAAACATACAAACAAACCCAAAATAGCCAAAAACCAGCTGCAGCCAGTCGGTGACAGTAAGCGCACACTATACGCACTACCAGCAGCTTAAAGCAAGACGCTTTGTCAGCTCGGTGCGGCACAGCAACGCGCCCGCAGTGTGCGAACGCTTTGTACAGAACTAAGTACTAAGAAAGATTTACGCCTAATCTCATTTTGTTTGCATATCTCTAATTTTCTTTCCTTTATTGTACACTTTGTTAAAATAAGTTATTGAATGTTTTTATACTGGCGTTTTACTCTATTATTCCAGAACAATATTGCCACTGGAATGAATTTAAAATATCTACTACTGAAACTTAATTAAAGCGGCTTTATATACTACTTAAGCTTAATAAACCTAAATGATCATTTTTTTTAAGGCTACGAAATGATTTTATTAATGTTTCTTATTATAATAAATACCTCATAAAAAAACTAAAATGACAACTACTTAAAATTAATAAAAAAATTGTGCATTTAAATAGTTTTCATTTGAACCTTTCATCAAATTTTCGATTGATGAAGCGAAGTTTCTTAAATTTGTGAAATTGTTGAAACTTTTGCATTTTCAAGTAATTTCACATCATTATCTCAATTTTTTTTAAAAACGAAGACCACATTTTGATTTTAATAGTCACATTTATTGTATTTTTTTATACTTTCTGGACCCTAAGGGGGAGTTTGAACCCCTTAAACTTCCCCTTTGGCTGCGGGCATGCATCTTATCTTCTATTTTTTTATTAAAATAGAACAAATGTGAGTTACACCTTTTTGCTGTTTTTTATAGACCTACTTAAGACTAATACAGGATAAGTAAGGTAAATATTATAGCTCTTTTGTACTAAAATCTTGTTCAAGAAAAAATTTTTAAAATCAAATTTTTATTCATGAACTCCAAGTTTATGGCCCCAAAATCTAATGAAAACTGCGGTGCGATATATACTTAGTAAAAATTTCTCAAATAATTCATGAGTAACTTTGTGTTAAGCGTAAAAAAGATAAACACTTTAAATTAGCTTTTAAAAAATGTGAACAATACGTACATATTTAAATTATTAAAAATAAAACTTTTTCTTAAAATATTCATAAAATTCATATCTGCTTTTAATCAGTTAAATGGGCTTTACGCTGCAAGTAAATTAAAAAATTCTAATTTCAATTTAAGTAGGTAAATACATTTTTGCGCCTAAATTGTGGCGCTGTTTGGTAAAATACGCATCTTATCTCTCCAACTAACTCTGCTGCTTTTCTTTTTATCCTTTAATTTCACATCAAAACCCTAAATATATGTAAAGGTTTGTAAGCAATCTGGTTTTTTTTTTCGCACACAGCAAATATCTGCGTCACTTGCAATTTATAAGGTAAACTCCCCCAAACAGAACTTGTTATCATTAGAAATTTAATCCTTTTTAATTTTTTTTCAACTCTACTCTTTCTTCTAACTGTCGTTCGGACTCAAATCAAATGCGAGCGAGGCAAACCAGAAAATCAAAAGACGGGAAAAATAGAAAAAAAATACAAAAATCACTGTCACAGAGTGTGACCCATTTTAAGCAAGAAACTCACCCAAGGATAAGCACAACAAAGTAAAGTAGCGTCGTTGTTTTGACCTACGCAGCACGCTTTTGCTCTGAGAACGAAATAACAGCATATAACAGCAGCCAGCAACAGCAGAATAAAAGGGCCTTTTGTCACAGACAGACACCAGTACACAGATTGAACCGAATGAATAATGGAAAAGCCCCTAAAAATATGTTAAGTTCATTTTTTAACCAACTACCTTTTTTTGCCCCCCCTCACTATCTACGTTAAACTGTCAAGTTGAAATTTATCATAGCCCAAAATCCTCTAAACCAAATAACAGCAAGCATCAAAATATCCTTTTTTTTCCAGTTAGAAAAAAACAACTAAGAACAAAATCCACTCTGTTGACATTTCATTTATGCGGTGCTTAATAGAAAACGAATTTGTTGCCTTTGCATACTTAACGGCATTTCTTTTCTGTCTTTCTTTTATAATACTTTCGGGAGTATATAAAATAAAAACAAGTAGCACCACACATACACCACAAAAAGGACCGCAGCGCTTAAATCAGTACGTTTGTGTGTGTGTGTGTTTGTGTATTTTTGCGTGCCAGCTAAAGGTTTCAATAATTCTAAGCAGTGGATTCTAATTCATCAGGTGTATGAGTCCCAGCCCACGTAGCATAGCGTGGCTTGATATTCTGAAACTCGGACTAATCGTATTTCTCGTCCTCAATTTGTAGTTTGTTTGTTTTTTTTTTTTTTGTATTTCTTTTTTTTCTATACCATTTTATTTATATTATATTTTATTTATTCTTTGTTGTAACGATAATACGACAGGGTTGGAAAAAAATAAAAATAAAATTTAATTTTTGTGTGACACGCAAACACGTTTCGGTGATTTACGTAAAATAAGTTTTGTAAATTTAGTTTGATTGATTGGCATGAAGAGGGGCGGGAGAAGATGGTGGGGTGGAGGAGTCGTTGATGGCGGATGGAAATGATAGCGGAGTTGGCGTTGGCCAGTCAATAAAGCTTTTAAATAATGTCAGATATTTCCTATCTCTACCATATTATTGACCTTTTTATTACACAGTTTAAGACTTATTTTAGAGATTAAGAATATTTGATATAAAGAAATTCGTGTCACATTTTAAGTTAAGAAGGTTCTTAAGGAGTTCGTGCGAAAATTTATTGCTTACTTTATTTATGTACATATTATTTTGTACAAATAGACGTATTAAAAAATGGTTTTATATTATAAATTTCTTAAAAGTATATTCATTAATACAACTTATTATTGTATTCTTAAATTTATTTTTTGTTTTATTATCTCCTTTTTTATATTGTTCACTATTAATTCATATTTTTTTATGTTTATTTAATTATTTTTTATTTATTTTTTGTTTTTGTATTTTTTTTTTTGGTTTTTTTCTTTATTTTTTTTTTTATTTTTTTTTTTGATTTCTTATTTTTTGTTTTTTATTTTTTTTTATATATTGGTTTTTATTTTTTGTCTTATATTTTGCTTTTATATTTTTTTTATATATTTTTTTTTTGTTTTTTGTTTTTTTATCTTTTTTGTTTATTATTTTTTTTGTTTTCTTATTTTTTTGTTTCTGTTAATATTTTTTTTTATTTTTTCTTATATTTTGTTTCCTTATTTTTTTTTATTCTTTTTATTTTTTTTTTGCTTAAAAAATTTTTTATGTTTCTTTTTTATTTAATTTAAATATTTTTCTTAAATTTCTTAATATATTTTTTGTCAATACTATTTATAAAATTTTGTACATGAGCCTTGAAAATATTTCTACATTTATATGTTTTTTTATTTGATTTTTTTAATTTGTATTTATTCTCATTCATTTTTTACTCTTTCTATTTATTCTTTTAATACTTTTAGATTTTTTCGTGCGAAAATTTATTATAAGTTAATTTACATATAATTTTGTAAAAATGGACACATTAAATAATGATTTTATATTACAAATTTTTTAAAAGTATATTCATTAATATAACTTATTATTGGTTTTTGAATTTATATTTTTTTTATATCCTTTTTTATTTTTTTCACAACTGTTTTATATTTTTTTATGTATTTTTTATTTTTTTGTTTGTTTTTTTATTTTTTTTTTTGTTTTTTATTTTTTTTTTGTTTTCTTATTATTTTTTTGTTTTTTTTTTGTCTTTTATTTTTTTTTGTATTTGTTTTTTATTTTTTATTTCGTTTTTTTTATTTCTTTCGTTTTTTATTTTTTTTTTTATTTTTTGTTTTCCTATTTTTTGTTTTTTATTTTTTTTGTTTTATATTTTTTTTTTGTTTTTAAATATTTTTTTTATTTAATTTAAATATTCTTTTTGAAGTTTTTATATATTTTTAGTCAATACTATTTATAAAATTTTGTACGTTAGCCTTGAAAATCTTTCTATATTTATTTGTTTTTTTACTTGGTTATTGTAATTTGTATTTATTCTCCTTTAGTTTTTTTCTTTTCCTATTCATTTTTTTAAAACTTTTATTTTTTCAATTCTGAAAGTGGAATGCTTTTACCTCTTGGGTTTACTGTTTTATATTTCTTAATAGTTTTTAATTATTTTTATTTTTTTTTTTTTGTATTTTTAAGAATTACATTTTTATTTTTCAGGGACCGTAACTGTTATAAGTTTTATTAAAAAAACCTTAAATAACATTTATAATTCAACCTTAATTTTTCTGCTAACTAATAACAGCTAATTTGTAACTTTTACTTTTTCTTAACTTTTAAGTTAATTTTTAACTTTTTTTTAAAATTTTATAATTTTTTAAGATTTAACTTTTTCCTTACAAAATAAGACCTTTTTCTGAGTTTTATTTTTTTTCCATTCAAGTAATTGTAATTTTATTAACTTTTATTTTTTTCCTTACTAAATAAAACTTATTTTTGGGTTTTATTTTTTTCTTTACAAATAATTTATTTTTTAAGTTTTAGTTTTTTGCTCACAAAATATGTTTGTGTTTAATAACTGTTATTTTTAACTTTAATTTTTTTAGTCACAAAATTGGGTCAAGATTATGACCTCCACAAAGCATATTTTTGCATGTTGAAAAAGGCATTTTGGAATATAGGGAACGAAAAAGATCTTTTTTTTTCAATTAGCATAACTCAAGCATTGTATTTCTACCATTCAAGTTAGTGTTGTAATTTATCTGCAAAATATTAAGAACATCGTGTCGTTTGTTGAAGCGAAGTGAGGAAAAAATAATAATTAATTTGTTACTTGTAAAAGAAGAAAATAAAACTTTAAAAGAAGTTTTATTTTGAAAGAAGAAATAAAAGTTTAAAAATAACTGCTTTTTGCAAGGGCAAATATAATCCTCAAAAATATGACGAAAAAATAAAAGTTAAAAAATAACTGTTATTTTTAAAGAAAAAATAATACTCAGAAATATGTTCAATTTTGTGAGCAAAAAAATAAAAGTTAAAATATAACAGTTTCTTGTAAGGGAAAAATAACAACTCAAAAATAAGTTTTATTTTGTGAGGAAAATAAATAAGACTTAAAATATAACTGTTGTTAATGAGAGAAAAAATAAAACGCAAAAATAAATTTCGTTTTGTGAGGAAAAAATAAAACATAAAAATATAAAACTCTTTATATTTTTGAATAGTGAAGAGCTACACAAGTATTTTGGTATATTTAGTTATTTTAACCAGTAATATTTACATATTGATTTTTTCCCTCAAAATTTTAAAAGTATCTGTTTTTATCGGTCCCTGGTATTTTGAAGCGATTTTTTTTTTTTATTTAATTTCAATATATTTTTTAATGTCTTGTACATTTTATTTATTTTTTTAACCATTATTACCTATGGAGTTTTCTATAATGAGCCTTAAAAATCTTTCTGGTTTTATTTGATTTTTTCTTTAATTTATTTAAAGTTATTGCTTACTTCTTCTATTAACATTTTTTAATATTTTTAATTTTTGTCAATTCTGAAAGTAAGATGCTTTTACTTTCAGAATTGAAAAAAGGAAACACCCCGTATTTTAATTACTTTGTGTACATTTTAGCACATTTTTCGCATTAAATGAAAGTAAAAAAAAAAAAAAAAATAAAACCAAAATCTTGTCATTCTGGTTTTTTTTTGACAGCTCACATTGCGCCGTTTATATGGGATGGTTGACCAAAACTAAATTTCTTCATGTATTAACAAAACATATATTAACAAAAAATATCAGTTTGTTAATGAAGTTAGTATTTAACGCTATATTAATTATACCAATTAAAAACGAAGTTTGGTTAAAATTAGACAATCAAGTGCAAGCTCCCATATAACCAATATTAATATACAATATTTTATTTTTTTGTTTTTTTTTTATCTAAACCAGCGCTCTGGAGATGCCCTTAACAAATGTGGAAGCATAGTGTTGATTAGGAAGACGGGTGATAGTTAGTTGGAGGGTGGAAAGATGGAGTTGTCACAGAGCTCGAAAGAGTCGGGGAACTCACTCACAGGGAGATTTACCGCAATTTTACTGAGCGACCGAAGAAAGAATGATCTCGGTAGTGCGATATTCTATGGGGCAAAGAGGCAATGATAAAGGGATGGACTTGGAGAACTGCCCGAGTGGACCTAGGAAACACACGAGCTAGTGACGTCAGGCCATGTTTTTCCCATGAACACCTGCCATCATAGTACTTGTACAGAAGGCGTAGGCAACCAACAATGCGACGATGCTCAAGAGAGTTCAGGGAAGATGCAATTTTTTTCATCTCCTATCAAACAACTACATTACGTTGAATTCGATACAGAAGATCCCCTGTCCAAACGTGCTCAAACATTGACATATTTCAATAACTATTTAGAATAAAACAACGAAAATTAGTATTTGACGTTAAGTTAGTTACATCAACTATCAACTTAAGCTTGGAAAAGATTTCACAATCGGGAGTGCCATCTCCCACGCTAATCAAATATATGTATATTAGGACATTCATAACTCAATTACTTTAAAAAATTACATTAATGACATTGATTGGATATCACTTTTTGGTAGCTTGGATGTTTCAAAGCATATTTTGAAAGTGTTTTTGTTAAACGTAGAAAACTTTGTGGTCTTCGAGTAAAAAAAAAAATTTAATTTCAAATGATTTATATTCTGGGACAACATTTCTAACTTTTTTTTACGTTTTCGTTGCAAAAGTATTTCTGAAATATTTGTTTTTTATATATTTTATATTTTCCTTACATTATATTTTATTATATTTTCCTTATATTATATTTTCCTAGAACTGTTTTTATATATAAATATATAAGAACTAGTATTTCTTTTATGTTCATTTTGAAATTTTTTTTAACTTTTTTTATTATTATTATATAAAGTTTTATATTTTAATTTTAACATGTTTTTTTTTATAATTTTGTATATTATTTATAATGAAATTATTAATAATATATAACTTCTCATATTAATAACTGATTCTCTTATTTAAAATTTCTAAATTTTGTTTTTTCTTCCTTTCACCCTAAATTTATACCCAGAATAAAAAAACAAATTTTTTCTTTGCCTCAATTAAATAAATACCTTAGAGCACATTGTACTTTTTTGTTAGAGCTACTTTAACCCGAAACCAAACCCACCCTTCCAACCTACTAAATTATTTAAAACTAATCAATTTGAAGGTTAACTACCTGTAACGTAGACGCACAAAAGTGGTGCTGGACAGTCCGAGCACTTGCCCTAAAAGTATGCTATAATTTACTTTCCATTTAATGCTATTAACTCAATGTTAATGCTTTTATGGTGTAGGGAATACATAATTAACTTATGACCTGCCAAGACGTAGCATATAATGCATAATATATAAAAGTACACAATAAGTATATAAAAATAAATATATTTTCTATATTATGTATAATGCACACTATTTTAATACACATCCAAACATTTATTTTATTTTCCTCACACACATGCATATATTCAAGTCAACTCTGTGCCTGTCTATGTGTGTGTGTGTCGTTTTTATAACCGTACCTGCTGCTTATATAGCTCTATTAAATCCCCACCAGCATAATTACCGTAATTAGGAAATTAATTTCCTAAACAGCATGGAAACATCAACAGCATATATGTGGTGAAAAAAATGCCCCATTTTGTTTGTGTGTGAGTGTGAGGTTCTGTGTGGGGAATGAGGAATATTTTTCAAAGCGTAACCGAGTACAAACATAAAGCTTGAATAGAACTACCGTACAATTGCGGGAAGAACAGTACCAAGATTGTATTTGCAGGTGTGAATTAAATTTGAGTTCGGCTATTTTTATGTTAGTCCACAATAACGTTAGCTACTAATCATGATATAGCTGACATACTATGTGTTGAGCGAACTTGACGAAGCAAAATATTTTAACGCTCAAAATATTGTAACGCTCATTACTTTGCAAATAAATAAAAAATAAAAAACAAAAAAATCATTTTAAAACAGTGACGGGCAGCTTTGCACATCTATATTCTCTCATCTTCAGTATATCCCAGTAGGCATTGGCAGTTCTTCGAAGGGCTACAAGCAGGCCTTAAAATGAATGTCTGTGGCCTACCCTACTCATATCTAAGCCCATATACTTTTTTAAACGAAATGGCCAAATTTTCCAGGCCTTCCGCTCTCCTTGCTTTAAAGAGGCCTGCTATAAGCACTCTTTTAGAATGGCTTAAAGAAGAGGTTAGACAAAACAATTCAAAAAAAATTTTTTTTTTTATTTCTTTTTATGTATCCTACCCACTTATTCTGTGATTTTATTTTATTTTACATATTTTTGTGAGATAAGAATACTTCTAATAATATTATAAGGCCGACCTTAAATTGCAAAAAACTAACTTGAGGCTGAAACAACTTTTAGGGCTTATTTTCATTACGTTTTCATACAAAAAATTCTGCAAGGGGGCCTTAATTCTTTTAAGTCCCTATATAGATCCGCCATATTTGTTAACTTATTTGTCGTACAAGGCTCAATTTTTTTTTCGTGTATTCAATGGAAACTACCTTTAATATTGTCTTTTTTAATTACATTAGGAATGCAATATCAATGTTCAATGATTATTTTTTGCAGATAAAATGTTACAAAATAAAAAACAAACTGTGTCAAAAGATTAGAATCCAAAATGATAAAACTTCGCTTAAAGCTATCAGCGCGGTGATAATTCTCAAAAAACGGCCATTAATTTCGGGATTCTTATATTGACATTAATTGTGATGATGTGCTGATTTAATTGGTGTTTTCCTTTTACTTGTGCTAACATTGTTGTCAGTATTTCAGACATTGTTTGTGAATCAAGTGACTTTTATTGTTTAGAATCTCTTAAAAATTAAATAAATTTTAATGAAATTCCAATTTGATCGAGAATTTTCTGTAAATCATCTATTTGAATTTTTTTTTCTGGTGTTTCATTCATGATGACATGTTTTTAACGCCCAAAAATTGACAATTTTTCGGATGTCCTTATTTTTTATCTTACACCCAATCAATACTTGATTGCGCAAAGTTGCAATTTAACCAGTATATATCCGAAACATAAAGAGTTATAAAAATCAAAAGGCTAAGGTGTCCCACTCATGACTACTCTGCCTTTATATATTTTTATAAAGCAAATAAATAGGTATTAATATGATAAATATGCAAAAAAATTTAAAGTGTGTAATTAACATTTTTTATAATTTGTAACGCATTGCTATTAATGGGGAGACACATTTCCTTTGGTTCGTATCTCCCTCAGTATTATTTGACTGATTTTTAAATTTTTATTTGATATTATTCCTAAATATTTATGCAATTTCAATTTGATCTGCATTTTTGACATTTTTTGGGAAATTCTACAGGTGTCCCACTCATGGCACACCTCGGATAATCCTTTCGGATAACTATGTTTTTTATCCTACACCTAATCAATACTTCATTCTGCAAAGCTGTAATTAAAAAAAAAACGAAATGGCCAATTCAGCCCTTGAAAGGACTTTGACCGAACTTCTTATGATCAATTGTGTTGTGCATGTTGTGAAATGTTTGAACACAAATGATCGGGAACTGGGCATACAAGTCTTATGCCGACTCCAAACGGCCTATGTTCTCAAGAACATTTTCATGGCAGTTTTTACTCTCTGAGGTTTGCCATTGTCTGCGGAGAGGTAACGGCTGAACAGAAAAAATAATTAAATTGAAAAAAACTTTCTGTGTCAGCTGGGAACTGAATTAGGGTTCACTGGCGTATGGGCCACTCACTCTACCCACTGCTTTAAAGTTGTAATTTAGGCAGTATATATTCAAAACTTAAAAACCTAAGTACCTAAAAGACTAAGACTAAGGTGTCCCACTCATGACTACTCTGTATGTGTATATGTATATATAAATATTTTTATTAAGCAAATAAATAAGTATGATAAATGAAAGAGATAATTAATTTGAAGTGGGTAATTAACTCTATTTATAATTTGTAACGCGGTGCTAATACTGGAGGGACCCATTTCTATTGCTACGCACCTTCTTAAGTATTATTTGACTGATTTTCATTATTATTATTTGACATTATTCTTAAATATTTATGAAATTCCAATTTGATCTGCATTTTTGATATTTTTTGGGAAATTCTTCAGGTGTCCCATTCATGACAAAATTGTTTTAAGGCCCAAAAATCCATTATTTTTCGGATAACCATGTTTTTATCCTACACTTCATTTTTCAAAGTTGTAAAATATGCAATGCTTCCAGCATATATTAAAAACCTTAAGCGTTTTAAAAACCACAAGGCTTAGGTGTCCCAATCATTACTACTTTGCCTACATATATTTATATTAAGCGAACAAATAAGAACAATTAATAAAGCGGGTACATAACACCTTTTATAATGTGTAACGCAGTGCTATTAATGGAGGGGACATATTTCGTTTGCTATTTAAGTATTATTTGACTGATTTTCAATATCCCTTCAAAATCACTCAAGGCACATACGGTGCTGCTTGTTTTGATTTAAAACCATTTTCTCAACAGCACTGATTCGACGGCTTTCATAGTAGATTTGACAGATTGAGTGGAATACTTTTGAGATTAGTATTCCTTACAGAGACTTAAGTTTTTTCTACATAATATAAAAGATCTTGTCTGCTCTCTTGTGTTTATGCCAAAAACCATTTGTTTACGATTGAATTGACTTCTAAGCTTAAAATTGACCATATAATCTCAATACCAGAATGTAGTAAATGCTAACGTAGAAAGAAGTAAAAGCTAGTCAGTATTGAAATTGACTTGGTTTGAATACCCAATTAGTTGAATTTTTTTCAACGTCTTGTTGTTTGCACAATCGTGGTTATCACCACAAAACAGTTTCTGAGTCCTTCACTGGCGATTGATTTAACTTATCTTTCAAACAGTTTAGATCTTTCAACAAAGCTTTGCTTTTGCTTCTATTTGTATTTGCTCTTGAGCCGAATGTAGTTAATGCAAAGAAAAGAAAACAAAAAAACACTTTTCCAATTATATAATAAGCCTTATTTATCATCGCACCTTCTTCTCAATGCACACAATGTAGCAAATTTTGCTTTCTTTCTCCTTCTCAACATACTCGTATTATTCCATTCCTTACTCAAGCATCCTTTGCAAATCCAACGCTATTACAGCTCAATTGAAATGAGCTTCGAAATTGAAACGATCGATTTTTGTTTATTGAACGATTTCATTTAAATAATCCCAAACATTCTACAAAACACAGTTCTACAAAACTATATCTTGTATATTATGTTGTTGTATTTGTACACTTGATGTGTATTTATTTATGTGTAACTTTTCAATACTTAACACTAACAATAGCGCCTGCCATTGGCAACAAGAGTTACTTCCTTTATAACAGTTTTGCTTTTTTTTTTTTGCTAAATCCTTTAAAGCTTGAAATACTTTAAGCGGATTTTTGTTTTCTTTTTGTAGTTGTTGTTGTTGTTGTTTTCTACTACTTACACTGCCAGCCAATTTTCAGCATTTTCATTTTGCGCTCTATCTCTTGTTGTAGTTGTTGTTATTGTTGCATGTTTCCTTCTTAACTGCGCTTCAACAATTGTTTGTTTGTTGTTGTTGTTGTTGTTGTTGTACTTGTTGGTGTTGTTGTTTTTGAGTCTTTAATCTGTATTCAATCTATGAAGATGCTTAAAAAGGGATTTTCACTGCTCTTGCCAACCAAGTCTTGCCGATTTTTGCGTTTTTTCACTCCCTCGATTTATTTTTTCTACACGCGCCTTTCAATTGTTGGCAATCCTTGCGTTTTTTTTTTTGAGTGATTTTTTTTATTTTTGCCTGCTAGTCGAGCGCGCTTCATTGACTTCCGTTTTTGCTATATTTTTTGATAACGCTGCTACTTGTTTTTGGCATTGTTATTGTTATAGATTTTGTTATTGTTGTTGGTGTTGTTTCTTATCCTCAACGCAGTGTTTATTTGTTATTGCTGCGTATCAGTTAGCTGCGAATTCTTGCCACAAAATTCAACAGTTTTCAAGGATTTCGTTTCTTATTTTTTTTTTTTGTTCTTTTTTTTGTGCTTGTCGTTAACATTTCCGTTTCCATTTGGTTTCGCTTGCACAGCTTTTTACTGTTTTGTGTTGATTTTAAATTGAACGCTGCGGTATTGCTGCTTTAACTGTTGTTGATGTTGTTGTTGTTTTTGCTTTTGCTGGGTGCTCTGTTTAACAAATGGCATTAAAGAAAAGTGTTAAATTTCACACAAAGTTTTTAGCGAATGGTTTAATCACGGCATTCAACTCAATGTATTTTAACGTTCCTTCTACACCATCCCCACAACAACTTAATCAAAGTGCTTAAACAACAACAGTTGAAAGTTAAGTTAAACAAGTGGTTGCTTGAGCTTTGGCATTAATTGTTGAAGATTAAAGCTTTATACTTTGGCATAAAGTAATTTATTGCTTGTTTCGATATAAATAAGCTTAAAAGTATATTAAATCCGAGCTAAGCAGTCTTAAGTTGCATATAATGGAAGGTAAACAAAGAGGGCGAGAAGTTTTATGAGCTTTGTTTATTTTAGCAAATGAAAGTTTTGCTTCACATGCAATGTTTTTGTTCCGCGATAGTAAATGCAAGATCTTGAGAACTATTAAAATAACCCACTAGAGCTCTCGATTTTCGAGCCAACTGGCTACCCTAGCTATACTCGGACACTGTGGTATTTTCGGCCAGTATTTAGAGGTACTGACTATTTTCGAGCTTTTCATACATACATACATTTCTAGCATACATTTCTGTGTTTGCAGAAATTCGAGCAAATTAATTAAGAAATCTCCCGCGGTAGATTCCAGAAGCTAATATATTTGACCCCCAACAATTTTTCTCAATGTACCCACCACCTCCTATCTGACACCCTTCTGGGGTCTCACTACAAAAATACAAAAGAAAAATGTATGAAATATTTCATATCTTTCCAAAATTGACCATTACAGTGGCAAAATATATGACTTGCTTTATTATTTTTACCACTAAAAATTTTTTCTGAACACACCTATGCTCTATATGCTACCTTTCGGGAGTCATCCTATAATTACTGAAGAACATTTTCGATTTTAGTTCATACCTCTCCCGTATTGACATCTCAAGGGGTCAAATATATAAGCTGCTCCTATTATTTGCCCCCCATCACCAAATACTTCTTCTCATCACAATTACCAATCTTCTGGAGCCTCTACAATAATTGCAAAGATTGTCGATTATAGTTCATATCCACCAGATAATAAAGTTTTTTTTATCCCCCTCAACATTTCTTTTGAACACACCAACCCCTTTTACTTTAGGACCTTTTGATGGGCTTTTTTAATACACTTGGGAAAAGTAACGAAACATACGTTTTGGGGTTCACTATTAGCAAATCTCAAATGAAAACATCTTTTTGCTGTCTTAGTAAATAGAACAAATAATTTAGATTTTATTTCTTCGGGTCAGCCAACTTTTGGCCTTGTGACCCCCAAAAGATACCTGATCTCATGGACTTTGGAATATGTAAGAACATTGATCGACAATCAATTAGAGTAGAAACAAGTTTTGATATATCTTCTGGCCACTTCCCCGTGATAGTACAGCTACGTAGTCAAGTTCAACCAATGGAAAAATCTTAGACTTACTTCAAAGCAAACAAATTGGCCTAAATACCGACAGTACATTAGTAGGCATTTAGAGCTCAAAACCTCGCGAGAATGGGATTGAAAAAAAAAAAACGAAATGGCCACTTCAGCCCTTGAAAGGACTTTGACCGAGTTTCTTATGATCAATTGTGTTGTGTGTGATGTGAAATGTTTGCACACAAATGATCGAGAACTGAACCTACAAGTTTTACGCCGACTCCGAACGGCTTATGTTCTCAAGAAGCTTTTCATGGCAGTTTTTACACTCTGAGGTTTGCCATTGTCTGCAGAGAGGTGACGGCCGAACAGAAAAATGAATTCAATTGAAAAAACTTTCTGTGTCGGATGGAGGATTCGAACCTGGGTTTTCTGGGGTAAGAGTCACACACACTACCCACTACGTCACGGCCGTCACTTGACTTGACTCAGCTGGGATTGACTCAGCTAAATATGCAACTCCTGTAACCCAAACAACACAAGCACCAACACTAAATAGAACCTCAAAAGAAATTGAAGAGCGTCTTAGTGAAAAACGAATTCTTATAAAAGAATGGCAGCAAAGAAGATCGCCACAATCTAAACCAAAAGTTCCTTTCAGCTGCCAAAATACTAAAAGAATTACTAAATACTGGATAAGAACATAATTTGAAGCTATATACGCAAAAGTCCAACAGAAGCAACCAATTATTCTCCATGGAAGGCAAATAAAAATATAAAGATTCCAAAAGAATGCGAAGCGCCATTGAGAGGAAAAAATGGAAGATGGGCGAGAAGTGAGGAAGAAAAAGCCCTTGCTTTTGCTGAGCACTTAAAACGTGTGTTTCAACTAAATCTATCGAGTAACAGTTTTGAGATTCCAAACTTACCTATTCAACCGAGGGAAAGTCCATTAAAAGTGAAAGTCGAGGATATTGACAGAATTATTAAAACAAAATTTTATACTAAGAAAGCACCAGGGTACAACCTTATTACTCCAAAAAATGATAAAGGGGTCTCCACGTATTGCTATTAAAATATTATCACATATCTTTTATGCAATATTGAGAAATGGTTATTTCCTAATGTCTTGGGGAATTTCACAGATAACCATGATTTCTAAACCTGGAAAATACCCAACCCTAATATCTTCTTACAGACCAATAAGTTTATTACCTATATTTTCAAAACTTTTTGAAAAATTTCTGCTCACTAAGTTAAAGCCACATATGGAACAAACGGGAACTATCCCTAGTCACCAATTTGGCTTTCGAAAAAAATATGGTACTATAGAGCAAGTGCATAGTATTACAAATGAAATAAGAAATAAGAAAAGAAAGTTGCTCAGTTATTTGATAGGGTGTGGCACGAGGGATTAATATACAAAATAAAGCTTTTATTACTTGTTTACTGCCACAAAATTTTTTAATCATATATAAGTGATAGAAAATATAATATATATACATCTATTTTTCTAATATTAGCAGGAATTCCTCAAAGTAGAGCCCTCTATCTAGTTTTGTATCTAATACATACAGGGGATCTACCACCTACCAATCAATGGGTCACTTCAACTTTTGCTGATGATACAGCTATTTTGAGCACCCATTCAAACCCTTTAGTAGCATCCAAAGACCTAAATGAATATTCGGAATCGCTGGAAACATGGTTAAGAATTAATGTGCTAAAAAGAACGCACGTTACATTTACTTTGCGTACTAAAACATATGCTACCGTCACGCTCACACAAATCTCTATTCCTCAAGAGAAGGCGAAAGTATATTGAGTCCAAGAAAACCCATGGAGTTCAAGGCTCCAATAGGAACAAAGGTACTATTATATAATTCTATTATTAAACCAATTTGGACGTACGGAGCGCAGCTTTGTGGAAAAACCAGTTCTTCTAATGTTGAGCTAATACAGCGGTCACAATCGAAAATCTTACGAACTATTACGAATTCACCTTGGTTTGTAAAGAATGCAAATATTCACAAAGACCTTAACGTTCCTTTAGTTAAAAGCAGTCTTATTGCACTCAATCAAAACTACAAAGAATTACTTTAACATCATCCGAATTCTTTGGCAAAAAAGCTTGCTTAAACAACAAGTACCAAGCGCCTCAAAAAATTGGGTTTACCATCGTACTAGAAATAAATTATAACTATGGATAAACGAAACATGATTATCCAGAGCGAGACCACACCCGTCTCGCCTGGCATATGTAGGAGCTTGACCCCGTCCGTCCAGCCTTACATATGTGAGCACTGCTCTTATCAATCGTTTTATTTATTACAAAAGAAGATATTCTTCGGAAAGTTCAAAGATCAGCTGAGCTATGCATTAGTGGAGCATTAAGAACCACTCCTACAGACGCATTAGATACTACTATGCTCCACCTTATACCACTTGATAGTAGTACCTAGTAAAACAAATGGCTACCAATATAGCCATCCGTCTAGAGGCCACCTCTCAATGGAGGGAGGGCACATTAGGACACTCTACCATAAGGAAGTTCCTTCCTCCGATATCCAAATCCGTAGACTACATTACAGAAAAACTTTTCTTCCCGCGAAGAGTGGGTGGTTGGAAACCTTCCACCAAACAATGTCATCAGAATATATACTGATGGATCAAAATTAGATGGCAAGGTTGGAGGAGGAGTCTACTCCGATTATTGCAGTGTCTTCCAAGCGGACATAGTCGCAATACATGAAGCAGTAACTTGGCTTCAGATGAATGCAATATCCTCCATGGATATCTACATACTATCGGATAGTCAGGCCGCCTTGAAAGCCCTAGAATCTGTTGAAAAGAACATCCATAATAGTAATTCGCTGTCGCAGATCCCTAAATGAGATGGTAGAGCAGCTCAAAATACACCTATGCTGGATTAACGGACATAGAGACTTTCTAGGAACCTGCAAGCAGATGAACTCGCTCGCACTGGAACAACCAAACAACTCTCTATAGAGAAAGAAAGTATTGGTATATCCCTCACCACATGTAAACTAGTCACAAATGAGCTCTCCCTAAATAAAGTCAACAGTAGATGGTTAACGGGAAGCGCATGCCATACAGTGCGTCAGGTTTGGTCATAAATCACCCTAAAACGCTCAAAAGAACTGATATCCCTGGTAAGGGATCAAATCAATACTATGATAGGTAACCTAACAGGACACTGCCTAGTAGGTAATCATGCACGAAGATTAAACATCCTCCACAACGACTTCTGCAGAAGCTGGAGAGATGAAGAGGAGGAGGAATATACAAAACATCTTCTCTGCACTTGCCCAGCGCTAGCTAAAAATCGCCACCTTCACTTAGGTTCCTTAAATGGTTCTATAAAGAACTCGATGATCTCTCAGAGTCTTCGGTCTACCGAATCCTTAGCTTTGCCAACAGCTCAAACTGGTTTAAATAGAGAGGGAAATTAACCTAATGGTATCCCAATGGGCCTCATTGGACTAAGTATTTCTCAAAGAAGACAGTAGCTTCAACCTAACCTAACCTAAGATATTCTCAAAAAGACTTCGAGATACCCTCGACAAGATTTATTACCAAAGTAGATATCCTCGCATCTTAATTAGAAATTCTTATTATTATGTTAGAAGATTGACAAAATGAAAATCATTATTGTTTTTGTTATACGAGTATATTTGCATCCTATACATTTATTTATAATCACTGGTTATGAAATTGTATATAGGTATTTACTTAGGTTAAAATTTGATAAATTATTGTTAGTTTCTAAGAGAAAGAACGAATAAATAATAATAAAAAAAATACATCCCCTACTTATCATACTTAGGGGTTCCCCCTACAAGAACTGAAGAAAAGTATAGAATAGAGTTTATAACTCTCCCGAATTGACCCCTAAAGATGTCAGATATTTGAGCTGGTCCAATTACTTTTCCTCCACAAAATCTGAACACAACCCTCTACAAGAAGAATTGAGCCTTCGGGGAGTCAGATGTATGAGCTGGTCCTATTATTTTAAAATTCCTTAGAATGCATGGTGTGATTTCAATATTTAACAAAGCATGTCTCATCATTCCGTTGCGTACATGTTTATGTACACCGACGTAAACACATCCACTAAGCTACGATCGCATAAAAATCGACACAAACATTATTATTCCGTACCGTTCCACAAAAAACAGTACTGTTTGTAATCATTGCGTTGTAAGTACTTAACACAAATGGAATACGGTAACTCTAATCGTAGGCTCCTCTCTGTGGTTTCAAGGTGGGTCATAGAAATTTTTATTATCAATAAATTATCGTTCTTGATATCGGTCTAGATATTTTTTCCGATATCGTTAAAGATAAAACTTCTTAAACAAAAACGATAAAATATTAAGAAATTACCTCTCTCGATATCGTTAACGATAATTTATTGATAATTAAAGCGATAAAATGATCGAGAGAATGTCGTTCTTTAAGTCTAAGGTGGATTACATTAATTTTTACTATTGAGAAGTTATCAATGAGTTAGCTTTGCCGATAGTTTATAGATATTCAACATTTTAAATTACCGTTTCCATATCGCTATTGATAATTTATCGATAGTTAAAACGATAAAATTAACGAGAATTTATTATTCTTGAAAGTTTTACCTCTCTGGTTTCTTTGCTTCTAAAAAAGCGCTACACACACGGTTTTTTTAGTGTAGCTTGCGCTACGGAATGATACTGATCGTACTAATTTGTATGCTATTGTAGTGTAGTGTTTGTGTTTGCGTTCAAGTTCATAAACATTAGCGCTATAGAATAATGAGATAAATAATCTACGCAACTCTAATGTACTAGTTCCTAACTCTACTCTACAGTACCATAACATTTACTACATTAGTGCTTATTTTCATCCACTGATTGAAAGTAACTAAATAATTTTTAATTAAAAACCATTTTATGTATTACGAAAAGATGATATAAGGAGTTAAGCAAAAAATTTTAAATGAAGTTGGCACTGATAGGAAGCGTTTAAAATTAGTAAAATGCTTCATTGTAAGTACTCAGTTTTAGAAATAAAACTTTTTTATGTAACATAAAATAACAATAAATTTTTGAAATAAACTTTCTGAAAGTATTTTGGGCATGACACAATAAAATAGTTATAGATGTTAATCAATTCTAGGTTGCTTCAAATTGATTGAAAGTGGTTAAAGGTAAGTAAAATTATATTAAACAGATAAGCCTTAATATAAAATTGCATCAACAAAAATATAAGGAATTTTATTGAAAGTGACTGACAGTTAGTGGAGACGGCCGTTTGTTTATTGATTTAAATTAATTTGGGTATTCAATACAAGGGTTTCGTTTGAAGATCATTTCAATCAATTGGTAAACTAAAAGAATAAAAAACTTTCGTTTGAATAAAATAGAACAAAAAGTCGTTTGACAGTGATTCAAACTATATATTCTGATGGCATATTTAACACCAAAGTCGAAATATTTTAAAACTAATAATGCTAGCGTCTAATATTCTGCTTCTATTCTATCAAACTTAAGTAATTTATAATTCATTAGTTGTTATAAAACTACTTTTTAGAACATAAACATTGAACGTAATTGATGAAGACTGACAGTAGTTGAATGCCTTAAAATATATGATTGTAATGCCAAGGCTAATTAGAGATTAAAAATGTCTGACAATGGTTGATTTAGTTTATAATTTTGCATTAATTTGTGCACTTAACGGGATCTAATTTGAATATTGAATGTGCGTAATGATGTTTGCGAGCTACTTATTGTATTGAACATTATAATTTTTTTACCCGTATATTTGTTACTAATTTAGTATGCTGAGCTAACAAAAAAGTAACAAAAAATTATTGAAAATATGTTGTATAAGTAAAGAAATTGTATGAGAAGTGGAAAGTTATTTCAAAAAAGTAAAACTTGCCATTAATTTCTACTCAAAACACATAAAAAAATGTATTGTTAAGAAAGCTTGACTGATTTTTAGAGTCATTAAGAGTTATTAAAAGCTTACAAAAACACTAAAAAAACTATATTCAACAAACGCGGTATAGAAAAATGTAGTTTTACATTTCTGTAAACATGTCTGAAGTACCTTTTGCTCGGGTGCTACCTTTAGTGTCAAATTAAAAATCGTTTGTATTCAACGACAAATCGAGTGCAATTCTTCACATATGGTTTTGTACTATGTTTATTTAAGACAGGCGAATTTACTGCCAAGGGCAGTTCTTTTTAGTTTCAATCTAGAAACGAACAACTGTATGCCTAATCCATTTAAGTAAGGTGACTTCCACCTTTCACTGGACACAAAGAGTGAACGATTTGATAGTTGAAGCGGCTTTGAAGTTTAAGAGATTTCACACACAAAACGTGCGTTGCAACGGTAAGAGAGATTGTTTTGGAGGTGGAAATAATTATTTTCATTATAAGACATAGAAAGTCAATTCCTAAGAAGTTTAACTTTTAGCTGACACATAAGTTAGTTCGTTATCCCAAACTTTTATTTTAATTCAGTTTTTCCAATTTGTACGCTTTGGTTTTATTACTTATTTTAGAATAATTATTTCAGGTTAGAATTAATGAACCATCAGAACTTCAAAAGCGTATATCAACAAGGTTTATATACTATTTTGGTAAGCCATAATATCCTAATTTCTAGTTTCGATAGCGATTGTTGTCGTTGACGTGACTAATAACTCCAGTTTTTTTTAAAAGATACAATTATAATTCTGCCATGCCTGGTACTAAGTAACTTTTTGATATGTTATCGGATTCATAAAACTAGACTTATTCCAAGTTCAGTTTTTTACAATGAAATTTTTCAGAGTATAACAGTTTGTATAATAGTTATTTAATAAAATAGAATTTAATGGGTTGTTTCTAGTGCTCCCAAAAAAGTATAACAGTTGAAATAGTGTTGATATATTAATTTTAAAAATGTATATTCAGTTTTGAGACACTTTTCGAAAAGTATAACAGTTTGTATAACAGGTTGTATAACAGTTTACACCATTTTTGAAATCAACTAAGCATTTAAGTTTGCGGTTACAGCTGTCTCTTAAAAAGTATAACAATTAAAATGAAGTGTATAACAGATACATTTTAAATAATTTCTTACTTAATTTACAGTTTGTATAACAATTTTGAAAAATGTTTCAAATTCAATAAGAATTTCAATCTGTTTTTGGTTACATTTTTTTAATTAAATAAATATATTAAAAACTATTACGTTAAAAATATCACGTATAAAAGTTTTCTTATTTAGTGCTTGGTTTGATTCTGTTTGGTGGCGGCCGTGGCGTAGTGGGTAGAGTGTGTGACTCTTACGTGAGAGAATCCAGGTTCGAATCCTCCATATGACACAGAACATTTTTTCAATTGAATTAATTTTTCTATTCGGCCGTCACCTCTCTGCAGACAATGGCAAACCTCAGAGAGCAAAAACTGCCACGAAAAGCTTCTTGAGAACATAAGCCGTTCGGAGTCGGCGTAAAACATGTAGGCCCAGTTCTCGATCATTTGTGTGCAAACATTTCACATCACACACAACGCAATTGATCATAAGAAGCTCGGTCAAAGTCCTTTCAAGGGCTGAGATGGGCATTTCGTTTTTTTCGTTTTTGATTCTTTTTTCTTGTACTAATAGCTTGAACTATTGTATAGGTTATAAAGTTCAATGTAATGTATATCATTTTATAACAATTTATACAAAATTTTATGTTAATTTTTATATGTTGCTTATGTGAATTTAAATGTATGCTGATCTTAAAATCTAAATTTACTTTTTTTTTTTGAAAAAAGTATGCCATGTTTAAGGATCAAACTGTAATTAAAAAAAAAAAATCAAAATAAAATTTTTTTAATACCTCCTAATATATATGTATATATTTGCATCTAGGTAAAATTTGATGTACAAATATGCTCAACATAAATAAAAATGATTTTTCGCT
The DNA here is from genome assembly GCA_914767935.1 of Coremacera marginata. NCBI lineage: Eukaryota > Metazoa > Arthropoda > Insecta > Diptera > Sciomyzidae > Coremacera > Coremacera marginata. Next base: position 154,235,353 of record OU612045.1, read on the forward strand.
TGAAAAATCTTCACGAAAAATATAAAAATCTACTCAGAAATTCTGCTTTCTTCATTTTAATACCGTTGTTTTTTTTTCCCTTCTTCTTGTTGCTCTTTTTCACACTTGCCATATCTTTATTCTCATCACATCATTACTATTATCTGCGCCTTTTCTACTGCTATTTATTGTTCATTTTGTCTTATTTATAGCTCGACTATATATCTTCTTTCTTGTTCAAGAGACGGCTTGGTATTGGTAGTTTTTTTTTATGTCGATTTTTTGTGTTAATATAAATTGTTTTGTCATCAATGCCTTGGCTTAGCATTGAATAGTTAAATAAAAAAAAAAACACAAAATGCAATCAATTCTTCTGTTCAATTTAAGCGTGCAAATACAACGACAGCAGAGCAGCTTAGACTATGACAATTTGCCATTTGGTCGTCGTAGTCTTCAATGTTGTCGTCGTCATCGTCGCTGTTATAAAAAATGTGGCATTCGAAGAAGCAGCAGTAGTAGCAGCAGAATAAATTGTGTCACACTCAGAGTCCGTGTCACATTTTTCATTAACATTAACAAAAACAAAAAGCTCACTTTTCTTCGCTCTCTCTGTGCCTTCTTCTGATTCTAGTGGCTTGTGCTATAATAGCACTTCTTTAAGCTTTCGCACACACACACTCTTAATGCCACCCGTGCTTCGAACGCATTTCAACTCAAGTTCAGGGCTGTCAATGTTGAGCTTGTGTTTTGAATTTTGATGCGCGTGCATGCAGCTGAATGTCGCTTACAGCATTTTTCATTTCAATTTTTCTTACTGTCATTGTGTTTTTTTTTGTGTTTTTTTGTTCAGTTTTAGAACATTGAAGCGTACTTCTAGTTTATCAGTTTTTTTCTTTGTTGTCGTTGGTTTTTTTTTTAATTTTTCCATTAGTCAAGCGAGAACGGAAACTGTAAATGTTTATTTGATTTATAGAGTTCGAAATAGTGATTTTTATGCATGTCGGCTTTAAAATTTTAGAGTTTCTTAGAATAACACGTCCTACGTTGCAACATTAAAAGGAACAGTTTTTTGGAGGTGAAAACAATTCTTTTCATTGCAAATGTTTTTAAAGTTTTTTTTTTTTTTTGTTAATTATTAAGTCGATTCCAAGAAAGTTTAACAGTTTAAATGTCGTATAGAGCGAATGAATATTAAAAACCTCGAGATCTGGTACTTATAATACTAATTTTCCAAAGTGTCACAGTTTGTATAACAGTTTCAAAAGTTGTTTCAATTTAACGAGACCAAGTTGAGTGTTTCTGGTATTTCCGATAAAAAAAAAATGAAATGCATCGCAACCTTTTTCAAAGGTTTTCTCGCTTCTTGATTTTTTTTATTTAATTTATTTATTCATTTATTTATTCATAAGATTAATGTAGTTCCTGACGCTTTTTCAGAAGCATAGCAGTTTAAGTGCAGTGTATTGGAATTGCATTTAAGCGATTCGAGCTCCTATTATACAAACTTTCCAGTTAGTAAAACAGTTTGTATAACAGTTTTAAAATCTTTAATATCTAACTTAGATTTAATTTATACTGTTTCCGAGGCTTTTTAAGAAATATATGTCAAACGCTATGAAAAGGGGTCGATTTTTTAAAAATTTTTTAAAGTTTCTTACAATTCCATTTTCTCGAAGTAAGCATTTTGTATAATATATCTAACAAGTATTTCAATTATGTTGTTTTTGATGCTTTTTAAGAAATAAAGCAGTTCAGTTGCTAATAACTATATTTTTCTTGAATATAACAGTTTTTTTTTACAGTTTTAAAACCACTTTAAACTCTTATAAGAATGACTAGAAACAAATTGCTTCTTTAGAAGTATAATAGTTGAAATGCAGTAAGTAAAGGTTAAATTTTTAAAATTTTTAATTATTTCCTTATTTTTTTAGAATACTGCTTTCAAGAATATAACAGTTTGGATAACTATTTTGAAAGCTGTGTAAAATTCAAGGAGATTTTAATTTCATAGCTAGAAAATTACATTTGTAAAAGAATATAAGAAAAATTATATTAAATTAATTAATTAAATTAAAATTCTGTATTTAAAAATAGATCGTTTAGTAAGAAGTCAGTAACTTTTTAAATAAAAGATATTTTTTTGGCAAAAAAGTTTTATTTCTCCATATAGTGGCCTGTTAGATTGATACATTTAAGATATCGTTTTTTTCACCAATTAAACTTTGGTAATTTTTTAATGTTACGGTACTTTTATAAGATAAAGCTAATTTTTTCAACAAAGTGATATTTTAAGAAAAAAAAACATTGTTTCTAATTTAAGAATACCTAAAAATAGTTCTGTATATTTTTTATATTTGTATTTTTGTTTTTGTATTTTTTAACTTTTAAATATTGTGTGAAAATGTCAAAATATTTAATTTTCTTTAATAAAATAAAAAGTTTAAACTTAAATAAAATTCTTCAATAAAGTCTAAAAAACTCCAGGAAAAAATATTTTAATTTAACAAAACAGATTTGGCTTTTATTTATTAATTTATTTTTTAATTCTTTGTTTATTTATGCAGTTATATATTTATAAATTAATTTATTTCATCATCATCATCGTTTCCTCGAGCTCCTAGGTTTCCTAGAGCATAGGGCTTCAATTAATTTATTTACTTATTTATTTATAATTTATTTGTTGATTGGTTGATTAATTGAGTGATTAATTAATTAATTGATTGATTAGTTTATTGATTGATCGATTGATTGATTGCTTGCTTGATTGACTAATTGAGTGAATGATTGATTAATTGAGGGATTGATTGATTGATTGAGTGATTGATTGATTAATTTATTTTTTATTTAATTATTTATTTATGTATTGATTTTTTTATTTGTTTATTTATTTATTTATTTATTTATTTATTTACATTTTTATTTATTTAATTATTTAATTTTATATTTAATTATTTATTTATTTATTTATGTATTTATTTATTTTTATATTTAATTATTTATCAATTTATTTATTTATTTATTTATTTATTTATTTATTTATTTATTTATTATTTACTTAACTATTTATTTATTTATTTATTTATTCATTTATTTATTTATTCATTTCTTTATTTCATTTTAGTTCATTTATTTATTTCTTTATTTATTCACTTGTTCATTTATTCATTTATTTATTTGTATTTAACTATTTATTTATTTTATTTTATTTATTTATTTATTTATTTATTTATTTATTTATTTATTTATTTATTTATTTATTTATTTATTTATTTATTTATTTATTTATTTATTTATTTATTTATTTATTTATTTATGTATTTATTTATTTATTTATTTATTATTTTTTAATTTATAAATTTATTAAATTATTAATTTATTAATTTATTAATGTACTAGTTTATTAATTTATTAATTTATTAATTTATTAATATATTAATTTATTATTTTATTAATTGATTTATTTGATAATCTATTAATTTATTAATTAATATATTAATTAGTTTTTTAATTTATTAATTAGTTTTTTAATTTATTAATATAATTATATATTTATTTATTTATTTATTAATTAGTTACTTTATTTATTAATTTATTAATTTATTTATAATATTTTAATTAATAAATAATTCATTTATTAATTTATTACTTTATTTAGTCATTAACTTATAAATTTATTAATTTTGTAATTTATTAATTTATCAATTTATCAATTTATTAATTTATTAATTCATTAATTTATTGATTTATTAATTTATTAATTTATTAATCTATTAATTTATTAATTTATTAATTTATTAATTTATTAATTTATTAATTTATTAATTTATTAATTTATTTATTTAATAATTTATTGATTTATTAATTTAGTAATTTACTAATTTATTAATTCTTGAATTAATATAAAAAATTATTTATTTATTAATGTATTTATTTATTTATTTAATAATTTAATTTTACATAATTTTTTAATTTATTATTCTATTAATTTATGAATCTTTTAATTTATTAATTTATCATTTTATTGCTGTATTGATTTATTAATTTATTATTTCTATTATTTATATACATATATAAACATCTTATATATATATATAAATAAAATATATAAAAAAATAAAATAATAAATTAATTAATATACTTATTTGTATATTTATTAATTTATTGATTTATTAATTTATTTACACCATCTGCTGGGAAAGTGGAGAGCAATTTCTTGATTTGCATGAGCTTTACCAAATCGATTTTAACGAAAGCCAAAAAGTTCCTTAATAAAGAAAAAAATTTAAAAACCTTATTCTTTCTTTCGCTAAGTTTTTACTCACACAACTAATAAAAAATGCTGCCCTAAATTATTTACCTTCATTATTGTCTATGCTTTTAACTGCTCTAATTAAAGCTTTTAACTGTTTTTGACTTTGATTTATGCACCCAAAACGTATTTTTCATAAACGGAAGACCAATTACAGGCGCTATTAAGCGTCATCAAACTGTGGCAGCGTTCTTTTTCTTTTGCAAGCGCGAAGGCATATCACTTTAAAGTACTTGTTAATTAAAAAGAACATTAGCGTTACATTTTCATTAATGACAAGATTTCAATGAAAATATCAAAAAAAGCAACAATAACAACAACAACAACATGGGCAGCAGCAGCTGAAGACTGTCAAAACATCAAAAACAAATATAGCATGACGTTGTCACTGAACAGCCAACACCGAATACCTACCACCCAATTCCCAACCCATTCACCTACTTAAAGAACCATTCATTCAAACAACCCATCATCAATTCAAACTCTTCTCCCTCTCCTTCTACTTTCCCCTGAGTACTTTATCTCACCACACAACGTAGAGCGCGCTCAAAACCCTTTAAGCTAACGTACAAGCTCATTATTTATTAGTGTAGCTCACTCGAGTCAGTTACTCATTTACTTATTTTCTATAGTGGTTTGTATTTCGTGCTTCAATTTTTTATTTTCATTTCTTCAGTTTTTCTTTTAACTCGTCTTCTACTCTGCTTCTTTGATTGCATACTTTTAGCTGTTCAAGAAATACAAACAACCAAGTATAACTATGAAAAAAGAAGAGTGCCAACAACAAATTGTACATTAAATATTTAATATCTGTTAGTCTTGTTATTTTTGTTGTGCTTTAGTGGGTGTTGTTAACTTGAAAAATATTTGTTTGCACACTGCGATTGTCTTGTCGAGGGGGTGAAAAAAAACCGAAAAAAAACTATTGCCTACTTACAGGCATTGTCAAGCGCAAAACCTTTGAAAGCGCAAAAAAAAAAATCACTTAAAGATGAAAGTGAAATATTGTACTTCAATATATATATATTGTTTTTTACACGGAATGAAATCAACCTAAGTGCTAGCTGTCGCTGCAAGAGGTGTGACTGAGTTGAGCAATTTTTTGATCAATAAATAAGGTCAAATTATTTGTAGTGAAAAATTTTTGTTACCACACAGATAGATAAGAAAACAAGATCGCCCATACAAAATAGTTTCTTTAACGATTTGATATTATTATGCTTTTTTTTCAATCTTTCGCTTTTACGTTTTTCTTCCCCATATTTGCAGCATTAATTTGTCAACTGCAGCTATTGATTTCTTCCGTTCCATTCTTATTATTGAATCCCCTTCATTAATTCAGTCAATTAAAGATAAATTGTGCGCTCTTATTTTTAGCCTTTGTCCCTACAATGGCCAGTGTCAGCAACGGTAATTGCTTTAAGCTACTTCATTTTCTTGGCTCTGTTGCATTAACAAATACAAAAATATTGTTTTCATTTTTTTTTTTTTTTCTTTAACTGACCTCGGCATAAAGCTGCCTTGTTCTTAAAGCGTGTCTGTCATCCACATTATTTTGTTGTGGATAAAATGAGTTCTTTGTATTTAGTGTTTGGATTTATTGGAAAAATTTTTTTATTAGAACACAATTATTTTTGTATTTTTTAAAATTTATTTTTGTCAAAAAATAACTATTGTACAACATAAACTAATATTAAATTTGTTATACAAACTGTTCATTCATGTCAAAAGCTATCTTAATTAACAACTTAAGACAAATGGCATACAAATTAAGTTTTAACATGTTATACAACTGTTATACAACTGGTATACAAACGGGTATAAACTGGCATACAGCCATATAAACTAGTTTGCGCGTTTCTGACAAATTCTTTTCCAAATTATAAGAAAAAGAACTCGACCGTTCTTTACACCGTACAACTGATATACGAACTGTTATATTAAAAACTGTTATTTTCATAGACAAATTAAATCAGAATTATTATAGTAAACTATTTGTAAATAAATTTGCAAAACTGTTATACAAAATGGTAAACTATACTGTTATAAACTGTTATCTACTACAATATAAACTAGTACTATACACATTCTGTTGTACTATACTATACACTTGTACTGTACACATTCCAATTTTATTGCAAAAGAAAGGGAAATTAAATCAAAAACTAACGCTCTTATTAAATTAAACTGTTATAAATTATTATGCGCCTTCAAACACAGGATTTTCATCATGGCAATGAATTTATGATTTTAATTTAAATCTTTTCAATTTAAAATGCAAATTTATTTAAGTAACTTTACTTTCAATTTTCTATATTCTCTAAAAAAATGTGTTTAAAAATAACTGTTATACACTTTATAATATACCCAAAACTGTTGTACTGTATTCGTATATATTTAATTCAACTTTTATTGGAATTTTATTTAACTCTAAAATATTTTAAAATTATTTATAATTACATCTATTAGAAGTTACCTGCTCATACATAAGAGCTCATCAAACATGAGCTTTCGAAACTTTTCGTATCTTTAATTTTTAATAATTTTTAATATACATTTTTTTTTAAATTTTCTGGCTCTCAATAAATATTTATAAAAGTAAATCTTATTTTATTTGCAATGTTTTATAAACAGTTTTAAATTATTGAAATTAATTTTTGTATTGTATTTTTATTTATTAGATTTTATTTTATATATTAATTTATTTTATTTAATTTTTATTGGAATTTTAATTAACTCTAAAACTCAGTTTTATTTCATAAACTGTTATAAATTTGTAAACAGATACATATAAACGGTGTGTGCGTTTTATACTGTTATACCAAAACGGTTCTACTATATTTTATTGGGATTTATCTTTAATCTGAAGTATCTTAAAATTATTTGTAAATACATTTATAGAAAATTACCTACTTTAAAGAGCTCAACATAACTTTTCGTATATTTAAAATATTAAAAAATAATTTTTTTTTATTAATTTTTGTCAATGTTCTCTAAAAAATATTCATAAAGTAACTGTTATACTATTTTTAATATGTTATAAAAGAGTTCTTCTCTATTGGAATAAATTTTATTTGTAATTATATTTTACTCTAAAACTGAATTTTATTTAACAAACTGTTTAAATTGTTATATAAAAAAAAAATATAAACTGTTTTGAGCGTTTTTTTACAAACGTTTCTCAAAACTATAAGAAAAGGAACTCGATCTTTTCTTTATGCAACATAAGCTAAAAGATAATTGTTCTACAAACTGTTATATTATGTATTAATAGTGTTTAAAACTAATTTAATTCCAACTTTGAATAAATGATATCACAATAACCGAAGTTTAAAATTATTTTACAAAACTGTTATACTAATTGTTATGAACTGTTTCAAATTGTTATATAGTTAAAAAAAATAAAAGAAAGGGAACTCGAAAACTGATATATTTATTAAAATCAACTGTTATAAACTATTATGAGTCTTTAAACACAGGGGTGGAATCGGCTAAAGTGATAACTGATAGTTGGCAATAAAAATTCTTTTGCTCCATGTAAGGTGATTATCAAATTGACAATCACTTTTTTCCTATTGATTTCATTTGACAGCTATTAAGCTGTCGTTTTCAAAAACGACAATCAAAACAGCGACTGTTCAACTATCACCTTAGCCGATTTCACTCCAGGATTTTCTTGGCAAATTTTATAATTCTATTTAAAAAATTTCAAATTTGAAATGCAAATTTATTATTATTTATTTTATTATTATTATTATTATTATTAATTAATTAGATGTTGTACAATGTATCTTAAAACTAACACAAAGATACAAAAATACAAAATTAATTAACAAAAAACTGCATTCTGTTGTTCAATACAAACAAGTGGCGAATGCAGAAATATACATTACAAATATTTTAAGTTTTATAAGACATGTAGTGGGGTCTTAAACGAAATTTAAATACATCGAAATTAAGCATTTTATTACATCAAATTTAACAGATTATGCTTGACATTTAATTTATTTAAATTATCAACAACAAAAGAAAATTAATACAAACTTGGAAAAAAAAAGAAATTTTTAAAACAAGAACAATATTATATTGCAATGGAGATAAGGTAATTAATATTATTGAAATTATAGTTAAATAACCATGATTTCACTTTTTTTAGAAAAATAATATTATTAGACATACAGCGGACATTATAAGGTAGAATATTAAAAAGTCTTGGAGCAGTGCATGAGTAGAATGAAAAAAAGTGATTTAACCTGTGAGGAGGAACTCTAGCGTAATTTTGGGCATTTATTCTTAAGTAATGGCTTGTATAACTTCTGTTTAATATATAACTAGATTTTTCAAAATATTCTTTCAATACTCTGTAATAATATAAGTGTTTAATAGGTAAAACATTTAAGTTTTTAAATAGCGGAAAGCTACTTACTAATCGTTTCTTGTGACATATAATTCGAATGACATGCTTTTGAGCGAACAATAATGGATTAATTTTAGAAGAATGTGTACCTCCCCAGCATGTAATTCCATATTGTAGCTTTGAATGGAAAATACCATAATAAATACATGTGAGCAATTTTGATGAGCAAAACGACTTTAAGATGAATATCTGTCTAGTGGCACCCAGAAGATACCTTTTGAGAGCAAGAGTATGCTCTAGCCATGATAGTTTCCAATCCAATAATAACCCAAGATATTTAAAGGATTTAACACAATCAATAGGAAAACATTTCGAGGAACAAGGACTAGAATCATCATATGTTTTTAAGTTGTTGAAAGAGCTGCATATATCATTTCCAACTAAAAATTTCTTACAACCTGTGCAATGAAAGGTAAAAATGGAAAGGCATAGGTCATTACATGAAACACTAAAGTACATCATACTCGTTTTATCACTCAAAACTAATTTATGCGATGAAAACCAATGCCTAAGTAGTACTAAATCATGGTTTATATCACAAGTTAAGGCGGTCTTCTCATTGAGCAACTTTTTTTTTTTTACTTTTTTTTTTGCATTTATTTATAGCTTGGGTAGTTGTGAATATGCCCCTAAAAGGATTTTTAGAAATTCGAAATACTTTAGAAGATACAGCCTTTTTTGTGAAGCAAGGTCTTCGTCAAAATGAGCTATAAAAAAATTACTTCAAACTTTAAACGCGTTTATCTCGAACCCACGTTTTTCGAACTGGCGGCCATGATATCTCCAGTTCAACTGAACCGATTTTCATGAAACAAAGTGGAATCGACGCAGAATTGTCACCATTCTCGGGTGAACCTCGACCATAATTTTAAAAATTTTTTACTATTTTTTTTATACACTAAACTACAAAAAAAAAACCCGAAATTGAAATTTTTTTTTGAATGGCCGCCATTTTGTCAAAAAAAATCACAAAATTAAGCTTGAGGTTCACCCGAGAATTACATCTATACTGATTATAACCCCGTTTTTTTTTTCATTTGAGACGCTCCGGAGACCCGGAATCGTGGCCGCCGTACCGACACCTTTTTTTTCACCACCAACTTTGAAGTCTCATTACTTTTTGAACAGCCCACGTATCGAGGCAAAAAAAATTTTTTTATTTACTTTGAACCTTTTGTAATACAATAAATAAAAAAAGTTTTCAATTATTCTTTGCGTTTTCAAATAAGAATTTTTTTAAAAAGGGTCCAAAAAACGGGTTTTGAATGAAAAGACCGCCTTAAGCTTAGAGCGGAATTACTAGCAAAGGTGCAAGCCATATCGTCTGCGAACGCTGTGACTTTACTTTTAAAGGGAAGACAAAAAACAGAGTTAATGTAAATAAGAAACACAATAGGTCCGAGAACAGATCCCTGCGGAACACCAACATCAATAGTAATATAGCTGCTAAAATTATTATTTATTTTAACTTTTTGCTTTCTATTTGATAGATAGGACTGAAACCACGAGTAAATAGATCCTCTAAAGCCACATTTATATAATTTATTGAGTAGTATCACATGATCAACATTATCGAACGCTTTAGTGATATCTACAAATAAGGCAGCACACACTTTTTTATTGTGTTGGCCATTGTATATATCAGTACAAAATTTCAAGAGAGCGTCTTCAGTAGACAGACCCTCTCTAAAGCTCTCTAAAGATTTTAAAAAATTTAACATTCTGATTTTTACTGTTTTCTCAAAAACTTTCGAAAAAGCTGGCAATAATGAGATTGGTCTGTAATTATTGAAAAGACTTTTGTCTTCCTTTTTAAACAATGGAATTACCACAGCTTTTTTGAGTTCATCAGGAAAAACTCCACAGTCAAGGCTTTTGTTGAAAATCTTGGATAGAACATCGACAATATTGAAAACAATCTTTTTGATGAATGTATTAGAAAAAACATCATCAGGACATGAATTATTTAATTAACTTAAGTGTCAATTTTCTATATTCTATACAAATGTTATAAATTTTTTACTGTTTATACAATTTTCAATACTATTTTGCAAAAACTGTTATACTACATTCGAAAATATTTAATTAATTTTTAACTGAAATTTCATTTAACTCTCTAAATATTTTGAAACTATTTATAAGTACATCTATTAAAAGTTAACTGTACTTTTCGTATCTTTATTTTTCAATAATTTTTTTCATTAATTTTTTTTTAAATTTTCTTTGTTTTCCAAATAAATATGTTTGAAGGTAACTGTTATACTATTTATAATATGCTATAAAACATTTCGATTCTGTTCAAAATTATTTTAAATATTTTTTTTTAATTTTATTTAATTCTAAAGTATTTGAAAATTATTTTTTGGTGCATCTATTGGAAGTTACCTGCATCTACCTAAGAGTTCAGCGTTCAGAATTTATCATTCTTTTTTTTTTTGCTCTCAACTCTTTTGCATTTTAACTAAAAAAGTGTTCTATCAAAACCACGACATAAAAGTTTTCACATAAAATTATGCATAAAATACATTTAATATATGTATGTTTCTTATAGCAAAAGCTTACCTTTCAAAAATTTCATTCATAAACTTATCGTTGTAACAGTTTTTGACGTGCTTTTCATTTCATTTTCTTTTATGGCATAGTATTGGTTGCTAAAACTATCACTAACGTTATAAGCTGTCAAAATCCTTATCATAGCTGTCAGTTTCGACAACGCTTTCAATGGCAATGAAGAGGTTTTTTTGTTGTTGTGTTTGTTGTTGTTGTTGTTATTGTTGCTTCTCCCGATGCTGCTAATGTTGTTGCTGTTCTATGTTGCTGTCTTAGTGTTGTTGCTCAAGCGTTAACCTTGGATTCTTTATCGAATAAAAATATCTAAAAGTAAACTTGACAGCATCCGAACCAAACCATACAACCTGATGGCTGCCATGAGAAAGCTTGTGAAAGATTTATCTGCCAACTAATTCCCCGAGAGTCCTTGATGAAAATAAATTCAGCGCATTTTGCGCAAACTTGTTTTTGCAATTTTCACAAAGATTTTTAGCAATGCTTTACTTTGTTTTTGGAGTGATTTTTACCGATTTTTTTTTTCTGTATTTCTTTCTCGTCAACCTGCTCTTTACCTCTGTCTCATACATGCCATTGAATATATCTATTAAATTGTTTTGCTGCTCCTAGCAACTGTTTGTGTGTAATTTAACTAACCTTCACCTCACCTTGTCCGTTCTTTTTTTCTAATATTTGTACCTTAGTTAGTAGTAGTTACTTCACTTTATTTTTCTATGTTTTTCCAATATTTCTAATTTGTTCTTCTTGTCATTTTCTTGTATATTCGTTCACACACCTTCGTGGATTTTCGTAATGCTTATATTTTTTTTGAATATTTTATAAATGGCATTAAGTGAAACATACACATACAATATTTACTGTCGCGGCTAAGTAGATGATTGCTAAATGTACGTGCATGTATGTGTGTGTGTGTGTGTATGCGTGTAGATGTGGTATGTGTGTGTGTGAGTGAACGTAAAGATAATTGAGAAAAATGTTCATGAAGAAAAATTTTCTTGGTCTTTGGTCTTTAGTCTTTGTTTAAATAAATAAATAAACTACTCAGTTTTATACCAGTTTCTTAAGAATTTTGAGATTTAAGTGCTGGTGTCAGAAAATTGCCTTTTTCAATGATCATTCAAGATTACTCAACTATTTTTGTTATATTTGTTAAAATATATTGCACGTTTTGCTAACTACTTCAAATATTATATAATTTTAAAAGCATCATAAATGCTATAAATGCTTTTTCTTAAATATTTACTTATACAATTCTGAAAGTTTCCGATGACTGGTGGCAACAATTTCTGTCTTTAAATAAGCATCATATATGCAAAGAAATCAAGTAGACCCTTAAAAATAGGCAATTTTCTATAAACTTTGAATATTATACCAGTTTAATTTCGTTGAAAATATATCTCAACTTTAATTTTGTATTTTTAATTAACTTATATAAAGTTACAAAAAAAAAATTAAACAAGTGTTACTTATAACTTGATATTTTATACCAGTTCTACAAAATTGCAAATACAATTTTTTTAAATCAAATGCATTTATAAATAAAATAATTACATAAGTAATTTAAGGTAATAAGCATCTTACATGCAAACAAATAAAGTATACCCACAAAAATTGACAGTTTTCTATCCATTTCGAATATTATACCAGTTAAATTTCGTTGAAAATATGTCTCAACCTTAATTTTGTATTTTTAATCAATATGTACTATAATGTTAAAAAAATTAAACACGTTTTACTTATAACTTGATAATTTATACCAGTTTTAAAAAATAACAAATTCAATTTTTCCAAATCAAATGCATATATAAATAATAGAAGTTTTTAAGTACTTAAAGGCGGTATTGCTAATTCCTTGAGGGAAATGTAAAATTTCACATTTTATACCAGTTTGGGTTTAGTGCTAGAGAAGTGCCTGATCATAAATGAGCATTTCTGAACATTTTACTGGCTGGATAATAGCAATATCTAATAAAATAGACCACTTGCAGAATATTTCCGAAATTATACCAGTTTAATAACATCGAAAATTTTGTTTTTCAATGAATCGTCACTTATAAATAGAATAAAAATTTTAGACGTTAATTTAAAGGAACATTATTCATGTTTGAAGTACATTTTATATTTTATACCAGTTTGAGTTGACTGCTGAAAACAAATTCCATTGTTAAATAAGCATTATTTAAGCAAAGAGATTAAGTAGACCCACAAAAAGACAAAGAGTTGCAAATCCATTCTAAAAATTATTACAGAATAATATAGTCGAAAATAAGTCATAACTTTAATTTTTACCGTTGGTTTCTAAAACGAAACACATTTTACTTATAATTTATAAATCTATACCAGTCGTATTGTTCACCTCTGGATATCTTTGACCAGTGGATAAAGTATTAGATTTTCAGTAGTTGCCAGCATACGAGAAAATATTTACTGGTACAATAATAAAGATATCCCGAGGTGAACAATACGGACATTAGTAGATCATAAAATGAATAAATTTCTTATCAATTTTCATTTAGAAATAAAAAAAATGCTTGTTTGAAGCGTTTATTTAAAAAAACATTTTTAATTATTTGAACAAATTTTACATTTTTAACATGCTTGGGCTTAGTTTTAGAAATAGTTACTGACTAAATATAAGCATTTTGAATAATATAGCAATCAATACTTCACAAAACAAAAGAAATATTTATTAAATATACGATTTTTATTCGCAAATTATACCAGTTTAAGGACGTCGAAAAATTTGTGTTTTTTAATAAAATCTCACTTATAAAAACAAGAATTGTTTTAGACGTTAGTTTAAAGGAAATTTGATGTCGGACACAATTTTTTTTTTATTTTATACCAGTTTAAGCTGACGGCTGAAATAAGCTGATGTCTTTAAATAATCATCTTATCAGCAAAAAAATTCTATGGACCAACAAAAATGGACAGTTTCAGGTCTATATTGATATTTATACCAGATAAATTTAGTCTTAAATAACTCTAAAATTTAATTTCGGCTTTAGTAAAGTATAATTATATGTTACAAGAAATCCAAACACATTTAATTTAAAACTTAAAAAATTATACCAGTTTTAATAGATCACTAAATTATTGTTTCTATCAGTTACAAATTAGAAATAAATGAGTAAATTAAGGCGGTATTAAAAAACTTTTGCTAATTTCTTAAGCAAACTTCACAATTTATAGAAAATTGGATTTAGTGTTGAAAAACATCTTAATAGCGGAAGAAATTGCAAGAAACAATAATATTTTTCTATTCACTTAAAAAATTATACCAGGATAAAAACTAGTAAAAAAATGTCAGAATTTTCCTTACTTACATAATGAAGTATTATATAAGGCGAATATGTAATATTTTTCCATTTTGTACTGAACAAGTTTAGTTTTATACCAGTTGGATATACACTACTGAACACAGTTTCTGACTAAAACTCAGTATTTCAAACGCATTGAACGCGTTGAAAAAATAGCAATATCTAATAAAATGGACGATTTTTGTGAACATTTCTTAATTATACCAGTTCAATGGCAACGAAAAATGTGGTGTGTTTTAACGCATTGTCACTAATTAATAGAAGAATTGTATATAAAGGTAATTAAACAGAACTATCTTCATGACTTAAAACAAATTTCTTATATTATACCAGTTTGAGTTAACTGATGCAAACAGTCTCCCACTTTCAGTAAGCATATTTTAACGTCTTAAAATCGAAAAATCTTGTCAACACACAACAAGAGACGATTTCCTGCACATCTTAAAATTTATACCAGTTTAAGTTCAACGATAACATTTTTTTTTCTTAGTGTTGTGAACTTATAAATAGTAAAAAAAATATATAAGGCGGTATTAAAGCCAAATTATAATGTTATAACAAATTCAATTTTCTTTAAAACAATTAACACAAAAAGAAAAATCTTTACAATTTAAAAATTATACCAGTTTCAGTTTATTGCGAACAAAATTCTTCTTGTATATGCCGACTTTTAAATAACATTTTAGGCATTTTACCTAAAAAAATTTAGATGAACTCATAATGATACAGTCATAATTTCCTATTCAAACGAAAATTTATACCACTGTCAATTTTATTTAAGAAACATTTCTGAACTTATTTTAGTATTAAACATTTTTAAACATTTTAGTAGTGAACTAGTTACAAAACATAAACTTAATTAATAAAAAAAAAACGTTTGCAAAAAAAAACTACGCATTTAAAAAAGTAAGCCCCTTTTATTGCATCAACATTTTCGGATTAATTAAACTTTTTAAAACTTTTAAGTATATAAAAAATTAATAACTGCAAACTAAACAAAAATAAATAAATTAAAGGTTATTTAAAGAAAATAATATTTTTTTTATATTAGAAAAGATATTAGTTTTCAAAGAAACATTTTAGTTTATACCAGTTTAGTAGTGCTTCTCAAAACATTTTACGACCTTTAAATAAATATTTTTATACATTTTTTAGCGAACAAATAAGCAAAATCCATAACTACAGACAGTTACTTACTCATTTTAAAGTTTATACCAGTTCAAGTGCAATGAAAATTACATTCTGCTGTATGTTTTGCCAGAAGCAAATTAAAAAAAAGTATGAGGTGAAAATTCAATACAATATTGCAGACATATTTTTAAAATGTTTAATATTATACCAGTTTGAGTTATTCTTCAAGTTTTAAAAGCTGAAGTTTAAGTTAAACATTTTAAGAGCATGTTAAGAGCAAAAAAAAAAAAAACAAACTATTTGAGGAAAATTTTTATCAAAACTGGCATAAATATTACCATTTAATGGAAAATAAAAATAAATTTTAATTAAATGAAAGCTTTTAGAGTTAAGAGTTAGCCTATCTATTGCATGCAATATTTAAATGTCAAATATCATTCGAAAAACTTTTCTCGCTAAATAATTTGACATCGCGACCCAACAAAATTGACCAAATATTAGCTTCAATTTAACTTTTATTGCTTTCTTGCGCATGACATTCTTCGTTAATTAGCTAAAAAGTAGGCAATATTTATAAGCACAAATATACAAATACAAATACAAATACATATAAACATACACAATCACAAAAATACACACGGACGCACTCTAGGCGTGTGTAAGCTGAACACTTAGCTATTGAATGGCAAATTTATGTTAAACAAACTTAAAGCTCCACCTACATACACATGAGCCAAAATGTGAGACCGTAAAGTATGCAATGAAATAGAAAACAAAAAAACAAGAAAAAAACAAACTTTTAAAGAAACAAATAACGAGCGAGACGAATGGGAAAGGAAGGAAGTAAGAAGAGAAAACGAAGATGCACGCAGAGCCAAACTTCTTAACAAGTTTGAAAAGTTGCTGCTTAAACTCAAGCAGACGATTATTCAACCACATTATTAGGAGGAGCAGTTAAAGTGGGTAAAAGCAAGGCAGGTTCAGGCATTCAATCTAAGCGAAAAGTGGTTATACTGGGCCAGTAGCAAAAACGAAGGCAAATACAAAAAACTAAAAAAAAACCAATAAATAAATAATAAAAAGTGAAAAAAAATTTCACGTAAATAAAGCAAAAGCGAAGATTGCATAAATTTGGAGCAAGTAAACGTTGGCAGCCACCAGCAGGAGCCTGAAAGTATGTAATTTAAGTTGTCAGGGCATTTTGGCATATTTAAGTGACAACGCCTAAGTGGCAACATAATGCAAGTCTTAGGCAATTAAATTCAAAGAAGGATTAGGTCAGGTCAAACCCGGCATGGCAAAAGGAATACAGAGAATTTTGATATTTTTGCACAACTTGAAGAAGCAAAAACAGTAGAAGTTGACATATATAAGCAGCATTTTGAGACTTTTGGCAGCTCTAAGCAGATAATATCAAGCACTGAAGAAGAGCAAGGTTTTTGTTTTGAAGGGTACTTTTTTTTTTTTTTTTTGATTTTGTAGTGATGAGACAAAAAATTATTAGACTTTGTTTCCTTTTTTTCTTTAACTATGTATTAAAAAAATTGTCAAATTATTTGTTGCCATTATTATAGTGCTTTTACACCATCTAATGTCCTGAAATATGTTCAGCCTGAAGGTATACACATACATTAAAAGGCAGCATGCTGCTCTGTTATTAATAAATATCAAATGAATTTTCTGTGCATACTTTCATGTTAAAAATTTTTGTATATGTTGGGAAAGCACTGTAATAATGGCATAAAATAATTACAGTTTGAGCAATATTAGGTGCGGAACATTATGCATGCCTTTTATGCTTTTATGTATTAAGATGTTTTTATATTTTTACAGTGTCGGGTAAAACAATAAGAAGACACTAAATCATAAAATATTTTAAGTCTTTTTTTTTAGTATGAAACTGTTTAATCGCCAATTTCTTTAGAGTAAAAATAGTATATCATATACTAAAAAAAGTAGGTGGCAGCTCCACAGCTTCATATGTCATTGCGATTTGATATAGAAAATGTCAAAGTGAAGTGTGTGACGGTGAACAATAAAATAAGAACAGCAGAAGAAAACCTTTTTTTTTAAATATTTTTTTGAAATTTGTACTGGTAAGTACTAAAATATTACAATTAATAATAATTCGGAAGACTTAATTAAAATTGATCTGAAATTCGCAGCGGAATGGGACGAACAAAGTACTGCAGCAAAGAGGAGCGTGATTTAATAAAAAGACTGCGGACTGAGGGACTAAGTATACGACAAATAGCTAAAACTATTGGCAGATATTCGAGACTTGTCTACCAAGCCTTATTACCTCAAAAAGTTCGTTGCAGTAGGCCCCGCAAAACTACAAGTAAAAATGGTGATCGCATAAAACTAATGGCATCACGCAATCCATTCAAGTCAGCTGCCGCAATTAGAGAGAAGACAGGTGTCCAAATTTCTACTCGGAGACGTTTAATGGAAACAGAACTTTATGGAAGAACAGCTCGGAAAGTACCAATGTTGATACAGAGACATCGAAAGTGTCGCATCGAGTTCGCTAAAGCGCAACGTAACGTAACAAGCGTAACGTGTTATAGACAGATGAAAGCAAAATAAATCTAGTTGGAAGTGATAGCAAACCGTTGGGTTAGGCATCCGAAAAGTGCAGAGTTCAACCCAAACTATACATTGAAGACCTTTAAACACGGAGGAGGAAGTGTTATGGTATGGGGATGCTTCTCCTGGTATGGTGTGGGACCTATGTATTGGATAAAAGAAACTATGGACAGGTTTCTCAACGTCCTTGCAGAGGTAATGCTTCCTTTTGCAGAGTGGAAGATGCCTATAAAAAGGCAATTGCAACAGGATAACGACCCGCGGAAATGGCTTTTGGAGATGGGAATTGATGTTATGACCTGGCCTTCCCAATCTTCCGACCTCTATCTCACTGAGAACTTGTGGAGCACAAGTAAAGAGAAAATTGGAAGTGTCAGATGCACAAGCAAAAACAATTTATGGGAAAATATCCAACGAGCTTGGTATTCTATACCCCAGCCTACTTGTGCGTCTCTAGTGGCCTCAATGCCCAAAAAATGTAAAGCTGTTTTGAAAAACAATTTCCATCGCATATAAGGTTCTCTCAAGCGTATTGTGTGAAAGATAAAAGCCGATTAAAAAAACACTGATTGGACCTTAACAGTGTGGCTTTCGACCTGGAAAGTCCACCATAGACCAGATTTTCACGCTACGACAAAACCTAGAGAAAACCCACGAAAATCAAATTGACACACACCATCTCTTTGTCGATTTTAAAGTGCTAAAGCGTTCGATAGCCCGTGAAGGGATTGCCTATACGTAACAATGTCTGAGTTCGGTATACCTGCAAAGTTGATTAGACTTTGCAGAATGACGTTGAGCAACACACGCAGCTCCGTCAAGGTAGGAAATGACCTCTCCATAACTTTCAATACCAAAAGAGGTTTCAGGCAAGGCGATCCACTGTCTTGCGATCTCTTCAACATCATCATGGAGGGGATCGTACGAAAGGCCGGTGTGCATCGTAATGGCACCATTTCCTATAAAGGTGTTCAGCTCCTTGCGTACGCTGATGATATTGATATTGTCGGCAGAACCAAGAGAAATGTTACCGCTGCTTTCGCCGCTACCGAAAAGAATCAGCCAAAGTGGGTTTAACGATAAATGAGGGTAAAACAAAGTATATACTGTCCACAAACAAGGGAGCGCGGCGTTTAGACCCCCACGTTTCATCCGGCAGCTATAACTTTGAAGTAGTCAAGGAGTTTGTATACCTTGGAACCGCCATTAATAACGACAACGAAGTCAGCCTGGAGACAAAGCGAAGAATAATAGTTGCTAATAGGTGCCACTACGGGCTCAGTAAGCAACTAAGTTCCAGAACCCTCTCTCGATCGACAAAACTAACACTCTACAAGACGCTCGTTCTACCTGTGCTGCTTTATGGCGCTGAGGCATGGGTAGTTTCGCAAACTGACGCAGCCGCTCTGGGGGTGTTCGAGAGAAAAGTTCTTCGCAAAATCTTCGGTCCTGTTCGAGTCGGCGATGACTATCGCATCCGAATGAACCACGAGCTGTATGAGCTCTACGATGACATTGACGTAGTTCGGCGTATAACTGTGCAGCGACTACGCTGGCTGGGTCATGTCCATCGTATGAACGACGAAGCTCCAGCGAAAAAGGTGCTCGAGGCGAGGGTCGCTGGTCAACGACGACGAGGCAGACCATGCCTCCGTTGGATGGACCAGGCTGAGGAAGCCCTAACCGCACTTGGTGTATCCGATTGGAGAAGGCGCGCGCAAAGCAGAGGCGCCTGGCAAGAGCTGATGAGGTCGGCCGAAACCCGGACACGGGTTGTTACGGCCACCTAAGTAAGTAAGTAAGTAGTTTTGAAAACCAAAGTATATTCCACGAAATATTAGCATTGGAAGACAATTTAAGATGCTGCCTAAATTTTTGTTTTAATTAATATGTGAAGTGTTATTATTTGTCCTTTTTAAAAGTGAGCTTTTGTATACTTTTCTTGCTTTTCATTTTCATACTGAAATGTTTTGCTTTTGTTTTTAGAAAAAAGGAACAAGTTGAATACATAAATAAAAGTAAATACTCATTGATTTTTTCGTTATTATAAACAAATATTTTTTTAATGTTGATAATGTCAAAACAAGCCGTTCTTATTCTTTTTTAAGACACTGTATATTGATGTATTTTTACATTTTTATGGCTTTTATATTTTTTAAATTTTTATATTTTTATTATTTCATATTATTTTTTTTTATGTTTTTATATTATAATATTTTAATATTTTTATGTTTTTATTTTTGTATATTTTTTATTTTTATTTTTTTATATTTTTATATTTTTTTATTTTTATTTTTTTATATTTTTAAATTTTTATATATTTATATTTTTATATTATTTATATCTTTATATTTTTATATTTCTAAATTGTTATATTTTTATTTTTTTTTATTTTTATATTTTTTGTTTTATATTTTTATATTTGTGTATCTTTATATTTTTATATATTTATATTTTTATTTTTTTTATGTCTTTATATTTTTATATTTCTACATATTTATATTTTTATATTTTTTTATTTTTATATTTTTTTTTATATATATATTTTTATTTTTATATATTAATATTTTGATATTTTTATAGTTTTATATTTGTATATTTTTAAATTTTATATTTTTATATATTTATATTTTTATATTTTATATTTTTTTTATTTTTAATTTTTTTTATTTTTATATATTTTTTATTTTTATATTTTAATATTTTGATATTTTCATAGTTTTATATTTGTATATTTTTAAATTTTTATATTTTTATATATATATATATTTTTTATTTTTAAATTTTCATATTTTTATTTTGTTTATATTTTTGCACTTTTACATTTTTGTATTTTATATTTTATATTTTAATATTTTTATATTATTTTATTTTTACACTGTTTGACTAACTTTTGTGTTTTTATATTTTTATATTTATATATTTTCATATTTTTATATTTTTACATTTTTTATTTTTTTATATTTTAATATTTTTATATATTTATATTTTTATATTTTTATATTTTTATATTTAAATATTTTTATATTTTTGTATTTTTATAATTTTATATTTTTATATTTTTAAATTTTTATATTTTTATATTTTTATATTTTTATATTTTTATATTTTTATATTTTTATATTTTTATATTTTTATATTTTTATATTTTTATATTTTTATATTTTTATATTTTTAAATATTTTATATTTTTATATTTTTATATTTTTATATTTTTATATTTTTATATTTTAATATTTTTATATTTTTATATATTTTATATTTTTATATTTTTATATTTTTATATTTTTATATTTTTATATTTTAATATTTTTATATTTTTATATATTTTATTTTTTTATATTTTTATATTTTTATATTTTAATATTTTAATATTTTTTTATTTTATATTTTTATATTCGTATATCTTTATATTTTTATATTTTTATATTTTCATATTTTTTATTTTTATATTTTTATATTTTTAAATTTTATTTTTTTAAATTTTTATATTTTTATATTTTTATATTTTTAAATATTTTATATTTTTATATTTTTATATTTTTATATTTTTATATTTTTATATTTTAATATTTTAATATTTTTTTATTCTATATTTTTATATTTGTATATCTTTATATTTTTATATTTTTATATATTTATATTTTTTTTTTTTTATATATCTTTATATTATTATATTTCTATATATTTATATTTTTATATTATTATACTATTATATTTTTATATATTTATATTTTAATATTTTTATATTTTCATATTTTTTTATTTTTATATTTTTTATTTTTATATATTTTTTATTTTTATATTTTAATATTTTGGTATTTTAAATTTTTATATTTTTATATTTATATATATATATATATATATATATATATTTTTATATTTTTATATTTTTAAATTTTTAAATTTTTTTATTTTGTTTAATTTTTATATTTTTACATTTTTACATTTTTACTTTTTTGTATTTTATATTTTATATTTTAATATTTTTATATTATTTTATTTTTATAGTTTTGTGTATTTATATTTTTATATTTTTATATTTTTATATTTTTACATTTTTATATTTTTATATTTTTAAATTTTTATATTTTTATATTTTTATATTTATATATATTTTTATATTTTTAAATTTTTATATTTTTATTTTGTTAAATTTTTATATTTTTACATTTTTACATTTTTACTTTTTTGTATTTTATATTTTGTATTTTAATATTTTTATATTATTTTATACTTTTGTGTATTTATATTTTTATATTTTCATATTTTCATATTTTTATATTTTTATATTTTATTTTTTAATATTTATATATTTTTATATTTTTATATATTAATATTTTTATATTATTTTATTTTTATATTTTTATATTTTAATATTTTTATATTTTTATAATTTTATATTTTTATATTTTTAAATTTTTAAATATTTAAATTTTTATATTTTTTACGTCTTACGTCAATTTATGTTGGCACAGGGTGCTTAACTTAATACTGACAACTTAGGTTCTTTACATTCCATAGTTTAGTAATCAATCATCTTAGAGTAAATAAGTAATGCTAGTCTGAGTGTGTTATTTCAATTCAATATAGATAAACGGTAGTATTTGCAGTAATTATAAGGTAAATACAGATAAGTAATTTTGAAGGCCAATTGGCAGAGCTAAATAATTTATAACTCATTTCATTTCATACTGTTATTAATATAGCGGAGTAAATAATAAATGCATGAGGCTTGGTTGGATCGATAATTCTGAGTGTGGGGCAAAAGTTGGTACTAGGTTTTGCCCGTCACAAGGTTTTCTAAAAGAAAATGTGACATTTGGTATTGAATAAATATAACGAGTCTAATTATGATTTCATTTCATTTGATTTCATTAAAATTTTCTGAAGAGTATGCAAGAAATTGTATTTTGTTTTAAAACTTTTAGCAAATCTTGTTAAGTGGAATTCTTTTTAATTTAACTGGCCATTAATATATAAGGGTAATCCAGCCCTTGAAAGGCTGCTTCTTATGATCAATTGTGTTGTGAGTGTTATAATGATTGCACACAAATGCTCGAGAACTCGACCTACAAGCTTTATGCCGACTTCGAACTGATCATATTCTCAAGAAGCTTTACATAACAGTTTTTAGTTTCTGAGGTTTACCATTGAGTGCAGAGAACTGACAGGCGACTGAAATATTAATTTCAATTGAAAAAAATATTCTGTGTCAGATGGAATTGAACCGGGTTTCTTGCAGCTTACAGGCCACGTACTTAACTAATATGCTGCCACATTTTTCTTTCATTTATCCGAAAACTAAGCAATATTATCGAGTTCATTCCAAATAAGATTTGTTTAGGAGAAACGTTATTATTATCTTAGTTTGCCTGAAAGTTGTTTTGTTTCATACTTCATATCACTGAACGTAATATAAAAATGAAAGTGAATCAAATCAGTTTTACGTTACGCCTACAAATAGGCAGTGGTTTTTAAATTAATAATATTTCAATTGCTCTATCCAAAAGAAAATATATCTTTCCGATCATATTGATATTAAAAATTAAATCAGCAATAGTTTTTTCTTTTTTTTTTTAAGGCCTGTTAGTCTTAAAAATAAATTTTTAATTTTTGAAGCACCTAAGGCTATGCAATATTTTATATATTGCAAACATTTTTTATGAATGGATCATTTTTCCAATTTTTGATAAGATTTAAGGGTTGTATCTTTAAAATCAGCACTTGAAGCTTCTAACAAATCGCCTAACTCTCATAGATATTAAAAACTTTTACTCGACTTTAACTTTCATTGTCTTTGAGAAAATGTTTAGCGACAAAGCGCAAAGTTTGTTAAATTTAGAATTTGTTATTCTTACTAATTACACTAAAAACTTCAAAAAGCTTAACTTTTATAAAAAATTTCCCTCAAAATTATATGTGAAAAAAGTTATCTAATGAATCAACTCTGCTGAAGTAACTGAAATAAAACACTGCATTTACTGCTATTTAAGCTGTAGCATAATTTATTTGCACTCAAGTGCAAATTAAGCAATATCTTTAAATTACACGCAGCTCATTCATAGAAATTTATTTACTCTATTCCACTTCTCACCCTCCCCTCACATTCGTTCTTCCTTTTTTTGTCAAAGCGCATACAACACGCATACAAAAAGAGTTAAAAAAAGGCAGAAATAAAAGCAACGAACGCAACTAGATACAATGATGATGAGACAGAAAGTGTGGAAGGGTATGAAATTTGCTGACTGCGTTTGGTTAAATTGCAGAATATTTATTCAACTCAAATATGCAGCAAGCAAAGAAAATGCAGCACCAACATCTATTACAGCTGCAGTGCAGTGTGCAGTAATAAGAGAAAAATGTTATAAAAAAGGTAGTTATAGTACAAAACAAGTTACACACTTAGATAAAAATAGTAATAAAAATAAGCACACTATTCGTCATGCAACTCAGAGTATAGAAGAAGATTTGCTATCTGCTGACTGCTATTAATAATTATTTAAGGTAGTATCTTAAGCAAAGCAACTGCTTACATTTAACTAGAAATGTTAGCAGAGTGGAAGCATTTAAAAAAAAAAACTTTGAAAATTGATGCTTGAAAGCATGCTGAGCTAACTTCGCGTTAGTCTTGTTTAGTTTATTTTTTTTTTCCGAGTTCTACTCAGAAATTTTGTGCCTGAAGGTATGCCAAGAAATGTGACAGTTTGTTAGAAGTTGTTGCGATAGCGCCAAATAGCATAGCAAGTAATATATATCAATTTCTGCAAGATTACAGTAAGAGTCTAATATGAAGAGAAAGAAAGAACAGTGCGGTGAGTGAAACAATTTTCATCAGAGAAATAGAGAGAAAAAAAAAATTGTTTTCGAATTGCTTTAAGCATTATTTCGTATCGCCTAAAGCATATTTTAGATCCCTTTAATATTAAATTGGCAAAATATGCTCAAGAAAACTATCAAACAAAAAAAAATCTGAAGTTTATTCAAAAAATATCTCAACAATTATTTTGAACTTTGATTAAAAAGCTTCCGTTTTCACATAAAATAAGCCATATAAGCAACAGTACTAACAACAACAACAACAAAGGAAACAATAAATTATACTAACAAACAAGGAAACATCAAAAACCACTTCGTTAGCAAATTTCAAGAATAAGCCAGAAAGTATGCAATGCGTTTATGTGACAACGAATTGAAAACAAACAAGCAGCGACAGAAGCAGAAACAGAAAAGTCGTCAGCTTCAAACTTAAATTGCTTAGATAGATATTGAAAACTTTTCAAAAGCTTTTATGTAGTAGGATATGTTTGAGTGAAGCTTTAAGTTTGTCTTGTGATTGTTTTGCGTGTGTATGTTAGTATATGTTTGTGTGTTTATTTATAACAATTGCCAATATTACAGCACAAACACACGCTTTAAATATTGTCTACACATAGGCGTTAGCTGTTGAAGGGAAGTGCTTTTAGAAAAATTGCACTTGATTGTTATTTTTTGCTATTATTGTTGTTGTTGTTGTTGTTGTTGTGGCTTGTGTACTTGCTTGCTTGTTTCGGTATTAATAAATGTTAGCCGACGTCGTAAAGTAAACGACAACTTAAAACTTTGTCTTACTGGAAAAAGTTGCTAAAGAAGTGTGGTGAAGGGCTTTTCTAGAGAGGGTAGAGGAGAATACAACTTTTTGCAGCTTTTTGGTGAGTGTGGTAAATTTATGCTTTTTAGTTATTTGTTAAAAGTCAAGAATATAATTTGTTAAACACAAGCTTTAAATTGTTTGATGGGCAGCTTTAAAGCTCTGTGGATGATGAGAATTTAAATAAAAAATGCTTTCATTTCAGAATAAGTACCATAAAAATTATACAAAAGTTTCAAGAAATTGAGAAATATATTTAAACTTGGAGGAAGAGCCACAAATCACGTTCTTAAAAAGTTGGACGTAGGGATTTAAATTTTAATTAAAACGCTAATCTGAGTGCATTAAACAGTTGCCTTTTATGTGCACCATTCCAAAGGTATCGCGGATTATTCGATAAATTTATTCTGTGAAAAGTTGGAGCCTAAAAACAAAACCCGGTTCACAACCCAGCCCTTTCACCTATTTTTATGCATAAAAGGCAAGCTTAATGCTCCGCACCCAATATCGCTCAAATTGTAATTATTTTTAGTTGTTATTACAGAGATTTTCCAACATATAACGAAATGGCCATTTCAGCCCTTGAAAAGACTTTGAGCCAACATATACTGTCAGCCTAAAAGCATTCTTGGTTTTTATGTATATGTATACTTTCAGGCTGAATATTTGACAGGACTGTATATGCTGTAAAAGCACTGTAATAATGGGAAAAAAATAATTCCAGTTTGAGCGTTTTCTTTTTTGAGCTGTGCTAGCTGAGCACTAAAAGAGAAGAGAAGCAAGCAACAAGGAGTTTATTGAAACTCTTGCAACAAAAACGCGTGAAAAGAAAACGATCAAGCAATGCGTGGTATCGGGGGTGATTTCTTGAAAAACTTTACACTCTAAATAAATATACTTATTATTAAAATTTCGAAAGAAAAATACACCTATACTGTATCACAAATACGTATATAACATTTTAAATCTCATTTCACCAAAATCAGCCCAGTGCTTTTGGACTTCAATTTCAATTTCATTTCAATTCCTTATAATTGTATAGATATAGATATAGATATAGATATAGATATAGATATAGATATAGATATAGATATAGATATAGATATAGATATAGATATAGATATAGATATAGATATAGATATAGATATAGATATAGATATAGATATAGATATAGATATAGATATAGATATAGATATAGATATAGATATAGATATAGATATTGTTTATTTCTGGCTCAAAGACTTTTAAAGTAAAAGTTGAATGAAGAGGTGAAAGGACGTTATTTCTGATTTTTTTTCTAATGCCCTTCATAACTTAGTTCTAGAATACAGATAGAATATATATCTGCATTGAGATTCCTCTTGATTCTTTTGTTTTAGCAATACTGTTGCAGAGATAACCTGTCCTCCGCACAACGCCTGGTTTTTCAGGAGACGACTTTGGCGTCCTCTGATGGAGTTGAAATGAATAATATAATAAAAAAAAAATTGCTTTTGATGCCTCTCAATATATTTTTTTAAATGTAGGAAATATTTGGCATCCTCTGCTGGAGTTGAAATTAATAATATATTTAAAAAAGATTGTTTTTGATGCCTCAGCATATCTTTTTAAATGCAGGAAATTTCATATATCTGAAAAAAATAGATTTTAATAAAAACAGGACAACAATTGGCCAATTTTTTCCAAAAAAAAAAATGCATTAATGCATTTTTTTAAAAATAGTGCTGAATTTTGTATGGATTAATAAAAAAATTTAACATTGTTTTATATTTGCAGCCAAAAATTGTGTATACATTTAAAGAAAAGCCCTTGAGCTACCTTTGATTAAAAAAACTCAAATATACTTTTAGGCAGTGGAAACTTAAATCATTTTTCGTTGTAATTCAAAGTTGAGCACTTCAAGGTTTTCTCCTTAAAATAATCGTTTAGAAGTCATCATTTAAATGCTTCGCTCCGCTTACCTTCTACCTTTCTTCCCTTTCAACGACTTCTTTCCAGCCATATGCTGACTTTTAACAAAACATCTTGTGCCTATTATGTCGATAATTACATGACGCAAGGTTTTATTTATAGCGTGCTAGACGTGCTTTGCGTGTCATGTAATTTTGTTTTTTTCTTTCCACTCTTTTTCTATACTTCTTTCTTGCGCTTTTTCGCTCTCTCTCTCTGTCTGATTCTGTTCATGCACACATTTCATTTTATTGAACAAAGCCGAATACATTAAAAAACAAAAAAATTTTATCGCAAAGTTATGCTAATTGTTTTTAACAGACATGTTGGCTGGCATGCCTAAAAGTATGCATGACTTTGCTGCAGCAAGTTGGCCATTTCAATGGTTTGTCGCGTAGAAAAAACAAAAAAAAAAATGTGAATGCAATAAATAGCAAGAGAACAAAAAATGAAAAATTAAAGGTAAAAAGCTTTTTAAGTATTTTGTAAATTTTATGCATCACAGCAAATTATTCAAAATTCGTTCATTTGTTGTTATGGTAGATGTTGCTGCCGCTACACAACCGCAAATTAATTTTGCTTTGGCAAATTTTGCTTTGTCAAATTTGCACAACAACAACAACGAAGCAAACAGCACATTGACATGCATTTATTCAATTGTTATTAGATGCGCGCAAGCCTAAATTTAGACTGCACTCTTTGGGGTCTGCCGCTATGTTGCAGGCGGCAATATTTAGTAAATTTAATCAGACAGTTAGCAGGTGTCACCAAAGCCACTCGTGCTGCCCGCACTCACTCATTGTTACAGCATTTGTTGTAGCTATTTAATAGTGGTTGACAAAATTGTTTTTATTATTTTGTTTTTGCAGTTGTTACTGTTAGTCTATGTTGTCTGTTGTCGCTACTTGCACATCATTGAGTGCAAAAATTGTCATTAAAATAATTTTCATGTTGTGTGGTTTCAGACGCTGTTATTTGGTGGTTTTTGCACGCTGCATTAACTGTTTGTTACGACAATATGTCACATTATTTGTCAAAAAGCTATTAAATAAATGTATTTCAATTAAGTGGAATTAAGTGTCAGAAAAATTAGCAAGCTAAAGTTAACAAGCGTAGCCTAGAATAAAGGAAACAAAAAGGAATAAAATACAAAAAATTTTTTAGTGGTAGTACTTAAGTAGTGCAAAAGCTTCAAGAGATAAATATAATTTCAAGAAATAAAAGCAGAAAGGTGGGCGCACAACAAAAATTGAACTAACTTTAGAGCCTAAACCTAGGCAATAATTTTTTTGTTATATGGATAGAGTAAGATTCAGACATAAATTTGAATTTTTGTATGAATGTGATTAAAGTTAAGAAAACCTTTTAAAAAGGAGCGCAACAGTAACTGAACAAGGATGCCCTGAAAATATGCCATATATTTTTATAAATAATTTATTCTTTTTCTGCTTGTTTTATAGTTCATTCCATCGGTTAAAGTTTGGACTTTTAACACTTTAAACCTAGAAGTATGCATTATTTTTTAAGCTTTTAAATACAGCTTTGATTTATATGATTTCTAACGTATACATTTAATGTATAAAAAGTTTTAAAAATTATTTTTACAGAACTTTTTTGCACTTAACTTTCATGTACTTGTGATAGTTAGAGCTTACGTAGGCGGTTGCATGTCTACATTTGAAGCAACCATGTTAAGTTGGCTTCAAAGTGTGATTAACTGTAGCTGGTTCATCAGCGTAGAAGAGTGGCTTGATGTACCACCACAAAAAGAAGTCCAAAGAGTCAAATTACATGACCTAGGCGGCTAATTGACAGATTAATTTTTTTAAATGATTGCTTCACTAAATGTTTGTCCCAATGAAGTGATGATTTCACCCATGATACAATAATTACAAGGTAGGAGTGACAGTTCTTTTGTTTATCGCCATTTGTCAAAAACAGCAACGAAGAGAGAGAATAAAGAAACGGAAAAAAAAGCTATCATACAATAATTATTAGCAAGTTAGCAAGGTCTTGAATGTGGTGCGAAACGAAACAAGGACACAACCAAGGACACAACAGTACAAGAACGCGGCGGTCGTGGCAAATGGGAACGTGGTTGCAGTGCAAGTGCTGGACGTGGCAGCCGAGGTGCTACTACCAACACAGCGTTCATACAGACCACTCTAAAATGTTTGGAGGAAGCTGGCGCCATCAATATACACAATGCCAGTAGCGGCAACAGATTCAACAGCCACATTGTTTATTAAGTTTGTTTTTCTAAGCATAGATTTTCAATTCGTTTTCACTTTTTGTTATTTTGTCGCATACACAGCTGATTTTGATATATAGCGATCGACGATCGTCAGAAAATAGCTAGTTGTCAAAACTACCTTGTAGTGATTGTATCATGGTTTCACCCACTGAATGGCATATTGCGTATTCCTTCTAGATGATTGGTACTAATTTTTCAACGTACAATGTACATAAATGTGAAAGATACGTGTGAATTTTAACATTATTTTGATAAATATACCTATTGAAAATTCTATACCTACAAAAACATCCACAAATATATGTATATAAATATATACACACACAAATGTTCATACAAAAACAGCAAAGAATAATAAAAACAAAAATTAGGCTGGTTATCGTTTATACTGCCAGCTGGTTGCTTTGCTGAGGCGAATCGAGAAAGTTATAAAAACGATGCAAACACAATCATGTGCGTATAGTGCCAGCTAGTCGCTATAAACTGCCTGCTCGGCTGGAATTATACGTGTCGCTATAAGCTGCCTGATCGGCTGGCACTATACGCACATGATTGTATGTGATTATATCCAGCCGCTATAAGGTGCCTGCTCGGCTGGCACCATACGCAGCTTAGAGTGCGTAATTAATGATTGTATTAATGATTGTATCTGCAACGTTTTTAAACTTACCTCCCAGGCTCGGCTCGGAACATCTCATAGTACCATTCAGTGGCTTAAAGCTACCTATTCGGCTGGCACTAAACGCACTTCAGGTGAACCGAGAAGAAAAGTTAAAAAAAACACTGCAAATACAATCATTTGCGTATATTGCCAGCCGAGCAGGCAGCTTGATTGAATGTGCGTATAGTGCCAGCCAGTCGCTATAAGCTGCTTGCTCGGCTGGCAATATACTCACTTTAAGCTTATTTCATTTGATTGTATGTGCAGTAGAGTGGAAAGAATTTGTAACCTCATGGACTTCATTTGAATTTCATTATTTTTGAAAACTACACATAAAAAAAAAAATTTCTGCATCTTTAGTTTCTTTTTGCGACATAACTTTTGACTGCGCCCGAGGGTTTATACAGTGGCATCACCACATAATCGGACAGTTACCTTCATCTGAAACTTTTTGAAATAAATGCAATAAAAACTATTTTGTTTTATAAATATTGTAAGCATTTCTATTTATTGGTATATTTAGAATATATTTACATGAAAAACTGTACAAAAAAAAAATATAATTATATTCCCTAGGAAAATCAAAAATGAACTCATTTTTTTTGCCACAACAAATAATCGGACAGCGCAAAGAAGATCGTAAAAAAGTTCCGTTATATGCAATTGAGTGGCTTTTTATTGTTCTGCATTATTAGTTTATTATTTGCTCTCAATATCATTAGTAAGTTTTTTGCCTTAGAAGCGTCATGGCACCACAAGGAAAGCAAACCTCCTTTGAAGTCAAGCATTTGATTATTAAATTGAATGGTGATGGAAAATCAACCAGAGAAATTGCTGAACTTGTTGGAAAACCGAAATCCACCGTTCACGATATAATAAAAAGATATCGGGATGAATTTCGGTTAACTTATAAAAGCAGAAAAGGACAAGGAAAGATTTTGAATGAAAGAGAAGAGCGTGGGATACTAAAAGAAATAAAAATAAATCCTTTCAAAACGGCAAAAGAGCTGCAAGTTTCATTGCATAACAAAACTGGGAAGGAAGTTAGCCTTACCACCATTCGCAACACCTTGCATAGCAACGATTTTCATGGCAGAATTGCAAGGAAAAAGCCCTTTATAAGCCCAAAGGATAAAATTTGCCAAGGAATATTTATTAAAATCGGGTGAATTTTGGAATACGGTAAAAACTGCTTAAAAACTGCGGTAAAAACTGTTTATTTTATTTCTAAAGGTTTTATATACAGACGAGAGCAAATTCAATCTTCATGGTTCGGATGGTAGGGCATACGTGTGGCGTAAGCCGAACGCAGAGTTTGAGCCAAAAAATACTCGCGCAACAGTCAAACACGGAGGAGGTTCTGTGATGGTTTGGGGTTGTTTGTATACTGCTGGCATAGGCAATCTCCATTTTATTGAAGGTAAAATGGACAGATTTGTCTACCTTAACATTCTGAAAGAAAACGTCAAGCAGAGCGCAGAAAAATTGGGAATCAAAGAAAAGTTTGCATTCTATCAGGACAATGATCCCAACATACTTCAGAAGTAGCGAAGCTTTGGTTAATACACAACTGCCCCAAACTATTGCAGACACCTCCTCTCAGTCTCCGGACTTGAATGTTATAGAGCATTTGTGGGAAGAACTGTCAAAGAGAGTGTACACGAGGAAGTTTAACACGCTTGTACAGCTCAAAGAAGCGCTTAAGCAAGAATGGTACTCAATACCACCCCAAGTTTGCCAAAATTTGGTCAAATCAATGCCAAATCGCTTACAAGCAGTAGTGGAAGCCAACGGATACGCAACAAAATATTAAAATTTTTGTTTAATATCCTTTTTCTAAGTTTTTTCTAAAAGTAATGCTAAGTGTCCGATTATTTGTTGTGCCAAAAAAATTTAGTTAATTTTTGTTATTTGCAGAAAAAATATGTTTTTGTTATGTTTTTTTGTTATTTCTTATGTATATATGTTTAAAAACTATCAATAAAATGAAATATTAACAATAATTAAAAAAACAAAAAAAATTTAGCTGCTTATGTTTCGAAAGTTTCAGATGAAGGTAACTGTCCGATTATTTTGGTTTTCTGATATAAAAAAATAAAATTGGGAGCATGTTTTTTTGATGCAAACCTATTAATTAAAACAAACATAACAACTTGTCAAGAGCTCCCTTTGATACCATGTATGCGCTAGAAAATATTCAGGTTAAAAAATAACCTAAATCGGTCATTCGCTTATAGCATGTTCACACAGAGAGTTTAATTTGAGTTTCCAGTACAAAGTTGAGTTTTGTCGCTGAACTCAATATAAACTCGATATAAATAAATTTGAGAAATGTCTAAGAGTATGCTAATGTCCTGAAAAAGCTACATTCAGATGCAAATTCTTAGACCGTACTGTACATTCAGAGTATTGAACGATTTTTTTCAGCGGAATATCAAACTCAACTAAACCCAATTCTATTGGCACATCTCTGTGTGAACAGCCTGAATTGAACTCAAACTAAACTCCATGTGTGAAAATGCTATAAGAGTGCCAATAGTTTAAAAAAAAAAATTAGCACAAGAATATAATCAATTCCTGCTAGAAAATTAATTGATTAAAGAAGCAAAAAATGCCTTTACGGCAAGCACTTAAAGTATGCAATATATTTCAAAATGATACTTTTACCATAGATGTTCATAATTTTGCCGTATGTTATACTAAAAACTAGTTTTTTTTTTTTAACTTAAAACCAACTAAAAACTCTTTATTGAACTTTTATTAGCATAAGGCCTAAAAGTATATACTACTTAATTTTTAAAATATTAATGAAAGTGTTTTGTATATTCTCAAAACCATTTGGGAGAGAATTAGAATCTGAAACAGTTTTTATAGATTTTCCGCTGCCTAAAATTATGCAATATTACTAATAAAATTGATGTTTTAGTGAAAATTGTTTCTTTTAAGGACTAGAATATTCATTGGTCTTACAAAAAAATGATTTGAAGTCAATTTTTAAACAGTTTAAGCCTATTAGTGTGCAATTTTTATGGCTTATTTTGACTATTATTAAAATAAATTAAGTAAAGTTTCGTGAAGTAGAGTAAATTCTTTCGCCTAAGAATATGCAACACTATTTTATATATTTTTTCTTTCTTTAATTGGCAATGAACTCACTATATCCAGTTAACAAAATTTGAAATAAGTTTACTGAAATGAAATTTTCCACCAAAAAGCATACACAAAACACACACACATTCGCACATAAAAGGCATAGCAACCAAAAATAAAAGCAGCGAAAAGTGCATCAATTGCAGCCAAAAAAAAAAAACTGGCAGCATGCATTGCATTACAGCGCTTTCCGTTCACTTTGAGAGTAAAAAATCTATTGTGTGTATTTCCGTAATGCATCAAATTTAAGCCATTGCCTAAGTTAAGGCGTTCGCACACCTAATTCCGTACTAACGTCCGCCAATACGTTTATTTGTTGCGTAGGCTGCGCACAATCATATGCAATTATTACTTCAGTCTAAAAGTATGCAAACAATAGCTATGCACAAACGATCATTCGAAGGCAAATGCACAACGTAGTGGTATTTGAAGCAATCATAAAATTGAAATCATTTCGTAATCAGTGCAAGGCAGAGGAGGCAATATAGATAGTCGTTGATTTAGGTTGAAATCTGTATATGTACTACATGTTTGGGTGTGCGTCTCCATGTATAAAAAAGCTATCAAAAATACTCAGTCAGCAGATATTTTTGATTTGTTGTCTATAAAATTTTCTATTGCTGTGTGTGCGTAAAACAACTGAGTGGTTTCAAGAACTAACAGCAGCGTAAGTGTAACCAGAAAAAAACAGCAACAAAATCAACCGACCATAAACAACAACAACAACAACTACTACAAAAACAAAGGACCACAAATGCAAAATTTCTATGGTATTGGTTGACTAGCTATTTGCTTACTTTGTGACAATTGCTAGCTAAAATAACAGCATAAATAAATGTTGTGCTGCATAGCATTAGGCACTTTTCTATATTTTTAAACATGATTTTAGGGCAAGAGTGAGCGAAGGAGTGAGTTGCCATGCAATGCAACCAATGAAAGCTGTGATAAAGTTAATAATACTTAAAACGGATAAATTGCATTTTACATTTTTAGAAACAGCTACAAAATTGTTTTTATTTCAAAAAATTAGGCAATCGGGTGACTGCCGACCGAAGTGAAAACTTATAGCTATGAACTAACATAGCTCTTATAAATTTCCAAAGTAGCTAGAGTTGGCAAATCAGACGCGTTCTACATTTTTAACTCTTTTTATTTATTTATGCGTTATTGAATGTATAAACTGCTATTTGTGAATGTTTGGTTGGGTTGGGTAATCGGTAATTGGCTCGGTAATCGGTTGGTAAGAGCTACGGTAATTCGTAACCGGTTAGTATTCGCTTCGGTAATCGGTAATGGGTTGGTAAAAGCTTCGGTAATCGACAATTGATTCGGTAACCGGTTGGTAATCGCTTCTGTAATCGGTTGGTAATAGCTTCGGTAATTTGTAATCGGCTTGTAATCGCTTCGGTACTCGGTAATTGGTTCGGTAATCGGTTGGTAATCACTTCGGTAATCGGTAATTGTTTCGGTAAATGAACGAAATGGCCATTTCAGCTCTTGAAAGGGCTTTGACCGAGCTTCTTATGATCAATTGTGTTGTGCCTGTAGTTAAATGTTTGACCTACAAGCTTTACGCCGACTTCGAACTGCTAATGCTCTCAAGAAGCTTTTCATTATAGTTTTAATCCTCTGAGGTTTGCTATTGTCTGCAGAGAGATGACAGCCAAGGCGAAAAATTAATTCAATTGAAAAAACTTTCTGTGTCAGATGGGATTCGAATCTGGGTCTATCGCATACAAGTCACGCGCATCAACCAGTATGCCACGGCCGCCACAATCGGTTTCGGTAATCGGTTGGTAATGGCTTCAGTAATCGGTAATTGGTTCGGTAATCGGTTGGTAATCGCTTTGATAATTTGATTTTCTAATCGCTTATCGTTTGGTAATCGCTTCGGCAATTGGTAATCGCTTCAGTAATCGGTTGGTAATCGATTGGTAATGGCTTTGATAATCGACTATTTTTTTGTAATCGCTTCAGTAATTGCTAATCGGTTGGTAATAACTTCGGTACTCGGTAATGGGTTAGTAATAGCTTCGGTAATCGGTTGATAATCGCTTCGGTATTTGGTAATCGGCTTGTTATCGCTTCGGTTATCGGTAATTGGTTCGCTAATCGGTATTTATTTCGGTAATCAGTTGATAATTGCTTCAATAATGGGTAATTTCTTGGGTAATCGGTTCGTAATCGCTTTGGTAATTTGGTTTTCTAATCGCTTATCGGTTGGTAATCGCTTCGGTAGTTGGTAATCAATTGGTAATGGCTTTAATAATCGGCAATCGGTTTGTAATCGCTTCAGTAATCGGTAATTGATTCGGTAATCGGATGGTAATAGCTTCGGTAATCGGTATTTGTTTCGGTAATCGGTTAATAATTGCTTCAGTAATCGGTAATTGGTTGGGTAATCAGTTCGTAATCGCTTAGGTAATCGGTTGGTAATCGCTTTGGTATTTGGCCATTGGTTGGTAATGGTTTTGGTAATTGTTTAGTAATCGCTTCGGTAATGGTTAATGGGTTCGGTAATTGGTTAGTAATCGCTTCGGTAATTGGTAATTGGTTGGTAATCGCTTTGCTAATCGGTTGGTAGTCGCTTCGTTAATCGGTAATTGGTTCAGTAATCGGCCAAGTAATCGGTTCGGTAATCGACCAAGTAATCGGTAATCGGTTCGGTAATCGCTTCTGTCTTCGTCTTGGTCGATGCTAGGTATTCCCTAAAAAGGAATGCTGCACAGCAATAATTTCTGTTACGCTAACAGCGTGATGCGCGATATCATCTATAGTTTTCTCTATACAAAAAAGTGGTCAACGCGTCTAAAGAACTTTTCACTTCAAAAATTGTTCATAAATTGGAAATTTTTGAATTAACAATAGTTATTGTTTAAGGATATTTTTATTAATTATATTTTAGATATATACACTAGCAGCAATATAACTTTCTTTGGTATAATGTCAATTGCTCTCTAACAATTCTTAACAGTATTTATTTTTACAAAAAATAGGACTGCTTCTGAATAAATGTATTACAGTTTTAACAAAATTACTGAAAGTGGAATACCATAAAAAAAACCAGAAAATTTTTTTTATAAAAACGAACTTCATTAAGAAGATTTTTGAGCAATATGAGGAATCATTTAAATAAATTTAATTTGTGGAAGACTAAAATTATTGACACTTTCACATGATTTTAAGTATTAATTTAAGTCTCCGTTGGACGATGTAAATTGGATAGCACTTTGATATTTGTATGAATTATATTCAAGTTGTTTAAGTAATAAATTGGATGCATAAAAAAGATTTTCTGATAAAATGAGAAACTACAGTAAAAATTAAATTAAAGGAAATTTAATATTTCTAAATTTGTTTCGATTTATAACCTGTTGTTAATTTGTCATTTACTTTTGAGCAGATAATTTTTGTGGCCATAACAAACTTTTATATCATTTGGAATTGCTTTTAATTTTCACATACAGAATCACACAAAGTAGACTAGAAAATTTCTGTTGAATATCATCTGTTGCATATCTTAAGGCACTCATGTTTAATATTTAAGCCAGAATTTTTGTGCTGGTTTGACTTTTATACATAATTTGTGACAAATTTGATTTAAAATTATACTAAGGAATAAAAATTATATGTAGCATACTTTTTGGCTTACTACAGATCTGGCTGATTTAGAAAAAATAACCTGAAACTGCTGCAAGCATAAAAGATAAACTTTAGCTTGTTCAGCGTAGGTTGTTGCCGGTAATATCAAATATGCACACACACTCAGCCACTTTATTGAGTGCAACATCAAAGCAATGAGGTGTTAACAACAAGCAACATGCAGCTGTCATCTGAGATCTCGTTGCTGCTGTTGTTGCTCTAGATGTGTTGTTTGCAAGTTTTTACGCATTTTTTTTTTTTTTTGTGCTAACTTGACAGCCCGGTTGACAAGAACTAGTATCAAGACAACACCTTGCCCGGCAGGCAGTCAATTTGTGCGTCCGTCCGTCACGGCTTTGCTTTTCAAACGAACATACTACCTAAGCAAGTGGCAAGATTTTTGTTAGTTTTAAATTTGTATGAAGTGTCGTTGAAGTGAGGTGTTTTTGTTTTTTATAACAGTAATTGTCTGTACGCTGAAAGCAATACACTGAGCAAAAAATAGAAGAGAAATAATATACAAAACAGCAGCAACACTTGCTCAACAGTTTGAGGTTAACTGAAGAGAATGCAAGTGTGTTTTAGGGACAAAAAAAAAAAACTAGAGTAGCAGCAAAGTCAACTGGCATTTGCATTTTTTATGGCATAAGAAATGTCGTTGCACATATCTCTTCCTTTTTTTTTTCTCTGTACAAACAACAGTCATTGTGTACTTTACATACGCCTAAAAATATACCATGTTCTTTGTGACGCTAAAGTGCAGTTGAGCAAAAAATATATCACTAGGAAACACATCGGCCAAAAGCATTCAACAACACCAAAGTGGTGAGAGGCTAGTTTTTGTATTTGATGTTGCAGTTATTATTTTTATTTAGTTTTTGTTATAACCATGGCTGGCTGTATGTTGGTTTGCATGTTAGAGTTGGTTGCATGTGTTGCTAGTTTTCGGCAGCAAATAAACGAGAGCTTCATTTCTTTGCGTGTTGGTAGGAAAAATTGTGTTTTTTTTTTATTTTATTATTGTGCGTTTTTTAGCGCTTTACTTTATTGGGGCAATTTTTGCACAGAGATAATTATTTTTAAATGGCTTCAAAAATTTGTGAGTTCAACATAAAAATTACTTTTTTTTTATATATATATAAACCCACAATGAATTTTTTAAATAATTTTTTCGAGAAAAGTTTTTCGTTTTAAATTGTTGGTTGCAAGTTATTTCAATGCACCTTATAATATGGAACAATTTTTGATTCAATTTTATACTATTTAATATACTATACTATACTATACTATACTATACTATACTATACTATACTATACTAAACTATACTATACTATACTATACTACACTATACTATACTATACTATACTATACTATACTATACTATACTATACTATACTATACTATAATATATACTCGAAAAATTACCAACAAACTCAAAAAAGCAATAAATTTCATGGATATTAATTAAAAACCATTGCCGAAAAGAATGCAACAAATTTTATTGTTTGTTAAAATATGTTTCTAAAATTTTGTTGCACAATTTTAAGGCAAATACATTTTTATGATTATTAAGAAAATCAATCTAGTACTTCCATGCAAAAACAACAACTTTGCTTGAGTCTTTTGTGCTAAAGTGATCAAAAGTATGCAACAAAATATATTTTATGCGTAAAAATTGTTACTAGATTTTAAAAAAATGTGCTGTTTTTGGTTGGTTTGAAACCATTTGGTTGGAACAAATGGAACTATTTTTGGAACTTTTTTACTCACAAATATTTGTATTAAAAATTTTTGAGTGTTAAAAAATGATTCTGTATATATTTTTGATTTTGTAAACTTAAAGAAATTTTTAATATAGCTTGATAATGCCTTTATGATACTTCATTTTTATTGTCCAATTTAAAAATCTGAAAACAAGTGTCGCGTGGGCAGGACAGACATATTTTGTAAGAAAAGGATAAACGTTGTTACTCTTTTATATCTGGTGTTTTTAAGAGCAGCTGCATTAAATAAATTAATATTAGCTACACATGTCACTTCCAATTCAGCAGCATACATTTATCTTAAATAGTTTTGTTTACTCTAAAAATGTTAAATTAATTATTAACAGCACAGTAAATATTTGATTGAAACTTAACGAAGAACGAATTGAAAGAAACGGCAAAAAAAAATGCAAAGAAAATACATTCCGTCCTACAAATTTTTCTCCAATTCGTACCATATGCGTGCTCTCCACACCAATTGAATCCATGCATTTATGCTATTTGAACTGCTCCAGTTATAATTTTCAATGATCAATTTAATGAAGTATCATACAGGCTTAATTAAAGCTTAAGCTACTGAAATTAATGAAAGTATACTAAATATTATATAAATGCACAAAATTTAACGATTTATTTTATATGTTATAAAAAACAACTTTCAAAAAATTTGAGTTTGTATGTTGAACTGGTTTTCTTAAAAGAGAGTTTTTGGAATTTTACTAAGTAGATTAGAAAACTGATGTTGTTTTAAAATAACTGAAAAGTTGCAGCAGTGTTTCAAATTCTAATTAAAAAGAGCCCAAAAGTATGCAACAAAGTGTATGTAAAAACCCCTTCTTAATGTATGGCTTACAATTTTAAGGGAATGAAATTCTTAATTTAAATAAAACTTGTAAATAATCAAAAAGTTTTGAAATAAATGTATCAAGAGCTTTAAGTTAAAAATATAACATTTGCTTGGAGCATTAGTGCCAATATGCCTAAAATGATACAGCAAAGCTTTTTATGCTAAAAAAAATGTTTGTAGTTGTATGTTGAACTATTTATACTCTAAAAAATAATTTTTAATAAAGTTCTTTGCCAAATCTTTACTACTCAAAGTGTACGCAAACATCTTTTATATATTAAAAAAAGTTTGAGGAGGTATATTAAACCGATTTTATTTAACGAAAGTTTTAAAATTTAATCAAAGTGATCAGAAAAATCAAATCAAATCACAAAATGTTATATCAAAGTGCCTTAAAGTGTGCAGTAGTTTTTTATATTTTTATTTACAAAATGCCAAAAAGTATGCAGCTGACTTTCCTGCATTTTCAAAAATGATTTTTAATGTGTGTTGCACAATTTCAATAAGTTGTATTTTGTTAATTCAAACAAATAATTTCATATGACATAACTAAATTAGGCAAAGAATTATGAAAAAATTATTTAGGACTATCAGTAGAATAAATTACAACCTTGCTAGAAACTTCAGTGTCAAGGTGTCCAAAAGTATGCAACAAGAGCTGTTTTGCTAAGAAGTGTTAGGAAGTGAGGTAGGAT
The DNA here is from genome assembly GCA_914767935.1 of Coremacera marginata. Lineage (NCBI taxonomy): Eukaryota > Metazoa > Arthropoda > Insecta > Diptera > Sciomyzidae > Coremacera > Coremacera marginata. Next base: position 154,276,259 of record OU612045.1, read on the forward strand.
AACCTATTTTTACTTACAAAAATAATTACTGATAAAGTTTTTAAAAATCACAAGCTTTGCTTTTAAATCTTTAACACTCAAAAAGCCCAAAAATATAAGTAATTTTTTGTATGTTAAAAAATGTTTATAATTCATGTTGACCAAAGTGAGTTATGATATTTTATTTAGTTGTTTAAAAAAATATGATTGTTATGTTAACTCAAAGCAGCTAAAAAATATAATGCACACTTTCAATTTTAATTAAAGTACCAAAAAGTATGCATCAAAAATTTGTGTTTGTCAAAAAATACTACAAACTGTTCTATCATCTTTATTTGCCTAAATATTCTGATTTATGGTTAATCAGCAGACGAAATTGTAATTTTTTTTTATTCAAATATAATCCCATATCTTGCATAGCTTGCATAAATTTGTCGTTTTAGTTGTTATTTAGTTTCCTAGAAAATTAATTTATTAATTTAATTTCTAGAAACACTAAATTTTCTAGAATATAATTTGTCATAGTGCCTAAAAAATGCAATAAAACATTATTATCCTTAAAAAATACATGTTGATGTACGGTGAACTATTTTCTTTTAAAATCAGTTTTTTATCAGCATTAATTTTTACTCAATGTTTTTTCGAAGCATCTACAAGCATGCAACTATAATTATTTAAGAAAATATAATTTCATAATGATTAATAAAGGATTTATATCTTTATATCAGTTCAAAAACACTATCTTTACATAAATGTTTACTAGGCCGGGTCGATTTGTGGGGAGGCAAAAAAATCGCCCATTGCTCTGTGAAAATCGTATTCTACGGATCAAAATAAGAAACTTTGCCGAAGGAACCATACCTCTAAAACGAATTCTGATGTCCCCCAATTTGGGTCCAACTTTTGGGTAGGGGCAAATTTTGAAAAATCCCACTTTGACCCATTTAGAGTGCTCCAATCGAGTCCAAATGTATGACCTACCCCCACTAACTTTGGAGGCCCGACCCACCCATGCCAGTGGCATACCCCCTGGAACCTCCCTGGGGGTTCCCCATACAAACATTTCAAAAAATCGCCAGTTTTGGCCCTTTACATGAAAAAATCAGCGAAATGCCCATATAATTTATTTTCACTTAAGCAAAATGTTTGCTAAGCTCAGACTAAAACCATCAATTTTTCTTGAATCTGTTTAAGTATGAATCTAAAAAAAGTATGCAAAAAATTAACTCAATAAATGGTCTTTGCTGAATATCAAATAATGCTTTAGTCAATTGGTCAGTACTTAGTTGAGAAAAAAGAAACGCTATTTTAGAGCTTCTAAAGGTATGCAATATTTTGTTATGCTAAATTTTTTTTTTTATCAAATCGGTTATTTAAAAAAAAATGAAATTGGCTTTAACCAATTTCTAGAAAGTGCCAGAAAGTAGATAAAACATTTTCATTTGTAAAGCGAATTGCATGTTTTTAAATTTAATTCAAAACAACCTTATTTTACGAACATAAAAAAAAGTGATATGAAATAAAACTCTTCAAAACTTCTTTAGGCGCGTTGAGAACTTTTTGGAGGAGAGCAAAACTATAGATTCGTGATATTATTACGCTGTTAGCGAGATTAGCACGCTGTAAGTGATATTATCACGCTTTTAGCTGTTCCTTTCTGTTGCATTGTACAGCGTTGCTTATGCCGTGTTTATGCTAGACAAACATTTTTGGTTTGTTTTTTTATATTAAAGAGGCGATTACCAACCGATCACCGAACCAATTACTGATTACCATCCAATTACCGAACAAATTACCGATTACCGAAGCCATTGCCAACCGATTACAGAACCAATTATTGATTACCGAAGAGATTACCAAGCAATTAGCGATTACCGAAGCGATTTTCAACCGATTACCTAACCAATTACCGAAGCGATTACCGACCGATTACCGGAGCTATTACCAACCCATTACCGGTTACCGAAGCGATCACCAACCAATTACCGAACAAATTACGGATTACCGAAGCCACTGCCTACCGATTATCGAGCCAATTATCAATAAGCGAAGCGATTACCAACCAATTAGCGATTTTAAACCGATTACCTAACCAATTATCGAAGCGACTACCAACCAATTACCAATTACCAAAGCGATTACCGACCGATTACCGAACCAATTATTGATTACCGAAGCGGTTACCAACCAATTAGCGATTACCGAAGCGATTTTCAAGCGATTACCTAACCAATTACCGAAGCGACTACCAACCGATTACCAATTACCGAAGTGATTACCGACCGATTACCGAAGCGATTACCAACCGATTAACGAAGCAAAAACCAACCGATTACCATCCGATTACTGAAGCGATTACCAATCCATTACCGATTACCGAAGCGATAACCAACCAATTACCGAACAAAATACCGATAACCGAATTCATTGCCAACCGATTACCTAACCAATAACCGAAGCGACTACCAACCGATTACCAATTACCGAAGCGATTACCGACCGATTACCGAAGCGAATACCAACCGATTGCCAATAACATTAAGTAATTGTGTTACAAATCTACATCTATACTATTATATAAAATTGAAGTGCAAATTTTTGTTTCCAGATAAACTCCAAAAATACTGAGTCAATTTTTATGAAATAAGTTTTAGAATGTCATATTTGTGCTACAGCACACAGTGGAATTTTAATTTCGAAATTTTAAAAATAAGTATGTTAAATTAAAGTGTTAAGTTTTTAAGAAATCATCCCCGGTGCCACGATTTACTTTATCGTTTTCTTTCACGTGTTCTACTCTTCTTTTTTTTCAGCTCAGCTAGCACAGCACATCATAAAAAACAGATGAGCCTCGCGCAAGACGAAAAGCGAGATACATATAAATGCAGTGCTGAGCTGCAAAACAAAACAAAAGAAAAAAAATGTTTTTATTTCATTTGACATTCATTGCCTAAAGGACTGATGTCACACGGTGATCGTTTGAGCGGCGTTCAAAAGTTTTTGCTCGAGTAACAATAACGTGTTAAAGCTCTTTATTGATTAAAAAACGTCTGTGGTGAAGCCGCGGACCACTGTGGCCTGCTAGTATATTATATATGTATAAACACTAAAAAATAGCAGTTTATACGGCCATTAATGCATAAATTGATAAAAAGAGTTCAAAAAGTAGAACGCATCTGATTTGCCGACTCTAACTTCGGAAATTCATAACAGCTATGTTATTTCATAGCTTTAAGTTTTCACTGCGGTCGGCAGTCCCTCGCTGCCCACTTTTTTTACATTTCACTTGTAATAACTTTTAATATAACATTTGCTTTTTTTTCTCAACCAATTTTTATAAATTCAGAAAATAAAGAATTACTTTTTGAGTTATAAAAAAAAAAAAAAAAATTTGGACATTCTTTTAAATGTTTTGGCATTAAATTTAAGAAAATGAATTTTAATTTAATGAAATTGCTTGTATTTCAAAATTTTTTTTTTACTTGATAGCATTATGGTGTTGTAGAATAGATGGTATAATGGAGATTCGGAATTGGGGATGAAAGTTGAAAAATATATTTCAAAGTTTAAGATGAATTATTTAATAAATACTCGTATCAATAATCTTTGTACCATAAAGAAAAGAGGTCATTTTATGTTACGTTTTAAAATAATATCGTTAATATCAGATAAGATAAAGTTTATTGGAGCATATCGAGCAAAGCTCCCATAAAGCAACTCCTTTAAAGAATGTTTAAATAATTAGATCTCATTAATGGGTTGGTCGATTTTAATATATTTTTCACTGAACAGTTCTTTGCTTCTAAAATTAAGTCCTGACGAATTAAGAGTGTTTCAATGATCAGATCTTAGCAATGGGTTGGCCAAATTTAAAATATTTTTCACTAAACAGTTCTTCGCTTCTAAAATTAGGTTATGACGAAGTCCAATTTTGTTTGTGAGCGAAGTTTATACTAAGCCGTTGCGGCGAACTAGTAGCATACCACACGCGTTTCATCAACAAGTCAGTGTTAAGTTTGTCCAGAATCGAAGGATCAAAACGATGTGCTATGCAACAAAAGTTCATCACCGCTTCGTTGAATAACTTATACTAAGATAAAACTTAGTAACTAAGAAACTATGACCAATTTAACATAAATATTTTTCGAACTTTTAAGCCCCTTTTCCACCAAATGGGAGCTAGTACCAAATAACTTTATGAAATTCAAGTAGTTTCAATCAACAAGAAATCTTCCAAAATTTTAATTTATGCCTAAGATTATACAGTAAAATTTGCCAGTTTTATATATGCAACTTTTTAATAGATTTTTCATAGCTATTAATATTATTCAATTTTATTAAAATATTATTTTCCAAGCTTTACGCTCGAAAAGATTCTCGATATTTCACTACAAAATACAAGCAAAATTTGCTTTAAAATTTCTGCATCATTTAATATTAAAAAATGCGCCATTAAACTGCAATATATGATAAAGAGTTTTGAGCCAAAGCCAACACTTGCAAACTCTGCATATGTTGCTGCATATTTGCAGGCAAAGTTTTTTTATTTAAGCAACAAGCATGCAAAAAAGAGCGAAAGAGACAGAATAAAGAAATCTTAAAGCAGCAAAAGCAAAAAGAAGTTTCTTCAACAACAACAAAATGCAAAGATATAGCAAAGTTTTCAATTGTTAAAAACTTTGCACTTGAGAGATTTTTTGTGTAGCATATTTTTGGGCATGTTAAAAAGTTTGTTGAAAGCAGCATAAACACATAGAAAGAGTAGTGAATTTTTTTTTTTTTTATTATTTTGGGTCTATTTCTTCTTTGGGTATTATGCATAAATAATATGGGCTCTGTGTTGAAAAGAGAGCTACTGAGTGAGAGAAGGAATGAGGAAAAATGTTTTTACAAGCATGTGTAGAATTGACAAAAAAGCTTACAAATATTTTTTGTGCATACATTAAGGCACCAATACACAACAGCGAGAGAGAGAGAAATATATAGAGAGAGAAAATAGCAAAGAAATGCTAAGATAAATTGTTATGTTTGCTGTTGTTGTTTTTGTAGTTCTAGTTGTGATACACAGGCTACATTATAAGGTATAACATATGCTTAAGTATACACCTAAAAGAATGAAGGGTCTAGGAGAAGGCGAGGCGGTGCGGTGGTGGTACGGCAGGGGTAGAGGGTAGTGTGTGTGGATAGGGTTTGACAAATTGATCAGGTGTTTTGGATGCCGATTGTAAGCTTAGTATATTTTAAGGGCATTAATTATTTAAAGCTTTGTTTACAAGTAAGAAAAATAAGGTGTAAAACATATGTTTTTGAATGGTAAAGCGAGAAATGCAATGTGCGAGAAAAATGTGTTTACATAAAACATTTTAAATAAAAGTCGTACGGAGAATACTTTTTCTTTTCAATTTAAAATTGAGCAAACCGTTTTTGAAGCACACATTTTATGTACTATTTCAATTATTTAATTGTAGGCAATTTATTGACTCTTTTGTTCTTTTAAATGCGTGAATTTAATAAAAAACTTTTATGTGCCCCCAAAAGTATGCCATAAGACATCATTTAAAGCTATTTTTTTATTGAACTGGTCGGTGTGAAGTATTTAAAGAAATTTTAATTCAGAAAAGGCAAAATCTCTGAGTGAAAACAAGTGTGAGAAACGATTTTTTTGGAAAATGACGCTTTTCTGTAACTTTTGATTCTTTCCAAAAAAGTGTATGAACTCCCCGCTTTTATATATATTTTTTTCAAGTATTTGATTCATAAGGAAGTTAAGGTATTTCTTACAACAAAATATGCAACATATTTTTATTTTTCAAATTATGAAACTGTGCTGATTCCAGCAAATTGTTTTGTGTTCACATCTTAATACATAAAAGGCAAGCATAATGTTCCGCACCTAATATCGCTCAAACTGTAATGATTTTTTGCCATTATAACAGTGCTTTCACAAAGCACTATTTAGCCTAAAAGTATGCACAGACAATCCATTTGATACTTATTAGCGGCCGAGCAGAATGCTTGCCTTTTATGTTTGTGCCTACTTTCAGGCTGAACATTTTTGAGAACAGTAGATGTTGTAAAAGCACTGTAATAATGTCAAAAAATAATTACAGTTTAAGTGTAAATGGTTCCAACCCGTCGTAGAACGGGCTTTTATACTAGTTAATATATAAAATAAAGCACAAAATAAGGCGGCAGTGGGAGGTCTGGTATTTTTTTATTTCTAGGTCTAAGAGTATGCATATTTTTTCAATACTTAACCAAAAGACGCATTTTGTTAAATTTTTTATTTTTTTTGACTTCAGTTAAAGTATTATAACTAGCATGTCGAGAATATGCAACGCTTTCTAAATTTATATAAAAAGTATTTAAAAATGTAGTTAATTGCAAATAATTTTAACTTTTAAAATATAAATAAAAAAGAAAAATATTTCATTATGAGCCCTAGTTAATGTCACACATTTTGTCAAAAAAGAACCAGGAATTGGGTCAATTAAACACCAACTATTTATTAATTATTCAAATTATTGTATCGCTTTCAAAGTAGGCCCCTTCCGAAATAATACACCAAGTTCTATCACCAAATCATTTTTCAAACGCCTTTACCTGAATCGACTTCAGTTCCCGCCTCGAATTCTCTTTTATGTCTTTTATCGACTGAAAACGGCGTGCATCGAAGTGATTATTTGAGTTTTGGAGAGATAAAAAAAGTCAGACGGAGCCATATCTGTGGCCGAATCGCCGCTTTCGTGTACGTACAACTCGTCACGTAAAATTGTGTTAATTGAATGCAATTCAATGACGACTTGAAGGTGATTCCGTCGCAAGCGGCAATTCGGCCCCTAGTAAATACAGTGGTTGTTCGACGATATTTATTGAGATTTTGGCCAGAAATTTGTTCACAATGATAGTCTTGAGAGAAAAATATTCTGGTCTTTCGAAAATAGACGAGCGGTAAAGCGTTTCAGATCCAAACAACCAAGTAAACTGAAGTGGGGTGATGTGTAACACGTTTTGCTTCAATAACAGTGTTAAGAAATTTCATTTTTGATTGTGAGTGCGTGTTTTCATAGCTATAAAATATTTTGAGAAATGGATGAAGAAGAACAAAAATTTCAGATATTGATTTTATGGTCTTTTTTAACCCGGTGGGGTGATGTGTAACACCAACAAAATATTGATTTAAAGACCAGGAATTTGATTTTTTTATGTTTATTTCGACTTTTTTTGTCAAAAAGATTTTATTAAAAGTATTATGATAAAAACTGAATGATATAATAACAATATTTCGTAAGTCTGCCTGATTCTCAATACACACATACACACACATTAAAACTTAAAACTGATCGTTAACTTCAATAGAATATGTGAATGGCTTCAATAATTGCAAAAAACAATTATATATCACATATAAAAGGCTTATTTGTCGGAAATATCCATAAAGTGACAATTCTCACAAATAAAATGGCTTAAAAAAAATGGCATTTGTTACATTCAAGCGAATTTATGTGACTTAAATGTTTTGGCAAAACATTGCAACAAATCATGCAAAAATCTCGATATCCTTCAGATGACGACGAAGAGCGCAGGTTTTGCGGCCAAGTACCTGCATCTTCTTTAATGCTCTCTTGCTTTTTTTTCATATCTTTTTTTTTTGTGCCACCTCCTGCAACTGTAAACGTTTCCTTGGCGTTGTTAGAACATAGCTTTTTATTAACATTCTACCACGATTGGATGCTGGTTTGGGCTGAATAATATGAACTGGGCCGATCTATTTTGATGCCATTGATGTGATTGCATTTCAGAGTTTGATGTTGTTGCCTCTTTAATAGCAATTATAATGTGTTAGATGTGTTACACATCACACCACCGTGAGTGTTATACATGTGAAAAAATGCAAATCCTTTTCTTATATTTAAAGATATTTATAACAAATAGGTACATAACAAAATCACATTTTATATCTAAAAAAAAAAAAACGAAATGGCCATTTTAGCCCTTGAAAGGACTTTGACCGAGCTTCTAATGATCAATTGTGTTGTGTGTGATGTGAAATGTTTGCACACAAATGATCGAGAACTGGACCTACATGTTTTACGCCGACTCCGAACGGCTTATGTTCTCAAGAAGCTTTTCATGGCCGTTTTTACTCTCTGAGGTTTGCCATTGTCTGCAGAGAGGTGACGGCCGAACACAAAAATTAATTCAATTGAAAAAACTTTCTGTGTCGGATGGAGGATTCGAACCTGGGTTCTCTGGCGTAAGAGTCACACACTCTACCCACTACGCCACGGCCGCCACCATATTTTATAACTACTCACTTTCAAAATCTGAAGAAAATTTTTTCCGTAACGCTACTTTTTGTAAATTAAAAAAAAACTTGCAAGCAAAAATTTTTCACTCCTTTAAAGAAATCTAATGAAATCTGTCTGCCTACTTCCAACACTTATGAAAAACTAGATGCTATCAAAGTGACGGCCGTGGCGTAGTTGGTAGAGTGTGTGACTCTTACGCCAGAGATCCCAGGTTCGAATCCTCCATCTGACACAGAACATTTTTTCAATTGAATTAATTTTTCAGTTCGGCCGTCACCTCTCTGCAGACAATGGCAAGCCTCAGAGAGTAAAAACCGCCATGAAAAGCTTCTTGAGCACATAAGCCGTTCGGAGTCGGCGTAAAACATGTAGGTCCAGTTCTCGATCATTTGTGTGCAAACATTTCACATCACACACAACACAATTGATCATAAGAAGGTCGGCCAAAGTCCTTTTCAAGGGCTGAGATGGCCATTTCGTTTTTTTTTTTCCTCGCTATCAAAAGGAACACAGCAGTTGTTCATTCCCTCATATGTCAACATTTTGTACGAAAAATCGCCGTGTTACACATCACCCCATGTTACACATTACCCCACCTCAGCCTGCAATGATACGAATATATTCCTGAGACACAGAAAAATTATCGGCTATCATTCTTAAATATAAATGACAATATTTTATAACAATCTTCTTAACTATATTGCTGTTAACTTCAGTAGAAGAGGTTCGTGGCAAATTTTTTGTAGTTTTAGCAGTATTTATGAAAAGCCATTTACGTTCAATTATAATCCAAAATTCTATGGTCACAAGCAAAAACGACTTAACTCAAAATATCGTAAGAAAGAAATGTGTCATTTTACTGCCAACCTTTGGAAGGACGCAGGACTTTGATAATAGTGTTTGGGCCTAAGAGTATGCAGCATTAATTTTGCTATAACTAAGAGCATAAAGCGTGTAAGTTGACTTCTATCATAGTGCTGAAGTTTATTTGAAGTTTATTGAGTTAGTTTGTAATAAAGCGCTCGAAAATATGCAACTGTTTGTATGCATTTTGAAAGTACAAAATATATTAATAGCCAGTTAATTAGGGCCAAATTATGAATTAAAAATAAAAATAAAAACACTAAATATTGCAGAGTACTCAGTGCATATAAGAGATATAAAACTTTGTTTCTTCAAAGAAGTTACATTAAATTTTATGCACACGATTAAAAGATTAAGTTAACACCTCAATATATTGTCAAGTTTCAGTTACCTGTTTTTAAAATCTTCCAAATAATTCCAAAGGCGGGGACTTTTTTAATATTTATTCTAAATATGTACTAGTATAAAAGCCCGTTCTACGACGGGTTGGAAGCATTAACGATCAAACTGTAATTATTTTTTTCCATTATTTCAGTGCTTTTACAACATACTGTTCTGAAAAATGTTCAGCCTGAAAGTATGCACATGTATAAAAGGTGAGTATGTCACTGATAAATATCAAGTGAATTTTCTGGACATACTTTCAGGCTGAACATTTTTTAGGACAGTATATGTTGGGAAGACACTGTAATAATTGCAAAAAATAATTTCAGTTTTAGCGATATTAGGTGCAGAGTATTGTGCTTGCTTTTTACATATTAAAATTTATTTTTTTAGCACACAGCACTAGCAGCATGCACATTTTTTCAAACTTATTTATTCTCACAAATGCATGCTGCAAATAAATGAAGAAATTGAAAATTTTCTTCAATATTCAGCAAAGTTTTTAAGCAAATTTTGTACCCGAACCCTTTTCGAACTCATATCTTCAAGATTAAAAATTATTGAAAATAAAGCAAGCTGCATGTCAAGAAACGTTTGCCTTTCTTTGCTCAGAAGCTGCTAACAGACAGCTCACATTTGGGCCTTAGGCGCTCAATGCTCTAACGCTCTATCAATTTTGCTGTCTGCTGTCTCTTTCTTTATCTTTCTTTTATGTAGTATATGTGTCTGGCTTAGAGCACTAAAAGCGTGCTTTTGAAATGTCAACGTCTTACATTAAACATTTTTTTTTAATATCATTCTATGATATAAACGCACTACTTTACGTTTTGTTTGGGTTTTTTTCTGAGCTCCTAAAAATATGCAATGCAACAAAGCAAATGCACAATAAAGCACAATAAAAGCACAACAAATTCAACGAGCAGCAGCAGTTGAACAAAGATGATCCAGTGATTTTTTTTCTTCTTTAAGCTCTCACATAAACAAGGAGACAGAGATAATCACAAACATACACACACACGTAGAGACGCACACTAACACACCCATATTAAAATTATAAACATGTGCAAGTTATGAGTGGATAAAAGAGAAAAATAAAATATTGTGCATATGTTTGGCTTTCGCCTTGATGTCGTATTTTTTCTCTATATTTGTTTTACTTTCTGTTGCTGTTGTTGTAGCTGTGTTATGTGACAGTGAAATTATATATACATATATATTTATATCTATACAGAGGTGTATCTGAGCTGGCAGCTTTAGACAAAGTCATGGTTGGTTAAAAAATCAGTAGCAAAAGATGTTGAAAAAACTGAAGCGACGAGAGAGAGAGAGAAAGAGAAATATGCAGAGTAGGAGCAGGAAAGAGCAGCTCTGAAAACATGACATGCTTAAGCATGCATTTACTTAAGTAGTAGCTGGGTGCATGCCTAAAAATATGCAATATCAAATAGCAAACAAAGAAAATGTGTTTTGTGTGCGCGTGTGTTGGTGTACAAGCAGACACATAAATACACAAGAGTCAAGAAAAAGACAACAAGAAAAGATAATTCATTTCTTTAGTAAATTTTCTTTGTGTGCGCAAATATTTTCTTTCATGAGGCGGGAAATTTTTTATATTTTTTTTTTTATGTCACCTCCTTTTGTGAACTTTTATCAAGTAGAATTTGAAAAGAGTTTTACTGAAAAATAAATTGAAAATTAATGTAAAACGATATCAAAAAAATGCTGCACACTTTTGACATAAAATAGTTAATTATTTATTTTAAATAAGAAAAGTGTTATATAAAAGTATAAAAATACTAGCATAAACGTCCGTCCTAGGACGGGTTGGAAGCCTTAACACTAAACTGTAATTATTTTTTGCCATTATTACAGTGCTTTTACAACTGAAAAATGTTCAGCCTGAAAGTATGCACAAACATAAAAAGCAAGCATGTCACTGATAAGTATCAAATGATTTCTCTGTGAATACTTTCAAGCTGATCGCAAAAAATAATAACAGTTTTAGCGATATCGGGTGCAGAGCAGAGTCCTTGCCTTATATATAATAGGATGCGAAAATAACTGGAAATAAACCGTAAAAACGCTAAAATAATATGGAAAGGCCTACTATATAAATATAATTTTATTTAGTATGCTTTTAGGCTTTGCTTGATAAAACAATCACAAGCACGAAGGTGTGGTATGCTTTATGATATCTATTATGGAACCAACAAACGAAAACAGAACAGATAATTTTGTGCATTTGATAGTTTTCAATGGGAGGAGTACAAATTTATTTTTAGTTTTTAATCAAGGTATAAGAAGTTGTTATTTGGAAGATTAAATTTTAAAAGGAATACAACTTGGGATAAAATAATAATAAAGAAAATGATTTAAGGCTGGAATAGTGCAATAGTGGAATAGTGCAGAATTTTTAAAAAAATCAATTTTTTCGATATTTTCGAAAATTAGACCCTTAGGAATGATATATTTCTCCAACGGAATCCTTAAAATTTCAATTACTTACGGAGTTATAGCTATTTAAGTGACGCTGCCAGATGTGAAGAAACTCAGGAACGTCACTCTGAAGCACGATCTTCTGGTGATTCTAAGGAAGCTAAAACTGATCGTTTAGCAGAAAGAACTACGGAATATAATTATTTTGAAGAAGAAAAAGGCCTAATGCTTGAAGCAGAAATCACCAATTTACGAAATGTAAGTACAGCGCACAGTCATAGTCAAAGTCATATAACTTTGACTGCCTGTAACTTTGCTTAAATCTTTAATCGCGCCTTTCTCGAAACTACTTTTTCCAACATGTTTGGCATTATATCTCAAGTTCTAACGAACCGACTGACTTAAAATTTGGTGTGGGTCTCTTTTATATACATATGTTATATCCCTTTATGGCACGGACTAAAATTATATAAAAAGTTGATTTTTTTAATATTTTTAAAATATTCAAAACTTTGAAATAAGGTCAAAAAATATTTCTTTTTTTTTCCAAAAGGAAAAAAATTCATGAAAAATTCCATTCCATTTCATGAAAAAATTTATTTTTTTCCCAAGTCCGAGATATGGCGACATTCTTATAAATTAAGAATCTTGTTTTTCAGATGACTAGAAGAATTGAAATCGTGTCAAGATGGAGGCACCCTTTTTTTTGCACCTCACACTTTACCAGCCTTTAATTTTTTCAATTTTTATTTTTTTTTTTTTAATTTTTTTTTTGTTTTATTGAAATACTATTATAAAAGCCCGTCTTATGACGCACAGAGCGTTGAAATCGCCAAAAATGGAGATTAATTCACCTAGAAGTTATTAATTCATCCAGTTAGAATGGGCTCAAATAAGAAAATAAAAAATTCTGTCCGTCCGTTCGTTTGTGCGTCTACCGACATGATGGCAGTCGTAATTTTGAAGCTCTCGTTATGAAATTCGATATTTAAGCTTTAATATAAAAACTAAAGATCGAGTTTAAAAATGAGCCAAATCGGATGAAAACCACGCCTACCTCCCACACAAAGTGACGTCAACGAAACGGTAAAATCTCTTTAAATAAACAACAAGACTTGACATATGGCCTTGAAATTTGGAAATGAGCTTTAATATTTAATGTGCACTCTGACTATAAAATTCTCACAAAACTGAATGCAAGCCATACGTTCTTCGCAAACAAAGCGATTTTATGAAAATGGTAAAATCTCCTTCAATTTTACAAAAATCAATATAATGACTTGAAACTCCTAAAATACCCATAGTTTAAATTTTTAGTATGCACTCTGAGTTTGAGATTTGGCACAATATAATGAAGACTCCGCCTACCTCCCATAAAAAATAACGTCAACATAAAACCTTGAAAACTTCGTATTAGATAAAAATCACTCCATACAAGTTTTTTTTTAACAAAATTCATAATAATATTAATATAATATACGTAATCATATATTGATATAAGTGATCAATTAATTTTAAATTTTATTATACATAAAAAATTGTGACTATTTACACAATTAATTAAATAAAAATGATTCGCGCATAAACGCGCATTTTATTATTGCTGAATATGGGTGCTTATATATTGTCGTTAATTTCAAAATTTTCATTTATACTTGATGTTACCGAATTAATATTTTAAACTACAAATTTTCAAAAAGCTCAAATTTTGACATTTTTTAAAAATTTTTTTTTTTTCTGCAAATACACAATTATTGTTAACCACATTTCTAAAAAACAAAACACGCTTACATATGTGAAATAAAAGGTTACATAATAAAAAGATCACTTTTGACGTATAAAAAATTTTTTAATTTTTGAACTATGCCGAATTTAAATTTTTTTTAACTGTTGGCGAAAAACGAAAAATTTCAAAAACATTGAAATTTGCAGTAGTGATGTGAAATTTTGCATTTTTTAATGAAGTAGTAAGCATTTTGCAAAACAATAAATTTTCATTTTTCAATTAATCTCCACTTTTTTTCGATTTCAACTGTCAGTTGTTCTTTTTTCTCCATTATAACAGTGCTTCTACAACATGTGCTGTCCTGAAAAATTATGTTTAGCCTCAAAGTATGCACGTACATAAAAAGCAAGCATATGCTTTGTCACTAATAAGTATCAAATTAATTTTTATGCGCATTCTTTCAGACTGAGCATTTTTCAGGACAGTGTATATTGGAAAATCACTGTAACAAAGGCAAAAAATAATTAAAGTTTGAGCGATATTAGGTGCGGAGCAGCATGCTTGCCTTTCATAACAATTAATAAAAGAATAATATAGTTTTGTTTTTTAATAGAACTTTAAAAAACTGCGAACATTTTTTTCTCTAGACTACAATACTGCGTAAGGTTAAGAAACAAAAGATCAAATCAACGTTAAAGCTTGGCAATTTGATTTTATACATAAGTATGAAGAATTACTTTAATATAATTAGAAAAGAAAGTGGCAGCCGTGGTATAGTAGGTAGGTGTGGTAGGTAGAATCCAGGTTCGAGTCCTCCATCTGACACAGAAAATTTTTTGTAATAAAACAATTAAATTAATTTTTCTGTTCGGACGTCACCTCTCTGCAGACATTGGCAAGCCTCAGAGAGTAAAAACTGCCATGAAAAGCTTCTTGAGAATATAAGCCGTTCGGAGGCGGAGTAAAACATGTAGGTCCAGTTCTCGATCATTTGTGTGCAAACATTTCACATCACACACAACACAATTGATCATAAGAAGCTCGGTCAAAGTCATTTCAAGGGCTGAGATGGCCATTTCGTTTTTTTTTTTTTTCTTATGAAGAATTATATAATTTAATAATTATAATTAAAAATATAATATTGCGGATAAAAAGATCTTTTCAGGACTTATAATGAAAACTGTGTATTTTAAAATTTGAAATCATTGCTTTTTTTATCGAAGAATGTCTTTATTAAAAAACTCATAAAATATACATAGCTTTTTGTGTGAAATATGTAATAATTTCATGTAATAAAATTAAAAATTTTAATAAAACCAAACACTTTTTAAAACATTTATATTTGTTTGATATCTTAACATATACAAGACAAGCACAATGTTCTGCACCTAATATCGCTCAAACTGTAATTACTTTTTGCGAGTTACCCAACAAGTACTGTCCTGAAAAAATGTTCAGCCTGAATGTATGTACAGAAAATTCATTTGATACTTATCAGTGACATGCTTGCCTTTTATATATGTGCATACTTTCAGACTGAACATTTTTAAAAACAGTATGTTATAAAAGCACAGTAATAATGGCAAAAAATAATTACAGTTTGAGTCTTAATGCTTCCAACCCGTCGTAGGACGGGCTTTTATACTAATATACAGCCATGGACACATAAATAGCACAGATGCCAACTTATTTTTTAAACGTTTCGTTTGAACCTAATAATGCAGTCATTAACTGTAGTTATAATTGTTTGAGACTCCAGTGTGACGTTGCTTAAAACTCCGAGAGAGATGTACCGTTACTTACTTTTATTTGCTCAGGCCATCTCTTTGTGTATAGGCATGTACGATCTGCTGTGGTCATATAAATAGCACACATGTTAGTTGGTGAATAAAAGATAACAAGATCGGGATCTTGTAAACATTTTAGAGCTTTATTCAGTTAATTTCGCCGATTCTTAATAAAATGTGTAGTGGCATACATTGCATTCCGGAAAAAAGGTCTATAATTCACGAACTAAGTCGAAAAGGCAAAAAACCATCTGAAATCGCAGATATTCTCAAAATTTCACGAAAATGGTCTATAATGCACTCAAGCTGGTTGCATCAAATGGTTCAAATAATTTCGAGAATAAGCCGCGCAATCCTAGACCGCGTAAAACCACCGCTTCTACTGATAGACTCATAGTTGCAAAAGTTAGGCTGATCCTCTCAAGTCAGCAAAGCAAATTATGAGGGAAACAAATGAAGGAAATAACCTAAATGTTTCAAGAAAACTTGTATCTAGGAGACTACATGAAGCTAATTTTTATGAACGCATTAGCCGAAGAAAGCCGCTCTAAGCAAAAAAAAAATTGAAAGGATCGTTTAGCGTGTGTAAGGGTCCATGTGAATAAAGAAGACAAATTTTGGAAGAACGTGCTCTAGACTAACGAAACTAAATTTAATAGGGTTGGACCAGATTGAAAAACTTTTGTTCGGCGCCCCAAACGCAAAGAGTTTAATCCGAAGTATACAAAAAAAATCATTAAAGCATGGAGGAGGGAATTTAATGGCTTGGGGAGCTTTTTCCTGGCACGGCGTTGGGCCCATTTTTCCTATACCAGGAATAATGGACAAAAATATGTATTTAGATATTCTTAATAACCAGATGGGACCATTTGCAGTTGAGAACATGCCCATTAAGTGGACTTTTATGCACAATAATAATATAAAACACACTGCAAAGATTGTGGTTGATTGGCTAAAAAAGGAAAAAATAAATATTTTGAATTGGTCGGCGTAAAGCCCAGGCCTCAATCCCATAGAAAATTTATGGAATAAAGTGAAGGTCAGCATAAGCAACAAAAATTTTCGATATTAAAATGAGTTATGAGTGGAATTAAGATGGCTCGGTACTCTATTCCGAAGGATAGGGTTAGGAAGCTTGTGGAGAGTATGGGATGAAGATGTCGGGCTGTTTTGGACAACTTGGGATGCAGTACCAAGTACTAGTAAGCATATTCGTAAGCTCATTGTAAAATAATAATAAATCAACATGTCTATCTTTCAGAATCCAAATTGTGCTATTTATACGTCCACCTCAGCTAAGGAGCAATATACGGGTTTTTCATTGATTTTCTAATTTTTAATTCGTAATTACAAAGTTACTACTGAATTTAAATTTTTAATGTTTAAACTTAAATACCATGAAATAAATTCTTGTTTTCCTCTATGTATTTTATTTAAATTTATGTGAAACACCCTACATGTATTTTTGTGCTATTTATGTGTCCAGGGCTGTATATATATAGTGCCTAGAATTTAAAGTTATTGCAGAATTCAAAATAAAATATATTTAAAATTTTAAAAGTATAGTGATTAATTATTTAAAACATTTAAAATTATAGGATTTTAATTTTGCAATAATTTGTTAAAATTTACTGGTGGTTACTCCAGTGCATTTCTCATCCATATATGCCGATAATTGTTTTGGTTTTGTTTCTTGATTGGTTAGATCGATTTCGAAATCCTTTTGGATTTAACCCATTTTGGTTCGCTACCAGAACGCGTAGGAATTTCGTAATGAAATTTTCAGACTTTGTTTTGTTTGTGATCAAATTAAGAAAATTCCAAAGTTTAAGATTTTTTCAATTTAGCATTTTTCGGCTACGAGGTGGTCGAAAAATCGACAAAAATTAAAAAATTTTAAATAAATTAATGTTATTTTTATTAAATGAAATATATGTAAAAGTGACATTTGAAAATATTATTATGAAAGTATACATATAGAGCCATTTGTCGAAAAATCGACCATTTGTGTTTAATCACACAGGTAACAAATAGTTAAATATACCTGTTGTTCAAAACCAACTGGTTCTCATATTCTAGTCTTTTGGCTGCTTGCTAACGTAAATAGTTTTATTATCGATACATTACATTTATATATTTTTTTGATTTTTTCAAAAATTGTCAAAAAAAGGTATTTTTAACCGCTTACCTGAATAGGCAAAAACAGGAAATTTAAAAAATTAATTTTTTTTTTTTAAATTTCAATTTAACTGAACCGCGTATAATCGGAAAGAGTTTAAAAAAATCTTTTTTTATTTTTTCCAGAAATTAATTTGAAAGTTAGTGGTCGAAAAATCGACCAGCGGGCAAAAATGGGTTAAGACTTTCTTGAATAGAGCTTTACAATATGATCGCCGAAAAAAAAGTTTACTCCCAAACAAAACGAGCCACCTTTGCGGTAAACTAAGTTATTAAATAAAATAAAAAAAGCTTAATGATCTCAGAGCTTTGAACTTTCCGAAAAAATAAAAATCTCAAAACCATGTTTTGTTAAAAAAACCAAGCGTCCTTCCTAAAACATACTTTCAGTTCTTACTTCAAATTCCAATGCATACTTAACAGCTGTGTTCAAATTTAATTTAAATTGTATGCTTTTCTAGCTCCTCCTCAATATTGTCACACCATGCGAGAAGAAAACACAAACACAGCTCGTAAAACAAAAGCAAATGCAAAGATTTTATAGCATACTTTTGTGCATTCAAATTTTAATTTAGCAGCGATTTTGCGATTTTGTAACA
The DNA here is from genome assembly GCA_914767935.1 of Coremacera marginata. NCBI lineage: Eukaryota > Metazoa > Arthropoda > Insecta > Diptera > Sciomyzidae > Coremacera > Coremacera marginata. Next base: position 154,294,524 of record OU612045.1, read on the forward strand.
ACCGCTGTGAAAATTTATGTTAGAAAGCGAAAATTTTATGAAATAATTTTCTGCTGCCACGAATTAAGTAAATAAAGCATAATTTATGGCGCAAAATATTGCGTGCGAACGCAATACGTTTTTAACCTAGATTGAAGCAATTTTTTATTCTGATATTTTTTTAATGTTTACAAGATTCCTTGAAGGTACATTCGAGTAAGTATGAATGGGTTGGGTGTGTATGTATGTGTGGATGAAGTTAAGTGTATATGCGTGCATAGTTGAGTTAAGTAAAACTTTAAAAGTAGTGAGCTTAATTCGCGCCTTAAAGCGTGCTCACAGCAATAAAAATAAAATATTGCATAAAGCATTAGGCAAAAATAATGTTAATGAGCACAAACAACACAAATAACAACTCGTTTTGACAGAAATATACAATCATTTTTCATTTACCAAGCTAAAACAAGCAATAAAAAACATATTTGGTGGTAGCTATACGAAAACAAAAAAGCCTCAAAAAATTAAGCTTAATTTACTTGTGTGTGTGTGTGTGCTTATTTTTTTATCTAGAACTCTTAATTGTGTGTTAGCTTAAGCATGCTTAAGCTTACTAGCTTAGAGCTGTGCATGTTTTTTTTTTGTGTGTGATTTGCTACAACAAAACAAAGCAATGTTTAAGCCAAAGTAGCTGATTTATGGCGTAGATCCTGATAGAGTTAGACGTCATCATTATGCCACACAGCTATTAAGCAATTATTATAGAAAAGCATACAACGCGCATTTTCTGATTTTTTCGGGGAATATCTAAAAATATGCAAGGATAATGTATGCTAATGATTATTTTCCGCTGCTTAAATTTTGGACGCCTATTTTGTAACAATTATCATAATAATGAAACATGCTTACGAATAACAGCCAACTGCACAGAGCATAGCATAATTTAAGCCTTGCAGCGTTAATTATGACAACATATTTGTAGAAAAAATTACCGAGTAACTTATAAATACAGTCTTATAGAATTGAAAGATGCATATCAAAAGTTTTAAGCAAGTATTGCTTAATTCCTAAAAGTATGCAACAAATTAAGTCAGTTTAAAAAAAAAGGTCAAAATAAAATGTTTAACCTGCGCCATACCAAAGATTTTTTTTACATGTATTAAATTACATACATAACGGGTCACCCGGGTGGGTATTAGTTAGGCGAACGTTAAGCAATATTGACATAAGAAATATATATATTTTTTTAAAATAACAAACTTTTGATAGCATACACTGAGATATACAGGCAGTTTTTTTAAACTATTTTGTTTTTATCTGTTCAAAACAAAATGCATTACTTCCTCTCAATTTGACTTTGATCAATCCTTAATGTAATGTTACAATTTCACTTTGTTCCTATTGATAATAATTGATTTCTACTGCGTTTAGACAAGCGCTTAGAGCTTCATGCTGAAATAACATTCTTCAATTGCATTTCCGTTTGATTTACATCCGGCCAGCAGCGCAATTCCTTCCAACTTAATTATTTATTGCTTTGCACACGATCAACGTTTCTGCCTCCTACCTGACACACACTCTAACATACGCTGGCTGTCCAATTGCAGTGACGCCCTCTAAATCGGCACCCTATTAATTACATCAAAGCACTATGTTTTTTGTTAGACTCATTGCTCTCTCTCGCTTATCTCAAAAGCACATCAAACGCCACTATATTTTAACCTCACTGTCACCTTCGTAACATTGAGACGGTTGAGACTTTATAGATTTCAAGCAGCACCACCTACCGCATGCCCTATAATCGTGAACGAATGTAACGTTAAAAACAACACCCACCAACCAAAACTCATCAGCGAACCATTGGATGATGACGACGAGGAAGTATTCCGGCTGATTAGCGTGCTGGCAGGCAATAAAGAAAATATACCGTGCTTGTAGCGACGTGAAGTGGCACTTTTGGGGTCGTCTGACTGAAGTGGTGATACTTAGTTGTAGAGAGGCACCAAAACCAGAAACAACAACAACAACAACAACAAAAACAGCAATAATAACCGCACCACAATAATAGTAATAACAACAAATAAAATGAAAAAGAGCCACGCATACTTAGCCGCAATGTATGCAAAGCTTTGGAAGCAGCACCAGCAACAAAAAATACAACAACTAGTAGTCATTTAAGTGCCATTAAAACTGAGCCACTCATACAAAGTAAACCAAAGTAGAGAGGAGTCACCATCATCATGATCATCACCATCTACATCAACATCATTAACATCATCATTCATCGTCGTTGTCGCTGCCGTTGTCGTTTAAATTTAGATGCTCCGCGTATGCTTAGTTATGCGGCAAAGGCAAAAAAATGTTTACTGCCCACAAATGAAATTATAAATATTTTTTTGTGCTGAGCCCACTGCTTTCACCACTACATTTACCAGTATAGCTACTACGACAAGAAAACGACGACAGTTAAGGACATAAAATATTCGACAGGCATAACAGTGTGATGATAAAAAAAAAAAAAAAAATATTAATTACCTCATTAAAAATATTATTGAATTCCGTAATGATAAGAAAGGCACAAGCGAGGGAGTAACGGGCTTTGTTTGACGAAAATGTATCTACATAAATGTTAGCTATGGTTAGAAAGAAACCATCAATTGTTGGTAATTGGAAATAAAAATGTGATTAATCGAGCGTGGCAAATTAAAATGTTGCGGTTATTAAAAAAAAAAAAAAATGTATGACCAACTTTGAGGCTCGGAGTGATTAATGAGATAGAGCATATTTTTTTTTTTTGAGCAAACGGAAATATTCAACATAAACGTGACATATCAATTATATGTTAATAATAAAAGTAATAAAATATGGGGCAGTTTAAGGATTGTTAAAATAAAGCTGCATACTTTTAGGTGCTTGAAAAGCACAAGTATGGAAACCTAAGCAAGAAAATGTTAATATTAATATAACTTTGCTGTTAACTAAAAGATAAAATTTCGACGGATTTAATTAATTTAATTGTTGTTGTTGTTGTTGGTTGTTTTTTTCGGAAAGCAACATAGACCTGAAATATTATTAGTTATAAAAACGCATATGAAAAGTGTATGTAATTAATTTACAAAAATTTAATGAAATTCTTTAGAGCGCACTATGGGTCAAATGAATGGTTTTTGAGGCAAGAAATCAATTTTTAAAGTGTACTTTTTCAAAAAAGTGATAATAGCATTTTGTAATAAACATTTGTAAATACCCAAAAATACAAAAATGAGAGTCAGGTGGCAACACATGTCTTAAAGCCAAGCTGTCAAAGTTGTAGTTCTTTTTGGTTTGTTTTGTTTTCTGACATTCAGCTTTATAGTGCCTAACATTTAATCCATTGTTTAACAAAATATTATAATTGTATACAATTTTTATAAAATGGAAAATATTAATTCAGGTAGGTATGTAAAAAAAAAAATGTTATAAATAAGTTTCATAAAAATGTTGTTGTTGTAAATTTTTTGTTGTATCAAAGTGTGTCGTATTATCTGTGTAGTTTTGGTTATTGACCGTGTGTTTCTTGGAGTAGTACTTTGTTTATTGGGACGTATTTGTCGAACAATATTTATGTGGAGAAAGGTAATGATGTGCACTTTCATGTGGTTGTAATTTCAACTGCAGCCAACTGCAGCCAAACTGCTCTAAATTATTGATATTTTCCTTTTAAGATTGCGTAAAAATAAAAAATAAGGATATAGTTAAATTTTGGTTAGATAATAATCGAAATGCTACAACTGTTGTCAACTGGGTTTTCACGAAATTTAATAGAAGTGTGGATGACGAATGTATGGCATCAATCAAAAAGAAAATTAACAATTTTTGTGCAAACGCTACCCAAAAGTAGAACAAGAACCAAAGATGTGCGAAGAGATTTGAGAACAACGAAAGTTTATGGTTACCAAATGTGACTGAATTTAAAATTTCTGAAAGTTATGTCGCAAACAAAAGAGGTCGCCCTCATGTTGGATACAGTGAGGGAAGTGCGAGGCAAAAACAAAAACTTGCTTCCGAAGTATCGTCCGTACAGGATCACGATACCAAATTATTGGTTCATGCTGCTTCAATACGAGTATCAGCTTATGCATCAAAAGCAAATGATTTAAACTTTGTTTTAAAGGAAGCAGCTTCATCTCCATCTAGGGCTACAAAAATGAGAAAAGTTTTAACCTCCAATGACAAAAAACCATTACCACTATCCACCGAGGAAGCATTACTATTTTTGATAGAAAATAATTTAACAAAGCAACAGTACATAAACATTCGGGAAATGAGCAAGTCACGAAACTGTGATATTTATCCACATTACCAAAAAAATTCGAGAGTACAAACTGCAATGCCGACCTGATGGACAATCGGTAACGAAATCATCAGCACAAATTCCTCTGCAGAGCTTGGTTAACCATACAGCAAAAAGAATTTTGTCAAACCAAGAAGAAGTTTTGATGCAAATAAATGAGCTGAATGATGTCACATTGGTTTTAAGTTATGGTTTCGACGGTTCCACAGGACAAAGTTCTTTTAAACAAATATTCAGCAGCAATACCCCAGAAAGTTTAGATAACTCGCTATTTTTGACATCAATTATACCACTAAAATTAATCACGGCGCATCGTGAATCGTGAACACCTCAATCTGTTCGTTTTTGCCGACCAATTAATATTGAATTTATCAAGGAAACAAAGGAACATATTTTGAAAGAAAAAAAACAATCTGGATATGCAAATAAAAAACCTTGAGCCCTTAGAATATTTTTTAAATGAAAGAAAAATATCAGTAAAGTATGGATAATGACTTTAATTGATGGAAAAGTTTTGAACGTACTTACGGAAACAAAGTCTTCTCAGTCGTGCCCAATATGTGGTGGAAATCCGAAGCCAAATTCGTTAAAATATTAAAATATGGCATACGTCCATTACACGCTTGGATTCGATGCTTAGAATTTGTTCTGAATCTTTCATATAGACTTCATATTAAAAAATGGCAAATTCGAAATGCCGAGGACAAATTACTAATGCAACAGAGAAAAAATGAAATTCAACAATTCTGGGAGAAAATGGGTCTTCATGTCCATAAGCCCAAAAGTAATGGAAGTGGATCAACAAACGACGGCAATACGGCGCGAAGAGCATTTTTAAATCTGGAATTATTTGCGTCAATAACAAACGTTAACATCGAGTTTTTACAACACTTACAAGTCATACTAATTGCAATTTCTTGTAATTTTGAGTTAAGTGTCGAAAACTAGAAGAGTTTTTGTTATAGTGTTTGCCGAAATATATTTTCAATATTACGAATGGTACCCAATGTCAGCTACGTTGCATAAAATTTTAGCACATTCTTCACAAATAGTACAAGCCTCAATCGTGCCTCTTGGATGCGCTGGAGAAAGTGCTTCTGAGGCGAGAAACAAATTTTATATTAAGGATCGCATTGAGCATGCACGAAAAGACTCTAGAGAACACAATATATCTGATGTTTTTAACAGAGCCATGGATTCTTCTGACCCATTCTTATCCAGTATTTGTCTAAAGAACCGTCATTCAGCAAAAAAAAAAAAATTTGCAGTTTCCAAGAGAAGTTATTTCTTTTTTTTTTTTTTTTTTTTTTTTATTACATGCAATAACAATAGAGTTCAGCTACTACAGCTATATCGCACTTCCTCAGCATTAACTCATCTAAAGCCACTACCCAGTAATCATTGAAAATAGCAATGTTATGGATAACCGTGACCACAAACAAGTTAATGTGGGAACAATTTACCCACCAATGAATGGGTTGGGCTCAGGGACAACACAAGACGTAACAACTAACCATGCGTATACATACATCTATTTACACAACTAATTTTAATCTACTTTTGAGTTGACCTTTTGACAAATTAACATCAAAAACGCTACAATTGTTAACAAAGGAACTCATGCGACTTAAAGGAGCAGTAGCCATATAATTTGTTCTACTAAATGGCAAATAAATTAAGTTGTTAGCGTTTCTACTGCTTCTACGGTTAGTGTTAAAATTTATGTGAGAAAGAAGTTCTGGAGAATCGAATACACCTGTTATGAGCTAGTGTAAATATACGATATCTGCCGATTTCCTTCGATCACCTAAAGACTGCATTTTTAATAGTTTTAAACGATCCGCATAAGGAGGAAGGTCTAATATGTCAGTTCCACTTAAGCCCCTTAGAGCAAACTGAACAAAACGTTTTTGGATTCTTTCTATTCGATCAACATGCACATTGTAACTTGGGGACCACACTTGACTTGCATACTCTAAGTGAGGACGCACGATTGCATAATACAACGTTGTAGTTGTAATCATGCTATTAAATTCTTTGGCCCAGCGTTTTACAAAACCAAGCATTGAAGATGCTTTTTTACAAATATTATCAATATGAATGTTAAACGACAGCTTAGAATCCATGCATATACCTAGGTCTTTGACGGTGTCTACACGACTCAAGGCAGTATCTTTAATCTTATAATCAAATATAAAATTATTCCTTTTTCGCGAAAAGGTCATAGTTTGGCATTTATCTGAATTTAAAAACATATTATTTTTAGAACACCAAACTTCAAAGGATTTTAGATCAGACTGGAGTAGATCTGAATTATCTCTAGAATTAATCGTTCTGTATATTTTCATATCATCGGCATAAATAAGCAGATGAGAGTGTTCAATGACGTGAGTTACATCATTGATAGCTAAAATAAACAGAAGAGTACCAAGGTGACTACCCTGAGGAACACCTGATCCAGCAATAAATTCAGAAGACAATGCGCCTCGGAAACGTATTTGATAAGATCGCTCTACCAAATACGATTTAATCCAGTTCACAAAATATTGTGGAAATCCCATTAACTCAAGTTTAAATAAGATTAGATTGTGCGGTAGCTTATCAAATGCCTTACTAAAGCCAGTGTAAACACAATCGACCTGGTTACCAGAATCAATAGAATTTAAGCAGAATGTTGTAAAATCGAGAAGATTAGACACAGTGGATCTGCCATTCACAAAACCATGCTGACGAGTTGTTATGACTTCTCCACAGTGAATTTTCACCCGATCGTACACCATCCGCTCAAAAAGTTTTGGAATCGATGAGAGCTTAGCGATAGGCCTATAGTTACTGACATCGTTCCTGCAACCCTTTTTAAAAATAGGACTTATAAATGATTTTTTCCAAAAAAGTGGAAAATAACTTTCGTTAATAGATTTATTGAATAATAAAGACAGTGGTTGACTCAAAACGGAACCGCATTGTGTTAACACTGCGGCAGGAACACCGTCAGGTCCAGCACCAAACTCCTCATCGATCGATCTAATATACATTAAAATATCCTCTGGAGTGAAGGATATATGTTCCAAAGATACTCTGGGTTCGGAATTCATATATTCAAAGTACTCTCCATCAGGATTAAAAGAATCTGAACAGAATGATTCTTTACAAAGATTGGCGAAAAGGCCACAAATTTTGACGGGATTGTCAGTAAATCCCTCAGGAGTTCTAAAAGAAGAAGGAAATCCATCAGATTTCTTCTTTGTGTTTACGAATCGCCAAAATTTCTTTGGATCAGTCAGTATTCTCAGCTTAACATTATCTCAATATTCGTGATATAATGTAGCAGAGCGATTTTCAAATTCCAGAAACAAACGTTTGTAAGTTTCTAGGTCGTTTGAGCCTAAGCTACAGATGTATTTCTTCCATGCCCTATTCCTGTTGTTGCGAAGAGTCTTTAAATCCTTTGTGTACCAAGGGTACGTAGAATTCCTCGCAAATTTGAGACTATAAGGTACGGATTGAGAAAACACAGCAAAGAGTTCCATATAAAAAAAATGTATGGAGTCATCAAGGCAATTTCCATTTATATATTCTAAAATTGCATTAAGTTTGCCATTAAGCAACTGATTCAACTTCAAAAAGTCAGCTTTTTAAAATTGAATTCATAAAGCTTATCTGCTGAATTAGAATTTACTATATTTGCTCTGTCGGATTCGTACCAAATACTCAATGGTGGATGATATTCATCAACAGTAGTTAGAGCATGAAAGGCCCTCTTAACAACAACATTGTTACTGTCTGTAGTTAAGACCAGGTCAAGAAGTCTTTCAAGACTATTATAAATACAACTCACTTGTTGTAAGTCTGAACATATATTATCAACAAATATATGTTCTTGGCGGGTCTTCGAACTAGATGCACAATAGTACGTATCATCGTCAGAAGAATGCCATTTTAAATCAGGTAGATTAAAGTCGCCCAATAATAAAATGTCGTCATTAACGTCAAGTAAATCAATAATGTAATCTATGCACTCCGCAAGGCTTGCATAGACCTCTACACTACTCTTAGGAGGAACATATGCATTAATAACATATACATTAGAGTTACAATGTATAACTTTAACGCAAATTAGTTCAATATTAGAAGAGCAGGGAATGTCAACAATAAAACTGACAAAGCAGTTCCTCACAGCCAAAAGGACACCACCACCGACAGAAGAAATATTGTCAGTGTATCTGTCTTTTCTAAAAACTTGAAAACTATTGTCAAAAAATTCCAAATCAGTAATGCTTCCGTTCAGCCACGTTTCTGTTAACGCGATAATATCCTCAGAGCAATTTTGAGTTGATAGAAATAAGCTCTGCGTCTTAGAACGTAGTCCCCTTACATTTTGATAGTAAAGGGACAGCCTATTTAGTTTTTTTGAGCCTGGCGGGCGGCTTGAGTCACCCTTTTAGGCCTATTTTTTGGCTTGAACTCAGTAACAAGAATATTATCGGACCACAAATTAGATTTAAGAACTGTTGTAAAATCTTCGGCTGCAACTGTTAGAATAAAAGAAGCATGGGAAGGCTTATTACCAATTTTTTTGCATGAACAGAATGCATTTGAGTTCACTAACTTGGATTGCCTGACAAACGTCAATATATTTTCTATTGATGTGTCGGGCTGAAGACGTGAAATGAAAACATTTCTGGTCCTCGAAACTGCTCTTAAAGTCAAATGACTGTTAGGCGTAGTTGAAATCGTATTTGGGCTACTAGTCAATGGAGGAATAGAAGATGGTGTATGAGAAATCAGCGTATTATTATTTTCTGATGGCATTGCTGGGGGCTGCTGTCTGTCTTGGAAGGTCTGGAGGACGCCTTCCGACGCTCTTTTTTAAAGATTCCAGATGTTCCTGAATATCAATTGCCGACTACGTCAAGTGCTATCGCAAATGAAAATTCTTCTGATTTTGAATGGGAGGCAGAGAATCTATCTTAGTTTAATATAGAGTTAGAAGTTGATGAAACATGGGACAATTTTGAAGTAAGAGTTATTTATAATATACTAACTTTTATAAAATTTAATGTTCTCTTTTTAGTGGAATTAAGTCTTGATGGCATTGGAAGCACAAATTAATTTGTAAGCCAATTACTAGCAAAAGAAGACTTATTTAATTTTATGGTTTTGTGTGAATAATTTTATTAGTAAATAAATGTTATTTCTAGCAGAATGCTCAATTATCCACGGGCCGTGTTTTCTATTAACTCTCCCACCGCTAAGCTTGCTTTTCCGGTCAATGCAAGTGGGCATTATAATAATTTTAACGTGGTAAGCAATATAGTTACTAGAAGTGGGCGTGGTTAGGGCGGATCACCTGTAGTAAATTTTGAAGCTCTAGCTGCTTCCTGTGATTTCTTGCCTCAAAAACCATTCATTTGACCCATAGTGGAGCGATGGGAAAATGGTGTATTTTTACACTTAAAAGCAATGTTAGGCGATAACATTTTTAGCATGATCAAAATATTTCGGTTGTTTTAGCAAAATATTGTATACTGCAAAACAGAAAAAATATTACAAACAAAAGCAAAAAAAAACTGCTAACTACTGAGTCTTTCTTAGGCAGCGCTTATATACATTATACGTGCTTATAAATAATGTTTTCAAAATATCTTTCACTTTTTTGTTACATGTTTATAAAGATGTTTACAAAAACGTTTTACTTTTTTTTACATGTTTATAAACATGTTCGAGGTCTGTTCAAAAATGAACGCGGATTTTGTGTTTTTTATTTATAATTATTTATTTATTCATGGATATCTATTTTATCCCCCTTCAAAGTAATCCCCACCGGATATAATACACTCCTCGGAGCACTTCAAAAAATTATTTATTTTTTATCTTGTTCAGCTCCTTCTTCGATGCCGTCTTTATCTCCACAATAGTAGCGCAAAGTCGTGCTTTCATGGGCTTCTTCAGTTTTGGGAACAAGCAAACTTTATAGGGGGCCAGATCGTTTTACTAGAGCTTATGATGCACAACGCCCCTGCAATCAAAGAAAACTGTAAGCAAAACCTTCACACTCGACCGAACTTGACGTGCTTTTTTCGGTCCTTGCTCGTGCGGCAGCTTCCATTGGGATGATTAAGTTTTGGTGTCCAAGTTATAGCCGTAAGCCAATGATTCGTCACCAGTTATGACTCTTTGGAGCAAATTTGGGTCATCGCGGACAGAGTCCAACATCTCCTTAGCAATGTTAATGCGATGCTGTTTTCGGTCGCAATTCAACAATTTTGGTACGAATTTCGCAGCGACCCGTCTCATGCTTAAATAATTGGTAAAAATGGAATGGCTCGAGCCAATCGATTTGTTCAGATCCGCAGCAACTTTTCTAACAGTGATTCGACGATTGGCCAATATTATTTTCATCACTTCATCAATGTTTTCGTCTGTTGTTGACGTACTCGGTCGTCCGACACGCTCTTAGTCGTTCACATTTACTCGGCCCTCAAAGAACATTTCGTACCACCGATAAACGTTGCTTCGATCCAATGTAGCTATATGCCACACTCAATATTAGGAATGCGTCCGCGTACTAAATTTTGTTTTTCACAAAGAATTTGATACAGACGCCTTGATCCATTTTTTGGAATAGGCAAAAATCGAAGACGAGCCAAAACCCGTCCAAGCAAAGCAACTGAGTGCAAGTGAGAGGCGTGAGTAGCAACATAACGCCACAAAAAATCAAAAATTTAATATACGTAACCCGAGGAAATTCAAAATTTGCGATACTTTTTGAACAAACCTCGTATACATGTTTTTTGAAATTTTACTCTCAATAAAATTCGTAACAACGCCGCCTAAGAAGTTTCACTTCAAAAACTTTGAAAATTGATATCTAAGTGACAGAATACGACTGATTTCGAAAAAGAAATTATCCATATCTTGAGCTGCTAATGGTCAGGGATTTATACAATATTTCTTGAAGTACTTTTAGACTAATTTAAAGCCTGGACACTGCCACCTATCCTAAACATGTATAGGCGGCATACGAATATCTGTCTCAGAGTAAGACTTAATAGAGCAGTATATAGATCCAAGATCTTCTGTCTTTAGTAAACATTGTCCAAAACCATATGTGAAGTATAGAAGTCTATTTGTCATTGAGTACAAATTATTATTAATTGACCTCATACACAAAAAAAAAAAACAAAAACCAAATGGCAATTCCAGCTATTGAAAGGACTTTGACCAAGCTTCTTTTGAACAACTGTGATGTGGTTGCGAAAGTTTGGACACAAATAATCGAGAACTGAAGCTTTATGCCGACTCCAAACGGCTTATGTTCTCAAGAAGATTTTCATGGCAGTTTTTACTCTCTGAGGTTTGCCATTGTCTGCAGAGAGGTGACGGCCGAACAGAAAAATGGCTTAAGTCTACTTTAATGAACCTGCTGAATTTCAAGGATATGTTTGGGGGGACTCTCCACAGGGGGAGAGTGGCCTTTTCTTCAGTACCTAAATAATCTGCGAAAGAAATGCTACCTTGTGCGCATGATACAATTATAATTCTTAAATGCCTTGTACAAAGCAAATTTTTGAAATTTAAGCGAATTCATTTAACATTATAACTGATGGGATTTGAACCGGGTTTCTATCGCATACAAGCCTTGCACTTCAACCAGTATAGGTTCCAGACTGTGGTCGACGAGTACATTGGACAAAAGGCTACTCAAACAGACATCGAAGCTTTTTCGAAGCGCAATCAATCTCTGGACGACTGAGGTGGCTAGGGACCACCTGCAGAATGCGTTGATCGATGCAAATTCCAGCAATAATAAGCGGATTTCGGAGAAATGGGGAAATATCGAGGCCAAGTTGTCGGAGATGGTGATTGAACACCTTCTCGCCAGCAAAGAAGGTCTTCTCCCCTCCTTTGTGTCCGCGGAGACTGTAAGAGGATTCAGGGTGATCAAGAACGACGACCAGTTCTACAAGGAATTCATGAGCGAAAGCATTGCTAAGGTCAGGAACGCATGGGAAGGCTTAAGCTTTATGCTTATCCCAGCGAAGGGCATTCCGAAGAGATCTCATGCTCGTATTTAGTTGCGCAAAATGAATCTGGAGCATGCTATCATGCATCAATAGACCATCAATAGACTGGTTGAAATTCTCCAACTCCTTAACCCCAATATCGGCGTGCAGGACTGGGTGCTCATCAAGAGGGAGGATCCCCAGAAAAATAGCATGACTTTACTGTTGCTCATGACCGTGGAGTATCTCGGCGCACTAGAGGTGATGGACTCGAAGTGCCTTAAGTTTGGCATAAGGCGTGCCAAACTTAAGATATTTAATAGGCACTCGGCATAGGAGGAATCGTGCATTGATGAGATCCTTGACATGCTGAGCCTCAAGAAACCTGCACCAGATCTACCTCAATAACCATCCACAGATGCTTAAAGTCGTCCAGATAAATGTGTAGCAGTCTAGGCGTACTACGGACAATCTGATCATTCTCATGGTGGAGGATGGCATCGACATAGGCATCATCCAAGAATTATGAGTCAGGAGCTCAGCCGTAATGACGTTTCACAACAACCAATTTAACATTTTCTACAAAAGAACTGCAGGTAAATCAAAAACTTGCATTGTAGCAAAAAAAATATAAACCTAATTCTACTCCCTAACTTTAGTTCTTCTGACCTGACAGTTGTTAGGCTAGAAGGGGCAAGAGCAAACCTTCACCTGTCCACCGTGTATATGGCCCACGACTGAGACACCCCACCAGATGAGGTCAAACTTCTTGTGGAGAAGGTAGTGACACACAACAACATACTCCTAATGGACTTAACATTTTACAATAAAAATGCACTTATGCTGTGCTGTAGTACAAATATGACATTTTAAAACATATTTCAGTACTTTTGGAGTTCTCCTGGAAACAAAAATTTGCACTTCAATTTTATATAATAGCAGAGTTTTTTTTAATTTCTTTTTTTATTTATTTTATTTATTTATTTATTTTTATATGTTTGAAAGAAAGAACTAAGTTTTTTTGGTACTATAAATTCCAAATGGAACACGATATAAAATTTTATGACAAATTTCCAAGAGCAAAAACTATAGCAAAATTTTTGACATCGATATTTGAAAAAATAAAATGTTTCTAAGGAATAAAATGAAAATCGAACAAAGCAAATTTAAGTCAAAAACATTAACAGCTGTACCATAAATTCTAAGAAAAAGTTTATTAAAATAAATGAATAAAGTTAACTTGTCATTCAAACCCCTCGAGCTGGCAGTTTATAGCACATAAAAATAAAGGAAAGCGAAAAATAAAAATACAACAGTTTCGAACACAAAAACCACAACAACATGAAGAATTAAGTGCAAAATACGCACAAGTTTGGAGCGGCGAACCCTTAAGCTAAATTATATAACATGGATAAAAAAGTTGTTGCTAAAGTTGTTGTTAAAATAAGAAACGGAAAAGACACTACAAAGAAAAAGAAAACTAAAATCTTGTAAGCGATTTTGGGGAAAAAAAAAACACTTGAAGACTAAATAAAAGAGCAATATGTACAGACAAGCACATTTTCGAGAGAAACTAAATGGCATTCATTTGAGATTCGCAAACAGATTATGAAAGTATGAGCTACTTCAACTCATACACACAAGACACAACAACAACAACATCCAACACTTTAATGATGTTATGAATTCTTCACTTTTTTTCCTATATAAATTCTAATATGACGACAAGAAATGACGATATCATTAAAAAATTACACCAGAAAGTATGCTTTAAAAAAGCGCACAAAGAACTTTCATACACATACAGATACATCATACACCCGGCCATAAAGGTCGCTGAAGTCGTATGAAAAAAAAATAAATTTTTCGGGACAATTTTAATTTCTGCAGCTCTATGTTGTTGTTGGCCTGCAAGCCGGCCAAGGAAAAGCTTGACATTTGCCACACAGCAATATTTTATATATAATGTGTTGCTTGCTGCTGCTGCTCTTGCTGGTATATGTAGTTTGTATTTCCTTCTTTTTTTTTTTGGACACATTTTTTGTGGTGCCATCTTTTTTGGCGCGCAAAAATATTAAAGTTCAAGTAGCGTCGCGTGTGCGCAAGCGAGAAAACAGAGCGGGTAAAGGCGAGAAGCAGCAATTTCAAATTGAAGCAGCAGTAACGTAGTCACCATGATGACTGAAAAATGTTGTAGAAAAGTTTTAATTAATGTTTATGGTTGCATGTAGCTGGCAAATGGTGCGGGTTCGGGTAAACGGAGGCTACACCGAGGTGTCATCGTCGTCATATTGTTGCCGCATGTTGCTAAAGTGCACTAGCAGTAGTTGTAGTTACCGCGTTTGTTGCTGTTATTGTCGTTTTATACTTATAACATTCGTCGTTGTTGTAGGTATTATTAAAGTGTTGCTGTTGTTGTTACAAGTTATGGTTATGTTATTTTAATGTCGTTAAAAATGGACAACTTATAAGCCAAAAGGCAACTTTAAAATATATAAGATATGGTACGGAAAAAAAGACAATAGCAATTTTTATGCAAGAAAAACTTTCTTGATACTGCTGTAAATGCATTGGCATTGAATTCCGGGAAATATATCTTGAATGTGTGTGCAATAAAACAGCATGGCACAAACTGAAATTGATACACAGCTCATATAGATTCAAGTTAAAATAAGAAAAATCTTTAACTATTAATATACACTTTGTAGATTATTTAAATAATTAATAGAACACTTTGGTATTGAAACACTATTTAAATATCTTTAAGAGCAACCAAACATGAGAAAGATATTTAAGACTCTTTAATTACAGACAAAAATGTAAAAAAAAAAATGTTGTAAGGAGGATTATGGAATGATTTCTAATTTAAACATAATGCGGAACAAAAGAATGGAACAGTAGAGCTGGCAATATTTTTTTTTAGAAAATTTAGAGCAAAGAAATGCTAAGCAATGCAAATAACACATACCAATTTGAAAAATTTCTAAGAAAAAAAATGGAATTGGAACACGTTTTTATCAAGTTTTTATGATGAAACATTAAACTTTCATTGCGAAATAAAAAACTGACTTGCAAAACTAAGACACCAAACAATTCTGAAAAATACAAATAACACATGACAATTTGAAAAATGACGAGGGAACAAAATGGAATTGGAACACATTTTCATCAAATTTTTATTGCCAGCCAGTTACCTTTCAATGCAAAATAAAATACTGGCACGGAAACAAGAGAAAAATATTTAATATAAAAAATTCTATAGAATAGATTGAAAATGGAACTCATTTGCCGAAAATTCTACAGGACTTATCATACAAATTTTTAAAGCACAGTTTCATATAATTCAATTTATTATATTTCAATGAAACATATTGGAATTGGAACAATCGTAGCCCATGTCAGCCCTCGAAAGGACTTTGACCGAGCTTCTTTTGATTGTTGCTTGTTTGTGCACAAATGATCGGGACTAGGCCAGCAAGTTTTATGTTTACTCCGAACGGCTTATTTTTTCGAGAAGCTTTCCATGATATTTTTTGCTCTCTGAAGTTTGCTGAGGTCTGCAGAGGGGCGACGGCCGATCAGAAAATCATTTGTATTGGTATTTCAAAACAATGCATTCAGGTATTTGTACCTGAGCTTACAGCAGATCTTTGGCATGTTATGGAATTGGAACATATCTATAAAAAACATTTTATGATGAAAAGAAATTGAAGCACAGCTCATAAACTATAAAAAAAGAGTTGATTTAAGTTGATTCTTTTATTCAATGGGACACTTTAGTATTGAAACATGACTTCAATAGATTTTAAACAAAACTGAAGATATAAAAGATTTTTAAAACTATTTAAATAAAAGACAAAAAAAGTTGAGCTAATATGGACCAGAGGATTGTGGAACGATTTAATATTGATACACACATTGGAACACAAGTACGGGTCAGTCTAATTGAAGATTTTCTAAGCTAAAAAGCTTAGAAAATAAAGAAAGAAAATGAAGAAAGATTTTTTTTAGTCCAATAATTTATTGCGAAGTATTAACTAAACTAACAGCAAAAAAGTCCTGTTTTATTTAAAGCTTGGAATACAATGAAATTGGAACACTTAGGTGTTGAAAATTGCGTAACTCTTCACATTTTCTCTTAAACACAAAGAACAACTGAAAAAAAATTAAGAAATATATAATTTAATTCAAAGGCGTCTATGAAACAGCATTGAATTGAAACATAAAAAACCGGATTGGCCAATTTAACCATTGAAAAGATTTTGACTGAGTTTCTTGTGGTCAGTTTGTTGTTATATAAAATCGAACATAAAAATGTATTCAATTGATAAAACATTCTGCGTCAGATGGGATTCAAACCTGGGTTATTTCGCATGCAAGCCACGCAACTTAACCAAGTTGCACGGCCGCCATTGGAACATAATTGAACTCAACCGAACTGGAACATAACTTAGTCAAAGATATTGAATATATTTCTAAGACTCCCAGTATCACAAATTTTAATGATTTTGAAAATAATGTGAAATTGGAACATACATAAGAACAATATAAGGAGTATGATAAAAAATTTTTTTCTAGACAATCTTAAGTTAAAAACGTTACAAATAAAAAAAAGGAATATAACAAAGCGTTTTGAGATGCAATGGAATTGGAACATATTTTCAAAAATTTTCCATTGCGTAGCATTGAACACTCTTCATGAATCTAAACCATCACTCAAAAGTAATAGAATAATATTAAATATGAAAAATTATAATGGAATAAAATGAAATTGGAACACATATTTGATGAATTTTTTTCTCGTTTCTTTTATTTTATTATGAAACACCTGAAACACACAAAAAAATACTCAATTAAATAAAAATACTCATATGGAACGAGATAAAATTAGTACTTGCTCACTTAAAACGAAAAAAGAAAAAATAATTTCTTCAATAACGCAATAACACAGAAAACTAACTGAATAAAGATATTAAAGACAATAAGTTTGATATGGAACAGAAAGGAATAGAAACATGTATTTATTGAAAATATTACTGAAATTCTGAACAAAACAGTCAGAAACCATTTGAATTTAAGGGATTTTTATAAAACTTAATGGAATTGGAACATGTGATAATTAAAGGGACCCCATAAAACAACCTATAAAACAGAAAACTGTAAGAATTTTCAGAAAAATTACTACATTCAAAGAATTGATAAAGAATGCGATGGAAATAAAAAATATTTGTGAAATAGTTTACGGCTAAAGAATGAGAACAAATTTTTTAAAGCTAAGGCAAATTTTTATTTAAAAGATTATTTTAGAACGCAGTGGAACTGGAACATGTCTTTCATAAATCTTGCAGGAGCATCAATAAAAATTTAAAAAATTTCTAGTGAATCTAAAGAAAATTTCTAAGTTCACAGCAAATTATTCTAGTGGAAAGAAGCAACATTAAAAGTATATAACAGATTATTCAAAAATAAACTCAAACTTAACACAAAAAAGTGGTGAAAAATTAATATATAAAAAAAAAATTAATGTTGCGGTCTTTTAGGTGTTGTTTAACAAATGTTCAACCAACACACTAATTCAAAAGCTTCAAATTTAATTTGAACACATCCTTTTAATACCGCACAAATCCAGCAGCATAATTTTTTATAATAATGTTCCGAGGATACCTCAGAAAGCCTCAACAAACAGATACAATACGCTGCCAGTACATCACCTAGATTCGTCAGATACATCTGCTCTGCACTACAACACAATGATAGAGTGTGATTGAGAAAGATTGTAATGCCATAAAATGCAAACACCAAACAACAACAACGACCACTATAAAAGCATCATTATATGCTAAAAGTGGTCATCATTCAGTTGTTGCGGTTATAAACTCAACGAATGGCCAACAAAAACGGAACAATAAAACCAGAACAACAGCGCAAGTGTGTGCAAATAAAAAACAGAGCAAAAAAAAACATATAAATAAAGCTACACCAACACTCAAAGGTGTGTGTGTGTGTGTGTGTGCTAAAGAGATGATCTGGCAAAGTAGTAAAAGTAAAACAAAAAAAAAAAAATAAAAGAAGGTACAAGTTCAACAAAGCTAGATGATGATGATGATGAAAAAGTGAAAGAACTTTATCAAAATAAGTGCCAGCAACAAACAACATATTAAGATATTTACGCACACAGATAAAGATAAACGTATACCCGCTATAAAGCAGACCAATGGACGAAAGCACAAAAACACACACACACAAAAAAAATAATAAAAATAAAGTAAGTAAAATATATATGGATATAAATCCAACAAAATATTTGCAGCCCAGTCGTTAGTTCTGAGGTAACCACTAAGGTAATGTGTAAAATAAATTGTGGAGGAGGAAGGCAAAACAGTAGCATAAAAATAATGCAAGGTGGGTAATAAAATGTATAGCTTTTATATAGGTATAGTATATATATAGAGTAAATGTGTACTTTGTTAGTGTTATATGGTGCGCTTTTAACTATTGTTGTGTTCAACCAACACCTCCACCACCACCACCACCGCTACCAATGGTTAATGAACTATGGCCATAACGTAAAAGCACCATTATTGCAATTGCTGCTCTGGCTGCTATCAAGTTTCGCTCGAAGTCATCAATGTGTTTATCACTGTTAACGATGTTGTTAGCGACAGGGAATTAAAATAAAATGGAACACACGTGTGAGTCGACAAATATTAAGAGATATAAAGATACTAAATTATAAACAATTAAAGATTTTTTCAAAGCGATGGTTTGGAAAAAAAAACGAAGCAAAGAATGATATTAAAACTGTTAGCTGTATACAGCTGTGTACAGCTAATGGTGATGATATCAATGTACATTAAGGCAAAAAAATAGGGAACAATAGGGAACAAATAGGATATATAAACTCGATACTTTTGGGATGTTTTTCTTTATATATTAAGAAAATACATTTTTAGTAAAATACCGTTTTAGTAACATTAGTAAAATGGTAAAAGATTTAACAAGATATTGTTCATATAAAGTACAATTAAATTTCTCTCTTGTGACAGTCAACGAGAAGTAAAACATGCTTCGTTCCCCGCTCCGTGCTAAAGAACAAAGCGTATTTCAATTCTCTTTGATCGTTTCAATGTCGTTAACATTTTTGGGATCTTCCTCCTTTATGTTTTTGCCTTAATATGATGAGTGTCCCCGGGGAACAGGGGGCGAACCTTCACATGGCAACGTGTCTGACCGCCTCAGCCTGGCGAGGCCAGCACTATCCATGTCGAAATCGTCTCAAGTCGACTCAAACCTCCACGTGGTGTTCCCTGGGCAACGGCAAACTGGCATCCGTCAGTTTGACGGCTAATTTGAGCGGCGGGCACTCCATAGACCTTAAAAATGGAATGTGCGCAGGGTTTGGGTCCCGCCACATTACTACTGCCCAATGAAAACTAAACCAGCCTCGGATAAGAACCCCAATTACGTTGACGACCACCGCAAACGAAAAACGGACAATGATTTACGGATATGCACCTGGAATGTCCGAACCCTTTATAGGGAAGGTGCCATTATCCAACTGGCGGAAGCCCTCAAAACAATAAAGGCTGACATCACCGCCATCCAGGAAATGCGATGGAAAGGGCAAGGCTGCTCTAAACAAGCACACTGTGATATCTACTACAGCTGCCATGCGGAGAGGCGCGAATTTGGATGTGGATTCGTTGTTAGCCGGAAACTACGCCACCTTGTTTCCCGGTTCACACCTGTCAACGAAAGATTGGCCACGATCTGCATCAAGGCAAAATTTTTCTCCATCAGCCTTATTTGCGCGCACGCCCCATCGGAGGAAAAGGAAGAAGCCGTCAAAGACGCTTTCAACGCTAGTCTTGAGGACGTATACGACCACCTTCCGGCCCATGACGTGAAAATAGTCCTCGGCGATTTTAATGCGAAAGTCGGAATGGAAGGCATCTTTGGCCCCACTGTCGGTCAGTTCAGTCTTCATGAGACCTCCACGAACAACGGTCTAAGACTGATTGACTTCGCCGCGGCGCGAAACATGGTAGTTAGTAGCACCAGATTTAAGCACCTCGACATCCACAAGGCCACCTGGCTGTCCCCGGATCAAAAAACGCGAAACCAAATTGATCGTGTTGTAATCGACGGAAGGCATGCCTCTAGTGTTCTATATGTGCGTACATTTCGGGGGGTCAACATTGACTCCGACCACCATCTTGTTGCAGCACAAGACATACGCACATGAATGCAACGAAAGCTAGATGTCGCTAAGCTGCTATTACAACGGGCTGCCGAGCTCTACTCCGCTCAACTCTCAGTTAAGCTGAACCAACCCACCTCTGGACCCGGCGATGCCGGCGGACTTTGGCGCATGTATCCCACTCCATGCGCGCTGCCGCTTAAGAAGTCATTGTTTTCTGGCGCCCGCAACCTCGGAACAAATGGTAGGATCAGGAGTGTTGCATCGCGACAGCAGTAAAAAATGCTGCATATAGAAAAACACTGAAGTCAGCTGCAACGCGAGCCGTGCGAGAAAACTACCGCGAAAAGAGGAAGGAAGAGAGGCGCCTTTTCAGACGCAAGAAAAGAGAGCAGGAAAAGCAGGAAAATTCTATCAACAGGTTAAGCGTCTAACCCAAGGTTTCAAGCCGGGAGCATCCACTTGTAGAGACGAAAATGGAGATCTGAATACGGATACGCAGTGTGTGCTGAGATTGTGGAGACGGCACTTCTCCAATTTACTTACTGGCGACGATTCCACCAATGCCGCCCATGGAGAGCGCAGTTCAGCGCTACCAATCAGCAATGACGGAGTGGAAGTACCACCACCTAGCCATGAAGAGGTTCGAGTTGCTATCCAACGACTCAAAAACAACAAAGCAGCGGGTGCTGACGGCCTGTCAGCTGAATTGTTTAAAACCGGCGGCGATGAATTGATAAGGCACATGCATCAGCTCATCAGCAAAATATGGCTAGAAGAAAGCATGCCCGACGATTGGAACCTCAGCGTACTGTGCCCTATACTTAAGAAAGGAGACCCAACAATCTGCGCAAGTTATAGAGGTATCAGTCTTATTTCCATCGCATGTAAGGTTCTCTCAAGCGTACTGTGTGAAAGATTAAAGCCGCTTACAAAAACACTGATTGGACCTTATCAGTGTGGCTTTCGCCCTGGTAAGTCCACCATAGACCAGATTTTCACGCTACGACAAATCCTGGAGAAAACCCACGAAAATCAAATTGACACACACCATCTCTTTGTCGATTTTAAAGCTGCGTTCGATAGCCCGAGAAGGGATACCTGCAAAGTTGATCAGACTTTGCAGAATGACGTTGAGCAACACACGCAGCTTCGTCAAGGTAGGAAATGACCTCTCCGAAACCTTCAATACCGAAAGAGGTTTCAGGCAAGGCGATCCACTGTCTTGCGATCTCTTTAACATCATCATGGAGGGGATCGTACGAAAGGCCGGTGTGCATCGTAATGGCACCATTTTCTACAAAGGCGTCCAGCTCCTTGCGTACGCTGATGATATTGATATTGTCGGCAGAACCAAGAGAGATGTTACCGCTGCTTTCGCCGCTATAGAAAAGGAATCAGCCAAAGTGGGTTTGACGATAAATGAGGGCAAAACAAAATATATGCTGTCTACAAACAAGGGAGCTCGGCGTTTAGACTCCCACGTTTCATCCGGCAGCTATAACTTTGAAGTAGTCAAGGAGTTCGTTTACCTTGGCACCGCCATTAATACCAAAAACGAAATCAGCCTGGAGATAAAGCGAAGAACAATAATTGCTAATAGGTGCTACTACGGGCTGAGTAAGCAACTAAGTTCCAGAGCCCTCTCCCGATCGTCAAAACTAACACTCTGCAAGACGCTCGTTCTACCTGTGCTGCTTTATGGCGCTGAGGCATAGGCAATTTCGCAAACTGTTCTGGGGGTGTTTGAGAGAAAAGTTCTTCGCAAAATCTTCGGTCCTGTTCGAGTCGGCGATGACTATCGTATCCGAATGAACCACGAGCTGTATGAACTCTACGATGACATTGACGTAGTTCGGCGTATAACTGTGCAGCGACTACGCTGGCTGGGTCATGTCCATCGTATGAACGACGAAGCTCCAGCGAAAAAGGTGCTCGAGGCGAGGGTCGCTGGTCAACGACGACGAGGGAGACCATGCCTCCGATGGATGGACCAGGCTGAGGAAGCCCTAACCGCACTTGGTGTATCCGATTGGAGAAGGCGCGCGCAAAGCAGAGGCGCCTGGCGAGAGCTGATGAGGTCGGTTGAAACCCGGACACGGGTTGTTACGACCAACTAAGTAAGTAAGTAAGTCCCGTGAAATTCTAAGCTGTTCCCTACAAAAATAATTTTTGAAGCGAAGCTTCTTACGCCTTGTTTTATGATTTGCTTGAGTGAAATCTCAGAAACGACACTTTTTTCGGACAGCGTTTTCTTAGAAATCGATATAATAATCGGTAATAGACATGCGTCTATTACAACAAGAAAATTTAATATTAATATATTAAAAATATTTCTTTGGTCCGCCGTAGGTATCGAACTCGTACCCCATCGATTGATAGTTCTATACACTACCCCTACCCCCAATCAAAAAAACATTGTAACACAGAGTTGTTGATTCAATATTAAGTATAATTGGAGCTATGTTGCAGCAGATTACAATAATCTACACTCAAAAAAATATGCTTCCCGGATCCGAAGGAACCGTAGCTTCAATTCGAAGGCATGGATTTTTCTATATTTTTAGAGGTTTTCCTTAAAAGAGGGCACTTTTAAATGGTTTCACAAAGTTAGGTCTTGATTTCGAGAAGCAGCTTTTTTATTTTGAATACAAGTTTACTTGTGTAGAAACTCGTTTATGGCTTTAAATAAAGCCCGATTTTCTAACGATAAGGAGCTATTTTTCTAGATATTATGGGAAATTTTTTTCTGAGTGTATCTATTAAAAAAATTGCCTATCCTACATATCCAGCATATTTAGCAGCTATCCAAACAACAAAAAATAAAAAAAATGTTCCTTCTATTTGCTACAAGATGTCATAAGCAAGTTTTTTTTTTATATGAATGCGCTTGTGTTGTTGTTGTTACATGCTTTTGTTTTGTTTTCTTTGTGCAAACCACCCTGTTCAAAAAGAAAGGTTCATTCACACTGTGAGCCGGACTTACCTGTTCGATTCGAAAATTTTTCTTTAGTAGGTTGCCACATGTGTCTATGACAATGCTGCCAAATGTCAGCGTCTCTCGTTGACATTTGGTAAAGTGACGGTGTGTTGTTTACAACAACTTTTTCGTGTCTTCGATTTTTACGATGGAAGAAAAAATTGAGCAACGAGTTTGTTTAAAATTGTGTGTGGAAAATGGTTTCAACTGCACCGATACGCGTAAAATGCTGGTGAAATGTTACGGTGACTCTGCTCTATCGGATCAGAAGGCAAACAAGTGGTTTAACCGATTTGTGAGTGGCTAAGACGAAGTAGAAGATGACCCTTGTACCGGGCGGCCATCGTGTTCGACTACCGAAGAAAACGATGAAAAAATCAAAGAAATGTTGGTCAAAAATCGCAAATTGACGATTAGACAGATAGCAGAGGACGTCGGCATTTCAATTGGATCCATTCAGAACATTTTGAAGAATGAATTGGGCTTGAGACGTGCCGCTGCGAAGTTGGTACCGAAAGAACTCAATTTCATGCAAAAAAAAAGACCGAGTTGCTATCGCGAAACACATGCTGGAAATGGTCGAAAACGACGAATCATTCATCGAATCCATCATTACTGGTGATGAGACATGGGTATACGAGTATGACACGCAAACCAGGCATCAGGCGCCGAGGCCGAAGAAACCACGTCGTTTTCAGTCAAAAAGGAAGGCGATGCTCACTGTTTTCTTGGACTACAATGGTCTAGTTTACCATGAATTTTTGCCAGATGGTCAAACGGTCAATAATTATTATTATATGGGCGTTATTAGACGTTTACGTGAAGCAATTCGCCAAAAAAGACCGCAGTTGCGGCAATACAAATCATGGATTTTGCACCACGATAATGCACCATCGCACAATGCTCATCTTATTCGTGACTTTTTGGCCAAAAACAACACAATAGCCATCCAGCAGCCGGCAAATTCATCTGATCTGGCTGCGTGTGATTTTTTTCTGTTCGATTGAGTCAAAAAACTTTTTCGAGGAACGCGTTTCACCAGCAAAGAAGAGGTCATGAAAAAATCGGTTAACGCTCTGAAGGCCATACCAAAAACCGTGTTCCAGAAAGGTTTCCGTGACTGGCATAAGTGCGTTGCAGCCGACGGGGACTATTTTGAAGGCGACAATATTGATTTGGATAAATAAACTTGTACTTTAATTTTTTTCAACAAATAAATCTTTCTTTTTGAACAAGGTGGTAGTGCAAGAAAAAATTAGCAATTGCTCACAAGTGCGTTGAAATAACAATGCATGTAACATGTTATAAAATAAATAAAATAATAATTAAATGTAATAAATTTTTAAAAAAAATAATGTAATAAAAAATGTAATAAAAAATGGAGAACAGGGGGCGAACCTTCACATGGCAACGTGTCTGACCGCCTCAACCTGGCGAGGCCAGCATTATCCATGTCGAAATCGTCTCAAGTCGACTCAAACCTCCAAGTGGTGTTCCCTGGGCAACGGCAAACTGGCATCCGTCAGTTTGACGGCTAATTTGAGCGGCGGGTCGATCCATAGACCTTAAACATGGAATGTGCGCAGGGTTTGGGTCCCGCCACATTACTACTGCCCAATGAAAACTAAACCAGCCTCGGATAAGAACCCCAATTACGTTGACGACCACCGCAAACGAAAAACGGACAATGATTTACGGATATGCACCTGGAATGTCCGGACCCTTTATAGGGAAGGTGCCATTATCCAACTGGCGGAAGCCCTCAAAACAATACAATCTGACATCACCGCCATCCAGGAAATGCGATGGAAAGGGCAAGGCTGCTCTAAACAAGCACACTGCGATATCTACTACAGCTGCCATGCGGAGAAGCGCGAATTCGGATGTGGATTCGTCGTTAGCCGGAAACTACGCCACCTTGTTTCCCGGTTCACACCTGTGAACGAAAGATTGGCCACGATCCGCATCAAGGCAAAATTTTTCTACATAAGCCTTATTTGCGCGCACGCCCCGACGGAGGAAAAGGACGAAGCCGTCAAGGACGCTTTCTACGCTAGTCTTGAGGACGTATATGACCACCTTCCGGTCCATGACGTGAAAATAGTCCTCGGCGATTTTAATGCGAAAGTCGGAAGGGAAGGCATCTTTGGCCCCACTGTCGGTCAGTTCAGTCTTCACGAGACCTCCACAAACAACGGTCTAAGACTGATCGACTTCGCCGCGGCACGAAACATGGTAGTTAGTAGCACCAGATTTAAGCACCTCGACATCCACAAGGCCACCTGGCTGTCCCCGGATCAAAAAACGCGAAACCAAATTGATCATGTTGTAATCGACGGAAGGCATGCCTCTAGTGTTCTAGATGTGCGTACATTTCGGGGGGTCAACATTGACTCCGACCATTATCTTGTTGCAGCCAAGATCCGCATGCGATTATGCAATGCCAAGAACATACGCACAGGAATGCAACGAAAGCTAGATGTCGCTAAGCTGCAATTACAACGGACTGCCGAAGCCTACTCCGCTCAACTCTCGGTTAAGCTCAACCAACCAACCTCTGGACTCGACGACGCCGGCGGACTTTGGGCGCATATATCCCACTCCATGCGCGCTGCCGCTGAAGAAGTTATTGGTTTCCGGCGCCCGCAACCTCGGAACCAATGGTATGATCAGGAGTGTCGCATTGCGACTGCAGTAAAAAACGCCGCTTATAGAAAAACGCTGCAGTCAGCTGCAACGCGAGCCGTGCGAGAAAACTACCGCGAAAAGAGGAAGGAAGAGAGGCGCCTTTTCAGACGCAAGAAAAGAGAGCAGGAAAAGCGTGAGCGTGAGGAACTAGAGGTATACCAGGGCAAGAAGGATGCACGAAAATTCTATCAACAGGTTAAGCGTCTAACCCAAGGTTTCAAGCCCGGAGCATCCACTTGTAGAGACGAAAATGGAGATCTGAATACGGATACACAGTGTGTGCTTAGATTGTGGAGACAGCACTTCTCCAATTTACTTAATGGCGACGATTCCACCAATGCCGCCCATCGAGAGCACAGTGCAGTGCCACCAATCGACGATGACGGAGTGGAAGTATCACCACCTAGCCATGAAGAGGTTCGAGTTGCTATCCAACGACTCAAAAACAATAAAGCAGCGGGTGCTGACGGCCTGTCAGCTGAATTGTTTAAAACCGGCGGCGATGAATTGATAAGGCGCATGCATCAGCTCATCAGCAAAATATGGCTAGCAGAAAGCATGCCCGACGATTGGAACCTCAGTGTACTGTGCCCTATACTTAAGAAAGGAGACCCTACAATCTGCGCAAGTTATAGAGGTATCAGTCTTATTTCCATCGCATATAAGGTTCTCTCAAGCATACTGTGTGAAAGATTAAAGCCAATTACAAAAACACTGATTGGACCTTATCAGTGTGGCTTTCGACCTGGTAAGTCCACCATAGACCAGATTTTCACGCTACGACAAATCCTGGAGAAAACCCACGAAAATCAAATTGACACACACCATCTCTCATCAGGCTGAGGAAGCCCTAACCGCACTTGGTGTATCCGATTGGAGAAGGCGCGCGCAAAGCAGAGGCGCCTGGCGAGAGCTGATGAGGTCGGTCGAAATCCGGACACGGGTTGTCACGGCCACCTAAGTAAGTAAGTAATAAATTTTAATGGTGTGAATATTAACGTGTGTTTTTTAATTTAATTTATGTTATTTTAAATTATTGAATTTAAAAGTAATTTTATTAAAAAAACATTGAATTATCCAATGAATGTGGCCAAATTCCAGCTTTTGGTTCAGTGTTTGAAATTTTCTACACTTGAAATATAGCTTAGAGAGGCTGATCATGTATCTGAAGTCTATTTCTCACCATCATATCTAGTTCTACCACAATATAGGCTCAAAGTCAAAAAAAGTAGTCTTCAGAAACTGAATTTTATTCCAGTTTTTTCAATAATTACCTAAAGAGATAAAGACTTAACGCCTATATCAAAGTCGTTAAGAGCAATAAGACCGAATCCAAAAAGATGAAGCAAATTTTCAACTTTTTGCACAGTATATGGTGACTTACACTATAGAACGCTTTGGAGAAGTCCAAGATACAGACTAGAGTAAGATGACCTTTATTGAAAGATGTTCTGATATCGTCCAGAATTTTTACTATAGCATTGGAACAGATATGGCCAGGGCGGAAACCGGACTGAAGAGGATACGAGGGATTATGAACACCAAGATAGTAGGAGATCTGCTCAGCCAAAAGGGATTTGAGCACTTTTGATAAAGACGAGAGAAGACTTATTAGACGGAAATCACTAGGTTCAACGGCATTAGGATTTTTTGCGGTAGGTATTAACCTGCCAATTTTCCAAATTGAAGAAAATGTAGAACTTGTTAGGCGGTGGTTGAATATGTGAGCGAGTGGTCTAATGATATTGGGTAGAATGAGCTTAGTAAATTTAATATCAATTCTGTCATCGCCAATAGCATTTGATTTTATCTTTAAGATACATCTCACTACATCTGACACATTTACAGCAGTTAACTGGAATTTCTGAAACGTATTGAGGGTAGAATTATTAATGTTGGTGTAAGAGTTAATAAGAACTAAGAACATCTGGATCTAGTAGACAATCTCGAACATTATTATTTTTCCTATTCTGATTTCCTTCAAGTTATTTCATAAGTAACTTAATTAATTGGTTTCGAGAAAAAGAAGTTTTTTTTTTTTGATAATTTAACTGCTGATGAAGCATCATTTCTAGCCCTTCTATACTCTTTCCATATACCCATTCACCAAAGTTAGATAAAGTTTCCATCTAGTATAGGCTTTATGACGTATTTTTAAAGCTAGTTTTATATAAATCGTGAATCATGGGCATGTGTTTGGGGAAAGCATGGAATTTTGCTTAAGAAAAAATGTAATTTTCCTTAACTTATGAAGGTACATAATGTTTTATTTCAACTTTCCAAAGAAACACTTAATCATAGCTTTCAGTATTACATATTAAGGGAGTATTCCTGGTTGGCAAAAATTTTTGTTCATTTTTTTTTTTTTTTTGCATATTTTTATAGTTTGGATATTTGGAGAACATCGTCCTAAATGGGTGTTTTGAAATTCGAAATACTTTAGGAAATATGGCCTTTTTGTCCAGCAATGTTTTCGTCAAAATGCGATTTGCTTAATTTGGCTACTGAATTGAATGCAACGGTTTGAAGCAACCACCGAATTTCGTTCATCGCGTTCTTTTGTAGGTAATAACTTGTTTGTATACGCATTTTAAAAATAAATGAATACACATTTTAGAGCTTAGGTATTCGAAAGTTGGCAGCGTTTAGTTCACTTTGAATTGAGTTATAAACAGGCACGCGCGCGCAATCATTTTTGAAAAGTACAGTTTTGATAAAAATTTTTCTTTGTGCTAAAGACAATGGATAGGAAAAGGAATAGAAATAAAAATAAAAGAAACACTGGCAGCAATCGAAAAACTCGTCCCTTGAACCGCAAGTTTCGTGGTAGCCAACACGAAAGAGATGAGGACACACACTCTTTAGATTGCCAATTATATTGCAACTGTCATATTTAACGAAGGTTTTTTACGAATACTTCAAATAATGAACCTAATAGGCATCCTGATTGGCAACGTCACATATGATTTCGCCATGTCTCTGGCCGCATCAAAAGAAGGTAGAACTGCCCGAAGAGCACAAAGAGCCGCTGAGTCCTCATTTTTTGAAGAAGAGGACGGAGTTCTTTATGGGGCTGGCATTGCAGATTGATATATGTAAGTATTTCACAAAAAAAAAATGTTTTATTGCCTAAAATTTTATTTGATGATTGAAAATCACGTTTTTGAACTTCGAAGTCACTTTTCTCCGGTTCTACTGAACTGATTTTGATGAAACTCAGATCAATCGACGCAGAATTGTCGAATTTCAAAAAGTGCATGCTCAAATTTTTCATTTTAATTTTTTTTGATGCAAAAAAATAACTTCAAACTTAAACGCGTTTATTTCGATACCACCCGCCTGTAGTTCTGAACCGATTTTGATGAAACAAAGTGCAATCGGCGCAGAATTGTCACCACTCTGGTTCCTACCTCAATAACAATTTCAAACAATTTTTTACCATTTTTTTTTACACTAAACTAGAAAAAAAACATCCAAAATCGGATTTTCATTTTTCAATGAAAGCTATTTTGTAAAAAATAACCGCAAAATTATGACTGAGGTAGGGACCAGAATTACATCTGTACTGAATCTAACACCGTTTAATTTTTTCATTTTAGATGATCCGAAGTCGAGTTGTCCGGGCCGCAAGCAGCATACCTTTTTCAACAACTTTTTCAACAGCCCTCATACAACGAAAAAAAAAATTTTATTTAATTTAATATGTTCTTAATACAATAAAAAAAAGAATTTAAATAACTCTTTGCGTTTTCAAATGAGAAGTTTTTCAAAAAGGGTACAAGAACAGCCTTCCAACCAGGAATACTCCCTTAATTTGAAATTGTGTTCCTTCAAAAATAAATTATTTGTACCTCGTTCATCAATATTTGTTTGTGAAGAAACATAATGTTATTATTTGATTTGTTAGATCCATTTTGTTCCTTTAAACAGGTTTTGGAACAAAAAGATGTAAAATTTTTAGAATTAACCAAAATTGGACTTCGTAATGACCTAATTTTAGAAGCGCAGTACTGTTCAGTGAAAACAATTTTAAAATCGGCCAACCCATTGCATAGATCTCATCATTGAAACATTCTTCAAATAAGTTGCGCTATTTGAGCTTCGCTAGTTCCACTTCAAAAATGTTATACAAAATGATGGTGTCTAATTTTTCACTTCTTTTTTAAATAATATATTTCTTTACACACAAAAGTTATATCATAAAATAAAAAAGTTTGTTTATTTTATTTCACTTCATTCCAGAGATACATTTTAGACTCAAAAGAATCAATGGTTTTTAGTGAAAAACATAAGAACAATTTGTATGTTTCATTGTCAAATAAGATTGATATGAAACATATGTATATTGCTTGGTGTATCAAATATTTTTTTTTGCAATGCACACACAGATCAGAAAAATCAGAATTTTTAGTTATATCACTTTATTCCGAGAGTTTTAAGATTTACGAAAAATAATTTTCTTAAATATAGTGGTTGAAAAAAATTAAGTATCGCACTGACTCATTTTGGTTCTAATAAAAATTAAGCGCAAGGAGAAATGAAATCAATTTAAAATTAATAGTCTGTGATGTTTCATATACTCACTTCGTTTCTTTAACAGAGTTTTGCCAAAAAAATAGAATAGAATTCATTTTTGAATTTTGCCTGTTTAAGTCTTCAGGCATGTTTTCAGATGTTTACGAAAATTTCCAGCAAAAGGAAATTTTTAATAAATTTGCTATTCTTTATTTTTGACATATATTTTTGAATTAAAAGTGGATTTTTGTTTTTTCATTCCGCTCCTAGATAAATGCAATGAATTTTGAAGAATTCCGTTCAAATTATAAGGAAAAAATATGTTTCAATTTGTGACTTCGTTCCTTTGCAATATATAACGCTTAATAAACATTTATTTAATTAGTTATGTAAAAATGAAATAAAAGCTAATGCGTTTCATACTTATATCGTTTTTATGAACCATGTTATACTAGCAAACAAATTAATTCTTTTAAAATTAATATGCGAGTATATTGAATTAAATTTAGATAAAAAAAAAATTTATAAATTTCAGTATAAATTTCATATTTCTATTTTTCTCATTTTGTTTTCATTTGAGTGCCTATTGCTTTTCTGTGAATATTTTTTTGTTTGAAAGTGTGATTTTTCTCTTCTTTAATTTTCCATCACTTTTAAAATCATTTTTTCAATCGTTTTTATTGCTATTTTTTATATCAAATTAGTTTACTTCTGTACCATCTACAGCACAGCGTACGAGAAACAACCGCTTGAAATTAAATGGCATTGAAACAGCGACGTAAGCACGCACTTCGAGCTAACTTAACACTTTTTTTGCAGTTTGTTTCACTTCACAAAACAAATCAGATAACAACACTTAAATATCAAGTTAAGCGTGTCTAAGTGGTAGTGATACACGTGAGCACCCTACACTTCTGTCCGTTTTTTTTTTTTTTTTTGTTTTCCTGTGCGAACCATTTGCTCTCGAACACATTTTCAAACCAACGACTCAACAAAATAAATATTATTTTTCTGCAAAAGTAAAACAAAACTATGTTCAACGTGGTGCTTTATCACTTGAGAGAAACAACGGTTTGGTGTTGAGTGAAAAAGATAAATAGAGAAAGAGAGACAATAGTGTTGGTGTAGAGATAAGAGAGTGGTGCAGAAAGTAGGACTAACCCTCCCGACTTAAAACTAAATCAACAAATGCTGCTGCTAAATGTCTGCAATGAAGTGAACGTCATTCAATTTAAGGCAAGCACAAAAGTATGCAACAAAATAGTCGCTGCTATTGCAAGCAAGCAGAAGACAAGAAACGGCAGGAAGAACAAGTGGATATTGAAACAAATACGGAAAAAAATTGAATAAAAAAACGACAAAGCGACAAAGCAAAAAAAAAAAAAAAATAAGCAGTCAACTAAGCAGTGTCCTAAAAGCGCACTTAAGTGACTAGCGTGAGATTAAAAAATACGCTTGGGCAGGCGGGCTTGGCATGAGTCAGTAAAAACAAAGGAAAATGTTTAAGTGCTCGGAAGTAGGAGAGAGAAAAGTGAGGATGGCGCCTTGAGTACAAAGCGAAAGAGTTAACTTACAGCTTTCGCCTGGTTGTTGCGATAAAAGTACAGACTTCCGTTCGATTTACTTGTATTTCTCTTGATATGAACACGCAAGCGACAGACACATACAACTCTAAACTAATACACTCATATACACGTTTACTTACACTAACTACTCTAAACACAGATACATGCAATGGAATAGCAGCAGCAACTTTAATAAAGTTGCATTATTTTTGTTTTTCTTTTACTTTTATTGCCCGTTTTTTTTTTTTTTTTTGTGTCAAGTGTTTTCTATCATTCAATCATTTCCTTGGGCAGCACTTAAGGGGCGATACGCGTTGCAAAATGTGAAGAAAATTGATGGAAGGTTTGAAAAAAAACAAAAAAAAAAAAAGAAATCATTACGACTCTCAACAGATTGAAATGTGAAAATTAAATGAATGAGGCGTGATTGAGAAGCATTGCACGTAGATAAAGAGTGTGACGATTAAATTAATTGTCTAAAACTTTTTTTTTATATTAATTTAAGATAATTATATAAATGGCCGAAGAAATCCCAGAAATTAAAACAGTTGATAATTCGTAGTTTTGAAAATATTTTGTTTGTTTAAATATAATTGAAAATAATGCATTTCGGCCGTAACGAAATAAAAGTGAAATGTTTACAGAATCACCATTTTATTCAATTTATGCAATTTTATTAGCTTTTTTATCCAATAAACACTTCATAAATAACTAGTTGGAAATAAGACGGCAATATTTTTTTCGAATTTAAATACACGTTGCTTATATATGTATTCTTTGTTCAAAACAAAATATTTTTTCCATGACATGGATTAGAAAACCTTACACAAAAGTTGGAAATGTTATTTTCGCTACATTTTTTTCTACCAAGATATTGTTTACCTGGTTATAATTGTTGCAAAGATTTAAATGGGAAAAATTCAGTTCCTGCTTAATTAATTTTGAAAATTTCCCTTTTTGGGATTTTTTTAAATTTAACTAAAAATGCATTTGAAGAATTAAAACAAATAATTTACAACAAATATTTAAGTTCAGAGTGTATTCTTACAAAGTGCCCCTAGGTGGGAAATTTTAAAATATATCAAAATCAATAAATATACTGCACTCTTAAGCATATAATGATAAAAAAAAAATGTTGATAATTTGATACCAAAGGGGATATTTAGTTAATTTTTCATAATACAAATCAATATGCAAATACAAAATTTTGAAAATAAGGAAAACTTCAATAAAATGACAAAACTAGTAGTTTGGTTTCTCAATGGATTTTTCCAGATATACACGGGCATAGATATCACGGGCAGCGTGATGTATTAAAGCATTTAACTATATTTAGATATTTTCGTTAAAACATATTAAGGTCCAAGTTTAATTAAAAAATCTAAAAAAATTAAAAATCGGGAAAAATATATGATTTTCATTAGTGTAAAACTCGAAATTTTAAGCACTTATTTTAAAAAAATAGTAAAGAAGACTGAATTTTATAGACAGATATATGTTTTTGGGAAGTATTAGGAAATTTTATCTAAAAAAAGATGGCGCCGAAAACAAAAAATACACTATATGTATAGATATAGATATTTTAATTTTTGTTTTGTTTTCTCTACATATTGCATGATTTAACTTACATTTTTTATTTTATATTTTTTTCCATTTTATTGCAAAATTTTATATTTAGGGAATATAAAATATTTAATAAAACAAAAAAAGAAATAAATTAAAATCAATTTTAATGCGAAAATTCAGGCTTTGGGAAAGATTACAACAAATTTCCCTTTTTGGGAAATTTTTA
This sequence comes from Coremacera marginata, assembly GCA_914767935.1. Lineage (NCBI taxonomy): Eukaryota > Metazoa > Arthropoda > Insecta > Diptera > Sciomyzidae > Coremacera > Coremacera marginata. The sequence goes on from OU612045.1 coordinate 154,328,579, forward strand.
AATTCGTTGAAAAATATGCTATCAGACATAAAGAACACAATAAATAGTAGGTTTTATAAGAAATCATATTTAAAAAAAGGAAGAAGCCTGAATTTTATATTTAAAGACAAGTTTTTAATGAATATTTAGAAATTTCGTTTTTTAATAAATTTTCGCAAAAAGCTAACAAGATATATGAAAAAAGAAAAAAAAAACGCACAATTTTTTGCAAATGGATATTTTAAAAGTTTTTTTGCAAATTTCCCAATGCAGGAAATTTTGAAATTATATTAAAAACAGTTATCAAAACTGTTATCAAAAAAGAAAAACGCACAATTTTTTGGAAATAGATATTTTAAGATTTTTTTGCAAATTTCCCAATGCAGGAAATTTTGAAATTATATTAAAAACAGTTATCAAAACATAAATAAAACAATAAAAATAAATTTAAGTATTTTGAGAATAAATTTGAAAAATTTCCCTTTTTGGGAAATTTTTAAAGTCAGTTGAAAATATGCTTACTGGCAGAAGAAACAGCAATATAAATATTATTTTCAACTTTATTAATGCTCTTAAATAAAGTTTTCATTTAAGAAAACCCTAAATTTATCATTTTAACCCTAAAAATATGCACACATTTAAGCAGCTGATTTTGGAGTTATAAAATAAATGTTCCAAATTCAGAGACATCCAGTATACAAGTTCTGGTATATATATCTTGGAAACAGGTACTCTAAACTTTATTAGCACAATAAAAATTTAAAATTACTCAATTTCCATATCACTTTATTTCTTTTCCTTAAAGTTTTTTTTTCGTTTTTTTACGTTCTATTTTTTACGAATTGAGAAAATAAATTTTGCACATTTTAACATGATGTTCTAGCAAAGAATTTTATTAATTTTATGATTAAGAAAAAAAACAACAAATAAAAATGGAAACATCAACCTTTTAACGCAGTATTTCCTAAACATAACCTTAAAAAACTCATAGATTTGCGTTGTAAACAATATAAAAAAATATTAAATTTGTGAGTACCGCATTGCTTAGATAAACAAACAATTAGTATAAATAAAATTTTACGCTTCGTTGCTGTAACCTAATCAAAATTGTTATGCTGTGCTGTTGACGTTGTTTTTGCAACCTACATTTCAGGCAGCTGTTTTCACAAAATTATTCGCCATAACTTTTTTGCAAAAACATTTCCCAGCCACTGCTACTCAGCATCTGACGCGCACATACACAACAATAAGCTGCCAGAGTTACAGTTACCGTTTTACAAACGAACAATTGTAGCACCTTTTGACCGCACCGATTAAATTAAAATTTATATTTTTACATTTTTGCCATTTTGTTTCCTTTAAGCCTGCAACCACTTTGACTATAGCACGAAAAACAGCCAATTCAACATACATATATTGCATACCTTTAGGCGCAAGCTATATAACGCGCAACATAGCACAAATAAAAACAATATAAATAAGAATAAAAACAATGATAACACAAAAAAAAGTTAATTGCCTTTTCGACTTTTATGCAATTGTTGCTACAAAAAGGCACAGAAACGATATTTTGCGCAATTTTTTTTTGTTGGAACTGTTGTTTTTTTAAACGAGAACGTGGAAAAAAATTTCTGTATTACTTAAATTTTTCATTGTCTTTTTTCAATATTTTTTTTTCAACTGTCGGTTGCTTCTCATGGCCAGTAGTTAGCAATGATCATCACTTTTGCTGCATACTTTTAGGTGTTGCAAACAAAATTCACTCAAACGAGCTACTCTCTGCATATGTTGTTGCTTTTGTGCCATTGTTTGTTGCACACATGCTATGTTAGCTAATTGGCTGTGAGCTAGAATAGAGAGATAAACGGAAATTTTTTAAATATTTAGAATTTCTTAGTTCAGTTTTTTTCAAAGTTGTTTGAAAAAAGCATCAGTGAAGTGATTAGCAGGCTAAACGCTATTGTAACCGAGCATTTTTATTTCATTCAAGCCACTAAAATATTATTGCAATTCTTGTATCATACAAAAATTTAAAGAAATAACTATTTTCCAATCTTTTCACTTTTTTTTCAGCTTCAACTTGCTGTAGCTTCGTGAGTTTTCTTTTCTCTTCCTTTTAATTCTTCTTTTTCGGTTAACTCAAAAATAACAAACTAAGCCAACCGCTTTTTTTGTTCTTCTTGTTGCCTGCCTTTGTTGACTCTTTCGTGAACTTGCTGAACAAATGTTGCGTGCAAAATATATGGTCCAAAAATAATCAATCAAACGGTTAACAAACAAAGCGGTACACAATTCTTTTTTCTTCTGTTTTTTTTTATTTTTTTCTCTCTGTGTTGTTTTTATTGTTTTATTCTTCCTTGCCGCAAATAAAGGCAAAAGAAATTGCTTTCGATTTGTGGTTAAAAATGGTTTTTTGATTTTTGCGACAGCGGCAGAAACCAGTTGTTGTTTGAAATGACCCCGATTTTTCAATAGATTTTGACAGATGGTCCAGATGGGAACAGACGGGCAGAATGATTTATCTAAATGAAAAGAAAAATATTGCGCAGGCAAGGAATTAAGTTATGTTTAAATATTTTCAATGTGCAAGTATTGAAATAAGGGCTGCATATCAATATAAAAATGGTTAAAAAACCCAAGAAAGCAATTTAAATGGTTCTTGAGGGTGAATAACACAAATCTACAGGCACATAATAAACATACACGTAAAGGAGACACACTTTACACTTAAAACAAGCAACGTTTTAAGGAATATTGAGAGATTGTTCCTTATGGGAAATTTTCGCAAGGAGCTAACAACATAGCTTAAAACATTATAATTCCCAACTAACACCAAAATACATGTTCTGAGTGAAAAGTGAAAATTTCCCTTTTTGGGAAATTTCCGAAAAAACCTAAAAACATGTAACATTTTCAAATGCTCACCTTTTTATGAAAATACTTTCAACATTCAAAAATTTCCCCCACAATCTGTAACAATAGTTCAATTCATAATCATTTGCAAAAAATTCCAATTTTAAGAAAATTTGTGAAAAAATGTGCATTTTACCGATAAATAAAAGATTTAGATCAGTAAATACAAAATAAAGCTATAAAAAATAAAACACTTTTTGAAAGAGTTTGAGAAATGTCCCTTTTGGAAAATGTTCACATAGATCTTAAAACACGACTATAGACTTAAAAATATGCAAGTTAAATGAAAAAGCGTATTTTTAGTGATTTTTTGTATAATTTTCCTTTAAGGGAAATTTTTGCAACGAGCCTAAATCAACTGAAAATACGCCATTTAGATGGAATTAAATTTTTTTTTAAGTGAAAATCCAAAATTTCCCTTTTCAGGAAATGTTGAAATAAAACTTTAAATATGCTTTAAGGTCTAAAATAAACAATGAGCAGCAATACTTAAGTCCTGAGAATATATAAAAAATTTCCCTCTATAGGAAATTTTCAAATTTCAACTAAAAATGTGCGTTTGGTAAGTTATATAAGAGACAAAGATGAGAAACTAAAAAATGTTCACTATTTAGCAAAGCTTTCAAGTATAAAACGTGAAGAACACTGAATATAAAATAAAAATTACATACACTTTTTTCAGTTAATATTGAAAATTTTTTTTTTCGGAAAATTTTCGCAAACAGCTAAAAACTTGGCAGCAGAGTCAAAAGTGCGCAATTCATATTAAATTACACATTTTGAGAAAGTATTAGAAATATCCCATGAAAGGAAATTTTAAAATTCGGTTAAAAAAAGTTATTTCATCATTAAAAACACAATAATAAGCAATTTTAATTAGAATTGCATGCTTAAAGTCATATTTGAAAAATTTCCTTTTTGGGGAAATTTTTAAATTCAGTTCAAAATTCGCCTTCACACATAAAATACAATCAACAGTGATTTTTATGAACAAATTCATGTTTTAGAAAATTTTGAATATATCCCTTTTTGGGAAATTTTCACTTTATTATGCTTTAAGGCGTAAAAAATACAATCAACAGCCTTGCTTTTGGGAAATTTTTCAAAAACATTATAAATTAGCGGTTTACTTCAAGTTCAGAAAATTGCTGAAGTTTTAAGAAAAAGTAGATGACACACTAGACTGTCATGTACTCGAGTACTAAATTCTGCCCCTAAATTTCTGCCTTCACGTATTTGAATACCAAAGTTAGCCGCTCAAACAAAAGAGCCCAGCTGCTGTCTTTGCTATAATTATGCAAAAGTTGATGACTAACTGACAAACAGCATTACCAACACGCGTTAGACGCACTATTTGTGCTTAGAAACAACTGCGAAGGTGCATAATTATAGGCGCAACAGCAGGTTCAAATCGAAAAAAAAGCGAACGAACCGTTTCAAGGTAATTAAGTGATGTTTGTAGCTTGTAGTAGACGCTGAACGAGGTACTTTGCAATATTAACTTGTAGCACGAAATGGTGAATGACAAGCAACGCTAGGGACATTTTGACAATCAACTTGACGTCGTCGGTCACAGATCAGATGCGGCCACGTTAAAAGCTCGCAAAATTGCGTTGACACTTTGCGCTAACGAGTGTGCGTGTGGAAATGTGTTGACGCTGCCTATGTGTGTGTGTGTGTCTCCGTATATGAAAGTTCGTTTATATGCGTTAAATGAAGAAATGTATTTTTGGGTGAGTTTTGTTTTCTTTTTCAAGTTGCACACACGGAAATACGGAGTGCTCGCATGGTGTTCAATATGGAAATTTGATTACCACACTCACACAGATAGACAAACACACACATATACTCAAGCACAATTGCATGAATATATATGGGGCACCAATGAACATTTGCAGAAAGTCGTCCAAAATGCTGCATCGATTTCATTGAAACGCGCCGCATGTCGGTTGGCGGTCGCTTTGTGCATATTGATTGCAACGCATTGGAAACACTGGCGTGACATGCTGAAGTCTGCTATCTATATTTATATGTGCGCGTGTATGTAAATGTGCGACTTTGTGGGTGTGTCTGATGATTGCCTTGCGTGATGTGTTGATGTTGATGATGAAGATGACGAAATTTCAATACAAATTAAATTAGTAACAACACAGAAATGTTTAAATGACATTAATTGAAAAATTTTATTTGAAAATGATTGAAAAATTATATTAAGAAAAAATAAGAGCGTGCAGACTGGAATAAATTAAGCAAAAATAAAATTTAATTTTTTTGAAAAAGTATGCAATAATAGAGTATGTATTAAAAAAGATACACTGAGAATTCTGTACAAAAATTTTATTGAATAAAAACCTTCAGAAATAGTATTACACATCAAAACAAAATTTATTATATTTCAAAACGCTAAAATTAATTTCTACAGAATTTTATTAAAAAACAATTTCTTGATGGATAAGACCAATATTTATATGAAAATACATTTTTTTATGCGAACACAAAGAAATTTCCCTTTATGGGAAATTTACATAGAGGTCTCAAAATATGTCTTAACATCCGAAAAACACAATTCAAAACAATTTATATAAAAAACCATGTTGACCATGCATATCACAAAATTTCCCTTTTTGGAAAATTTTTCAATAACGTTAAAAAAGTGAGTTTATACATGAAAATAAGACATGTTTCAAAAAATTGCACGACAAGCATGCACATAGGAATAATGTTGACATATATTACTTTTTTAAGGAGTTTCGCAGTCAAATAAAATTTAAAGCAATTAAAAAACACAAAATTTGCATTTAAAAGAGTACTACTTTAAGCTTTTAGTTGAAAAACAATGTGAAAAAGAGTGAAAAAAGTGACACGTATTGGCAAATTCATGTTTGAATAAATTTTGAGAAATTTCCCTTTCTAGGGATATTTTTTAATAAGACTAAGAATATATGTTTGAAATTGATAAACACAATTTACAACATTAAATACATAAAAATACGTGTATTAGTTAGTATTTACAAGTTTTCATCTTTTACGAAAGGACTGAGAAAACATGCCTACAAGCCCCATTAACCCTTATTTATGTATGCAAATGCCTACTTTGGTGCAAACTGAGGTATTTTTCTTTTTGGAAAGTTTTTACTTACTATGAAAATATTCAATGAGAATTGAAATGAAAACATTGTTTTAAAATTTCCACAAAAATATGTAGTGTAAGTCTTTAGGAGTTTGCATTCGAAGGAAAATTTTGTATAGTGTGGTTTAATAATTAATTTATATAATTAAAAAACCAATAATGTTTGAATCATAAATCTATGACTGGAAATTTTTCAATATTATTTAAACAATGTCATTATATAAAAAGTAAAAGTGTGCAGTAAATTCATATAGCTGCTGAGTATTAAAATTTGTAAGATAAAAGCAGGCTATCAACATAATATGAGCACTTTAATTATAAAGGCTTTCTAAAAGTATGCAACAAAATTTATTCGTCAAATTTTTCAAAAGACTTTCTAAAATTATGCAATACTATTTTTCGAAATAAATTGACTTATGCTGTGCAATGTTTAAGTTTTTCATAGAAACTTCATTCGGATTTATGTCTGTCAACATAAATAAAGCAATAAAGCAAGCAGTACGCGCTTAAGGGTATGCAACATACATCCAAATTGCATGTCTAATTTAAAACTGTGAGCTTATTTTGTAGCACAAAAAAAAGCTTCATAATTTTTTCTTCCTCCATTTTTATTTGAGCTATTAACTCACAAGCAGGGCCAACAACATTTAACTTGGCTACTTAACATCTAACTGTCTGTCCAACTAAATCAACTGATGGACGCTGCTAGTGGCAGAATGATGAGTTAAGCTTAAACTTCTACAGACAACAGCAGCTAGACGCTTGAGATATTTTTTATTAAAGTTACTTGCTACTTGACTGCACAGGCGATGAGTTTGCACTGAGGAGATGTAGTTGAAAAGCAACTTACAAGCAAAAAAGTTTCTTAGGTGAGCTTGAAGCACAAATGAAGCTTTCATATTTGTTTTCACTCTGTTGCCGCATGCCACTTAATGTTAAACTTTCAATTAAGCGCATAAAAGTTTCTTTAAAATTTATTTTTTCTTTTTGCGCACACTAACCGCTGCCTAAAAGTATACTTTTCAATGCACTTGTAAGCTACAAGCTATGCGCATGAAAGCGACAAGTGAGTAGAGTAAAAAAATAGAAATTGTAATAGGCAAAAAGAGTTTAAAAGTGCAACAACAACGAAACAAAATGTTAAGCAGCAACTTTTCATAACCACATTTTAGAGAAAAAAATCTTGCTTTGGGAAGATTTTTATTATTTTTATTTTAAAACATTATAAATGTGTCTGAAGTTTGGCTTACAAAAGAGTAACATTTTTATTGTAACCTTTTTATTGTTTTTGTTATGAGAAGGTGGGTTAGAGTACAATGCTGCACATGTGCCGCAAAAGAAATGCAGCTTCTTATACTGTTAGAGCGTTTTGAGTATTTAAGAAAATGGGAAAAAATTCTTGCAGTTCGTTGTGTGCAGGATTAAGTTGAGATGGTAGGGATTTTTTTTTCTTTTATTTTAAAAATACTGTTTTTTATAGCAGCATTAAAGTGGTGCATTATATTTTAAAACCAGCTTAGTTTTTCTTATAAGCGAATAAAATGTTTAAGCTGCAGATATGCCAATCAAATCACTTAAAAACGACAATTTTAAGAGATACAAATAATGTGCATCAATTTTTTTTTTAATATGAATACTATATAGAGAAGATACAATTTCAAGCTTTGATATGAAGTTTAAATCGCTCAATCGTTTACAATTTTCGTACCGTTATTTTAAAATTTTTTTAAAGGCAAATTTTCAAACGTGTTTAAGAATATTATTTCGAGTATTCAGAAATTGTTATTTATATTAAACGATAAGAATAATTAAGAAATTAGTAAAAAACATGCTTTGAAGAAGAAAATAAAAAATTTCCCATTTTTGGAAATATTCACGGAAACCGAAAATATGCCAGAAGAACTCGAAATCATAGTTTTTTTTTTTGTATTTCATATCAATTTTGTATTATATATTTGATAATGTTTATGTTTTATATTCTATAGTGATTATATATCCACTATCTACCATCGGGAAATTTTTATTGATATTTGAAAGACTGGTAGAAAAAAGCTAACATTTTGTGCATAAGCGTGATTTTATAAAGTTTGAAAATTCACTTGTTTGGGACATTTTCAATGATACTTCAAAATTTAAAATTGAATAAGTGCGTGGTCCGTACGACAGAGATTCGTTGTAGACATGGGTTCAAATCTTATTTGATAAGCTTTTTTTTCAATTGAAATCAATATTTTTGATCGGAAGTCACATGTCTGCAGAAAAGGGCCTTAGAGGGCTGAAATATTTTTTTTTGTTTTGTAAAGGTAAGCATTACGAAATTTTAATAACTTGAGCAAAAAGTGTTTTTACAGAAAATAAAAGATTTATTTTTCTTTAAGGGACAAACAAATCCGCAAATTAATTTTTAAATTTAATTAAACTGCAAAAAAATTAAAAAAAAATTATTTAAATATTATAAGTTATTTTCGTTAACGGAAATTTTCACAAAATAGTACGTTGAATATATACGTTTAATAAAATAACTTTTCCTTATTAAATTTGTTTTACATTTAATGCTATTTTTTACTTACTTAAGCAATGCAAAACATTGTTTTTCAGAAATTAGAAATTTCTCATTTTGGGAAATTTTTTACTTTGACTAAATATGTACCGCTTAGCCTGCAACAAGCCCTGCGGGTTAACTGTTAGGACAAACTTTAAACAAAAACAAGTTTGATCAAAAAACTAGAGATTGATCTTTTTAGGAAATGTTCTTATTGGGCTCAATAACAAAGTTTTCAATCGGGTTTACAAAAATTGTTTCGAGAATCCGAAAATTTATTTTTAAACTATAGTATACTGCAAAAAACCAAAAAAATAATATGTAATTTAAGGTATAAATAATTCCCGTTTTCAGAAATATTCACAAAATATGCAAGAATTACTGAAGATAATCGATTTTTATTTCTTTAATCCTTATTCAATTTCTTATATTTAATGCTACAAAAAAAATAGAAATTTCCCTTTTTGGGAAATTTTTTAATTGTACTGAATATGTGCGACTTAGCTAGAAACAAGCAATGTGGGCCAAATGTTAGGAAAAATTTTAAGCAAAAATAAGTTTGAGCATAAATGTAAAGACTTTTCTCTCAAAGAAACTTCTTATTGGGGGCCTAGTCTGAAATAAGCTATGGGAGCAAAATTTTATGAAAAATAATATTATAAAAGTCATCGCAAAAATTTTGAAGAGCAGGAAATTTCTATCAAAGCTTTTCAGCAGCACTTTTTGGAGGATACTAAATCAAAATTGCCTGTCCAATAAAAAAAAAACTGATGAAGTCGGTGGGTATTATAAAAAACTCTCAATCGATGGGGTACGAGTTCGATTCACACGGCCGACCAAAGAAATATTTTTAATATATTAAAATTACATTTTCATGTTGCAATAGACGCAAGCAAAAAAGAAACATCAATTTCTTAGAAAACGGTGTAAATAAAGTAACGTTTTTGAGATTTCACTCAAGCAAATCACAAAACAAAGAATCTTCACTTCAAAAGGGAATGAATAATTTTTTATGAATGGCTTGAGTAGAACTAAGTTTGCGAGATTGGCACAAACAAAATATTCGCAAATCATGCAGAAGAATAGTTTTTTAATGTGAAAACATGTTTTAATCATATTTTGAAAAATTTCCCAAAGAGGGAAATTTTCAAAATACAGTAAAAAATTTTCAGTATTTAAAAACAAATGCATTGTTGCAAAAAAATAAAGTATGCACCTTAGCAAAGTAGGCGTTTTAAGCTTTTACAATAGTTTTACCTTTACAATTACACCTGTTGAAGTAATTTAGAGGAAATTTTAGGAAAAAAAAATATACTTACTTCGATATGAAGATTCTGTGCCCCTAAGACCATTAATATGTTTCAAAAAATTTACATATATAAGTCACTTCTTTAAATTTATTATTATGAGCAGCTTTTTTAAATAAAGTAGACCTTACTTTCCAGTTCAATAAATTTTCATCTGATTACTCAGCACCTTATAAGATGCTTTTATCATAAAACTAATATCATAGAATATTTATTACATTAACTCTAAGGCGTGCATTAATTTCCTTGACAACATGTTAAATCAGCATAATAAATAAGCCAATATTTATCACATATTAATGCTGCGGATGTAGAATAAGAGAGAGAGAAAAAAAAACAAACACGCACACCAAGAGCAACAACAACAGAAACAACGACACTACCAGATATACTTAACAAGGCTATAAATATAAATAACAGACACCATTGCACAAAAATGGCAATAAATTATAAGAAAAACATCACACAAATGTAGAGATAAGACATTTGTGTTAATTTTATTTTATTACTTTTCATTTGCGCCAAAAAATCGGCAACAAAAAACAGACACAAAACTTATTTAGGGTTCATGTCACTGCTTAACGCTAAGTAGAGTGTAAAGCAAGGCCAGCCGGTAGAAATTTCTATCTAAATGGGATGCTTGAGTGAGTGGTTAACACTAACTCTGGGGTGGTAAGATTTGTTTTTCTTGTAATACAGTTGAGTGTGAAAGGAAACGTAAAAAGAGAGCAAGCACGAATGACAACACATTAGTGACCTGAAGACCCATAGTTGGACCGCAAGTAAATCATAATTATGGGCTATTTTTTTCTTATCAAGCAAGTTTTTAAGCACATGCTTACTTTTGTTCAAAAACTGTGTAGACTCTGCAGAGCGTAATTTTTGGTAGCTAGAAGGGAAGGTAAGCACGATTCCCCAAGGTATGCAGTCTAAAAGCAAGCAATGATGTGAAAAAAAAACTATAAATTTTGTTAATGTCGACAATAAAATCAACTTAGCTGGCTTGCTAACAAGCATGATGATAGATAGAAGCTGAAAAGATTTTAAAACAAATTTGTTTTATTCTGCTGTAAGGCAAAAAAAAAAAAAAAGGTTTAAGTAGAAATTTATAAGCAGGTTATTGTTAAATTGGGTTAAAAAGCACATTTTATATGCAAAGACATGTTTTTAGCGTAAACTGAGAAATTTCCCTTGTGGGATATTTTCCGGGGAAATTTTCAAAACTTATTAAAATTATGCTTAAAGGCGTAGAAATTTGCAACATGCAATATAGGGAAATTTAGACAACAATGAACCGGCGCAGACGCCTTTCTTTAACATATTTCTAAAACAAATTGCTAGCATTGAAAAATTGGGGATCTTTAAAAAATTGGTTAACGTTTTTTTTTTTTTTTGTGAAACACCAGACTACAAGCACCTCATTGAGAACAAACGTTTTGGACACATACATATGTTGTTCAGGAAATGCTGAAAATTCCCATTTTAATAATTTTTTTGGAAATTTACAACACCGGCCGCTAGAATGTCCTTTAAAACAAAAATAAGTGATTTGCTGTATTCTTGAACATTTGCTATGTTTTTGAACAAAGATTTCCAGAAAAACACTTGGAAATTTCTTTTAGAAGGAGATCTAGAGGATATAAGTTGGAAGGAAGGGAGGGGGTATAAGTTGGAAGTATATCTAGAGGATATAAATTGAAAGATGGGGAAACAAATATAGGCATTTTTTGTTTTTAAGTATCTTTCTGAATAAATGGTAATTGTTGTTTATTTTTTAAACCGAACTTTATGTATAAAGAAAGTAGCAAATTTATTCATGGCCTGGGAATTTCAATTTTTGTTAAGTTTTTATTGAGCACGCTTGATTTTGAAAAAAAACCTAAAGTAAAATGATTATTTCACGAAAATTGATATTTTAAATGATATTAAAAAATTTCCTTTTTTTGGAAATTTTTGAAATTAACTTAAAAATTGAGTGTGAATGTTAAATTTAGCAAATGAAACGTGTGCAAATGCTTTTTGATACTTAAAGGGAAATTTAATAAATATCCCTTTTTGGGAAATTTTTCAAATTAACTAAAAAATATTGATGGACTTAAAATGGAGCAATTAAAAGCTGTTTAATTTAGTATTGCGAAAATTCCTTATCGGTAAGTTTGCTTTTTTATTTTATAATCATTTGCATAAATTCTAAAACTATTTTCGATTCAGTTTTTTATTTGGTAAAAGCGATATAAACTTTGATTGTTTTGAATTTTTAAAACTTTTTCAATAAACGCAAAAAAAGTGTCAATATTTGGTAGCATCTAATACTATCTCATTAAATAATTGTTAAAAAACTTTCGACGATTTTTACGTTCTATTGTTAAGTCAGCATGCACACAATTAAAATAAGGCAAGTATGCATGAGGGGTTTGATTGTGTGAGTTTGTATGAAAAAGAAAATTCATAAAATCAAGCGCATCATGCTGATCATTGCCAGTATTTTTTGTAAACTTTCATTATTATTGATTGCAGCAACATGCATACCTTCCACCAGCTACCGTTATACAAGTACCAGAAACTTAAGAGGAATAAAAAAAAAGACAACAACAAACACAATTAAAAGATACCCTTCAGTAGTAGTTAAACTACAAAGTAGTAAATTTTTAATTACTTTTTTAAGCGTTTCCACAACGCAAGTGATCCAGTATTCAAACGAAGAATGTGTGTGTGTGTGTTTGTATATATTGCTAGTCATTGTTACTCCGACAGGCTTAAAAACTTTTGCTATATGTTAATTATGCGAAATTTATTTCGCATTTTGTGCTTAAAACACTTCACTTCAATTTCAATTTTGTTTCACGGTGAACATTTCAAGTAGCATCCTGCCTGTATGTGTGTATGTATGTTAGCTTGTGTATGTGTGTTCCCATTAGCAGTTGTGGGTGTTGCCCTATTTTTGGTGTACCAAACTTTTAAATTAGCATTTCTGACTTGACTAAAAATTATGTAGAAATTAATTAAAATTTAGAGTAGGTAGCAGCAAGCAATAGATTAAAGTTACCCAAGGCGTGAAATTGTGGCGAGGTTTAGTGGTTAAGTAATGGTAGCTGCTGGCTGCTAGCGGCAAAAAGTTTTACTGTCAGCTATATGTTTTTTATGTGATTCCTTTAAATCAATAGCAGAAGAATGTTGAAAGGAAGTGTGAGAGAGGGAGTGAGCTAATTTTTGGAGCTATTTGATTATATAAAATGCCTAAGTTTAGGCCAAGTATTTTCGTAAAGCAGCGTTGCTGATAGAAATTATGAAAAACATTCTAGTTTACTAGTTAAACACGGAAAACTGAAACTGACTGATAATCACAAAAATCCAGCATGAGACACTAGTTTAAATTAGTTATAAAGTAATATTATTTAAAAGAATTAGGAAAAGTGAATAATAAGAAGAATGTCATTCTTTCTTTCAACTAGTTTTTGGAAATTTCCCTTTTTGGCAAAATTTTGCATATATTGTTCATATGCTATTGAACTCCAAAATAGATAATTTTCAGCAATCATCTTATAATTATTGCGAAAAATTGTGGAAATGTTGTTTGACTTTGGTCACAAAACTAAAAATTTTTTCATAGTTCTATACCGAATGTTAAAAGCTAGTATGCAATAAGTTTTCAAGCATAATGAATTGACTAATGCGCGTTTCTTTTTTCAAGCTTTACATATTAATTGGAAATATTAAAAAAACTGCATGAAAGCGTTACAAAAATAAAACTTGAAAAGCTTGTTTAAATAAACTTTAGAAATAATTTTTTCAATCTGCATGAAAGCGTCATAAAAATCAAACATGACACGATAGTTTAAATAAGATTTCGTGATAGTTTTCAAAACTAATTGAAGAAAAGTGAGTAATTATAAGAACATAATAATTTTAAGTTAGTTTTTGAAAATTTCCCTTTTTGGGACATTTTTCAAATAATGTAAAAAATGCTCTCGTACTTTAAGAAATACAATTTTTGGCTATAACTTTTGATTTCCAGCAAAAAAAAAAATTTCCCTTTTTGAGAAATTATGAAAATTGCGTGAAAAATTACTGTTCGGCTTAAAAACGATAACGTCAAGCAATAATTTTAAAACAAAAGTTTGACCAGTCAAAAAATTTTAATTTTTTGAGTATTTACACAATTTTACACATTGCATTTATTGATTGATCTTGTTTTCTTTTTTTTCCGGAAAATCGTTTCGGCGTTTTTGGATTGAATTCGGTAGTTTATTGAAAATATTAAAGCTTTCATGATGGATTGATGGCAAACACAATTGATGGCTTACACAATAAATTAAAACTATTCACAAAGTAGCACAACATGCATACCTTATTCATATAAGTGTCCGATCGAATATTCGGATTCGGTTTGATGCAGTTTCGGCCCTTTTTGCCATTTACTGCTGTTCAGCCTTAATATGGCCAAAACTTCAAAATTTCACACAAAATACGAAAAAAAATTAGTGAACAACAATATAAAATTTATTAGAAAAAATTTTCTTTTTTAAATACTCAGTTTCGTTTTCGATTTCGAAAAGGATCGAATTTCGGTTTCAGTTTCGGTCAACATTTTAGTTTCTGTAAGTCACTACATATAAGTAGATAAATTTGTATGTATGCCACTCATGGGCATACAGGTAAGTGCAAAAAACTCAGCTATTTCCTCCCATAAATTTTTATATTGTTTGCTTATATTGTTGTTGTTGCTGCGTGAAGGTGTTGCACTTACGTAGGTTATTTTTGTTGTTTTTCCTGCTCTGATGTTATTGTAGCTGTACAATTATCATGGGAATTTTTTTATTTTACAAGATTTAACATAAAAATTCATTTTCAGCAGCATCAGCATTGGCATCGGCAACAAAATAGCAATAACAACAGCTTTCAACATGTTTATGTTTGCCAATGATGTGTTAAAGCTCAAGGGAACACTATGCTGGAAAATAGCAGCGCAAACAAAGCTCAGAACGAGAGAGTGAGAAAGAGCAAGAAAATAAGTAAAGCATACTTTAAGGCAACAATATTGCTTGCTTTAAAAGCCATTCCATTGTTGTCTGCAATGCTTTGAAATTTGAACAAGAAAAGAATGATTTGAAGAAATCACAGCTTAGAGCAAATTAGCGAAGAAGTTTTTATTTTTCCTTCGCCCAATTTTTCTCTGCCTCTCCAAGTCTATGAAAGACAGAAGGAAACGAAACAATTTAACAGTTTAACTTTATTTGTATTTTTTTTTTTAGTTTTGTTGGTTTCATTGTCTGCTGGTGATTTGCTATTTGTTTGCTTTTTATTTTCTTTTTTGACCTAAAGCTGTTATACATTTGTAGTCTAATTTTGGACGCTAGCCACAAGTTTAAATAGCGAAGAACTTATAGTTTAATTAGAAAAAAATTTAATTTAACGCACTACTGAGCTTGAGAATTTTAATGATTTCATGTTTTTTTTTTTATTTCTTTTTTATTCTGCATTGCTTGGCTCGAATTTTTATTGACTTTCTGTTTAGTTTATTCTTGTTTTCCTCTGACTGTTTTGCAGCGACTTACAACTAAGTTCCGATTTTCAAAGTAAATCAGTGAGTGAGTTTTTCTCAACTTTTCTACAACTATAGCTGCAGTTCATAAAAAGCAATCAATAAGTGGAGTGAAGAAAGAAAATAAAACAACAAATTCTACTTTGGCGCTGAAATGCTGTATATAGTTTTTGCTGTTGTTTGTTTTCTTGCTGCTATTTTTTTCTAGTTCATACAATTATATTACAATTAATTCTAGCAATCAGCAATAGTGTTATTGTTGTTGCTAATAAAAAATTGCTACTGCCTGGCTAAACACTGATTGGCAAGCTACTTCGAAGAATAAGTGAAGCAATGAATTCAAATAGCACAAATTGAGATGAAACTAATGGCAACATTATACTAATAACACACAACAAAACCAAGCAACATACTGTCAGAGTTAATATCTTAATAAAAATAAGTAAGAAGAATAAACAATGAAAGCAACAGAATTTTGCTGTTCGGCATGAATCTCTGATATACAGGCAACAGATAAAATATTTCATTTTACAACATTTTGAATTGAGTTGCTACGTAGTTTTGTTTTGAATTTTCAGCATATTGAAAAATTTCCCTTTTTAGGAAATTTAAAAAAACAGATTCAAAATAATCAATTTCAATCAAAATAGTTGAATTTTGTGCAGCATACATATTTTACAAAAAAAATAAGCAAGGGAAATAATTTAAGGGAAATTTTCAAAAAGACTCAACAAATGCTATTTCACTTGAAATCGTGTTGATATATAATTTCAATACTTAGGAATTCAACCTTCAGCGAAATTTTTCAGAATAAAATCAAAAATTTCCGATTGATTCAGAATAGATAAATTTATATTTTAAGATAATGTTTAATGTTTTAAGCAAAAATGCTAAAATGGTGCCGCTAAACATGAAAACAAGTAGTTTGTTGTTTCAAGTAAATATTTCAAAAACTTCCCTTTAAGGGAAATTTTTAAAACAGTCATAAAAGTTTATATTTGTCTTGCAGAAGTAAATTAATTACGAAATATGTGCATGTTGATGAAAATTTAAAAATTTCCCATTTAGGGAAATTTTCATAGCTAGTTAAAATAGTGCCTGTGAACTTAAAAATAGGCAGTTTTGTTCATTGAATCCTTAAGTTCAGTTTTTAGGTGGACATTCGTATATTTTTGTATAAGGGAAATTTTCAAAATACACACAAAATGTTCCAATTAACACAGAAAAAGTTAACTTATTGCAAAATACGTGTTTTAGACGAAAATTTGGAAAATTTGTTTAGGGAAATTTTTTTCAGCTGACTAAAATGTATCAGGAATTTAAAATCAGCAGTTTGTTGCTATGTTTTGCTAAAACTGACAGGATTATCTTTTTCATATTTTTCGTAGAAGTAATTGAGACCAAATCAGTTAATTTAAATTTATTTAAGGAAATTCAGGAAGCTTTTAATAGAATTTATATATTTACTGTACCTAGTTTGAAGTATCTTGTATAGAAATTTTTTCTTACTTCAATATTTATAATAATTTTTGGTACTAAAATATATTACTTCTAACCAATAAATTATTTTTCAGCGAAATTTTTACTATGAAGTTATTTATTTAATGTACCTAGTTTGAAGTGACTCAGATAGAAATGTTTCCTTACTTAAATACTTATAAAGATTGTTGGTAGTAAATTATGTATATATTTTTTTTTATAAATACATTATTTTAAATTCTAGCATATATTTTTTAATTTAATATTTAATTTATCAAAAATTATGCTTAAAACTATACTCTATATATAACATAAATATGCAAATTGAAGTTCCTAGCTTTATATCAAGATACATAAACAATAATAATGAAATTGTTGTTGTACTCACGGACAGCATCGATAACATCAGGTGTCCAGATAAGCAGTAGAAATGCGGTCGCTGCAACAAGACTGGCTGCTGGCAATACTGCCATTTGCAGCCCCATTATTTGTGCAACAACAACGATATCGACGATGGCAACTACAAAGAAGAAGATGACAACGACGATAATGACAACAACGACACTCAGGCGCACGCACACAAATACTCACACTTTATCAACAGCAAAAGTGTGCGTCTTTTTTCAATGTATGCGGTGCATGCAAAAAAATTTTAGTATATTTTAAGGCTTAAACTAGACTTACTATGTGGCTAGTCTGTTTCTAGGCGCTATTCTTTGAATTTGCTTCGTTCCGTATTTGTTTTTGTTTCGGTCAAGTGTGCATAAATTTCTTATTTTTTTTTTGTTGCTTTTTGTCGTTATCTTGTTTGTGTTTTTTTTTTGTAATATTTTTGTTCTTCTTCTGCTGCAGTCAAAAATATTTTCTTTTAAGCTAATTTTAGATAACAACCAGAGTTGGATTTGTGCGTATCGATAAATTTTTATCGATAATTTTTATGTTTTGCCATGTAGTTTAGTGTTAAAATAGGACAACAAGTGCAATATATGTAAATTTCGACAATTTAGTTGAGTTGTGGATGTGAGGGATGGAGTTAAGATATTTCAAACCGATATAAATATCGATAAATTTTTTATGTTTTAAAATTACGTTTTGTCGATATATATTTTTAAGTGATATTTTATGCCGTAAAAATTCAGTCATTGTTTGCGGATGTTTTCGTGAGCCGAAAATCATCGGTTATAACAAGATGTGTCAACAAATGCGATGTCATCATCATTATTATTAATGTTATCAACATAGCAGCAGCACCATTGAAATGCCAAATTGTTGTTGTTGTTGTTTTGTGTTGTCACGCAATTATTGACATTAGCAATGCGTTTGGTGTTTGTCGTTGATGTTGTTGTATTGGTTGATGATGTAATAGTGATTGTTGTTGTTGTTGTTGTTCAGTGCAGTTGTTGTTGGCAGACATTTTATGTTGCATGATATATCACAAACAACAACACCAACGGAAGCAGTAAAACATTTGACATTGAAGTACGTTGTTATGTTTAAATTTTTGTTGTCGGTGGTCGTTGTTACAGCGTTGTTGACAATGTTGTTTAATTTATAAGCAATGTTGCCATCGTTGTTAAGTAGTTGTTATTGTTGTATTTGATGTTAGGGGTGCAGCAGCAACGTGGAAGAGAGAAAAATGCGTTGTTGTACATTGTTAGTATTGATTACCTGTTGCTTTCTACTTTTTTTTTTTGTTTAAGTATAAAACAAAAAATTATATAAGAAACAAAAAAAAAAATTGGAAAATATTTTCTGGCTTGTTTCAGCCTAATGTATACATTTTTATATATATTTTCTTTTTTTGTGGTAATTTGAATTTAAGCCAAGTGATTGATTGCTTCGATGTGGTTACACTGTTACGTAGGAGAACTTGATTTATTTTTATTATTTTTAGCTAATTTTCATTTGTTTTAATTATATTTTTTTTAATGCATTATTTCCATTTATTTATAATTTTTATAAATTATTTGCAATTTTGTATATATTTTTTTATATACTAAAATAATATTAAATATTTTTATTATTTTGTATTTATTTCATGTATGTTAGTTATCAGCTGTAAAGAAAGAGAGAAATAAATTTAGTTAGAAACTTTTTTCATAAACTTTTTTGAACTTAGCAGACCTTGTGTGGGAAGTTTTTTTTTTTATTAAAACAATAAATCTTTTCTAAAATAGCAAAACTAATTTCATTTCAAAATTAAGTAATTGGATGTAAAATAATCGAAAATAACAAAACGAAAAATTTACAAAAAATTATAAACGAGTCAGAGAGTTGAATTGATTAACAAACAGCCAAAAATAGTTTTTAATGATTTTTAGGAGTTTCACTCTTTGGTAAATTTCAGAAAAGTTTTCAAACGAGACTTAAAATATATTAAAAAAAATATTTCAAGAGTAAATTAAAAAGCACGGATTATAATTTTTTTTAAATTTTTCTCTATCAGAACTGTCCGGGAAACTTTTTTCAAGTTGTATAAAACTAAGACAAATAAATTAAACTAAGTAATTTTCAACAAAAATTTTTAGTTCCAAAAATTTAAAGTGCGCTTTTTAGAAATTTCCCTTTTGGGAAATTTTTGGGAATTTTTCAAATGAAACTTCAGAAAAAAAAATCATGTTTACTTAACTACCACAAATATTATGTGATTTTTGAGTAATTTCACTAAGTAGTTTTCGGGAAATTTCAAAGCAGACAAAAAAAAATACAGAACGAAACAATTTATTCAAAGAGATGAAGACAATAATTATGTACAATTATTTTATTATCTTTAAAAAAGATAACATTAAAAAGAAAGGGAGAGCACTCGTTGAAAATGACATTTAGAAATTTTTTTTTGCAAGGAAATTTTCAGAATGGCCAGAAAAATTAAAAATGATAGCAAAATGGTAAATCCACTCTGCTAGAATACGTTTAGAGAGATAATGTAGAAATTTCCCTATGGGGGATATTTTTGGGAAATTTTTAATTTTAAAACTAAAAAGGCGAAAAACAGGGGAAAAAGGAGGTTTAGTAAACTAGCAAGCATTCAGAGTAATTTTTAGAAATTTTCCAACTGGGAATATTTTTGGAAAATTTCCAAAAAAGAACATAAACGTTCAAAATAAATAGACAGTAAATTTACTAAGCTAGCATAGTTACGCTTGATGTAATAATTTAGGAATTTCCTTACTGGGGACATATTTTGGGAAATTTACAATAGGTGTACAAATATTAGAAAAAAATTTAAATACGTATTTGAATGATTTTTATACAAATCTTTTTAGCTGAAAAATATTCACCAAATTTTTACAATTACTTCAAATACTCAAAAGGATAAATATGATTATTAAAAAAATTATTCTTAATAGGAATATTTATTATAAATTTCCTTCAAGCTCTTAAAAGTTAAGGTCAAAATATTATTATCTTCTTATAGACAAAAAAAAAAAGATGAAAAGAGTAAATTTTGCCTGAGCCAGCGGAAGTTTAATAAAAGTGATTAATTTAAAATTTCACTACTAGGGAAAATTTTGGGAAATTTCCGTATAAGAATTTCCATATAAAAATAGCAAATTCACTAATTAAGTAAACCTTTAAAGTATTATGGTATAAATTTCTCTACAAGGGACATTGTTGGGGAATTTGCATATTCTATTACAAACGCTCAAAAAAAAAAAAAAAATAATTCCCAGCTACAGTACGTTTAATGGAGTAGTGTACACACGCATACTACAACAATTTTCGAATTTGTGCTTCGACAGTAGCGCTCTCGCTCTCAGCACTGGAAGAATTGTTCTGCATAAAAAAATTATTTTGACTCGCTTTTTCATTCATTCTGTTGTCAAAATGTGCTGAAATTAAAAATAATTTTCCACAAACGCAGGCTTACGAGGCATAGAAAATAAATGAAGAAAAAATTGACCAGCGTGAACCTCTTCACATGAGGTCTCAGCGCCAACTGAGTCAGAGAACTTCGTTTATGCAGAACAATTTTTCCGTTACATACTCGTAGAACCTTCTTCGGCAGTGCTGGAAGCGAGAGAGCTACTGAACAAGCGCAAAAGTCGAAAATGGTAGTAGTCTACGTGTGATCATCACTGGTTTAAAAGAAGTTTTTAGAAATTTCCCTACTGGGGATATTTTTGGGAATTTTTTAAACAACTCTTTACTGAGCACGCAATTGCGCTTTACACAATTTTCTGAGCACGTGTAAAAAGACAATATAAAATTATAATATTTTGGACATTTCCAAAGCAGTTCTGAGATTTTAGAAAAAAAAAAAAAAATCAAGAGCGAATTTATTGAAGCACATATTTTAAGTGCTTGCAATGATATTTTTCTCTTTTGAAAATATTTGCCTAAAATTTTAAAAATAGACTTAAGCATTTAACTTAATATTGACGAACATTGAAACCTACATAAAATATGTATTTAATTAATTTTTGTCTGGATGCAAATAAAAATAATTTTAATCAACGCCTTAAAATATGAAAAATATTTATATTTTTTTTTATTAAAGCACAAATTTTTGAACATCAATGAGGCTTTTGTTCAGTGAAATATGTAACTATTACCGGCACTTAATCGAATTCAATAATCTTTATTAACAATTGCAACAGCTTCAATATAAATATTTTAATGCATAGCATTTCAATTTCACACAATAAATAATGCTTAAAGTTAATTATTATTGAGTGAAAAAATTAAATGTGTCTTTTTTTACAAACAAAAGCGTTTTATTGAGAACAACTGCAAACGACGATTAAACAGAATACAAATGATATTGAACTGAAATTGAAAGCAGGACAATGGAAAAAATAACATATGAACTGTTTTTGTTATTGTTTTAAAAGGATAACACAACTTTACAACGCTGTTATTGTTGTAGTTGCTGTGTTGTTGATATTGTAGCAAAAAATTGGAAAAAAAAATTGCATACTTTTTCTCTCAACAACCGCACCCACAAAAGCTCCCACCATCAATAAACCCATCAAACTTATTCCTTTAAAAAAAAATACAAAAAAAAACAACAGCAAAAACACACAAGGATTGATATTTTTGTTGCAATTATTGTGTGTTTTTTCTGCACCAACATATATTGCAATCTTTTGCATTGTTGTGTGTGCATTGCACTTCATTTGTTATTTCATCATTGTTGTAATGTCTGTTGTTGTAATTGAAATTGCTTTTGAGTATGAAAATGCATGCTATTTGATTGTTTTCTTGACATTTGAAGTAAATTTTTTGGTTATCAACACCAATTGTAGACGTCAAAAACATCAAGAAGAACAAGTAGCAACAGCAGCTGCAACAACAGCAAAACAAAAACAACAACATCTACTCAGTTGTTTCAGTTATTGTGTTTGCTGTTGTTGTTGCTGTTGTACCACTTGATATAACTGACATGACAGCCAAGCTGCTAAAACTTTGAGTAGCTCGTTCAAGCAGCGTGTAAATAAACAACAAGAAAAATAAAAAGATTTTAAATTTATTTACAGTGTTTGCTTGTGTGTGTTTGCGAGTTCAAGTGTATGTATGAAGTAAATTTGACAGCTACTTTAACAGGTTTTTGACATTGATTATTGTTTTAATGGCTTCAAGTAAATGTTCACTCAAAGTTATGCCATTCATTTGCTTCAGATTTTGTTGTAGTTTCTGTTGTTGGTGTTGGTAAAAGTTAATTGAAATTAAAATGTTCACTTTAATGGTGTACAACAAAGAATATAAAATAACATCGGAATAACTTTGAAACTCAGTGTTAACTTTTGTTGTAAAATTATGAAAATAGACATAAACATCAAACTGATATCTGATCAACTGATATCAATGATTATAGGCACAATTTCTAGTAAGTTTAACTTTTGAGTAAGCTAAGTTGAGCTAATGAAGAGTGGGCGTGGTAACTGCGTTAGAACTTCAAAAATGTTGTAATGACGATCAACACTACAAAATATATGTACACAAATACCAACAAATAGGGATTAGCACCAAGAGCTGCCACCTCAAGCAAGATTTACATTCCCATGCATTCCACTTTTATAATTCAGAACAGGTTTACATGCAAGCAGATCAGCCCGAGCAAGACATACAGGTTTACATGCAAATATGTTTGAGCCATTTTCTGTTCTATTTTTTGAACATTAAAACCTACCACATTTCAATGTGCATTTCAGTTTATCAGATTATCTATATTTATATCTAACAGTTCATTCAATAAGTCCGTAGAATAGGTGAGAAACAAACAAAATTTTAATAAAACTCGATTATATTATTCAACATAGTTGCCTCCGAGAGTGATACAACGAGTATAGCGATTTTCAAACTTTTCGATAACACTTTTATAGTACGATTTGTCTATCTCCTCAAAATTGGCCTCAGTTTCAACGATTACTTCATCATTGGACTTGAATTTCTTTCCAGCAAGCATTCTCTTAAGATCTGAAAACAGAAAAAAGCCGCTGGGGGCTAAATCTGGAGAATACGGTGGGTGGGTAAACAATTCGAAGCCCAATTCATTCAATTTTGCCTTCGTTTTCATCGATTTATGACACAGTGCATTGTCTTGGTGAAACAACACTTTTTTTTTTTGCAAATGTGGTCGTTTCTTGGCGATTTCGGACTTCAATCGATGTAAAAGTGCACAGTAATTGTCGCTGTTGATGGTGGTCTCTTTTTGGAGATAGTCGATGAATATTATTCCTTTCGCATCCGCATTTTTTTAATGTTTTGTGGAATAACAGTCTGATTTGGGCGTCCACTGCGCTCTGCATCATTTGTGCTGGTACGACCACGTTCAAATTCAGCAATCCACTTTCCTGCCATTCGTCTGGAAGGAGCGGAGTCCGAAAAGTGTTTATCAAGCCATTTTTTGGATTCGACTGTATTTTTTTTTTTCATCAAAAAGCAATGTGTTATCAAAACTCGAAATTCACTTTTTTCCAGTTTTTTTTTTCAATAACAATAGTTGCACACAAAATGCTATATCGAATCAATTGCCAGATTCTTGTGAAATTTTTATACGTATCGTTCGAAGGTTGGTTAGTACTAAAAATAAAAATCATATGGAAAAAAATCTAGTAACGTCATCTATGTGCAATCCTATTGACTTTTTGAACGTATGTTATAACTATGTTAGAACTATAACTATAACTATAACTATAACTATAACTATAACTATAACTATAACTATAACTATATCTATATCTATATCTACATCTACATCTACATCTACATCTACATCTACATCTATATCTACATCTACATCTATATCTATATCTATATCTATAGCTATATCTATATCTTTATCTATATCTATATATATATCTACATCTACATCTACATCTATATCTACATCTACATCTATATCTATATCTATAGCTATATCTATATCTATATCTATATCTATATCTATATCTATATCTATATCTATATCTACATCTACATCTACATCTATATCTATATCTATATCTATATCTATATCTATATCTTTATCTATATCTATATCTATATCTATATCTATATCTATATCTATATCTATATCTATATCTATATCTACATCTACATCTATATCTATATCTATATCTATATCTATATCTATATCTATATCTATATCTATATCTATATCTATATCTATATCTATATCTATATCTATATCTATATCTATATTTATTTCTATATCTATATCTATATCTATATCTATATCTATATCTATATCTATATCTATATCTATATCTATATCTATATCTATATCTATATCTATATCTATATCTATATCTATATCTATATCTATATCTATATCTATATCTATATCTATATCTATATCTATATCTATATCTATATCTATATCTATATCTATATCTATATCTATATCTATATCTATATCTATATCTATATCTATATCTATATCTATATCTATATCTATATCTATATCTATATCTATATCTATATCTATATCTATATCTATATCTATATCTATATCTTTGACCTAAATTCTAAAGTTTAGCTTTGATAAAAAAAATAAATTAAAAAAATTTAATATTCTCAACATGCTAAAAATAACGATCAAAATAAATGTCTTCAATATCGTAATAAATTTCACAATAGAAATATTTATATATTAATGAATTTGTCATCGTTCTTCCTTAAAGTCATCATTACTTTGATTTAACTCTATAATGTTTAACATTTAAATGCGATGCTGCTCATTCAACCCGCACATAATTAAGACGTTGCTTGACAGCCATCATCAAACAATAGCACAGAGTAATCCTATTAAATAATGTTCATACCAACAGCGTAAAATCAACAGCATCAATTCAATAAAAAGCAGAAGGGTAGGGAGGAGGGGGTGACAGAAAGAAAAGCGTTGCCAAACAACAATAGGCAATCACTTAAGCACATAAGCTTTTTGCTTATAGCATATTTTTAAGCGACGCACATAGGGGCCGTCCTATACAAGAAAATGCTTAAAATTAGATTTTTAACTAATTGGTTTAGAAAAAAACGTACAATGCCATTGTATTACAAATAAATAGTACATCAACAATATCAATATAAACCATATTTAAAGTGAAGCTTTTTTAGCCGTGAATACAGCAAATTGGTATGAGGAGTAAAACCGATGAAACGTTACGCCGCACTCGGCAGTCTGTGTGCTATATTATGTGTGTGTGAATATAAATTCTTACTTTGCTAAAAAGCTTTCAGTTTGCATGCTGTAACTATTTCTTTTTTTTTTGTATATACATATATTGTAAATACTGGGTGGCCCAAAAACGCTCAACCTATGTTGTTTTGTTATATGTTAAAAATTAAACGTTTGATCCAAATGCCCAAATGTTTCTTTGAACTTTTTAGTTTCCAATAGTTTTTGAAGAAGATAAATACGGTGTTTACTTAATGGGTTATTACTGACGACCCATTGATCATTTTTTTTACCTCATTTTCAAATCGACCTGCCAAGAGGTTCGAGTGTTAAGTTCTTTCACTCTTGTAGGATATTCTTTTTGGGAGATTTCAGAGTCTGTGGCTTGTTCACATAGACTCGTTGCCGTCCAGGGTAATGTCTAATTAATGGCAATAAAGAAATTTTGTTTTTTGACATAATTTGTGAAGATGTAATTATACTCATATCTTTCACATTGTCTCTTTAAAAATTGTCATATTCAAATCTTTCAAATCTTTCAAATTGTCTTTTCAAAAATTGTCAAAACGAGGTTATCTTGGCCACTAAGAGATTAAATTATGATCATCAATGTAGCACAGCGTTGATAAAATCATTAAAAAATTACTGACAAATTTAGTCAAGCGAATTTAGATAAAGATGTATGTTTTTTTTAATAAAAAAACATAAGTTTAAAAAAATAGTCGCCATTAGATTAAATCATCAAAGCTACACTTAGCAAAAAAGTCTCCAACGAGTTTGTTAAAACGAGTTTGCACACGGCGCGGTCCCACTGTGCAACGATGGTGAGCTTATCAAAGTCGATAGATATAATGCAGCGAGCAGCAAACAAATAAATACCAACTTATTGTTGGCATTAACTTAATGATTGTGAAATATATCGAATTACATTAACAGCAAAAATAAAAACGGCAATAGCAACAACAATGTAGACAACAACAATATACGTAACATCAACAACAACAAAAATAGAAATATCAACTTTTTCAATGGCAACAAAAATCATCAGCAACATGCAGCAGGATAAATTTTCGCACAGCAGCATTTACAATAAAAGCAACAAAATATGTACAAATGATTTTTTTGTTAACATTATAACTGAAAATGCCAAATAGCGGGACGCTTAGCTGACAATAAAAAGGAAAAAAAATTGAATAGAATAAAATTTGAATTCCATTTATTTTGTAGTGTGTGTGTGTGTGTGTGTAAACAGTATGGTTTAGAGTTATAGCTATAGCAATATAGTCAACAACAACAACAACAACAATGACGACAACAATAACAGCTAAGATAACAACAGCGGATATCTAAATATGTCGATTTGCAGATTTATGTATGCTTTTAGAAGCCTAAAAGCAGCACATAAATAATGTGCTGCATACATTTAGTCAGCGTCGAAGCATCAGTGGCCAAATAATTTTCTTGTATGCTGTTTGTTGTAAGCAACAGCCAAGAAGTAGGCTTTGCTTTTGTGTCTGAACAGAAGCTTGTGTAAAAGTGACAGCGTTCGTTGTGCATGTGTGAGTGAGTGTTTGCCAGTATATGTGTGTTCATACTTCATTTCATTGCCATTATTTGTTCAAACATGTCTTTGCTTAGCTGTTGCTGGTGTTTTGTTTGATGTTGTTGTCGAATTGAGTTTACCAGCTATTGACGTGGAGCTAGGCTATTGTAGAAGCACACAAACGCTAGCACAGACACACTCACACACATGCAGTTGGAGTCTATCACTCTTAATGTGTGTTTGTTTTGCTTCAAAATGTGCGTTTAATTGTATTATTTTGTGCCTCAAATCTAGCTCTGTTTGCTGCTG
This sequence comes from Coremacera marginata, assembly GCA_914767935.1. Taxonomy (NCBI): domain Eukaryota; kingdom Metazoa; phylum Arthropoda; class Insecta; order Diptera; family Sciomyzidae; genus Coremacera; species Coremacera marginata. Next base: position 154,355,949 of record OU612045.1, read on the forward strand.
CTTCTGCTTCAAATCATTTTGCGCTGCATGCATTGGCATAAATTAAGAGCTATGAGCAGCACCTAGCACAGCTAGCTTGCAACTAAATTTCAATCACTTTTCAGTTCAGCTCAGCTCAGTACTGTTTTGCTTGCTCAAGCATTGGTTTTGTGTCTGTTGCTGCTGCTACAAATTCATCATTGCATCAAATGTAAATCTTAAACAAATTATTACTGCTAATGAAATTGTCTGCTCTAGACTCGAAATTGCTGCAGGCTCTGACTTTACTGTCAATGCTACTAGTCTTCAAATAATTATTTCCTACATCATTGCTACGACGACTTCAACATCTTATTAAATTAAGTTGTTTCTTAGGCAAACATCTACGAATGCACTTAATTATGTTGCTTAATGTTTGATGCTGCTACTATTCCTTTATTAGTTGCTATCTCTGTTTGTGTTTAATCTGAGCAATTATTGTTATATATTTGCATTTTTCTATTATTTAAAGTGCACGAAGATATTGGCAAAGATTTTGTTATTTATTATAAAACAAAATATGTGCTGCGAAGGTCTCTATGTGTGTTATTATGTGCGGCACTGAAATAAGGAATTTTTTAAAGTGTTGGTTTTTAATGTAAAGTAAGATCCACCAGCTATATGTTTTAGAAATTTTAAAATTGTGCTGTGATGTGCTAGATTTGTGCTGCAATAATCTGTATAAAATTTTAAAAAATTCGCATATTTGACAATTTAAAGATCATCGATAGATTTTTTTCAAAATGGTTATTTTACTTATACAAAAAACAGTTATAAAACATGTGCTGTGAAAGTTTTGTGTGTGTTATATTATGTGCTGCATTAGCAAAAAATTTTTCTTATAGTATGATTTTTATGAAGTGTTGAATTTTTTTTTTTTAAGTAAGTTCGGAATTTTGTTTTTGTGAAATTTAGACATTGTGTTATGATTTGCTAAGATTCTACAGCAAAGTGCTCAAAAAAAAAATTCGCATATTTACCAATTTTACGGAAATAGAAATATTTTTTTGGGTGTTATGCAAATCCAAATTATTTCAGCTTAAAACATGAGTTGTGCGACTAAACTGCCAATATTTGCTTGTAACCATTAAAAGGTGCGTGTAATTGCACTGAAATAAAACGTACCATGTAAAGAAAGGTACGTTTAATTAACATTTAAAGCAATATTTAAGCCATGGCCGAAATTTTTTTAATAAATTCGATAAAAGCGACTTCTTTGAAACCTTTATTTTCAAACTTCTTTCAAAACTAACGTTTTCTAACTTCGACTTTCAAAACTTATAGCCCGATTTGATAAACTAGTTAAAGTAAAAATATTGAATAAATAATAAAAAGTTCTAAATTTATTAATTTATTAATCTAAATTGTTAAACCAAAATAAGACGGATATAAGTCGAATATTATTAAGAGTATTATTAACTATTTCTCGAATTTCGAATATTATTAAATATTTCTGAAAATATCCACTGTGCAACAATTACTTAGCTGGTTATTGAGAGTAACTCGTCTGCGTTTTTCTAGATTTTCTAGGCAGAATTGTGTCAAACTTTCTGGCACAAAAATTGAGCAAAATTATTGCACCCGTAAGTTATTTCAGGGAGGAGGGGGAGAGGGTGTGTTCATCAAACGTTTCTGTTTCGCTATAATCTTAAGCTCTGTGCATTATTTTTAAAGTGAACTTTCTTTTGCCGCGTATTCAGTAAATTGGAATGAGGAGTAAAATCTTGGGAACGATCCGGCATACTCGCAAGATTCGTCAAAAGTACAAACATTTTTTCGTTGCTTCGAAAAACCAGAGTCCAGTCGCCTTGTCGCTAGACATGGGTAGTGCTGTCTAAAATTCTGCGCTGATACATCAAATCAAGCGCGGTTAACTGTATCACCTAAATGCGTTAACACAATTGCGCCATGACGTAGTTTGAAATGCTAAGGTTCCTTTATCAACAGGACTTAAGTCAATGAAGTTTGATTTTGAATTGGATGTATAAATAAAGAACTGAGCACAACTTATATCAAAAATAAACAACCTTTAATTTCAAGCATTAAGCCAAACTATACTTCGTTCAAGATTTGCAGACAGCAACTCTGGTCTGCAAAACTAGTTGGAAGTTTAAAGCTAGACTCAAATTTACTTGTACTTTTGAAGTTGAACACATTTTAATACACGAAGAAAGAAGAACGAGCAAGAAATTATTTTGCGCTATTGCGCTTCTTTTAATAATAAAAGCGTATCAGCGCAATATTGTAGTTAAATGCTTTAACTCATTAATTCAACGCAGCGCTGCGTTATTTGACGTCTTTTTGACGTTTGTTTTTGCATATTTTTATATTTTTCGACAAAAGAGTGTCTCTGTAGAAATACCGTTTTGGTTTCAACTCGTTTCAAGGCCAGATCATGGAGCAAAAACAATAAAGTTGGGTTTCGTATGAACTCAAGACAAAAGACGTCGAACGCCGTTTTTTACGTGCGAACTACTGAATCAAAGGCAAAATTGGAAGGGTTTCTGCATCGAGTCGTGAAGAAATACGACAACCCAAAGCATTGTCCTCAAAGTAGGCCCGGCCATGCATTAACTTCAACGGCCAAACCGAATATTTAAAACATGAAGCTAATGCTGTCCATCTAGTGGGATCAGTTTGGAGTAATGCATTATGAGCTACGTACTATGAGCAATGTACTATATAATCATAACTGGTGAATGTTAACAACAATTTATGTAATTGAGCGAAGCATTGAGGTTCAAAAGCACCAATATGACAAAAGACATGAAAAAAGTTATCTTTCAGAACTAAAATGCTCGGCCACATGTTGTAAAAGTTGTTAAGAAAACTTTGCAAATGAAATCTTTCCAGCGCAAAATTCGAATGTTGCCTGAAAGAAGGAAAAAGTCGTAGCTAATGATGGACAATAATATGAATACACTACATTTTACTATTTTTTCTGAACAAAGCTTCAAAGATAAAAAAAAAACACAGATGCGTCGTTGGACACAAGAAAGAAGTTACAAAGATTTGATAGCTTAAAAGTTTTATGTTTTAATAAATTTACTTTTAAATTCAAAAAATTAAAATAAAATCAAGAAAATTAAAAACACACGTATATTATTCGCACCAGTAAATTTTATTACATTTCGTTATTCCGACACTGTTTTCTTATATTAGAATTAATGATTCTTTTTTGCTTGCGTCCCTCACAACAAAAAAATTTGCTATCAAATTTTAAAAAAGCATTTCTTCACCTGCCGTGAGGATCGAACCCGTGCCCACTGATTAAGAGTTCATTGCACTATCCAATCCAAGGTAACCAATCCAAAAAGGCTTTCTTACGCTTGCCTGTTGATTTAAAATTCAGTAAAACAGAAGCTATGTTGCTGCATAGCAGGATAATCTATTAATATATGGAGAATTGTGTATTGGCTATCCTACAATACTAACACAAATTTACTTCTACTTGCTTCAAGATGTCACTAGCATCGGTGTTCTCTTCCGCGCATTCACATCAATAAAACACAGCGATGCTGATGACATCATGTGGCAAGTAGCAGCGAATTTGTGTGAATAGTTGAAATAAGCCAATACATAATGCTCTATCTATTGATAGATTGTTGCGATCTACTGCAATATAGCTTCTGTTATACTGAACATTAAATCAACAACTCTTTTTAACACAGATTGGTGGCCTGGTGGATAGCGTATAGAATTGGTAATCATTTGGTACGAGTTCTCCACGGGTGTTCAAAAAATATTTTTAATATGTAATAATAAAGTATTAAATTTTCTTGTTGTAATAAGCGCGAGCAATGAAGAGACCATTAAATTTCTAAGAAAAAATCTGTCGAAAGTTTTCAGCAAATCACAGAACGAGGCGTAAAAAGCTTCGCTTCAAAAAGAAGCCCCTCGAAACTTATTTGTACATGATGATGTGCGCGATTGCGTTTCATATAATAAATATATTGTATCAACGCAATATCGCAGTTAAGTGTTTCAACTCAATAACGCAACGCAGTGGTGTGACCCATCCTAAGCCGCTCATCCGATTAGCACGAATATTTGTACACAGTGTTTTTTAGGGTACGGCGACTGTTCTTTGCTCATCTACTACACTATGTCTCGAAAACTAGAGGGCGCTGTAGTACAAATATTATTTAAAAACTGCGAAAAGCTCGTAAACCACAAATCAGATTAGGAAAAAAATTGTATGTAGGGATTTTTTTCTGTACGGTGACTATTTTGGAGCAGAGAATTCATATCCGACAGAAATAGGATACTCAAATCATACCCGAGTTTCATGCAGTACTTTACCCTATCCATACTCAATGAAATATGTAAAATACTTTTACGCATTCGGATCATTACTGTATTTTCAGGTATAAGTTCATACTTATATCCGAGTGCGGCGTGATCCGAACCACTCCAATTCTTTCCCAATATGTGCGTTGAGTAAGTGTGTTTGCAAATGCGCTCGATCCGAATGTACAAGATGGCGCAAAGTTAATTACGTTATCGGAAAATGTTATAATTTTTGCTAATGGCGTCGTACGTCAATCATATTTGACATTTGTGAACTGGACAGCTGCAGTATACAAATAGGCAAACAATGGAGCGCTACTATACTTCTCAAGAGCGTGGAAATATTGTGTCGATTTTTTGACCAATAATCGGTCGGTGGTGTTGGCGCAGCGTTAATTTTGACGTCGATTTCCTAATCGTGTCGCAACAACTGGACAAATATTCCGGCGCTTAGTTGCTCGACTCGAACCAAACGAGACCTTGCAAGGCGTGGCTGTCACTGGACTGGTCGTTCGGGCCGAGCAATTAGGCATCACCAGACGGACGTTACTGCGAATTTTAGTGAAAGACTTACACATGTTCATGTACAAAGTGCAAACAGTGCATCAGTTGATGCCTGCTGACCGTCAGTCGCGTGGGAATTACTGTCAAGCCATCCTAAATCTCAACAACGAAGAGGACGATTTTGTGTCGAAAATCATCATGAGCGACTTCCACTAAAGCGGTTACGTCATTTAGCAAAGTCTTTGTTTCTGGGGCACTGAAAATTCGCGTGTGATGCACGAAGTGCCATGGCATCCACTCAAACCGATTGAGCAGTTATTGGTCTGTATTTATTTAAGGACACCATTGGCAGTACGGTCACTGTTACTGGCGAACGCTACAGGGTCATGATAAACGACTTTTTACTGCCGGAATTGGATAAGTGAGGTTTGGTGAACATGTGGTTTCAACAAGACGGTGCAACCGCACACACAGCACGAGGCACAATGAATATTGTGAATATAGGAATGCGAACAGTTATCACCGGGAATCGTGCGGAAAGTCATGGAAAATGCGATAAAGCGGACACAAGTATGTATCAACATTGGCGGCAGCCACTTGACGGATATAATTTTATCCACTTAACAGAAAAAATTGTAAAGGTACAAATAAAGATTTCCATCACTCAAATTCGTTTTTTGTATATTTAGTAAAAAAGTTATTCAAAAACAAAATTGGATGATTACTGAACACTGATTACTGAGTGCTGAACTTTCTCTCCCAACGTCTCTAAGTGTCAATTAGTAAAAGGTAAAGCTTTTATTGATATTAAATGATATTAAGAATGTAAGCTAATTTTGGGATAGGCGTATTCCAATTTTTTGTTAAAATTTGAACATTGCAATGTTTTGCTATTGTTTTCTACGCACATTCGATCGTGACTGGTGTTTTTTTTTTTATTGCATGTTGTTTTTTTTTGCGTATGTGCAGCTTTCACAAAAAACAAAACAAAAATTAAAAACAACATAAGAAGAACACGTGTTTTTCTATTGCTATCTAAGTGCTCAGTAAAAAATAGCAAAAAACAACTACAATAAACTTGCTCATTTTATACCGCTGCACTCTACTGCGCTCTGTTTCATATTTGTGTCAGAATGAGCCGAGTTATTTGGGAGTTTGTGGCGGTTGTAAGGATTTCGGTAAGTAAGATGAGTATCAGCAATTATAAGTATTTATGAACCGAAGAAACCCGACTCATGATTTAGAAACCCATTTTTATTTGAACCACCGCATTGTAGCTTCGTAGAGTTTTATGCGCTAAGAGTTTAGTTGGTTCCTGTACTTATTTCTTCGGATATACTCAGAGTCGCAAAAAAGCTATCCATTGCAGATCACTATTTCGGTGGTACTTATTTTGCTCTATTTTTAATACCAGAGAACGCTGTGAATTTTTTTTACTATAAGTATAAGTTTAGTTTTGTTAGTATAAGTTTCACTTGTTTTGTGCTTGGCGGCCACACAAATATTGTTTTTTTTTCTTTTCTTTTTCATACAGTTTTTATATAGACTTAAACAAATGTTGTGATGACCTAGTCAACCACTTCACCAAGCAATGCTCCGACGCGCTGAAAAAGGCCTGTCTTAGCAGAAATCACAAAGAATCAGATAAACCACCTTGGTGGTCCCGTGAACTGTAGGTAGAGAGTGCCGGAAGGGATTCAACACCGCCAAACGCACCAACAGTGAAGCGTCCTGGAACAGCTTTAAGTCCAAACTTAGTACTTATAAAGCGGCTATAAGAAAGGCCAAACGCACCTCGTGGGCTACTTTCTGCAGCAATATAGAATCAACTTCGGAAGCATCTCGACTACGGAAAATTCTATCCAAATTTCCTACATCGCCAAGCTATATACAAAAAAGTGACGGCTCTTGGACAGATTCAAGCCTTGAATCTCTCAACCTCCTCAGGGATACCCACTTTCCCGGCAGTACAACCGACACACCGAGTGCCTCAACAACGCCCATAGGTGCCTCATATCAACTGGCGCCTTCCATAGTAGGCAGCAGGAATATTACATGGGCAGTGACCACATTCCAGCCCTATAACTCTCCAGGTCTTGATGGGATTGTGCCGGCCCAGCTTCAACATACCCCACAGCACATAATGCCATGGCTTCAGACCATTTTCTCCAGTTGCTTACTACTAAACCACACTCCCATCGGTTCGAGAGAGGCTAAGGTAGTGTTCATGCCTAAAGCAAGCAAAGCTTCTCACGCCAGTCCAAAAGACTTCAAGCCAATCTGCCTATCTTCTTTCATGTTAAAAACTCTAGAAAAACTTATTGAAGTTTATCTGCGACAAGCCATCCACCCCTCGAAACTTTCAAGTGCTCAACGTGCGTACAGCAAAGATAAATCCACAGACACTGCCCTCCACTCCCTAGTCTCGACTATCGAAAGGTCACTCTCAATTAAGGAATATACGCTAGTGGTATTCCTGGACATTGAGGGTGCATTTAATAACGTCCTTCCGAACGCCATCATTCTGGTATTGACGGATTTGGGAGTCGGAGCATCCCTAGTTTCGATCATCGGCCAATTGCTTACCAGCACGGCAGTTAGCTCTGAACCAGGAGGCTCGCAGGTACGTCAACAGAGGTACCCCTCAGGGAGGGGTCCTCTCTCCACTCTTATGGGTCGTAACGATCAACCAGATGCTATTACGAATGGAAGAGGATGGCCACCAGGTGATAGCGTACGCAGATGACGTCTATATCGTCAAACGTGGTAAATTCCTGCAAACACTCTGTAATATCATGGATTCAGTGCTTTGGCCGTTATACAGCTGGGCTGGAACCTGCGGACTCAGATTACACCCGGCAAAGACGGAACTGGTGCTTTTTACCAGGAGATACAAAACCCCTATACTAACACCCCCGAAACTGGACAAAGTCAGGCTTAACTTTAGCAACAGCGCAAAGTTACTGGGAGTGATCCTAGACAGGAAACTTCTATGGAATCAGAATACTGAAGCACGCATCAAGAAGGCAAACATAGCGCTCTTCGCTTGCAAGAAATCAATAGGCAAGAAATGGGCATTTTTTCCCATCATAGTCCGCTGGATTTACACTGCTATCGTCCGACCAATTATACTCCACGGAGTGATTGTCTGGTGGCAGGCCACTCGTGAGTCTTCCGTACTAAACAAGCTTCTCAAAGTACAGAGAAGTGCAGAACTATGTTTAACAGGAGCCTTGCGGACTACTCCTACGGATGCGTTAAATGTCATCCTACACTTACCTTCCTTAGACCTAATTGCCATCGAAGGTGCTACTATCATAGCTCTGAGGCTAAGGGAGTCTGGATCCTGGTTCGGAGATGGTAACGGACACTCAAAGATACTGGCCTCGACCACTATTCTTTCCAACACAGACTACCGCACACCACAGGTAATCTTTGATAAAAAATATAATGTCCGCATTCCTACAGGAATGGGAAAGCAGGCCTCACTATATGGAGGGGCCATAAACATATTTACTGACGGCTGTAAGCTCGCAGGGCGAGTGGGTGGGGGATTCTTTTCCCCGGACCTGGGGATTGAGACCTCTTTCCGGCTACCCGATCACTGCAGCGTTAACCAAGCGGAGGCCTCAGCCATCAAGGAAGCATCACAGCACCTCAACCAGCTGAGCACCTCAGGGAAGGCTATATATATTTTCTCGGACAGTCAAGCGACGCTAAAAGCATTATGCTCCTATATCCAAAACTCTAAATCTCTTGCTGCATGCTGCAAATCTCTCAACGAGATGACTGAGCAATTCAGGATCCACCTTGTATGGGAGCCTGGGCACCGTGGCATAGAAGGCAATTGTAAAGCTGACGAACTGGCTAGAAGGGCTACGACCGCCGCTATCCTTCTAGAAAAGGATGGGCTAGGTATACTCTTGGCCACCTTTAAACTCCAGTGCAGGCGAAACACGCTGCGCCAGTCCAATGAGCGGTGGTATAACCTTGCCACCTGTGCCACAGCCAGACTTACCTGGCCTTGCTACGACAGCAATCGCACCTCCTCCCCTACAAGAAAATCGACAGATTCATTAAGTCCACGGGATGGTTTAACGGAGACAGGACTCTTATAACACTAAGTTAAAGGAGATTATATGGTATCATTAGGCCTATATTGGCCTAAGTGCACGAGACGGGCAGCTGTCTCAACTATACTAACCTAACCTAACCTAAACATATGTTAATTGAGTAAATATGTTTTAATAGAAATAAATTTTAATCATGTTGGATCTTTTCTTAGCACGATGTGCATAATAGTGCCAAAATGTCTACGTTAAAAATCAATTAAATTCTTAATGACAAAAACTCAGCATCGACACAAATAACTATCATGCAATCCAACTTCGAGCAAAGCAAACAACTGACAATTAAATATTTTCCCAAAAATTAACGGAAACAAAGTGCTACCAGACATTGCTGATCCCACTACCACCTCTGCTGCAGCAATCTTTTGGCAGCCATACAGGCACAAATCGGAAGTGATAGCTTTTAATGACATGCCCAACAAGTAAACAGCAGTAAGCATGGCAGACAAAAGTCAGTACCAAAAAACATGAAAGAATCCATTCATGTAGGTTCACTGAAAGCCGATAACACCACACAAAAATAGCGGCAAAAAAAAAAAAAGAAACCAGAGCCGCCTCTTTTAGCTTAATGAACAATTGCCAGAACCACTTCAAGTGGACAATAAAAACAAAAAACAACTATTGGGCAAAAACAAAAACAAAAACAAAAAAAAAAAACAAAAATAACTTAAGTTAAAGAAAGCAAGAGTAAAAAGAGGTCTGTTGGAGCAAAATCGATTTCTTGATTACCAAAAAAATTTGCACCATTGTTAAATTCCATTTCTACCAACATTTTTCTTGCTGTCTTGTACGTTGACTACTTCTCTACGGCTTGATGTTTTTTTTTCGCAATTTTCTGACTTTATTTTTTCCATGATTACACTGCATTGTGTAATTCCATGTTCCATGTTTTTTATCTTTGTCAAGCCACGGCGCCACTCTGTGACATTTGTTAGCGATAATGTGCAATCAATTTTAATTGCAATTCATTTCGTTTTCATACCAGCGATTTTTTTTTTATCTTTATTTTATTTTAATTAAAGTTCTAAAGATTTTTCATGCCTCGATAAATCAAAGGGTATTTAAAATATATAAAATCTTTGATAGTGACAACAGATTTGAAGTCAACTTTTTGAAGACAACTATCTAAAAACACATGTTTGCAGAGAAGGTAATAAATGTTACAAGAAAATTTCATCAAGCCCAGCTTATTAAAGCCCCTGGACAAAAATCAATAAGGTGAATAAGTCAATCAAAGAATGTAACGGGTGTGACAAAAACTTGTTTAAAGTACTAGTTAGAGTTTCGCACAAAACCTATTCATGTATACAACGAAATAGTTTTTAGATTCTATTATTTTGAGTATATTTTGAAAATCATGGTAACGGCTGCAATACACAATGTAACGGATGTGACTTTAAATGCATGTCTAAAAAATTAAAATTCAATTTTTAGTTAAACGCGTTGTCTTGCTGAAAGCCTCGGCAGCTATTGCTCGTATTCTTTTATTTATAAAATTCTTTTATCTTGTAAATAATTGTAATAAATAAAATAAACGTGTTGTTTTTCTTAATAAGAACTATTTCAAGATTTTATAAATTATATCGAATTTTTGTAATATCATAGTAACGGTTGCAACCTTTATTGTTTGCTTTGGATAACCTAAAATATAAGTTCAGTACAAATAAAAGGAATTTAATGAAATTCAATATTGTTCCAAGGTTGAAACTATTTGCGGAGTGTTCTTTTACATTAAAAACCATGATATTGTAACTGATATTATTTCAATAGTATATACTAAATATTAACTAATTTGGATTTATACCTAATTTACATGTGTCTAAATATAATATATATGTTAGCCTACTTTTAAGTACTGACTGTTCTATGGCAATACGAGTAGATGACTTTGACAGGTGTGGATACACATAAAGTGGAAAATTTTCGTACGATACTTTTTTCAATGTACCTCAATTTTAACAACAACAAACTTATTTTGAAGTTTCTAAATTGATGCACTCTATTTTAAGAACTTCACTTTTTGGGAAATTTTTTAAATAGTGCTTAAAAAAATGTTTTTGCATAAATTTAATAACACGCACAAAACAATTGTTCCTAAGAAATTAGGCCAAAGTGCTTTCAAGGGCTAGAATAGCCAATTTATGTTTTTTTTTTTATGTTAAACGAAAATTAAATAATTCAAGCAAAAAGTTTTTTTTTCACTCTTCTGCACGATTTACGATTATTTCGGTTTTGAAATGGAGGTAATTTTGCAATCGCCTATAGGAGTCCGTTTTTATTCAAAATAATTTACAATTCACCTTTTCATTCTTTCTCAAGCCACCTTTGATAAAGATTTATTTTTTTAATAACACTAAAAATATACTTACATCAAATTGACCTCCGAGAAGTACTGTCGAAGATCTTTTATTAAAAATTCTCAGGTTTTGAATAAATTTTTGATGATATGAATGATAGTATTTGTGTAACAGTGTGCTCCCACTGTCTATTTAAAGCTAAGCGGCTCATTTTTACACTAATTTAAAAATATCCCAAAGAGGGAAATTTTTTATTTTTTGCTAAAACCACGCATTTTCTTAATATTTTCGCTGTTGTGCATAATGCCAACGTCAAATTGAGTGTGTTATTTGAATTCCTACTCTTAATAATTTTACTGACTATGTCTATAAAACCTACTGCTACTTCTATAAAAAAATTCCTCCGGAAACTTTCCTCAAATTATTACTCAATCTGATTAAGCAGAAATAGTCGAAATTTCAAACGAAATATTGTAAAAATACATGGACGTGAAAGAACATTAGCCAGGGGGGAGACCGGTGAAGTTTTTTTAAGATTGACGTTTGATTTGTAAAAAGTTTCTTTAACACCTTCGACCCGGTCGGTACAATATATCCCAAAAAGTTGAAATAGGTTATTTTTGCTCAAGAATGTGCACGAAAATGTATTTTTCCGTTTTTTGTAATCTTCTATACATCTTTAGTACAAAATCTTGACTATGGTGTGACATGTGACAGCTGCAAAACCTTGTGATCAGTGAATAAGTGCCCACGTGTCGCTAAATTTTGCAAAAAAAAAAAAAAGATTTTCGCCCCAGCGCCTCTGGTGGCGAAATCTGAAAATCTGGCTTGGTAATAATTTGTACTTTTTCCTAGTCTTTAAGGTCCACCTTGTGGTAATATTTTATATCCAGCCATTTTTTTTTCGGATCGACAGGGTTAACTGGAAAAAATTTCATTTGAAGTAGAAAAATTAGAATTTAAAGTTAAAAACCTGTATAGTCAAAGTTTTTAATTACATTTTTTCTGTAGTTCAAGTTTTAATTAAAGTATAGTTATCAATTATAGTTTTTTTCATGTCTAGGGAGGGCAGCTGCCTCCTGCCCTCACTACGCCTGTGTCAAAAAACATTAATTTTTACAACAACATACTTATATTCAAGTCTAGACATTTTTAAATTTTATTTTGAAAATTTACCTTTTTGGGAAATTTTTCAAAATATGCTCAAAACATGTTTTCATCAGAAATTAGCACTCTTCAGTATGATTTTCGGTTGTTTTACTTGTGACTCGAGACAATTTTAAAAATCTTATAATTTCCTTTTTTTTTAAAATTCTCAATTATTGTCTTTTTTTCGTTTAGACAAAAATTTGATTTTGTGCAGATTTAATAGCACTGGAAATTTTGATTAGTAGCCTCGAAAAAATAATGCTGAAGAACTTTTATAGAAATTTCCCTGTTCTTTAAAAAATTTCCCCGTTTTCTCTGTTCTTTTTGGATGGCTCTTGTGACATTTTGGTTTTTTTTTTGTTTTGCTAAATTTTGCTCCCATGTGTTATTGCAGACCAAGTGGCACATTATATTTAGCCCAATATAAAAATTTCCCAATAAGGAAAATTCAAAATTTTTTGCTCAGAGTAAGTTTTTGTTTAAAATTCTTGCTTACAGTCTACTCACGTTGCTCATTTCATGCTAAGCAGCACATATTTAGTCCAGATAAAAAAATTTCCCAAAAAGGGAAATTTTTAATTTATTGATAAAAAACCTGTTTTTTTCTGGTAAGCGCAAAAGATCATTAATTTCGGTAATTTTCGAACCATTGGCCTATGTTTGGTTATTCGTAAAAATATCCCCTAAAGTAAATATCTTTACTTTCAGTAAAAACACTTTTGATTTGAATTATGACATTTTCTTACAGTTTAGCTTTAGAAAAAAATACCAAATTGACCATTTCAGCACTTCAATTTGCCCGAATTTCTTATAACCAATTATGTTGTGCGTGTTATTAAATGTTTCTACAAAAAATATTGAGAATTTAATCTACAAGTTTCTTGCCGATCCTGAACTCTCAATGCTTTCTAGAAGCTTTTCATGGCATTTATTTTTTGAGGTTTGCGGAGAGCTGACGGTTGGACAGAAATATCAATTTTAATTTAAAAAAATGTTCTGTGTTACATGGGGTTTGAACCCAGATCTACTGCGGTTTCTTGGCACACGAGCCACTCATTAAATCGTTTGGCCACGGCCACCACAATTACTTTTTTTATGTAAACGATTAGTTTAACTGATGTCAATTTGTATGTTTCCTTAAACTGTTCTAACAATAATTTTAATTAATAATTAACTTTGTGGCTTAACTAAATGATAACTTTTACTGATTTTCCAATAATTGTTATGGTTGCTATATCAAAAACTTGTGTCAAAACGTGCAGTAACGTTTAACTTAGTATTATATTTTTTAAAGTTTTTTAATATTAAATTGCACGATAATAACGATGTCAAATTATAATGTGACGGATGTGACTGCATATTGATACTTCATAGGAGATGGAGTGCATAATGCCATTTTAAAACTATCTGAATTTTGTAATTTTTCTTATAGTAATAGTAACGGACGTGACAGTTACTTGAAAAATTACTTCAACGCTTGATCGAGTTTTGTTTGATAATAAATTTGAATAAAAAATTAAAATATTAACTCAGGTTTAACTCAATAATATATTTTTTAACGTTCTTTAATATTAAATTGCTCCATGACAATGATGTCAAATTATAATGTAACGGGTGTGACTTGAGTTTTTACATAAAGTAATTTCAGAGCAATCTGAAATTTATATTTTTTCCCTTAATTCATGGAAATGCGATAATTGCTAAAAAAATGTATCGACCTTTAGATAGAATTTTGTATAGGAATAAATTTGTATTAAAAATGTAACTATTTTTTTGGAGCACAGTTAATCAAAATGGTTCCAAACTATTTAAGATCCATTATAAAACGTAACGGATGTGACTACAAAAACATGTGCAAAATACGATTTTACCTAAAATCACAAGCAAGTTTTGCGATGTTACTCTTAAAATAATTATTTCAGTCTTTTTATACCTTTTTACAAAGAAAAACTTTTTATTAAGTCATTTCTTACAAACTTTTATTAAGTTTTTTAAACTAAAAGCTAACTAAAATAAAAAAAAAAATATATAAAATAATTTTAAAATATAACGCTTTCGGGCTTAAAAATTCTTATAAAAATTTATTAGAGTTCCGCGAACATCTTCATATAACAATCAATCGCATGCAGCAGTTAACATAAAAATTATGGCAACTTTAGAAACTTTTTTAATTGTATTGTTGGCGGTATTTTACACATACACACACTTATAACTGGAAACACACAAATGAACTGTCAACACACATGTGGTTGTCATGAAACAATTGGGTGCGAAAACTTTGCAAACACTTGTTTGAAATTAATTTTTAAATTAAAAAGTTGCACAAATTCGGTTGCAAACTACACACCGACGCATACAAAGCACACAAAGATGCACACAAACAAAGCAATAAAAATTTAAAATAAATTAAAAAAAAAGGAGAAACTTTGTTGTAGAATTAAAGAAATATATTAAAAATCGTACAACTCGACTGTCTGAAAAACGCCCACTTTTATGCTTTGTTGACACACCCACTTTTGGCTGGAGATTTACGCTAGATGAAATTTTGTAATTATTTATTTTCACATTTACACAACTTTTGTGTGGGCAAAAATGTTGCACAGAGACAGACAGAAGAAGTTGCAAGAAGCAGCAACAACAACAACAGTAAATTTTATATAAAACTTTCGCCCACAAATGCGAAAAACTTAAGAGCTGCAGCAACCGACAAACGAACATAAGAGTTGCATTTTATGAGCCGACTTTATTACACTTCAAGCACTTTTCAGTGGCGGCGTCAGCATAGGGGATTTTACGGGCATATAGGGGAGTGATGCTTTTAACAACAACAACAGCATATGTATAGCATGTGCAACCTGATCATGAGTTGGCAGACAAGGAGGTAAAAATGCAGCAACGTCTACTTTAAACTAAAACAAAAGAAATGCTGTAAGGCTGAGAAGGAAAACTTGAGAAGTTGTTGCAGCCGCCGCCGCCGCTTTCTGTACTATTTGAGAATCTACACAAATGTGTGAGGTGTGAGGTAGCAAACTTTTAACCCGCCATGAAAGTGCCTATTAAAATCCATACCTAAGACTCCAAAAAGTAAGCTCTTCTCCGAGTATTGCTTACAAACGGTGCTGCCGTGTTTTGCAGTTGCAAGTTTTGCCAAGTTTTTGTTTTATTTTATTTTGATTGCATGACAGCTTTTTTTCTTTTATATTTATATAATTTAAAATTTTTTGGCATTGAGTTTGTAGTTGAAATAAGCAAGTTTTCGCATGCGAAACTATGAAAATAAACATAGCTTATGCCATGGATGGGATTCCGCAACTCATTCCACAATCCATAATGCATGCGAAAACTTAAAATTTATTACTTTTTAATAAATATTTACACAGGAATGAAAACTCGAAAAGCTGTTGCAAATCTTCTGTTTAAATTTTGCTTCCTCTTTTACTTCTTGAGGCGAAATTTATTTAAGTTTTATCAAAAGCTGATTAAAACGGAGATAATTAGGAAAAGTATTTATTTTATGGTGAATCACGTAGCACAGCATGAGCACCTTGAAAGAATACTACGTGAAAGTTTAATGAAAGTTCTCAAATCACGGAGGTGTATATAAAGATCAAAAAAACCCTTATTCAAATGTTTGGTGGAATTTATTTTAAGTTTTTGCAGTAGTCTATATAAGTGGAAGTAACTTAATATCAACCCGTTTTCGAAGTGTTATTACAGTGTTGAGCTTGGCAAATGAGTTTAAAATATAAAAATGGGAAGGTACACTAATGAGCGCGCTGTTAGGTAGTTTGTTTTATATACAAGCACTACGCGATTAAAAATTCAGGTCTAAATTTTCAACTTTATTGAATTTTTTTGGTCGGATTTTACAATTTTTCTTGTAAAAATATACAGAAAAAGAAACCGTAGTTAAATCATATAAGTTGAACAAAAATTGAAAAAATGTAAATGCCTAAGTAACTGCAATTATTATTTTTATAAAGAACTTTTATAGACGTTTCAGACAAAAAAGAATCCAGTTAAATGTGTTCAAAAACAGCAGTGAAACTTGTATCGAAAGTCAAAACTTTTAATTTCTTATCATTTTATCTTGCAGTAGGTAACATTGATAAGTTCAAAAATTCATTTTACTAAGAATTTCTATTGTTTTGAAATGAATGCTTAGGAATTTTGAAAATAAATATGTACTAAAGTAAATATGTACTAAATATTTACATGCATTAAATAGAAAAATGAAAGTTGAAGCCTGTTCGTTAGAGATTAGCTTAACCAATGTTAGCTTGGATCGTATTTGCAGATATTTTTATGGTAAAGAATTCTTTCAGACATTATTTTTATGTACCTTTAATTTTTACCACGCTTTTGACATTTTATTTTTTCAATATTTTGCGAATAAGCCGTTGTTTTGTAAGACTTTTTTTAGAATTAAATAAGCACTAAAAATAGAAATTTAACTTCAAAACAAAGCCAACGTACGACGCAACTGACTGCTTTGGTGAGAACTCAAATACAACAGAATTTGGCATGAGCTCTCCTGATATGTGAAAATAAGAATGTTGAATATAAATACACATAAAGAAGAAAGGAAGATATATATCACCCTTCGCGCTTTGCTACGCCTTACTGCATTTTGTAGTACAGCGCCCTCTGCTGTTCAATATATAGCAAAATACATACCGCAAATACTCACCGTAAGCCGAAACTCCGAAAACCTCTTATAAAAATTATACTTATCGGCTGAATACTTTGGATATTTTTTTGCAGTATTTGTACAATAGCGCCCTCTGGTTTTCGAACAAAACAAAAAAAAAATAGCGCCCAAGCCATTTTCATAATCGAAAATCCCTATACACAAAATTTTCATCCTAATTAGATGAGCGGTTTCGGAGAGTTTTACCATTTCTTAAGAGATTTGTACTACAGCGCCCTCTGGTGCTCAAGGAAGCACATAAAAAATAAGAGTGTACTTTAGACCACAAGACTGCAGAAAAATGTCTTTAGCTCCATCTATATGTATATGTATATGTATAGTATATACATGTATGCATATATACATATCAGGAGGGCAACAGCCCTTCCCTACCCTACCCTCACTACGCCCCTGTTTATGTATATATGTTTATATATGTAGCTATATATAATATATGCATGTATATTAGGGTGGGTCAAATTGTTCGGGTGAGAAAAAATGCTAAAAGCGTATAGCAAAAACGAAATCTACGTACTATTCTAAGAAAACTTCCCAAAGAAAGTAGGGGTCTAAAATGAAAACCTAGCTCCCACTGAGAGACATCAAAATTCGCATTTGAAAAATTTTTTAAAACAGCGTAGTTTTGTTAAGAAACAATATATTAACATTAAGAGCAAACATAATTTGTTATTAGTTGAGGCTTGTTTTGAACAAAATTTCATTAGCTTTAAGAATCTGTTTCCATAATGCTAACATTTTAGTGTTGTATAGAAATTATGTTAAATTTTAAGAGAATGCATTAAGTAAGCTATCTTTTTAAAAAGCAAAATTAACTATTACTCATTGGCGGGTATGGGCACCACTACATTTAAAGCTTCTTTCGTGTAGCTTTTTGAGTTGTTTGCTTTTCTCTTTTGGCTTCGTCCGACATAGGTGTTGCTTGCTTCCAGTCTTTTTTGACACTGAACTGATTTTCTTCCTTTGCTTTGTTGTTGCGTGTTGTGTTGCTACATATGCGTTTACTCTCAATTACTCTCAATTGCTCTCAGCTGGCTCCGAATCTAGCTCCATGCCCATACCCGCTCATTGGCTATAACAGTTATCAAGTAACAGTAATTCAAGTTCAATATAATATAAACTTTCTGTTAAGCATTTGCTTTGATTGATTTGTGCACTTAATATTTTACGTCTAAAAAGTAAACGCGTGTTCATTTCTTTTCACAAAAACTTTTTGAAATAAATAGTGTAAAATTATGGAAATATCATCAATGTCAATTGACTCTTCCAATTCGGAAATGGATGTGTTTACAATGGCTTCAGGGTCAAGTTTTCTGTTTCTGACTAATCAGAATGCAAGTGCCATTGGCATGCCAAGTGAATTTAGTGAATTGAATTTGCCAACTTATCGTGATGTTTTAAAATACTATTTTTTTTTAAGTGGTCGCGAAAAACCAAAAACAAAAAAACAACATTCGTATTCAAGCCTTTCTCCGATAATTGCAGAGAAAATAATTGAAATTTGGAACAAAATTAATATTACGCTGATAAATAAAAAAAGCATTTTAAAAAAGCTTAAAACATTTCTCAATAAGTACCATAAAGAAGTTAAAAACATATCTAGAATCAATACATTTTCAGAATTTGAGTCAACGTTGAATGATGTATTTTATATTGGTAAATGCAGTTGCAAAAAAACAATGCCATGCTACTGTGGATTAATTCCGGATTATCTCAAAGCGTTCATGATTGACCAACACACCAGCAGAAAGAATACAATTCCCGAATGCGTGCTAAATATCGTAGATCAACAGTCAAGTAATCTCCCTGTTAGCTTTGATCCTTCGTATAGGCCTGACACTTCACAAATGGACGTCGAATCTGAAATCGAGCTTGCAATGCCAGCTGCAAGAGAGCCGATTTTGCGTAAAAGGGGACCATACGCTAAACGATATGACACAATTAATTTCGCCATGATGTGTGATCGATTTGGTATTTCAGACAGAGTTGCCTCGTGTTTAGCTACAGCTTTATTTAAAGACATTGGCTTTACTGATGAAAATGGGGAACCAATTATTATGGATAAATCCAAAGTAGCTCGTGAAAAACTTAAAAGCAGGGATTACGTTCGTCGCATGCAGCAGAATGATTCAGCTTTACTAGCTTTTTCTTTTGATGGCAGAAAAAATTCCGCACTGACACGTGAAGAAATTAGTGGAAAATACCATCCGAGAGTAGAAAAAGAATCTCATATACTGATTGTTAAAGAGCCCGGAAGTAAATTGTTAGGTCACATAAAAGTAGGCGCTGAAGACTCCAATGCTAAGCAAATGCAGTTATGCGAGTTCTTTAAGGAAAAAAATTTAAGCCTTACAAGTTTGATAGGAGTTTGCTGCGATGGAGAACCCACCAATACTGGAACTGAAAATGGAATTATACGGAAATTTGAAATTTCGTTGAATAAACCATTACATTGGTTTGTTTGCTTGTTGCACTTCAACGAACTTCCGCTACGCCATTTGTTCAATGCTTTAGAAGTATCTACCACAAGTGGATCCCGTACCGCTAGTGGGACTCTGACGAAATTAATTGAGACCTGCGAACGACTTCCGGTAAGCATACAGTTATTATAAAAACGATTAAGTGTAAGTTCTTAACAAGAAAATAAACATTTCGTTGTAGACTCTACCTGATTTTGAACCAATTTCATTGGGGAATATGCCTCCACCTATGGACAGTAGAGATGAAAAAAGTCTTTCTACTGACGTTTTATATCTCTATCGCATAGCGAAAGCTGTGTCGGAAGGTTCGTGTCCAGAAGATGTAGCCAGCATGAAACCGGGACAAATTGTTCATTCTCGCTGATTAACAAAAGCCAGCAGACTTTTGCGCCTTTACGTTGCAACTAGTTTGCCTTCAAAAAATTTAAAAATATTAGCCAATTTCATTATGAAAGTTTATGTACCGATGTATTTTAATGTAAAATTTTATAATTCAGTGGTATATGGCAGTGCACTTTTATATAAATTTATAAAGTCAACGCAAGTTTTACCGCAAAATCTTCAAGAAATTGTAAACAAAACAATCCAAAACAATGCTATCTTCGCTCATCCAGAAAATATTTTGCTAACAATGCTTTTCGATGAAAGGAAACCTGTTCGCGAAAGAGCCATTAAAAAAATTTTGTACTATCGTGAGCAATTATATGACTCAACTAAGCTTAGAACCTATACAAAGCATCCTATTAATTTTGATTGCACAGATTATATGGATTTAGTCGACTTAGATAATGATAAAATACTGTCTGAGCCTCCATTTACTGCAAGCATTCCACACGAGCACTTCTTGGAGTACATAAATTCGGATGAAATACCACTGCCAGATCCAAGAATTCCATCGCACATTCAGGGAACCGAGCGATGTGTGCAGTTGCTAACGCATGTCTCCCGACGCGTAATTGTAAAGAACCGAGATGATGTTATGGCAGTAACTGTAGAAAGTCGTACCCGAACACCTCGAATGGACTGTAAAAAAGACTTAAGACCTTTTTCAATGTTTTAAAAAATAAATCCCGTTTTTTTTTATTTAAGACGTTCTGTTGCCTGAATTTATAAAATAAAACGTGAATTTAAAAAAAGCTGTATTCTCACTGATTGTTCAATAACATTACAAACTTAAGTTTTGCGTAAATTTAACAAAAAAAAATGTTCTAAAATTTGGCTTAAAAAGATGAAGCAGAAATAAGGCCAATATAAATTAAATATATGGCATTTCTTTCATATAAAAAAATTTTTCAATAAAACTACGATTGTTTTAAAATTTTTACAAATGCGAATTTTGATGTCTCTTGGCGGGAGCTAGGTTTTGATTTTAGACCCATAGTTTCTTGGGGAAGTTTTCTTAGAATTCTTCGTAGATTACGTTTTTGCTATACGCTTTTTGACAAAAACAATTGACCCACCCTAATGTATATACATATCAGGGGGGGAAATTTTCTGCTCTGCGCTACCCTCACTACGCCCATGTATATGTATATATGCCCTGTAGGAAAATCAACTAATTTAAAAGTAGTTTCTTGTCAACCACAACTAGTTGAAATTCTGACTTTTTTCCATAGAACGAACTAACTTATTTTGTATGGCGATGTTCGCTAAATAAGTCAATTGACTTTCGTCTGCATATATTTTCAACTACTTGTTAAATAAGTTAAATTTAAATTAGTTTTTAACTACTTCAAAATAACCAATTGAAAGCTATTACTGATGGCCAAAAGTTAATAATATTTGATGAAATAACATGGTTAAATATATATAAGCTTGTAATGTAATAAAATTTTTCAATTAAAACATGCCAACATCAGAGTAGTTGCCGCCTTAATATAATTCAAAGTAGTTTATCAATCACTGGTTTTTAAGTAGTATTTCAATTATTTCATTTATAATGCAAATAAAACTATTTACAATTGAAGTGGATGCCGCCTTAATATAATTAAAAGTAGTTCATATACTGGTTTATTTTAAACTAGTTTTTTAATTAGTTGTTTTTAAAAACAAGTTAGTTTGTTCCTATAGGGTGTTTAAATATGTTTGTATGTATAATAATAAATAAATAACCCTGTAGGAAAATCAACTAATTTAAAAGTAGTTGAAAAAGTAGTTTTTTTGTCAATCACAACTAGTTGAAATTCTGACTTTTTCCCATAGAACGTACTAACATATTTTGCATGGTGATGTCCGCTAAATAAGTCAATTGACTTTTGTCTGCATATATTTTCAACTACTTGTTAAATAAGTTATATTTAAACTATTTTTTAAATTACTTTAAAATAACCAATTGAAAACTATTTAGTATTTCACTTACTGGAGATGAATTTAAAAGCATAAAAATATTAAATTTCTATACATTAAAGAGATCATTTATTTGACTGTTTTGAAAAATACATAAATCATGGAGTGATGAGGTGTTTGCTGAATGGTTACGCAATGCATCAATTTCCGTACAGAGTCCAAATTGTGGAATGTTTGCTTAACACTACCAGTTTGTAATTTGAATATCTTAAATAATAAAGAATTTTTAATCGTTTCGCAGGGTTTTGAGGCTTTTCACAGGCGTTTCACAGGGTTTTGATCAGTTTTAAAGTGTGTTTTCCACGTCTGTCTTGCAGTTCAATGAAACAAAATTTTAGTGAAGCCTAAAGTTAATAATATTTGATGGAATAAAATGGTTAAATATATATAAACTTGTAATCTAATAAAAATTTGCAAATAAAACATGTCAAAATCAGAGTAGTTGCCGCCTTAATATAAATCAAAGTAGTCATATATAATGCAATAAAAACTATTTAGAATTGAAGTGGATGCCGCCTTAATATAATTCAAAGTAGTTCATAAACTAGATCATTTTAAACTAGTTTTTTAACTAGCTGTAATAAACTAAATATATATAAGCACATATATACATATACGTATCAAGGGAACAACCGCCCTACCCTCGCTACGCCCATGTAGATATATATGTTTATGTGTGAATATGTGTATAATATGTGCATGTATTCGAATAAACGTTTCAAGAGTTTTTCGACGATTTTTAAAATATTTGTACTGCAGCAGCGCCCTCTGCTGTTCTAGATAGAATCGAGTACATAAGAGATAAAAACTCAGCGTATCCGAAAACCTCTACACACACATTTTCGTGCAAGTCGGATGATCGGTTTTGCACTTTTTCGACGTTTTTTAAAATATTTGTACTACAGCGCTCACTGGTGTTCCAGATAGAACAGAGTGTATTAGTCATAAAAATTTACCTCTATATACCAACTTTCATGCAAATCGGATAAACAGCTTAGGAGTTTTTCGACGTTTTTTAAGAACTTTGTACTACAGCGCCCTCCGGTGATCATGATAGAACACAAAAGATAAGTCATAAAAACTCACCGTATCCGAAAGCCTCTATGTACCAATTTTCATATAAATCGGATAAACGGTTCAAGAGTTTTTCGAAGCCTTTTAAAATATTTGTACTACAGCGCCTTTTGGTATTCAAGATAGAACACCACAAGTCAACACAAGTAAAAAAAAAAAAACAAGAGTATCTGAGAACCTCCACATACAAATTTTCATGCAAATCGGATGAACAGTTTCGGAGATAAGCTAAAAAAATGAATGCCTGGAACCCGATCGCAGCGCCCCCTACCGGCTCCAACCTTTTTTAATGGATACAAAGTAGCCTATATATTGACCGGGAATATAGGGAACCTAGATGTCAAGTTTCATTTAAATCCATGCAGCGGTTTTCGCGTGATTCTTTAACAGACAGACAGACAGACATACAAAAATTTTAAAAATGCAATTTTTAGACTTTTTTTTACAATTTTATATATTTTTTTATATATATATATATATTTTTGAGTACAAATAGACAGAGCCGTTCATTCGTTCGTAGAGAAACAAAATATATATTTTGTTCATTTGTTTTTGATTGTAGAAAATAAATGTTCGTTCGATCGTTTTTTAAAATTGGTGTTGGTTCGTTCGTTCGTAGAAAATAGCCGTTCGTTCATTCGCTCGTAGGGAATACATGTTTGTTCGGTCGTAGAAAATAGTTGTTCATTCGTTTGTTTATACACCGAGAAAAAAACGTATGTTAAATTGAAAAAAAAACCTAGTATAATTTATAAGATGGCTTTGGCAGTTTTCAGCCTACTCCAAGTACTTTATCAAAACGCCTAAGTTTTACATTTTGACTGCCATTTTTTATTGGGTGATAAATTAACCAAGTATTTGGTAATTTTTTATATACTACTTTAAAAAAAAAAAATTGAATTTCAAAAATATAACTTTTTGTTGGTGTTTTGGTTTTTTTTTTTAATTTTTCTTTTATTTTAAGCTGCCGCCTCTCGCTCCGTGATTTGCTTGACTGAAATCGGCAACAACACAAATTTTTCTTTTATTAGCACAGTTTTTTTCTTAGAAATTAATGACTTCTTGGCTTTTCTTGCTGATTGACGTCTATTATAACAAGAACATTAATTTAATTAAAGAATTTAATTAAATTAAATATCAAATACAAAAATTGTACCTTCCCATGCCGTTGAGATTCAAACCCACACCAACCGATACCACTGTGTATGAAGCCACTACACTGTGCATTGAGCCAAACTCCTTCGTTACGCGGACTGATTTCTTCAATATTAATTACAACTGAAGCCATGCTGCAGCTATCAACAGAATACTGTGACATACTGCATCTGTTAATACAGCTTCTGAATCAAATATTTTTTTTTGGCAGGATTTCGAAGTATGTGCAAAGCAATGTGTTAAACAATAAATTACTTAGGTGAATTAACGTAGCTGCAGTTATGTCATCAAACAGCAGCAAGGCTGCTTGGATCAGTTGGTTCCAGGGCTCGATTCCGCACGGCGGGCAAAGAAATTTTTTTTTTTTTCTTTTCTTTTAATTGATGAAATGTAATAAAATTTACTGGTATGAATATTGAAGTGTGTTTTTTAATTTACTTTATGTTAGTTTCGAATTTAAAAGTGGTTTTATTATAAAAAAAAAAACATTAAATTATGAAATCTATCTTTCTCTGGTGTGTCTGCAGAAAATAGCTCAAAACTATGCTTAAGCCATCCATGCTAGTTGTTTTTTAATTTTGTATTTTTGGATTTTGGGCTTAGTTGAATAAAATATTTTCGAAGTATGTGCTTTCAAAGCAATGTATTAAACAATAAATTGCTTAGGTGAATAAGCATAAGTTTATAATTCCCATACAATTCTCTTTACCCAAGCCGACTTAGGTGATTTACATATTGTTTTTTTTTCTCGGTGTAGAAAACAGTTCTATTTATTAAATATTTTTTTTTATGTAAAATCCAAATGAAATTTTATTTATTTTGTACATTAACTTTTCTTTTGTACTTTCACTTATATTTAAAATAAATATTTTGTTTGTTCGTAGAAAATAGTGGCTCGTTCGTAGAAAATTGTTGTTCGTTCGTTCCTTCGTTTGTGGAAAAAAGTTGTTCGTTCGTTGAAAATAGAAATAAAAAATTTTTTTCGTTCGTAGAACCTCTTTTTTTTTCTTAAAAGTATTGTCACCAAAAATTTTTCTAACTTCAGAAGTAAAGTCAAATTTAAGCTTATTGTTCGTGTGATATTACTTCAGTGTTTTATTGCATTTAAATTAAAGTCTTTTTTTGGCGCAGAATAGTTTTATGACTAACCCAAACGTCAAATATATGAGCCTTGGTAATGTTGTTAGGCTTAAGAATATAATAAAAATCAACAACAACTAACTAGAAAAATAAAATGCAAAAAATCACTTTCACGAAAAGTGAAACATAAACATAAAAAAAACTGAACAAAAAACAATATAATGCTAATAAAATGCAAGACTTTCGTTTAAGAAAATGAGTCCCAAAAGAATATTTACACACACAAACACAAAAACTACTACAACTACTACTACAACAACAACAAACACAATGCAACACTTACACATTTTATGATGAAGCATTGAAGCTACTGCGACGCACGGCACTGTCAACCTTAACTTTTGCATGCGATGGCAACAAAAGACGGCTATTGTTGTGCTTCTTATAGCTGCTGTTGCTGCTATAGCTGCTCAGCGATGCATTGTATAAATTTTGTTGTTGTTTTGACTGCTATTGTTTGTAATTCTTGTTTTGATCTTGCTTTTATTTAGTTTGTATTTTTTTGTGCTTTTTGTGTTGGCCTTTTTATTTCTTTATTTCATTTAATTCTGAGCATTATGCTGGCTAACCCAAAAAAGCACAATAATCCTTCCCACACACAAACACACACACGCACGCACGCACGCACACACAGCCAGCCACCACACTAACACATTCATGCAAAAAGTTTAAGTTTCGGTTAGGCTGCAGCGGCAGATACTTCAGGCAGGCGTTGTTGAAAAATAAAATAACCTTGCTTCCGGCGGCATGCTTCAAAAATTGCGCCAAAAAACAAAAAAACAAAAAAAAAAAAAATACTTTCTACAGATTTTTGAGGTTAAATAATTTAAACAATGAAGCACAACGAAGTATGACACAATCACACATGCACACTTTTATACAGAAGGTTGATCATAATAGCAACAACAGCAAACACAAAAACAACCAACAAAAAAGCGGCAAGCAATTGAAAGAAAACGTCCTTGCTTTATGGGTTGCTTGTTTCTTTATTTCTCTCTGATGCCGTTTTTTACCTTAATTTTTAGACTTTATATATAGTAGGTCTTGGCATGGTGTGTATGTGTGTCTGTGTGTGATTTTGTGCGTTTGTATGCGGGTTTCAATTATGCCTTCATTCTTTTTTTCCCCCCTTTTTTTGGCACATGTGTGCGCGTTTTAAGTTCCTTCCTTATCCTTTCTTTTCATCTAATTTGGAACACAATGGAAAGTAAACGGATATACAAGCGTGTGCTTTTTTTTTCTATTTTTGTTAATGTTTTTGTAGTTGTTTCTGTTGTGTGTTTGTGTGTGTGTGTAAGTCTCTGGGTAACATGCAATAAATACATGTATTATATTTTTTGGGCGTGCTATATTGTGTACTTTAATTGTCCATACTTTTACTTATTTTGTAGCCATTAATTTTGTTTTTTTTTTTTTTTGCTTACCCCGCAGATAAAAGCTCATCCATTCTGCTTTTGTTTGTGTCGCTTTTGTTATAATATGCCGCTTAGTAACAGCCTTTTTTATTTTGATTAAGGTTATTTTATATAGCCAGCTTCACTTAATAAAATGTGCACTTTTTCATTGTTCGACTGAAATTCGACTATTTGTAGTTCAAGCAACAATGACAATTAAAGAAACTGATATTATCAGGGTTTTTGTAAGTAAGGATTTAAGATCACGTAGAAAATAAGGAAAATTTAAAATTTTTAAGAAGTCGATTTTGTTTCTTTGATTATTAGCATGAATTTACAAGACGGGGAATTTTATTTAAAAGTTTTTTATAAAGACGGTAGGATTAAGTTTTGTAAGGTTCTAGAATACAAAATGGTTTGCGTATAATTTGTATAAAGGTCAATGAAGTAAAAGTTTTGTACGTTTTAATTTAATTAATTTTTATGACAACAACTGAAGTAAATTATAGAGTTTGTAAAAAGGGAACAACACAGACGGAATTTTAATCATGGTAACAGATGAAAAAATAAGTTAAAATATATGTTGAATTATTGACCTTCGTAATGGATATGGTAGCATAATACCAGCCATCTAGGGCTTTCGGGTTCAAATCCCAGCTATTTTTATTTAAGGTCCTGTATAGTCGTTTGAGGCAAGGTTGACTGATTTTTACCTTATTGTTTGATGTTTCAACTTATTTTCAATGATTCCGAGAATGCTCGAAATGAAGATAATTTGGTCTCTTTACTATTACTAGAATACGCCAGTGGTCGAAATTCGACCTTTTCGTCGTACCACCCCCGAGCAACGCCAGGTATTCCAGCTAGCATTTTTCTTTAAGTTTTCCCATCTGAACGCTGTTTCAAGACTATTCGAGTCTTCTTTTAAGATTTGAAAAAGTCTGTCGATAATTCCTTTAAGACATTTGTTAAAGGTTCGTTCAACCAGTGAACGAATACAATCGTTAAAATTTTTAAGCAAACATTGACAACAAAGACAACAAACATCTTTTTTGAGAAATGGGTCGAATTGAACAGAGCTGTGGTGTTAGGGTACAGGGGTCAATATCAAATTTTGGAAATATTCAAAATTGAAATTACAAAATTTAAGCCCTTCTCACAAATAACAGGTTAATTAAAATCAGATTTTGAAGAAGCTGCTGGTTGCTAGAATATTTCTCGAGCACATACATGTGCATTTTGTGGTGACATTGAAACTAAGTGGTATTGAAATTTAGAAATTGCGGACATGTACCATTGACATGTAAACAAGATCTAACTTATGCTCTTTTGACCATATTTTGACATTGAGCCGGAACTAGACAAGTGTGGTTACCCTTGGTGCCTAGTTTTTGTGAAATTAACTTTGTTGTGATGTCCTTGGTTTAAAATCGTTTTGGATACATCGCCAAGAACAGCAGTTAGTTAGTTCGTTAAGTGAGGAGGGAGCAAGTCAACTAGTTACTGCGGCCTCAAGGGCCTATTGTAACAAACCTTTATAAGTTACAGTTCATCCTTAATCGTTAAGTGCGTTAGGAACCGAGCGATGTCCTTGGGTGAACTATCCGCTATTAGATGCGGTTCTAGATACAATGCATCTAAATAACGAAGACGGGTCCTGATTAGACCGTTACAGTGACACTACATGTGCTCTGCTGTTTCTTCATCTTCATTACATAATCTACACAGATCTTACAATGTCTAAATTACAATGTCCAGTTAGGAAACCTGTGACAAGTCTGATAGATCTTCCACTTTGAGTCAGGAATTGTTTCGTTCTTTGGAGCGAAGTGGTTGGCATGAATGTTTTAGCCTGTCTGTTACCTTCAGTTTCCCTCCAGTAATGAAGTGCCTCTCTGTTTAGCCACATTTTAATGTTATGGCGCATAGTGCCTCATGGTATGCCGCGGAATGGTTCTGGGCCTATGAAGAACCTAGCAGCCTTTTTTCTGGCTAGTTCGTCCGCGATCTCGTTACCTAAAAAGCTGCTATGACCTGGTACCCAAATGAGATGGACTCTGTTATGGGTAGATAACTTGATAAGTAGCTGTATGCAATCCCATACGAGTTTGCACGTGATTTTATGTGCGCTAAGTGCAAGTAGAGCTGCTTTACTATCAGAGTGAATGTAAATGTTTTTGTTCCTAATGGGACTGTTTACATACTCTCTTAGGCAGATCTCAATGGCGTGAACTTCAGCTTGGAAGACTGATTTGTACCTGTGCCCATGCTGGCATATATAGATTTTCCATGCCTTAAGCCAAAAACTCCAGCTCCCATCCCTTCATCTGTCTTTGAGCCATCAGTATAGCAGGCTTGAAAGTCACCAGTGAACCGTGGTCTCTCTTTTTCCCATGTTGTACTGTTTGGGAAGGAGACTTGAAAGTGTTTGTAGAAGTTGAATTTTGGAAGGCAGAGATAGCGAGGGTAATAACCTTAGATTCTCGTCTTTGGTTATTTCGTCTACCAGAGCTGAGTGAGTATTACTTGGTATAATCAAATTGTTGTCAATGATGAGCCTGACTGTGAAGAGCAGAGCTTCTTTCTCAACAAGAAGATGTAATGGTGGCATACCAAGCAAAATCTCCAAAGCAGCAGATGGAGCAGAACGCATCGCCCGTGTGAAACATACACAAGCTAGTCGTTGCAATTTGCTGAGCTTGGCTTGAGCTGTTTTTTTGGATTGTTTTACTTCACCATACTGGTGCGGCACATAAGACGATAGGTCTCGTGATGGAAGTATACATCCACATGGCTAGTTTGGGACTTAGGCCCCAGTTTTTACCTACAAAGCTTCTACTGACCCATAATGAGGCCCTTGCTTTGTTTACGGTGTAGTTTAGGTGTGGGTTCCATGTGAGTTTATCATCAAGCGTCACACCTAAGAATTTGACTTCTTTTGAGAAGTTTATAATTTCACCGAGAAGAGTAGGTTCAGTTAGATTTTCCCTAACTCTTTTCTTGGTGAAGACGATGATGTTGGTTTTCTTAGGGTTGACGTTGAGCCCTGTTTCCCGGCACCATTTAGCTAAAGGGTCCGCCATCTAACTTTTTTTTTCAACTAGTGCTTATTTCGCGAATGGTAACATTTAGCACATGTCTGATTTGACAGATAATTAGTTTTATCCTTCCGCTGAACGAATATGGTTTTGTATACGCTTGAACAACACTTGGAAATATTGCGACATTACTTTGAAAATCATGGTAATGTTGCAGAATGTGTGCGAAAATTGCGTACGGATTTTGAAAGAACAGAAGCACCGTCAGCTCGGTATGTTCGTTATCTTGTGAAAAAAGTTAAAGAAACTGGCATCCTCATCGATAAAACAAAGCGTGAATAGCCAAAAACAGTGCGTAGACCCGAGAATATTGCTGCTGTGGCAGAAAGTGTGCGTGAAGCGGCATCAACATCAACTCACCGTCGTTCTCAACAATTCAACATTTCGGAGCCATCATTGAGACGAATTTTGCATAAAGACCTTAGTATGACGCCATACAAAGTCCAATTGGTTCAGGAGTTCAAGCCAACTGACCATCCAATGCGTTTTCGCTTTGCTAAGTGGGCCTGCGATCGACTTACAGAAGATGCCGATTTTGCACTGTTTGGTGCAGATTTTGGTCCAGAGGCATAATTAGGCCATTTTTCTTCGAAAATGAGCAAGGAGTGGCCGTTACAGTCAATGGCCATCGTTATCGGGCCATGTTGAACGAATTTTTGTTCACAAATATTGAAGAGGAGGATATTGGCAACATTTGGTTTCAACAGGACGGCGCTACGTGCCACACAGCCGAAGCTACACGCCCTGTTTTTGAAGATCGCATCATCAGTCGCAGAGCTGATGTCGTTTGGCCAGCTCGATTTGACACCGTTGGACTATTATTTGTGGGGTGCCCTCAAAGATAAGTGTTACGCCGACAAGCCAGAGACAATTGAATTTTTAAAGGACAATATTCGTGAAGCCATTGGTGAAATACAGCTGCACACAATCGATAATGTGCTTAAAAATTGGACCGATCGTGTAGGCTACTGCATGGCTAGCCGAGGCAGCCACTTGAATGTTATTATTTTCCATTATTAACCGGAAGGATTGTACATTCAAATAAAAAAAGAAATTTGAGAAAATTTTCAGTAGTTTTTTTTTTTTGCATTTTCAAAACAAAAAAAGTTATTTAGCGGACCATTTACTATGTTGAGTGCTCTCTGGAGGAGATACGAAAAGGTATCCCCGTATTTTCCTCTGATAAGGATCACAATGTCATCAGCGTAACCCTGCACATCGAAGCCATTTGAGCTAAGAAGCTCTAAGAGTTCATCAACCACAATGGACCACAGTATTGGAGAGAGAACTCCTCCTTGCGGACAACCTTTTGCGACGAGTATTCTTAGTTCAAAGCCAAGGACAGTAAGTACGTGTCAGAGCCTATGTTTCTAAACTCTTGATGCGGATGAAAGGCCGATGCAAGTTGTAGATCACATATTAGCGGGGTTTAGTATCCGTATTTGAATGCTTAAGCCGGAACTAGTCTAATGTCTTCAAAAGATAGTTCCTCACCACAAAAAAATTTAACACAACTGTTTGGTCTTATTGGTGCGGGAATCATTTTTTGAGATAATTAGAATCGATTTATGTCAGTCATTTTATTGCAATAATCTAAAGTGGCGTCTGTCAATAAGGCAAATTGGGCGTCAGGGGGCTTTTGTGTTGATATATCATTCAAGTTATACAATGATATAAATATGCAATAAACATTTTTTTACTGCCATAAAAAAGAGTGGAAAATCTTTCCCATGTGCCACAGTTATTATAGATTATCTTACGGTTTATTGTCAATACGAGTGGGAAAATGCGCATCGACATCCCACGCTCATGCATTTTCAAACCATACTGAAAGCGCTAGCAGCTAGAGCCCTGCATGAATATATTCATCCAGTGCATATAACCTGATTCTCTGCTCTAGCAGTCACTGCAAGCAAAGCTGCAAGCGAATAAATGTAAACAACAGATCGTGTAGCAACTGGTCGTGTAGAGCAAGAGAATAACTTCTTATTTGTTCTCTGTTCTCTTTTCATACACTTTTGCACTGGGGTGAGCTTGCATCTACGCGTTGTTTCAGTTATTTCTTTGAGTACTTAATAAACTACACGAATACTCAGGAATCTGCTGCGGTGACCTGAATAAGAATCAGGTAGTTGGTTTTTCCCCGCAATAAGCTTTGTGTTATTCTTAATGCATAGACAGTTAGATATCCAGTTAAATGGATATTGATATAGTGAGTAACATTAAAAACTGATTAAACTGCGAATAAAAACCTGAATAAGAGTTAATATGCTGGGTTTTCCCCGCAATAAGCTTTTATTATTCTTAATGCATATTTGTGTTATTTTTTGTTGCTTTATTCTCTACTTTCGATACAAAAAACACAAAAGCTGTCGAAAATAGTTTATATCAGCCGTAGCTGAACTCCTAGAGGGGTCAAATATATGAGCTGGTCCTATTATTTTTCACCCTTCAACATTTCTTCCCAACACACCTACCCCCTATCTACCACCCTTCTTTGGCTCCCAATACAAAAAACACAAAAGCTGTCGAAAATAGTTTATATCAGCCTTAGCTGAACTCCTAGAGCGGTCAAAAATATGAGCTGGTCCTATTATTTTTTGCCTCTCAATATTTCTCCCGAACACACGTACCCCCTATCTACCACCCTTCTTTGGCTCCCCATACAATAAACACAAAAGCTGTCGAAAATAGTTTATATCGGCCGTACCTGAGCTCCTAGAGTGTTCAAATTTATGAGCGGGTCCTATTATTTTTTGGCCCTCAATATTTCTCCCCAACACACCTACCCCCTATCTATCAACCTTATTTTGCTACCCATACAATAAACACAAAAACTGTCGAAAATAGTGTATATCGGCCGTAGCTGAACTCCTAGAGGGGTCAAATTTATGAGCTGGTCCTATTATTTTTTGCCCCTCAACATTTCTCCCCAACACACCAACCCCTTATCTACCACCCTTCTTTGGCTACCCATACAATAAACACAAAAGCTGTCGAAAATAGTTTATATGGGCCGTAGCTTGACTCCTATAGGGGTCAAATATATGAGTTAGTCCTATTATTTTTTGCCCCTCAACATTTCTTCCGAACACACCTACCCCCTATCAACCACGTTTCTTTGGCGTTCTACGAACGAACGAATAAAAAAAAATATTCGCTAAATATTCAGGGTATGAGCACTGATGTTTTTGTTATTTTTTATTGCTTTATTTGCTACCTGATGTAAAGCATCGTGCTCTTATTCTCTTCGTTTCTTAGATCTGAATAAAACAAAGAGGCATGAGCAAATCTGAAGAGGGATAGAGGAAATTTTTTATTCTATAGCAAGAGAATATATTCAGGGAGGCGAAATAGCATACTCATGCAGGGCTTACTAGCAGCTTATGTGTGCTTAAATATGTGTGGTGACAGAGAAAGATCTTTACCTACCCTGCCGCGAGATGCCGAGCACTGACTTTTACCCTTCTACCCAAACCGAGCGGTAAAATTTCTCAGTTGTACCTCTTTTCACACTAACGTCATAAAAATAATAATTTTTTCTCTTTACCAAAACATGGAAATCACCTAACTTAAGCCATTTATGGATATATATGGAAATTACAAAAAATTTGACATTTACCTCTTTACCCAAACACCACAGAAATTATTCCTCATAATTTTGAATGTTATTTTCTATAGTATATTTTCGTTATCATTATATGATATAGTTATTACTATTGTTTAATTTATGTTTAACTCAGAATTACTTATTTACGTCACTAAAATGAAGTTTGTGTACTATAAAAAATTCTTAGATACTAAGTGCAAAAAAGCTAAAAAATTCTCAGGAACTCTTGATGAGAAAAACTTAAATTTTCGCTTTGAATTAAAGAATGTCGAACACAAACGAACCAAACCTCAACAGCTGAGCCAACAAATAAATTGTATAAAATTCTATTGAGATAAATACAAGAGTAATTAAATAGCTTTAAGCTTAAAATCAACTTCAAATCATACCAAAACTACTTGAAATCTGAACAGAGACAATTTTGAAAATCACTGCTTGAAATGAAAGAAAAAAGGGAAAATTTAAATTAAGATGCCAGAAGCAATGTAACTCGAAAGAGAAAGCTCAATTTTATTTCCATATAGACGCTAATTTTGGAGACAATCGTAGAAGAAAAAAAAAAAAACTAGAACCCAAAAATAAAACAGAAGAACTGTTAAAGCAAGACGAAACCTGATAAGTTGGCATGGAATTGAACTCCCAAAGGAGGAATTTTCAAGAAGCAAAAAGAAAAAAAAAAAAAAAGATGAGAGAAAAAGCAAAATTACTGTAAAGTGCAATTTTGTGTGCGGGCGGTGTAAATAGAAAATTTTGTGCGAAAAATTTTATCGACACAAAAAAAAAAAAAACAACAAGTTCAAGTAGAAAACAAATAGTATGGGTTTGAAGTTTCGAATGGTGGGTTAGATCAACCCGGCTATGTTCTGCTGGCAGTGAAAGAACAGAGAAACTTCAAGAAGAAACTTTCTCACGTACACTGCAAATACATGCAGCTTAGACGGAGAGCTATTTGTCAATCAATTGAATTTTCAATTGTGAAAAGAGACAAGTGTGCGTGTGTGTGTTAGTGTGTGTATGTGTGTGTGTGTGAAGTATTTGGCTGAGTTTGTGTGTGCACGTTTGGGTTCTGTGCGAACAAGCGTGTATTTGTTTGAACGTATGCGGGTACAACTTAAAACTAGTTGAAGTCCCGAGCAACCAAATCGTTAGAAAATACCTTCCAAAGAAAGTTTTTTTTTTTGTTTTTTTGATGATGGAAAAAAAGAAAATTGAAAGGATAAAAATAAATGTTGGATTTTCTTGCTTTTTACAAGCCACCACGATGCACACACGCTTAAGTCAAATAGAAGTTGACAGAAATGGTTTTTGTAGATATAAGCTTGAAAAAACTAGGTTTATTTTTAAGAGACTAGTGAACACGAAAATTAGCAAAATCTAGAAAAACAAACAATAAATTTATAAAACATTTCATTTGCAAGCGCATAAAAGAAAATGTTTTAAGCAATAAAAATTAAAAGTTAAATAAGTAATAAAGATATTTAGAAAAAAATGCAAAATTGAGAAAAAAATATAATAAAAATGTAATAAAAAAAGGTTTGGATATATAAAAAAAAAATTATAAAAATTATAATAAATTAAGTGAACAAGTGAATAAAGAAATAATAAAATAAACAAAAAAATAAATAGGTAAAAAATTAGAAATTCACAGTAGAAACCAAAGTGAAACGTACACTTGACAAAATAAGAATTGTTTATAAAAATTATCTTTTATATTGAGTGAATGGTTTTTTTCATACAGCTTGTATTTAAGGTAACACTTCCACTTTTTCTAATTTCATTAAATAATTCATTCTCTCATATCGTCTGGCAACTAAATGTTTCAGTTTAACTTATTAACCCTTTATCGGGCAATGTAATACTTTAAATCAAAACTTTTATTTGCCAATAGGCACAGTTAAAATAAAAAACCATTTTTTATATTTTTAAGTGCTCTTAAGTAATATTTTTTTCGAGAACAGTAATATTTTTGCCCCTACCGATAACTCGAACTAGGATTCACACAGGTTCAAATAGTTGTACACAAGCTTGGGATCAATAAAAGCCTTAGATGGCCAAAAATAACTTTTCTATCCACCCTCCAACTAACTATCACCCGTCTTCCGAATCAACACAATGCTTACGCATTTATAGGGGGCATCTCCTGAGTGCTGGTTAAGTCTTAAAAAAAAAAAAAAAAAGAAACCAAATCTGAAGACTAACATGTTTTTTTTCTTCTGTGTATGTGGAATGTCCTTTAGTTTAAATGGGTTTAAATTACTTCATTTGGACAGGATTGGTCATGCAGGCGGAGTAGCAATTTATGTTAGAGATAGTATTGACTGTAAAATACTTGTTAAGTCATTGCCGAACAGTGATATTGAATACGTGTTTGTAATTACACAAGTATACACGGTTTTGGAGCTGAGCAACTACAAGTTATTCCTAAAGCTATTTGAGGCGCAGAATTTGAATCTGGGTTCCGTTTTTCCAGATTGGTTCTAGTTTTCGAGATATTGCATAATTACCGTTATTTGCGTTTTTAAAAAGATGATGTCACTTAAATGCAAATATCTTCAAAAATATTCGTCGATTGATGTGATTATTATTTTTTATTGAAAGATAATAAAATTGCTAAAATAACCATGGGTCGTTTGTGAAGATTAGTCAAGAAATGACAGTGTTACAGTGGACACAATTTCAAAATTCATGAAAAATTTGATGATATTTTGAAATTTTGCTCTTTTCAACTAATTTGTTTTACACAAAACAATTGAAAATTTTGCTGTTTTATTACATAGGACATTAGTTTATTTCAATACGAACATTTTGCGCCGAACAAGACCCAGATTGGTGCAAAAATGACAAAGCTACAGAAGATTTAGTGAATTAACCCACTTTTAGCTTCCAAATGATTGGCGGTTATATATCGACAGCAGCAGGTTAAGCTTGAAAGCTGTTTTGTTGCACAAAGGTTATGAAAAGCAGTTAACGTTAAAGAATCGTATGAGTCCATGTCTAAATAACTGTTGCATGCGGATACACACCATTTCGTGTAAGATAACAAAACGAGAGATTAAAATTTTTTTTTTATTCAATAAAAAGTGATTATTTAGAAATGAAGAGTCTTCGAACTGATTCGTTTGTATTGCTTGGGATCTGTTTCACGCAGTATAGTCCAACAGTAGTCGCTCATCATGCCCTCGTCCCAAAATCCTTGATAGCGTCTTTCTAGTTTCGCCAAATCTTGGTGTAGTCGCTCTCCTTGCTCGTCGCTCGTATCACCTAAGTTTTCAGGGAAAAAGTCGAGATGGGAATGGAGGAAATGCATTTTGAGAGACATTCGAGCTCCAAT
The DNA here is from genome assembly GCA_914767935.1 of Coremacera marginata. NCBI lineage: Eukaryota > Metazoa > Arthropoda > Insecta > Diptera > Sciomyzidae > Coremacera > Coremacera marginata. The sequence continues at coordinate 154,392,673 of OU612045.1, forward strand.
CTTGCGATAATTTTGCAACAAACTGTCGATTATTTCCTTGAAATCCGGGGACTTGCGGTTACCAAGAAAGTTGTGAACAACATCTTGAAATGATGCCCATGCTGCTGCTTCATTAGGCGTTAAAACTGCTATAAAATTGCCGTCGGCCATTAATTTTCGAATATCAGGTCCGACAAATATTCCCTCTTTGATTTTAGCGTATGACAATTTGGGAAACACCTTGGTTAAGTAATTAAAAGCCGGTCCTTCAGGATTGAGTGCTTTGACAAGGTTTTTGATAAGGCCAAGTTTTATGTGGAGAGGTGGCAGGAAAATGTTCTGTGGATTCACAAGCGATGTAAAAGAGACGTTTTGTTTTCCTGGTTCATAACTGGTTCGACGTGGTCAATCATATTTCACATAATGTTGATCAGTTGCACGGCTATCCCACAGACACAAAAAGCAACAAAATTTCGTAAAACCAGATTGCATCCCCATTAAGAGGCCAACGACCTGTTGGAATAGTATGCAAATAATTTATTCTTTAACATTAAATATGCATTTATTTTCAAACCTTTAAATCGCCACAAATTTTCCATTGATGCTCATTGTATTTGATCTTGGTCAAAATTTTACACATTATATCGTAGGATTCCTTCGTTTGTACTGCATGAGCAATCACAATAGATGGTTTCAAATTTCCATTGTGTATCAGACCAGCCTTCAGGCTGTATTTTGAACCATCTATAAACAAACGCCATTCATTTACATCGTATGGTGTATTCATCGCTTGAAATAAACCGTTGATGTCATCGCAGAAACATATGTTATCTTCTTTTTTGAAAAACGGTAAAAGCGCCTGATTTCTGGTTCTGTAAACAGTGACTTTTGTTTCAGTGTGAAGACAGTTCCACTCCTGCAACCGTGATGCGAGCAATTCTGCTTTTTGTTTCGATAAATCCAAATCACGAATCAAGTCATTCAGCATACTTTGCGATATTTTATGTGTTTCTTCCATGTTAAAATATTCGGTCGGTGAAGAACAGTTCGGTGACGAACTGAAACTTCCCCTGGAATTTGCACTCACACCTGGGCAAATTGGCATAGGGTCATTATTCGTACGCAGAACTGGCTTGGACACTGATGACACGTCAGCATATTTATACTTTGATAGTTTTTTTGCATTAAGACCGACCACATTCATCAAGCAAAAATAACAATCATCTACATGATTTTTTGGCTCTCTCCATAACATTGGCATTGAAAATGAAAAGTACACTTCTTGACCAAGTGACCACTTGTACAGTTTTGTGCTACACGCTTTACAAAATAATTTCGGTACCCACGGCTTATGAGTGTTTTTCACAGAGAAACCAAAATAATACGAATATGCATCTCTCAGCGCTTTTGATATATTTTTTCCACTTTTCCCGATAATATAACATCCGCAAACATAACAAAAACACTTAGAATCAACTTTGCACTTCTTTCTTTCCATTTTCACAGGTTTTGAAACAAAAAATAACTTAAAGATTACAATTGAATGACGTTTTTAGCAATGCCAACAGCTGATTGTCGTTATTACAGTGCAGTGCAGCCAACATGCAAGAACTCGAAAACTAGAACCAATCTTGAAAAACAAAAACCGGATTCGAATTCAGCGCCTCAAATAACGTTAAGATTTGTTCTCATCGAATCAGCTCCAAAAGTTGACCGGAATTTGTAAACTTGTGTTATTATTAATAGTGAACAAAATTTACTTTTGGGCTGTGTTTACCGACCGGATCATTCTATCGACTTTACACCTTTTTTTAAGTATTCTTGCAGAGAATGCCTTTTATATGAATAGTTATAACTGGAGATTTCAACTGTAACTTGCTAATAGATAATACGTTAATAGAAAATATGGAAGTTGTAGGTATGTTCTTAGCAATTACTATAATGCCCACTCACTACACCAAAACTAACAACACCCTACTAGACCTATTTTTTGATAACGCCAAGAAAAAATCCTACTACACCCAAAAAATAATAATTTACTAAAATCAAGAAAAATTGGCGCTAAAGTCATTATATCCTATATTTAAAGATAGCACTTTCCTTAGTTTAAGTAAGTTTTCTTTAATCAAAGGAAATATCCTCAGTTTTAGGATACAACTTACTTAAACTAAGGAAGGTGCATCTTTAAATGTAGGCTATGATGACTTTAGCGCAAAATTTCCTTGAATTGTTGGCTCCAAGTTTTTCTAAGCACAACCTGATTTACCTTACTTATGATTTCCAAATGACTGATACTGCTCGTACTTTCATCTATCGCGATTTTAAAAATCTTGATCATACTTGTTTTCAAACTGCTGCATCCAATGTAAACTGGGCACTTATTTACGACTTGATATCGGTTAACGATCAAGTTGGATGCCTCCAAAATAACATTGGAAAGCTTTTTAATGAGTTTGTTCCAATGAAACTTGCGCAAATCAAGCATAAACAACGTCCCTAGTTCACCAAAACCATTGAAAACTTTATAGCACAGCGTTATAATGCCTACAATAGATGGAGACGTTTTAAGGATCCAGTTTTATATGAGGAATTTAAAAGTTTGCATGCGTTGGTAATAAAAAATGTTAAAATAGTAAAAAATCATTATTATGGAAATAAGTTCGCTTCAGCTGTAGGCAGTAAGCAGAAATGGCGAGAAATACGTAGTATTGGTATTGGAAAAAATAACACTGGTGGTTGCGTCAATGCCAATGTTGAGGAGTTAAATGAAATGTTTGCTGATGTCCCTGTGCCTTCTGTTGAAGAAAATACATATTTGTGTGTTTCTGACTCATATGATGTCAACCATAATTTCAGTTTCGCATGTATAAGTCAAGCCGACGTTCTGAAAAGTATTTTATCGATCAAGTCAAATGCTATTGGATGTGATGAAATCTACCCTGTTTTTTGAAAATTTTGCTCCCTTACGTACTTCCATATGTAACTTACGTTTTTAATATAATACTTACTACATCTGTTTTTCCAGAGATCTGGAAAAAGGCAAAAATAGTTCCGATACCAAAATCTCAGGATGAGTACCGTCCCATCACTATCCTCCCCTTTCTTTCGAAATCTCTGGAACAGATAATGTGTCACCAAATTAAAGAACATCTACATAAGTACAACCTCTTAACTGAGAGGCAATCAGGCTTTAGGGCCAAACGTAGTTGTACAACTGCTCTCATCGATGTTTGTGAGGATTTGCGAGATAGTCTGGATAACAATGAGGTTAGCTTTTTAATTCTTCTGGACCATTCTTAGGTCTTTGACACTGTGGATCATGATATTCTTTTGACTAAACTTTTGTCGTACTTATCAGATAGGTCACAAGCTGCCTTTGCTATAGTGTTTCATCAAAATTTCTTCCCATCAGGAGAGGTGTGCCTCAAGGGTTGGTTTTGGGGCCTCTATTTTTTTTGTACGTACATCAATGGCCTACCCAGTGTTTTAGATAGCAGCAAAATACATATGTACGCCGATGATGTGCAATTGTTCGGTTCTACTAAAAAAGAAAACGTAAATAACTTTACTATTCACTTAAGTAATGTTTTTGATAGCGTAAGTGAGTGGGCGCGTAATAATGGTTTACGCCTTAATCCAAAGAAGTCTAAATGCCTTGTGATTTCGAGAAAGGATGTAGGAGTAACATTTAATAAAACCTTAACCTGGCATAATCATATTAATATCACTGTTGGGAAGGTGTACCCAGTACTTCACGCCGCTTAGTATTCGCATTCTACTTGCTAAAACTTACCTTGTTCCAACGCTGCTTTATGGCTGTGAAATTTTTGTCAACTGGATCATGTTTCACTATATGCCAAAAAACTATATAATATGACATTTGACAGTCTTTAAAAATAGCGCGCACTCTTGTTCTTGCATAAAATTATGAATACTCATGAACATAATTATTTGTACTCAAGATTTACTTTTTCTCGCTGACCGCACTGCACAAACAAAATTAATAATCCGCGACAAACGTGTCTAACGTCCGAAAGACAATTTTATGTGCAATCTGTTCGTCTTTGGAACGTACTTCCCAATCCAAAAAAGTTCATATCCTATTTTTCAATTATTACTGGTATCTACTTATAGATTGTTTATCAAAACCCCCCCTAAGGTAAATCCTGGCTACGGGCCTGTCCTGTGGTATGTAGTATTTTAATGAACGTTTTGAAATGATTTTGATTTGCATTAAAATAGTTTTCTGTTTTGTTGAATATCTACTCCGCTTTAACAGGCTCTTAGCCTGCCATAGTTGATCATCTCTAGCTCTCAATAACTTTTAAAGACCATGTCCACATTTTGACAAACTCTTTAAACAAAGCTCTTGAAGTTTGTCATCATACTCTAACATCCTAAAAGCTCTAGCAAATTTCAAGGAAAAAAACCACTCAGAAAAAAAAAAATAAAAAACTTAAATCCCACCACAGCGTAGTTCTTATAGAACCAAATAGAGTACAACGAAAGAGAGAGAGAAAAAAAAAAAAACTTAAACCAAAATATTTTAAACATAAGCATCAGTAATTGAAGAAAATCGTTGTTAACGTTATACCATGCACTGCGTATGTGTATGTGTGTATTTGAAATTTTTGTAATATACCGGAATGTGTAGTTTTTTGCTCTATTATTTTTCCCATTAAAAAAAAAAAAGGTATAGAAAATCGGTGTGCACATTTTTATCAAGGTTGATAAGATTGCTTATTTTATGTTATTATATGAAATCTAGCGAAAATTAAATAGAAAATAAATAGCTCACAGCACACAAACTAAATTTGAAAAAAAAAGCCAGAACAACTAAAAAATAAATTGGTTAAAACAGTGTGCACCAGAATTTTGAGTGTTAGTTTAAGCATCTCAACAAAGTTCACTATTTTATGTTTGCAAAATGCTTATCCAAACTTTCAATCTAGGTGAGCTTTGGCTTAAGTTTCATTGGGTTTAATCAATATGATGATGATGATGATGATGACGATGATAAAAAAAGGAAGTTCATTCAAAATGTTTAGCAAGATGACAAGAGTTGAATTTTTGATTATTTTTGAAAAAAGGTCAGTAAGGACAAACTAAGTAAAACATCAAAATTTATTATTATTTAAAGCTGTTGTGATGTGAATGACAACAAGAGCTGCTAAGGCTCTGAACTTGAATTAAGTAATGTGATGAACACGTACGCGTTGGTGTAAACTTAATACTTTATGTACAATTTCACTAAATTTAAAGTTGTATTTTGTTAGAAATAATTGGACAATTATTTAAAATTGAATTTGAAGAAATAAAGGATGATGAAGGATAAGAAATAAAATATGAGGGATTTAAGTTTGAGGAATAGCATATGAAAAATATGGGTTGAAAATATAAGATTGTGAATGAAAATGCTTATTTAAACCCTTATAACCAATGATAATAAATTTTAAAATAAATAACATTTATAAACTTGTTTTTAAGTTTAATAAAACACGTATTTTTTAGAAAATCAATTTTTTTATATTATACCATCTACATATCTATTTATTTCAGAATAAAGGGGGGTGTGACAGATCTGTGACATTGAGCTAATATTTAATATTTTTCATTGTTGTACGTGAAAATCAAATATGTAATTTAGCTACTTACCTAGTAGTGTAACAGAAAACCGTGTCAATTTAAGACAACTAACAATTTTTTTCCACGTAATTCCAATTTTTGGCATGCACCGAATTTTCGTCGTATTCGAACTATCAAAAGAAACGTTCAATAATATACTAGTAGCGCCATCTCTGGGTACGATGGTGTATTATTTCGTTAGAGCGGTATGTAGCAGTGATTTAGGTTAGGTTAGGTTGAAGCGGCTGTCTTCTTTGAGACACACTTAGGCCAATGAGGCCCATTGTGATACCATGGGTTAATTTCCCTCTCTATTTAAACCAGTTTGATCTGTTGACAAAGCTAAGGATTCGGTAGACCAAAGACTCTGAGAGATCATCAATATCTTTATAGAACCATTTACCTAAGTGAAGGTGGCGATTTTTATGTTTTGTAGATTCCTCGTCCTCTTCATCTCTGCGGCTTCTACAGAAGTCGTTGTGGAGGATATTAAATCTTCGTGCATGATTACCTATTAGGCAGTGTCCTGTTGGGATACCTATCATAGTACTGATTTGATCCATTCTCAGGGATACCAGTTCTTTTGAGCGTTTTAGGGTGATTTTTGGCCAAACCTGATGCGCTGTATGGCATGTGCTTCCCGTTGACCATCTAATGTTGGCTTTATTTAGGGATATTTCATTTGTGAGTTGTTTACATGTGGTGAGGGATATACCAATACTTTCTTTCTCTATCGAGAGTTGTTGAGTTGTTCCAGTGCGAGCGAGTTCATCTACTTTGCAGTTTCCTAGAAAGTCTTTATGTCCGGAAATCCAGCATAGATGTATTTTGAGCTGCTCTGCCATCTCATTTAGGGATCTGCGGCAGCGAATTACTGTTTTGGGTGTTACAACAGATTGTAGGGCTTTAAAGGCGGCGTGACTGTCAGATAGTATGTAGATATCCATGGAGGATATTGCATTCATCTGAAGCTAAGTTACTGCTTCATGTATTGCGACTACTGCCGCTTGGAAGACACTGCAATAGTCGGGGAGCTTGAAGGCAGATTAATGTTCAATGTATCAGAGTAGACTCCTTTTCTAACCTTGCCATCTAATTTTGATCCATCTGTATAGATTCTGATGACACTGTTTGGTGGAAGGTTTCCAACCGCCCACTCTTCGCGGGAGGTAATGGATACATCAAATTTCCTGTCAAAGTAAAGTTTTTGTGTGATGTAGTCACACGGATTTGGGTATCGGAGGAAGCAACTTCTTTATGCTAGAGTGTCCTAATGTGCCCTTCCTCTATTGAGAGGTGGACTCTAGACGGATGACTATATTGGTAGCCATCTGTTTTACTAGGATATCAAGTGGTATAAGGTGGAGCATAGTATCTAATGCGTATGTAGGAGTGGTTCTTAATGGTCCACTAATACATAGCTCAGCTGTTCTTTGAATTTTGCGAAGTATGTTGAGGCTGGTTTAGTTTTCATTGGGCAGTTGTAATGTGGCGGGACCCAAACCCTACGCACATTCCATGTTTAAGGTCTATGGAGCGACCCGCCGCTCAAATTAGCCGTCAAATTGACGGATGCCAGTTTCCCGTTGCCCAAGGAACACCACTTGGAGGTTTGAGTCGACTTGAGACGATTTCGACATGGATAATGCTGGCCTCGCCAGGCTGAGGCGGTCAGACACGTTGCCATGTGAAGGTTCGCCCCCTGTTCCCCTGTTCACTTGGTGTATCCGATTGGAGAAGGCGCGCGCAAAACAGAGGCGCCTGGCGAGAGCTGATGAGGTCGGTCGAAACCCGGACACGGGTTGTTACGGACACCTAAGTAAGTAAGTAAGAAGTATGTTGAGGTATTGTCTAGTGCTTGCCACCAGACAATTGGCCAGATATTGGCCATACTACTGCCGTAGAAAGCTAGTGAGTAACACTTGGCTGTAAACTCCATTTGTTACCCACTGCCTTTTTACATGAGTAGAGGGCTATATTGGCTTTTTGGCTCTCTCGAGCAGATTAGGTTTCTAGTTTAGTTTACTATCCAGGATAAGGCCCAGGTATTTCGCTTGATCTGATTGTTGGTGGATTGTGTTTTCTTGTGAAAAACACTGAATTCGTTTTTTCAGGGTTGACGCCGAGTTCACATCTATTAACGCATTGTATAAGAGTATTTAGGCCGATTTGCATAATGTCTCGAAGTGTAGATATAATTTTTTCAGAAGTGACAATAGCAATGTCATCTGCATAAGCTATCACCTTGCACCCCTCCCGTTACAGTTTTTCCAGCAGTTCAGTAACAGCTAGCTTCCAAAGTAGAGGTGATAGAACTCTTCCTTGAGGAGTTCCCCTTGGTACAGATCTTAGCGTAGATGCCATACCGAGATTTACACTTACAATCCTGCCCACCAACATTTGATTTATAAGTGCTCCCAGCGTAGCATCCACCCAAGCTCTGTTAGAGCATTTGTGATAGACTCTGCTTTGACGTTGTTAAAGGCACCTTCCATATCAATAAAAGCTAGCAGTGATTTAACAATGAGTTAAAAAGGAATCAATACAGTCCGTATGGACTTTGTAGGATACTTTTAAGTTTGTTACGGAAATGTCACAAGGGGCTATAAGGGGTTAAAATACATACATATAGGATTGTGCACAAAGACATTAGACTACAGAACTACTATAGAAATATAGTGGATGGAACTGATAACAGATATTGATTTACTTATTAGTTATTATTTATTCATTTTTAATTTAATTATAGTACTTGCATTATAAATATTTTGTATTACTTTTTGAACAAATCGTTTTTGACTACATTTATATTTTTATCAAAATAAAATCGGTCAGAAAAATTAAAATCTTTTAACATTATTATTTCTTTGCTTACATGCATCACACTGTTAACAGTACGTTCAAAAAGTCCAAAGGATGACTCATAGAGGGCGTTACTAGATTTTTTTTCATATGATTTTTATTAAGTACCAGCCTTCAAACGATACGTGTAAAAATTTGACAACAATCTGACAATTGATTCGTGAGTTATAGCATTTTGTGTGCAACTATTGTTATTGAAAAAAAAAACAAAATGGAAAAAAGTGGTTTTCGAGTTTTGATAAAGCATTGCTTTTTGATAAAAAAAAATACAGTGGAAACCAAACAATGGCTTGATAAACATTATCCGGGCTCTGCTCCATCGAGACAAGTGGTAGAAAAGTGGATTTAAGCGTGGACGAACCAGCACAAATTATGCAGAGCGCAGTGGACGCCCAAATCAAACACAAAACATCAAATTCCAAATTCATCACATTCCACAAAACATCAAAAAACGGTTATGAACGATCGAAAACTGAAGGTGCACGAGATATCAGATGGTAGTGTTTTTACAATTTTATGCGAAAGTATGCGAAAGCTCAGTGGAAAGTGGGTACCGCGTGAGGTCACAGTCGACCAAAAACAACTACGAATTGATGCTTCAGAGGAGTGTTTGGCGTTGTTAAACTGCAATAAAATCAAATTCTATCGTCGATATGTGACAATGGATGAAAGATGGCTTCACTATTACACACCAGAATCCAAAAGACATTCAGCTGAGTGGACAGCAGTCGACGAACCGAATCCAAAGCGAGCAAAGACACAACAGTCGGCTTGTAAGGTGATGGTGTCTGTATTTTGGCATACGAAAGGAATAATATTCATCGACTATCTCCAAAAAGGAACCACCATCAATATTTTTGGCAACAGTTTTTTTGTAACCCATGCAATACTTGAAGGATATTTACTGCCAAAATTTTACCTGAAACAGCCCGGTAGTTTTGGAGATATATGAATGTGTGGGCGGCAAAAGGGGGTGTGGTGAAATATTTTTCTTAAACCCCATTTTGTACTTGATGGAAATTTACTACCAAAATTTCATCTGAATCGGCCTAGTAGTTTTGCAGATATAGCATTTTTATTGATTTGTGGGCGGTAAAAAGGGGTGTGGCAACATTTTTTTCTAATCCATGCAATACTTGAAGGACATTTACTGCCAAAATTTTGGCTTAAACAGCCGGCAATTTTGGAGATATATTAATTTGTGGGCGGTAAAAGGGAGTGTGGTCAAATTTTTTTCTTAAACCCCATTTTCTACTTGAAGGAAATTTAGTACCAAAATTCCATCTGGTACACAAATTTTTATTGATTTGTGGGCGGTAAAAGGGGATGTGGCAACATTTTTTTTCATAATATTGCATTGTCACCGGGCTTACACATGTATGTTAAATTTCAGCTTAATCGGAGACCTACAAGCTGTCGAAAAATTGTTTGCAAGATTTGCGGACATACATACATACATACGAACGAAGCAAGTTAAATAAAAGCTCATAAAAAAGTGTTGTTTCACCAAGACAATGCACCGCGTCACAAACCGATAAAAACGATGGCAAAATTGAATGAATTGGGCTTCGAATTGCTTACCCATCCACCGTATTCTCCAGATTTAGCCCCCAGCGACTTTTTCCTGTTTCCAGATCTTCAGAGGATGCTTGCTGGAAAGAAATTCAAGTCCAATGATGAAGTAATCGCTGAAACTGGCCAATTTTGAAGAGAAATCTTACTATAAAAGTGGTATCGAAAAGTTGCAAAATCGCTACACTCGTTGTATCGCTCTCGAAGGCAACTATGTTGAATAATATAATCGAGTTTTATCAAAATTTTGTTTTTTTCTTATTTATCCTACGGACTTATTAAATGACCTGTTAGTTAAGTAATTAACATATAATATAACTTATAATTATAAACAAAGAAGTTAAGGTGTCCCACTCATCACGAATCTGCTTTGCGCAATAAAAAAACCACTATTTCACTAGCGTCATCAATTTATAAGTATCTAAGTAGGAGCAGAGAAAAATCGTTTGGGAAGTGGGCGTGGCAGTGTAACTAAAATCGTTCATTTTATTTTTATAATATCTTTTCGTTCAAAAATAACACATACAAAATTAAATAATTTGGAATGAAGTATATAAGTTTCATATTTACGGAAATTATTATTACTTTCAAAATTGTGATGAAAGTGGTGAAATTTATGTTTCTCAGAAAATATGTTGGCAACAGTTCGTAACACTTAAAGAGTACATTATATAGCTTCTATATAAAAATGACAACCGGCGTTGTTCAGGTGTTGTTAAGTTAGTAAAAGTTAAAAATTTGAGTTTAAAAAAAACTTTACTAAAACTTTAAATTTGTTGAAAAAATTTACATATACATATTTTTTTGAATGCATACGTTAAATCAAAAATTTGCTAAAATAGAGGATTACAAATTAATAACAGATTTGAAATTTTTCACTTTGCTTAACTAAACAACACTCGGACATCACAAGTTTTTAATGAAATTATAATGAAATTTTAATGAAATTACGAATTTGAAAAAATAACTCAAAAATTTGTTTTTGAAGGAATTCAAATATATCTGCCAGCAAATGCTCATATATAAAATATACTACCTGCAAAGAAATTTTAATCCAAGTTTGCTTATATGTTATAGCCACTAACTGCAACTCATACTTAAAGAGTAGCGAAGCAAGAAGTAGCACCAAAAAGTATGCTAGAGTTATATTAAAAAACTTTTCTGTCCATGTGCCTGCCTGCCTGCCTGCCTGCTACTGGTATATTTAGCTTTATGAACAAACTTGCAACTAATACTTGTGCATGAATTGCTGGTTGGTTGTTGTTGTTGTGATGGTGCAGCATTATCTCTGATTTTATAAAATTTAATAGCACACTTTTAGGCAGCTCCCTACCATGTACGAAGTATAGAGAGTACTCGTCATAAGCAAAAATGTTGCCAACATGTAAAGTATCGTATTTTATGGCACATTTTCTCTATATATGCACTCGACAACTGACTGAGTTACTGACACAAGCACGGCAAAAGTTTTACATGTTTTCTTTTTTTCTCTATTTTATTTTAATACTTTAGTTTATTTATGTAGTGAAGTAGAAGATTTAAATCTATGTTGGCGTGGTTTTTTGTTTTTGTTGTTGCTACTATGTTTAAATTACATACAAGTTGTTGAGTTTTGGACGTAATGAAAACAGATACCAAATGCAAGGGTTTAAAGTTGAAGTTGAAGAGTTGTTGTTGTTGATAGTTAGCAACTTTTCAAGGATTGTTTTTGAAAAGAAAGAAAAAATAAAAAAAAAAACAAAAATAAATAACAAAGTTGTTGCAAAAGTTCAGGTAACATAGAAGACACACACACATGCACATTAATATAGGCCAAACTAATGGGCAACAAAAATAAATTAACACTATGGGACAAGATGTGTAGCATCAAGTAAAGTAACAACAACAACAATAATAATAATAATAATAAACAACAAGAATTTTGCTTTTTAGTACTAGTATTATTTATTGTAGGTACCAGGTTCTAATAATAAATGAAAATAACAAAAAGCAGACAAAAGAAAAAAAAAAAAAACAAATCCTATCTAAGGGACTAAAATTGCCGAGAATGTGTTTTATATTGAATTACAAATAAAATAACTAACACAAACAAACCAAGCGCTAGTTGCTGGGAGTGAGAGTGCGAGAGAAATACACAATGACAGACAGCTATTGCTGAAGACAATTGTAATTGTATAAGTGTGGATTGTGTGTAGCTATGTGTTTGTGTGCTTTTTTGTTTCGACCGGAAGTTGGAAAGCAAAAAGTTTAACGTAGGAATAAAATTTTAAAATGTGTTGAAATGTGTGCATGTTTTTTGTTTTTTGTCTACTTTATTTACCTCTCATATCATCGACCAAGAATTCGTGTGTGTGTGTGTGTGTGTTGATTTTGGCTCAAAACAAAACCTGCTGAGTTTTGTTAGCCAATAAATTACAATGAAATCTTCTACTAAGTTTACCTTCAAATGAAATTGAATTTCCAAATAAACCCAAAATTTTTTACACAAATATTATTCTTTTTACTCTCTACCCCAACCAATCTTTTTCTACCCTTCAAATACCATCAACTCCATGTAGTATGAAAGCGTTTGACATGTCTGTCCAAACTTGGCAAGAATAACGCAAAATTTATTTTTTTTTTTTTTGTCAAGTGTACAAAAATGCTACTTTTGGCAACAGTGAAAATACTTTTTTTTTGTCCTTTGTTTTTTTTTTTTTTGTTTTTTGTAACTGTTAAATTTTTTTAGGTTTTTCCAATAAATAAGAGGAATATTAAATCCCCTTAGGATTTTTCAACAGAGATTTCATCATCATGTTGTCAATTTCTATTATTTTTTTTCTGCTTAAAAAAAGGTTAACGTCACATTTCGTTTGATTAAGAAATAATGGTTATAGGAATTTGTATAGCTATTGGTCCTGAATTAAATATTTTTAAAACTAAAATCGCCAGGAATTTTAAAAATTTTTGGTATACGTTCACATATTGCAATGAGCCATTTTCTTTATGGGGGGGGGGCTGTTCATAAATTACGCAACACTTTTAGGGTGAAATTGAGCATTTGAGAAGAATTGTGATAGGGGGGAGTGAGGGGACAAGGTCCATCGTGCGTTACATCACAATAAATTTGGAATTCAGTTTTTAAAACTTTAAAATGAACTAAAATTTAATTTTATTGTGAATATTGCTTTCATTTTTTATCAATAAAAATACGCACCTAATAAAACCAACGGATCACAAACCGAAAAACACAAAAACATGTTACGTAATTCATGAACTGCCTCAATTGGTAAATTTCAAAATATATAAATTCTTTGTGAAAATAAACGTAGAATAAAAAAAATCACTGTTACGCTCTCTACAAAATTCTGTTAAATTTATGTTTTTAAGTTTTTGAGTTGGGTGATTTTTGTCTTGAGTGTTATATTTCTAAAAAGTGTTAAAGCCTACTAAAAATTTCTGGACTTAAGCATTGGATAATTTAGTTGTCTTAAACAAAAAATTTTTAAAAAATAGAAAATTGATTTAGTAATTCGGCGGCAAAGACGTTGGTGTTGAAACAACACTCAAGACTTTTAATAATTTTTTTTTTAAATATGTTTGCTGAAAAAAATTCTGCACTACAAAATGAAAATATAGGAAACAGTTTAAAACTAAGCAAACAAATACAAACACTTTTTTCTCAATACTTAAAAACGCAAAATTATAGACAACACTCTTGATATATTAATCTATACTTAAAATTACCCTTATTTAGCAAAACTGAAATCGATAAATCGTGTGTTTCCTTGCAGTTATGCACTTGTTAGCATATCAGTAACTAAAATTAATATTATAGCAAATAAAGTTAAACATAACACTCCTGACACGAAGCGATGTCAATACAAATTCTGCAAAAAAATGACTGTTATGTAAGCTTCAAATATTAAAAACACCAACCAAGAATTTATGCTGCCATTGCAAATCAATGCATGTTTTTTTATTTTACTTTATTTTTGTTTTTTTTTTTCTGTATTGAATAACTGCAGGTAAGAGTACGAACAAATACCTTTCTATGAAACGGTTAGAGGGGCTAAAAATAATCGCTTGTAAATATTAAACTATGAAATTTGTCTTAACTCTAAATGCTTGATTTCTTATATATTATTTTTATTTCACAACAGTACTTTTTTCTTTGTCTATTTTTGAGCTTATTTTTTGAGAAAGAAGACTGGAAAAGCAATTACAGCGAAAAGCCATTTTTTGGAATTTACCCAGTTGTTTAATTTTTTTTATGTTTTTTTTTTTTGTTTGAGCATTTGCAACATTTCGTTTGGAAAAAGTGTGGACAGAGAACTTATTTTTAGAATTGTTTTTTTAATCTTCAGATTTTAGAACATTTAAACTGAATTTGTGTTCTTGAGACAGGGCTAAATGGTAGCAACCAAACAAAAATCTACTGCAAACAGACATAAATGACATCAAACCATCATAAACCATAAAATTGTTAGAAAATCGTTAAAAAAGAATTTTGGCATCAAAAAGAGGATGCTCAGTTTTCACGAAAAAACAGTATTGCCAGAATACCAATTAATTTTAAGAATAGCCCTTATTTTGAGAGCTTAGTACACTTAAATAAGTTTCTATTAGCTTGCGAAAATGCTTGCGATGAAAATAAAATAAAATCGTCTGCGTTCAAACAAAAAATCCTCATTACACTCCTCATTTCGTAACTCTACTCAAAACTCAAATTAAAATTATTGAACAAAATTATTACAAAAAAAAAAAAAAAATTTTGCAATAAAAAAAATCAAATTTACTGGATTTAGTGAAATTGTACCTTGGTTTTGTATCTTGGAAAAATGAGGTTCAAGTTTCTGCTTGATCTGCAAAACTTCGCGTGTAAATGATTTGATGCAGAAAAATTCAATGTCTAATGTCTTCCAGTTACCTTTGTAGACCACAACTAAGTAATATTTACTATAGACGAAGATATGATTGAACTTTCCTAAACGTAGCGGACTGCATTATTAAAGGCGACCAGAAATTTGTACAACGACATAGCATCGAGTTTGTAGTACTCGGCGACTTCTAGTTTGATTATAACCACAACAACCAACCGTTTTCCCAACAAGGCATTTTTATAAGGGAATCGAGTAGCAGTAAAAGTTATGAATTCGCGTCAGCAATGTTAACGTCAGGAATGTTAACGTCAGGAATGTTAACGTCAGGAATGTTAACGTCAGTAATGTTAACGTCAGGAATGTTAACGTCAGAAATATTAACGTCAGGAATGTTTACGTCAGCAATGTGCACGTCAGTAATGCTAATATCAGCATTGTTAATGCCAGCAATATTATACCGTTCTCACTGTTAATGTCATCACTGTCAACGTTAGCACTGTTAGGCGTTGCATTTCTTATAAAGATACCAGGCAAGCAGAAAACAAAGCAACGTTTTTGTGTTTTTTGTATAGAAAATCTCAGAAGGGTGGCAGACAGAGGTGGGTCGAAAAGTATTCATTACAATTCAATTTCAATTTCTTGAAATTAGGAATTGGTAAGTGGTCATCTCAATTCCTCAGGAATGGAATTGGAAAAAGTAGTCAATGCCATTACAGGAATTTTAATTGGCAGTTGAACGTTTCAATTCCTCGGGAAAGGAAGGGGAAAAAATTGGTCAACTCCATTGCAGGAATTGTAATTGGTAAATGAACGTTTCAATTCCTCTGGAATGGAATTGAAAATAATGGTCAATTCTATTATAGGAATTTTAATTGATACTTGAACGTTTCAATTACTCAGAAATGGAATTGAAAAAATGGTCAATTACATTACAGGAATTGTAATTGATAATTGAACCTTTCAATTACTCAGGAATTGGTAATTGAACATCTCAATTCCTCGGAATTGAAATTTTCAATTCCATTGCAGGAATTGTAATTGGAGGTTATTGTTATCCAATTACAATTTTAATTGAGGTTACTGTAATCAAATTACAATTTTAATTGGGTTTACTGTAATCCAATTACAATTACAGTAACCTCCAATTACAATTCCTGTAATGGAATTGAAAATTTCAATTCCTGAGGAATTGTAATGTTCAATTAAAATTTTCAATTACAAATTCCCAATTTCAATTCCTGAGGAATTTTAATGTTCAATTACCAATTCCTGAGAAATTGAAAGGTTCAATACCAATTCCTGAGAAATTGAAAGGTTCAATTACCAATTACAATTCCTTTAATGGAATTGACCATTTTTTTCTAATTTCATTCCTGAGGATTTGAGATGACTAAATACGAATTCCTAATTCCATGGAATTGGAATTGAGGCGGAATTAATTCCAAAAGGAATCATTACAACCCAGCTCTGGGGGCAGAAGGGGGGATAGGTGTGTTCAGAAGAAATGTTTATGGGCAAAAAATACTAGGATCAGTTAATATATTTAACCACATAGGGGTAAATTCAGGAGAGATATGAACTATAATTGACAGTTTTTGTGTTTTTTGTATGGGGACCCATAGAAGGGTGTCAGTAAAAATAAAACGAAATGGACATTTCAGCCCTTGAAAGGACTTTGACCGAGTTTCTTATGATCAATTGCGTTGTGCGTGTTGTGAAATGTTTGAGCACAAATGATCGAGAACTTGGCCTACAAGTTTTACGCCGACTCCGAATGGCGTATGTTCTCAAGAAGCTTTTCATGGCAGTTTTTACTCTCGGAGCTTTGCCATTCTCTGCACAGAGGTGATGGCCGAACTGAAAAATTAATTAAATTGAAAAAACTTCTGTGTCAGATGGGAATTGAACCAGGGTTCTCTGGCGTATGGGCCACGCACTCTACCCACTGCGCCACGGCCGCCACGTAAGTTAGGTGTATTAGAAAGAAATGTTGGAGGGCAAAAAATAAGAGGATCAGCTCATATACTTGAACTTTTTGGTGGTCAATTCAGGAGAGATATGAACTATAATCGAAAGTTTTTGTATGGGAGTGCCCAGAAAAGTGGCAAGGTAAAAATTACTTCTTATATGTTTGAGTGGTTAGTGAGGCAGACATTTGTGTTAATTGAAAAATTGGATGATTTATTTAAAAGAAGATTCTAAAATACTTGAATTGCTTTGGAATCAATGGGACAATGAGAACGTGCCCAAGTGACGCCGTGGGTGCACGAATTAGACTTTTCTTTTCCAGCGATTGCTATTGAAAAAGAGGCATGTTTTAGTGCACTACACTACGTACACTACGTAATTACAAATCAGGGAATTTTAAGGGTCACATGAAGATATTTTAAATCTTCAAAGACGACCATTTTTAAAAATGCCAGGCATGATGCTGCCAAAATGAAAGTTCTCGAAGCGCTACAGTATTTTTATATCCATCAGGCAATTGTGGAGAAATGACAGCTTTATAGCTGATCCTGCCTCACAGTTATGATTTGCTGATGGGCCTTAATTTGAAAACGGAGAAACGTTGGTAAGGGTTAACGGTTCCAATTTCCATAAAGCTCTTCCAAAGAGTTATACTTCAACAGCATTTCAAGCGGAGATTCATACCATTGAGGTATGTGTCCGGGAATGTATCCATAGGAAATCTATGGGGACATATATATCTACATTTTTTCAGTGCTAGGATCAATACTAGTTTCTAATTGCGTCGAAATACGAAATGCACTGTTATAGAAAAACAAAATAGAATTGTAATGGGTACCAAGCCATGAAGGATTCGAGGACAACGAAAGTGCGGATTGCCTTGCCAAAATTAGAGTATCTCGACTTTTTATTGGCCCCGAACCATTCTGTAGTCTAGCAAAAAGTTACTTTGCGGAAAAGGTTACGTTTTGGGAACACAATAAATTTCGGTGCTACTGAAACGAATGGACCGAAACAAGCAAAGAAATTTCGAACTCTCAGTAGAGCTAAACCAAAAGATTTACTCAAACTTAACAAAGCAGAGCTTTAAAAAGCTATTTTTTCCCATCTTAGATATCAAAGATAGAAAAAAGATACGCCTATACGATTCAGATGTCTGCAGACTCTACAGAAACCACCGAACACAGCATTTTTGTGGATTGGTAAACAAAATTGATTTAAAAGCCACAAAGGCTACATTTTTAAATAAAAGAGATTTATTTTGATTTGGGTTCCTCGCCTGTTCATTCAAAATCTATTCTTTATTTTAGTGTATGAAAGTTTATGTATAATTTTTACAAGTATTTTTCTTAACATTATTTTACCCTTATTTCCATAACTCCTCCTTCAGTTTTACTTTTTCAAATTAATAACCAATCAAATGTTTGTTGTAAAATGTTTCCAGATAGCAACAACAAAAATTAGTGCACTGGAATTACGGCATTGATTTATAAGTGTCGTTGGCACTAGCGCACTTAATGCTTGTTGTTGTTTTGTTTGTTGTTTTTCTTTATGCGGTGTGTGAGAAACATAATACGCGTTGCCGCGCTTATGCTTGTGCGGTACAAGTATAAAGAGGTGACAAGTGCATTGAATAAGAACTTGATATTTTAGCTATTGAAATTTTGTAATTGTTTTCTTTAAAATTGAATGGAAAATTTTAGGATTAATACTATGCGTTAAGATATTGATTCTATTATTTTTTATGTTGTTGGTTTAGCTATTATGGAAAAGAACTAAGTAGGTTTATATATAGTAATATATATACAATAGTGACTCTAAAAGTACACTACAGATTCTTAAAAGTAAAACTGGTTAGGCAAGCTTTTAACCCTCATCGGTCCCTCGTATCAATTTGATACAATTTTTGTCTTTCAAGTTGAATAAATAAAAAAACTGCCCGATGGAAAGAACCGGTTTTTGAGAAAATATTATGATTTTGCCTGTAGAATCGGGCTAATGAGTTTTTAATGTTCGGGCATTTCTGGTTTCACCTGAGACGAAATAGTAACGAATCGGTCCCTCGTATCTACTAGATACAATACATCTGCCGATGGTTATTGCAGTTGTTTTTTGGCTTAGGCTCGTTTTATTTCATTTTTTTGTTTTCAGTATGTTCTGGAACACACACGAGTGAAGATTGAATTGAAATTGTTTGAAGTGATAAGTGATTTTAGTGAATTTTGAAGTGATTTTTATCTGCCGCATACTTGCATTACGTTATACATACATTCAATTGATTTCAAAAAAAATGGAAAAAAATCTACGTGAAAACCGTCAAAGAGACGAATATGATATGGATTCCGAATCTGGAAGTGAAGCAGAAGAATCTCCAGTAGCGGAAATACAAAGAAGAATGGGAAACAATAGATATGGATACTCTACATGCGTACTTCGGATTGCTACTGCTTGCTGGTGTGTATCGTTCGTATGGTGAATGTTTTACACAACTCTGGAATGAGAAAAGCGGTCGACCAATATTACGAGACACAATGTCACTGAAAATGTTAAAAAAAATTCATGGATGTATCAGATTTGACGATAAAGAAGAATGTAATGCCAATACTGCTTCTGTCCATGATAAATTGGCACCGATAAGCACCACATATGAAAAATGGAACCATAATTTTTAAGTTGTATACATTCCAGGCAAAAATGTTACAGTAGATGAACAGCTAGTTCCATTTCGTGGACGCTGTCCGTTTCGACAATACATACCGTCGAAACCGGCTAAATACGGCAAAAAGATTTGGATTTTGGCCGATTGAGCTACCTGGTATGTTTACAACACGCAAATTTATGTTGGTCGCAATCGCAAAGCCGCTCCAGAGCGACATATTGGACGCCGTGTTGTTTTGGATTTGGTAAATGGGCTGTCAGAGACGAATATCATATACGAAAACTTCTTCACATCTTATGAACTGGCTGAAGAGTTATATAAAAGCCGAATGACTATTCTGGGCACTATACGGAAAAATAGGACCGAAATTCCTCCAGTATTGTTGGATATGAGGAAAACACCTGTGTATTCGAGCGTTATTGTATATGACCACAAATTATAAGTCATTTTACTGTCGTATGAGCCTCGGCGTTATAGATATGTTACACTGCTCAGTACATGGCACAATGCCGTCGTTATAAGTGAAAATGCTGAGAAGAAACCGAATCTAATTCAGGATTATAACAAAACCAAGAGTGGCGTGGACACTATGGACCAGATGGTGGCTACCTACACCTGCAAAAGGAAGATAAATCGGTGGTCAATGGCAGTATTTTGCAACATGTTGGACGTGAGTGCATTGAATGCATATATAACGTATACATCGCTATTTCCGGCTTGGAAAAACAGCAACACCAATAAAAATATACGTCCTCGAATATTTATTGAGGAGCTTGGAATGGCTCTTGAGCAAAAACACATAGAAAAGCGGAAATCTCAGCCTCGAAGGCTCAATATTGAAGCACTACCGGCGATTACCCATTTGCCAAAAACTACGAAATGCGGCCGTTGCTACATATGTACATATAAAAACAATAAAAATTTGTATTCAAATCGTTGTGATAATTGTGAGAATTATGTTTGTAATGATCATCAATATGATATTTGCAAAAAATGCGCTAATAAAGGCACATAGCCTCAAAAATAAGCATTTTTGACATTTTTCTCTTTCAAATTTTCATTACTTATAAATGTATTTTCTAAATTTAAATTAATGAAAACAATAAAATAGAACTACAAAAATATAAAACAGTCAGTTTTTTTTAATTTTTAAAAACGATTTTCTTAACTATTTTTTTGAATGTGTATCAAATTGATACAATGGGACCTATTCAATGCATTTCCTCGGGGACCGATGAGGGTTAAATAAGGCAAGATTATGTGAATGTTGTAATAAATGTGTGTTTTACTAAAACTGTTATTTTACAAAGTTAATGAGAGCTTAACTAGTTAATATTAAGTTGTTAGAGTTTAAATATTTCTTTTTGCTTTAATGTTGGCTGGTGTTTAATTGTACCCGGTTTTTGCTTTGCGCAGCACACATTTTATTTTAAAATTTCCAAAACCAAACTCAAAAGAAACAAAATTTTTTAAGTTTTAGACTAAAAGAAAATGTTTATGTAATCAAAATAAAGCTGAATAAAAAAAAAGAACATTAACAAGAAGAAAAAAACAAGAATAAAATAAGTTAGTTTAAAGGTTAAAAATAAAAAAAAAACATAAAGATAAAGTTGCAAGGTTACCACAAAAACAAACATTATTAAGACACAAAAGCCAGCAACCTATATTAAATGCTTAATTAACACGTTTCAAAACAGAC
This sequence comes from Coremacera marginata, assembly GCA_914767935.1. Lineage (NCBI taxonomy): Eukaryota > Metazoa > Arthropoda > Insecta > Diptera > Sciomyzidae > Coremacera > Coremacera marginata. Next base: position 154,413,899 of record OU612045.1, read on the forward strand.
GCAAGAAAGCAAACGCACAGACACATAAACACACAAATGCACACACAAACAAACAAACAAACAAACAAGCAAGCAAGCACAAAATTAAGCGCCTAAAAGTATGCTTAACGAAGAGATAAAAATCCACAAGTAGTAAACAAGTAAAAGTTATGATAATGCCAAAATAAAGCTCATGGTCAAAAATTTGCAGCCACTGGAAATTTATTAATAAGCAGGTGTTGGCAAACAGGCCTTAAGTAGAGCAAAGCAGGTACAGCAAGAACAGAAAAAAAACTAAGCCTAAAAGTAGGCTACAAAGTTTTAGTAAAATTACTAAGAATTTTTTTTAGTCAAGCAGGATGCGCCAGTGAGAGAGCAAACAAAAAAAAAAAAACTAACGATGTTGGAAACATTAACGCTAAGGTACATTGAAATATGTGAATTAATTTAAAATTTTTTTTTTTTTCATTTTTTTGTTATTTCAAAAAATGTCGCACACTCGCGTGTAGCTGTGCTTTTCTTTAGCCTTTAATAACATTGATTTCGTGACTCTGTCGCTATCTATTTCAGCAGGATAATCAGCATAAAATTTGAATATTTCTGTTTTTTCTTTTTTTTTCGTATATTTTTCGTCATGCTTTTTGCCATATTTTTTTAGTGATATATATAAATTCTTGCTTTATGCAAATTTAGTTTTTGCTTTGATGCCTGCTGCTAAGATATACAAAATCTTTTCTTCAAATTTTTTTCAGAGCAGCTAGAATTTATATACCTAGGCAGCAGCAGCTTCCACTTAATGCATGACTTACGTAGCGTATTTTTTTTTTTTATTTTCTTACATATATCTATTTCGAGTCCTTGCAGCAACTTGAACATTTTTGCATTTACTACAAATAGTAGACAGCAGATATTTCATCATATAACAGAAGGAAATAGTAGAAAAATCATAGCCTGTTTTTAGGAGCATATTTGAGTTGCAACAAAATTAAAAAAAAAAAAACACACAAGTTTGATACAATTGCTGTAAAAAAGACATCAAGAACGAAGAAACCATAGCTTAGCTAGCATAACGGCAAGATTTTGCAGTATATGTGTCGGAATAAAACTAAAAGATCCTTACTTGCGTGCATGCTACCAGTAATGCTCTGTTTTTATTTTTAGTTTTTTCTGTTACTGCTTGTGTTTTTTCATGCTATTCATGCAGTTTCTCTATCAACTTTAACCTTTTGAAAAAGGTACACCAAAAACTAACTCAGAAAAAAAAATTGTTTTTCTTTTCAAATTCTTGTAATAGTTTTTGATGCCATATTTTTTCTTAGTTATTCTTTACTTTTTGTGTTGTTGTTGTTGTTGCTCCATTTTCTTAGTCTCGTTATCATGATATAAGTAAAATTATCTGCTATCTAAGTGTCTGTCCTTAGCAGTTAGACAGTTTCTATACATCGTACTATGCATGAAAATGTGTGTGTGCGCGTTTTTCAATGTTTGCACACATGTGCAATTTTTATCGTGCATGTGTGTGTATTTGTGCATTTGATGCTAAGTATTTGTTATTTTTAGTCAGTAAGTCAGTGTTCCATGTTGGCAAGGCACAAGACTCGTTGGAATTGGGTCAACTTATTAATTTTATAAAAGCTTGAGAAATTGCATGGAATATCTAGATTTCAAGAAAGTTTCGAGATAATTCTGATTTGTATAGCTTAAGCATGCTGTGATCAAAAAATTACTGTCAAGAAGTTAGTGCAAGCTGAGTTCGTGGAGGATAAGTAGCGTTATGAGACTTATAATTTCAATTAATCAATACCAAACTATAGCAAGTTTATAATGATATTAACTTATAGCAAATACAGTTATATATTTGAGACCTTTTTTTAGTTATACATAGTAGTAAGCTACAATGTTAGTGGAGATTTTATTTTCAGCTTATGAGGCAAAACTACCTAGAAAACTAATTTTATTGTGCTTCTCATTTCTTCATCTTAAAACTTTTCTTTAGAAATTTGCAAAATTATATTAGAAGTAGGCTTAATTAATAAGTAGTTCTGTCTTAGACAGCACATAACACTTTGGGATTGGGTCAATTTAATAATTTTATAAAAGCTGTAGAAATTTCATGGAATATCCAAATTTAAAGAAAGTTTTGACATAGTTCTTATTGACATGGGTTAAGCATGCATTGGTCAAAAGATGACTGTCAAGAAGTTAATACCAGCTGAGTTCGTAGAGGATAAGTAGCGTTGCGAGGCAGATAACTTCAATTAATCAATTAAAACTATGGCCAGATTTATAATGTTGTTAAATGTTGATTTATAATGTTGTTAATTGTTGTTAAACATTAAAAGGTGTATTTTTAAGGCATTTTTTAGTATACTCGTAAGCTAGGATGTTAGTGGAGGTTGCATTTTCACCTTAAGAGGCAAAAGAATTTAAGTCTTAAGACCTTCTTGACGAAATTTTGAATATTATGTTAAAAATAAACTAAATTAATATGTATTTGTATGAGTATGAGTATGAGTATGAATATGAGTATAAGTATAAGTATAAGTATAAGTATAAGTATAAGTATAAGTATAAGTATAAGTATAAGTATAAGTATAAGTATAAGTATAAGTATAAGTATAAGTATAAGTATAAGTATAAGTATAAGTATAAGTATAAGTATAAGTATAAGTATAAGTATAAGTATAAGTATAAGTATAAGTATAAGTATAAGTATAAGTATAAGTATAAGTATAAGTATAAGTATAAGTATAAGTATAAGTATAAGTATAAGTATAAGTATAAGTATAAGTATAAGTATAAGTATAAGTATAAGTATAAGTATAAGTATAAGTATAAGTATAAGTATAAGTATAAGTATAAGTATAAGTATAAGTATAAGTATAAGTATAAGTATAAGTATAAGTATAAGTATAAGTATAAGTATAAGTATAAGTATAAGTATAAGTATAAGTATAAGTATAAGTATAAGTATAAGTATAAGTATAAGTATAAGTATAAGTATAAGTATAAGTATAAGTATAAGTATAAGTATAAGTATAAGTATAAGTATAAGTATAAGTATAAGTATAAGTATAAGTATAAGTATAAGTATAAGTTAATAAGTACAAGTATAAGTATAAGTGAAAGTGTTCTTTTTTTCACATCACTCTTTGGAATTGTATCAATTTATCAATTTTATAAAAAGTTAAGAAATTGCATGGAATATTTAGATTTGAAGAAAGTTTCGACATAATCCTCATTTATATCGGTTAAGCATGCTCAAAAAATTACTGTCAAGAGTATAGTAAAAACTGAGTTCGTAGAGGATAAGTAGCGTTGAGTTATTAAAGGCATATTTTTGAGGAATTTTTTAGTTATGATGCTAAGATGTTAGTGGAAATTGCATTTTAAGTTTAAGCAATGTTAAGAAATTTTAGGAAAGTTTAATAGACGCAACCAAGTTTTGAGAAGCAAACATTTATTTTCCAGTAAGAGGGTTCATTAAGATTGAGGTGTTCTTCAAATAATACAAGCACAAGTGACGGCGAACGTTCTGAACGCCCAAATGAGGTCACCACACCAGCAATGGTCACTGAAATTCACGATATCGTACTGGCTGATCGCAGAGTTAAAGTGCGCGAGATTGTTGAGGGCGTAGGCATCTCAGAAAAACGGGTGTGGAACATTTTGCGAAATCATTTGGATTTGATAAAATTATCAAGATGGATGCTGCGTTTGCTCACTCTTGACCATAAACGCGATCATGTGACTGATTCAAGGGCGTGTTTGGATATGTTGAACAAGGACAAGAATGATTTTTTCCGTCAATTAGTAACCGTGGACGAAATATGGATACATCACTAAACACCAGAGACCGACGGTTGTCCGAAGAATTCGAAGACGGTGCTATCGGCTCGAAAGGTTGTGGCGACAGTTGACAGGGATGAACGCGATGTAATCTACATCGATTACTTTCACCGAAAGGAAGGATCAATGGCGGATCGTTTCAACGACGCTTTCAAAGAGAAACGTCCTCATATAGCGAGGAAAAAAGTGCTCCTCCATCAAGACAATGCGCGCGTTCAATGCCCAGCTCCCATGGCAAAATTCTATTGATTGAAGTACGAATTGCTTACTCATCCAGCATATTCTCCAGATTTGGCCCCCAGTGACTATTTTCTGTTTCCAAACCTGAAGAAATGGCACAGTGGAAAGAGATTCACCACCATAGAAGAGCTCATCACGGAAACAGAGGCATATTTTGAGGACCTTACGTAAACGTATTTTTCGGATGGGATCAAAAAATTAGACGAACTTACGTGTAAGTTCTGAAGTGTATAGAGCTAAAAGGCGACTATATTGAGAAATAAAACTTTTTTTTTGTCGTAAGAACCATTTCTTGTTTCATTTTTCACTGACTTATTAAACGACTCTTGTATAACCCATACAATGTCTGTTAGTTGTTAAGAAATTTAAAATATGTTTTTTTAAGTTCACAAACTAAAAATTAAGTAGTTTACATTGAATATTTTAAGAATTTTTTGAAAATATTTACTTAGCTGCATTGTTAACATAACCAAATAAATAAGTTTATAACAATGTTTTATACATACCATATTACAAATTCATAAACAAGTTAAAGTTAACAAAAAATCACAGCACAAAGCCTTTCATAGGTAAATTTAAAGCTGCTTCCCACCAGCAAAGTACTTAAATGAACTAGCAAATTTTAATGAATATCGCTGCTAGGGGTTAAAAGCCCAAAATCAAATATTAAATATATGCAAACAGAAATGAAAAAAAAAACACAAATAAAAAATAACGGAAAATCAAAAATAAACAAACACAAACATGCATCAATTTTGATCAATGTCAGTCAGTCAGTCAACCAGCTAAGCTAAACGAAGAACGTTAACCCAGTCACTCACATTTCAACGTAAAATGAAAACTCAAAATTCCATACACACATCAGGACATAATCTTATGACCTGAATAAATAATTCAATCAAAGGAACGAGCGATACGACAACCGCAGCATGTAGCGTGGCAGGCAGTAGTAGTAATAGCAAGAACAACAACGGTAACGGCAAATGTTTAAGCATAGTTTTAGGCGCATGAGATGAGCACACGTGGTGCGGCAAAGTATGTGGTTAAACCATTAGAGCTAAAGTCGTAGAGGAAATACGAGGGCACTATGGTTAACATCATCATGGTAATGAGATCCAAGTGTATGAGATGTAAATGTAGACAAGGCTAAATAGGTGTATGTTAAATTGAAGCTAAGTGAGGTAAGAAAATTTTTCTTTTTTTTTTTTAGGTTTTTTTTTGTTTGTTTATTTCTATTTTTATTTGTATTTTGAAGGAATTTCGATTTACACGGGAAGGAATGACATGTTGGGAATTAACAACAAAATATATGTGGGCGTCTGAAAGAGATTTCCTCTATTTCGAGTATGGTTAAAAATTTTCAATCGCAGCTAATAAGAGGAGTTATTTTGAAATGAAAAACATTTTACAAAATATAAGGATTTTTTCCATCGTTAAAAATGTAATATGAGTTTAAGTGAATTTTTAAAATACTTTAAGTTACAAAGGACTTATAAAAATATTTGCAGTAAAACAAACTTAAAATTTGCTCGAATTTATTTTTGTCAGCAAGGCTTACCTTACAGAACATTTTGGTAACAAATCAAAGATTCGAATATGCTCCTTATATTTGTGAAAAAACCAATTGCCCAACATTACACGATTGTTAGAAAACTTAAGTTTTGTTTACCAAACTGCTAAAATGCTGCATTTCAAGCATTAAAATAGCACTGTATAGTTTTAGGAATTTATTTCATATTTCAAGCGCAGAGTTACTACAAAGTGCTCATATTAAATAAAAAATATTCATGCCTGAGTGCACGCTACAAATTTGAATATATTTTGAAATTAATACAAGAGCCTTTCATTTAATTTTTTAATTTAACTGTTAAAGTTTTTTCATACGCTTCAAAAAGGATCAAGCTAAATATTCTGTTATGGAAGTTCTAACAGTTGCATCATTTTTTACAATTCCAAAAATATGTCACATTTTGTTAAAATGTTAGAAATTAATAATGTTTTTATATTAATATTGAAACACTTTATGAGAGAGTACTACTTTCTTTTTATACTTATATGTACCCAGTTAGGCATTGGCAGGTCTTCGAAAGGCTACTAGCAGACCTTAAAATGGATGTCGGAGGCCTACCCTACTCATATCCCAGCCCATATACTTTTTTATATGAAATGTCCAAATTTTCCAGGCTTTCCGCTCTCCCTGCTTTAAAGAGGCCTGCTATAAGCACTCCTTTAGAATGGCTTAAAGAAGATGTTAACCAAAACAATTCAAAAATATTTTTTTTTTTTATTTCTTTTTATGTATGCCTACCTATTTATTCTGTGATTTTATTTTATTTTACATATTCTTGCCAGATACGAATATTTCCAAGTCATGACGTTGATTATTATTCAGTATTTTTGAACTAATGTATATTTTAACTTTTAACGAAAAAGTAACCCTGAAATATAAGCAGAAGCAGTTTTCGTAAGAAAAATATAATTGTTGTACTGCCCTGGGTAGCGAAAAATTAGGCCTCAAAGAAGCGCTCGCAGAAGAAGGAAGTCATGTATCTTACCGCCAAAAGGAGCAGTAAATGCACGCCTTCGTTAGAAGAGGCCTAGCTTCATTGGGTATTGGGTAATAACACTTTATATTATTCTGAAAACATGCAATATTTTTAATACACATCTAGTTCCAAAACTGATTTCTAATTATGTGTAAGTCCTAAAAGTATGCAGTATTTTGTTAAAATCTTAATAATTAACAATGTTTGTGTATAAATGTTAAAACAATTTATTATACATCTGAAATAGTTATAAAAATTATACCACCCAAAACAATATTAGTTATTTTTCGTTCAAACTTAGTTCTTAGCAAAATTTTTTATTTGTTTATGTCCAAAAAGTATGCAATACTTTATTAAAAAGTTAAAAATTCATTATTTATTTCTCTTGAATAAGTAATTGTTGATTTCGTGTAGAAAAACTGATTAAGTCATCTTGAAGACGACACGACTCTACGTTGGAATGTATTCGTCGATAGTTCTTCATATCATCATAGGTAGAAATATTTGAATATTTGATGAAATCATTGACATCGGTAATTGTTTAGATGAATAACAAGCGACACAGGTGAAGATACTTCGTGAGATCCGCCTTGAAATTAAATATGAACACCAACGTTTATTTTTTTATCAAAGTGAACGTAGGCTCTTTGTTATACCAGGGTGGCGAAGATCAAACAAAATTCTTTTTCCTTGTAAAAGGAACAGATAGTGTGAAGATTTTTTCATCGAAAAAGCTGATAACATTATCGTTATCTTCATGAGAATTTTCAAAAATAATTTGTTATATTTCCTTTAGAAAATCAGCTATTATGTGGGAAACGAAAGCAAACTCAGCCAATGTGGAGATTTTAGAAAGAGCAGAGTTTGCTTCAAGATTTAAAAGTATGCAATATTTTGTTATATTTACTCGTTTTTAAATGATTTCTTCATATGGCCATCTTTAGCACATTTTTTAGCAGGGAAAAAGTTAAGCAAATAATATTTCAAATTTCTTCCAAGCTTTAAGAACCAACAATATTTTTAACTAGTTTAAGCTCCAAAAAAAGGAATATTATTGTGTTGGAAGGGCAGTTTTGTTTAAGACATTTACAACATGTGAATAAATATTGAATTGAATATTTAATTGAACATTAAAGCAACATTCAAATTAAGCTTTGAATACAAACAGTACGAGTAGAAATTGAGATATCGATGGATGCTTCATTTTTTCGTAGCCCTTAACATATGCGACATTTTTATATGCGTAATTATTTTTTGCGATCAGCCTGAAAGTATGCACAAAACAATCATTTGATACTTATCAGTGGCATGCTCGTATTTTATGTACGTGCATACTTTCAGGCTGAACATTTTTCAGAACAGTATATTGTAAAAGCACTGTAATAATGTAATGCAATAATATCAAACAATAATTATAGTTTAGAGTTAATGTTTCCAAACCGTTGTAGGACGGGCTTTTATATTAGTTTATGTATAAAAATAACTGAAGTTTTTATTATTTTAATCACTTTCAACTTTTTACTTTTCGAGAGAAAAGTTCTTGGCAAAATCTTTGGTCCTGTTCGAGTCGGCGATGACTATCGCATCCGAATGAACCACGAGCTGTATGAGCTCTACGAAGACATTGACGTAGTTCGGCGTATAACTGTGCAGTGACTACGCTGGCCTGGTCATGTCCATCGAATGGACAACGAAGCTCCAGCGAAAAAGGTGCTCGAGGCGAGGGTCGCTGGCCAACGACGACGAGGGAGACCATGCCTCCGATGGATGGACCAGGCTGAGGAAGCCCTAACCGCACTTGGTGTATCCGATTGGAAAAGGCGCGCGCAAAGCAGAGGCGCCAGACGAGAGCTGATGAGGTCGGCCAAAACCCGGACAAGGGTTGTTACGGGCACCTAAGTAAGTAAGCAATCACTTTCAACATTATATTGAACAAATTAAAAAAAAGTCCATTGAGCTTTAAATACGAATTAATATAATCTACAATTATGTCATGTTAATTGCCAGGTCTGAGTAGCTTTCATTAAATAAAATTATATGAAATTTTATTAAATTAACACTTAACACTCATACGCCATGGTGTAGTTTCATATATAACCAAATTATTTAAACGAAGTTTCGCGGAAAATAAATTAACCGTACCGATATGATTTCGAAGAGTTTTCACTTAGAAATTAACGTTAAATACAAAAATCAGTGATTCCAAAATAAAAAGAAAAGAAAAAACAAAAGCCGCAGCACTGAAGGTATTTAGTTTTCTTGGGACCTTCAATATATGCAACATCTTTAAATTGATAGACAATTTATTGTATAAGGTTTTTTTTTTTGTAGTTTTTCAAAGTTTCCCATGTTCAAAGTTTCCCAAGTCCTAAAAATATGCAACATTTAAGGGAACTATTTAATTAAAGATTATGTAATATTTTCATTATAAAGGTCCAACCCTTAGATTGCAAAGATTATATCCCTTAGAACCGGTTTTATTAAATTTTTAGCGTTGCTCTTGTACAATTGTATACATTTTTTTTAGTCATTGTATGGGAAAAATCATACAACATAAGAAGGTTACAATTTTTTTTTTCTACTTAATCAAACGACACTTTATAGAAAGGTTGACAGCTTTATTTTCAGCTGGTTGTCAAGGTTGACAGCTTTTGAAAACTCACAAGTTTTCAGAAAAGGAGATAGATACAGTGTGCACAATAACAGCGATATATTATATTTTTAGCACTAAATATTCTTAAAACTGCCATAAGTTGTATAACAAAACGTTTTGCACCCACTCATGTAAAATAAAAATTGGAATGGTGCCATTATTTTTTGTTTAGCAAAATCTCATGCAAGAAAAGCAATTGCAATTTAGTTCGATTCGAGCTTCTAATAAGTAATCATGGTGTGGAGCGTCAAAGAAAACCACATCGCTAGAATTTATATTTAGGCTGAAGTGGGGTGATGTGTTACATGTTTTTTTTTTCGCTCCAAAAAAAGTGTTAAGAAATTGAATTTTTGATTGGTTTAAAGATCTATTCCCTGCAGAAGAACCAATTCGAAGTGAGCGTTTTCATAACTGTTGAATATTTTGCGAAATGGATGAAATAAGAAAAAATTCCATATATACTTTTTTTTTGGTCTTTTCCAATTCGGTGGTGTGATGTGTAACACCAACAAAATGTTGGTTTAAAGACCAGGAACTTTAATTTTATATGTTCATTTTGACTTTTTATGTTTAGTAAAATTATTAGGATAAGAACCTAATGAAATCTCCTGCACCTGCAACTGTAAAAAACGGTTTCTGTAGCTTTGTGAGAACACAGTTTTTCATTAACTTCCTACCACGATTGGATTTTAGTCTGGGCTGAATAACATGAACTGGGCCGATCTCTTTTAATGCCGTTGATGTGATTGCATTTCAGAGTATGACGTGTTTGCCTCTTTAATGCCAATTATTACGCATAAGATGTGTTCATCTTCAACATCACCCCACTGTGAGTGTTACACATCACCCTTATGTACTTAACTTTTTCTCATTGATGAAATTTTACCATAATGTGAAAAAATATCAAATCTTTTGTTATATTTTACGATACAAAACAATACCACATTTTACATCTACTCACTTTTAAAATCTGAAGAAAATCTTATCTGAAACGTTATTTTTTTGTAAATCTAAAAAGACTGTTTAACAAAAATTCTTCACATTTTTTAAAAATTCTAATGAGATGTATGTTTGCCTACTTCCAACACTTATGAGAAACACTTATGATGCTGTCAAAAGAACCAAAAGTAGTGCATTCACTCATATGTTAATATTTTGTACGAAAAATTGCAGTGATACACATCATCCCATGGTACACATTAAGCCACCTCACCCTATATATTAATTTTGAGTTGAAAAAATAAGTACAATTCAGGTTGTTTGAGCTCTGAAAATAGTGTCTGAAGGCAGCTTAGATTCTGAATTGCTTATGCACATACATTGGGAGGTGAAATATTTTTAACGCAGATTAAATGTCATCTTATATAAAAACAATAGTTAAATTTATAGCAAATAGATGAAAAAACAAAACTTTTTTCTCAAGAAGCTGAAATTTTCTGAAGTAAGCCTAAATTTACGATTTTCTGAAGTAAGTTTTCATTTGATTTTTTTAAAACAAAATTTATGGCATAAAAAGATTATTAAAATTTGAGTCAAAAATTTAACGTTAGATACTAATAAGTTTTTTAAAATTACTTTAAGAGTTCTTTTTTTTAAATTAATTTTTTAAAGTGACTCAGATACGTTGGAATTAGAAAAATTGTTCCTTCAACTAAATTCAAGTTTATAAATACAGTTTTTAGTAAGCAATCAAAAAATATTTCTTAAGTCCTAAAAGTATGCATCGCATTTTTTACTTTTGCTCAAAAAGTACAACAATAAGAAGTCTATTAACATGATTGCTTAGACTTAGCTTTAGTTTAGCTTTCGTTGATTCATTAAAAGCCATTCCTATAACTTTGCCAGACACATTTTAGAAAACAAATTCTGTGATAAAATTTACAAAAATTTTGTCAGAAGATTTAATATTTATTTTTGTTTATATATTAAGCATATGCCCTAAAAATATGCACCACTTTTTAAAAATGTTCAACCTAATAGGTAACATTGTGAGCAGTTTTATGATGAGAATCAGTTAAGTAAACTTTGAAAAAAGCTTTTTTTTTATGTTTCAGTGTTATTTTACAACAATTTTAACAACTATTTCCAACGTTTTTTTTTATAAACAAAAAACTTGAATAAATTCAAAGATATTTCCACACAAGGTCGCTTTTTAGAGCACTTGAAAAATAATAATGGACATTTTACCATAAAGTTGAGTTGTTGTCCACCACATATCCTGGATGAAGATCTTGAAGCTGCAGTTAAGCCGAACATTTATTAATTTGATAAAAATTTAAATTAGTTATATTTTTACAACAAGCTTTAATACACACACGCACAGATATAGTAGAAAAAAATTTCAGCTTAAAGCTGTATGAAAAAACTTGCTTTTCAACATTTTCATAATTATGGAAATTTTTTTTTTTAACGCGAAAATTTTTACACAACGGCACACAACATTAATAAAATATACACCGTAAGATTATCATTAAAATGAAAATTTAATTATTTATTTCGAAAAACAAAAAAACAAAAAAAAAAATAATTGGCCTACTAAGCTTTTCAAAAAACACGAACACAAAATATTTACGCGACCAACGAGGCAGCAACTTGCCTTAAAAACGTAAGCTCAGAACGTAAAGCACTCAAGTTAGACAACTAAACCTATAACGTTGTATATGTAGGCTAGGTCAGGAGAGCAATAAATTTTTTAATTACTAATTTTTGAATGCTTGAAATTTTTTTAAAAAATTTTTATTTGTAATTTTTTGCTATATTATTATATTTTTTTTTTTTTTTTCACCCGCACTGCTTCAATATTTATTTTGAAAGTTTTGCACTTTCTACAGCTCTTTTACACAGAATTAACACAGAAAATTAGACCGTGCGAACGCGTCAGTGCTTTACATATCCTTACATCCTGGCAAATCCCGAAATTGTACTAACTTGTCCCAAAACACAAAACCAAGGCAAAGGCTATAGAAGGACAAAAGAATTGGGTAAAACATGCTGCTGCAAAGGAATGTTCGGATGTGTGGTGAAAACGAAGCAAACGACAAATTTGCAGATAACTAAATTCACACACACTCATTCACTTACTCGGGGTGAGAGTGAGAGAAAAGGTAGCAAGAGTCTTGTTCAAAGAGAACTTTAAAGTTCGATAGTAGTAGTATGTGTTGAAAATTGTAAATGTAAGAGAAAAATTTTACATGGCTGGATTTGGTAAATGTGGTGAATATTGTGGTGAATAAGTGCAAGAACAGAAGTTGAAATTTTATAGGTGGTGAAAGCTCTTCGCGTTGAATAAATTTTCGTGGTATTGGTAAATACTTGAACATAATTCTGTATAAAGTTGTTATGCGAATATATGTTTAATTATTTTCAAAGAGATTTTTTTAAAAATTAAACTGATATCCTAAGTAGATGCAGAAAAACATCAAATTACATTTTTTACAAAAGAAATTTTGCTACTTGTTGAAAAGTAAAAAACTGTGCGTCTCTCAAAGCTTTTGGTGGTTGAGTTCAATGAAATGGTTTCTCTGCGAAAACATACAAAAGCATAAAATAGTGCATATGAAATTTTTTGCCGTTTGATTTAAATATCAAAATTTTAAATATCGGTATGGTATGTCTAATATATCGACCGCTTTCGGTGACTTTAAAAATGAAAAATTCGGTCATGTTCCAAAGGAGTACATTAATTCTGTTTTTTGTTTGAAATTATGATTGAATCTTTGCCAAATTATGTTTTAACTTCGTTTCTTGAACTGCTCGTTCATTGAGTTTCTTTTTTATAATTTTTTTATTAATTTCTGAAAATAAATTGGTTATTTTACAAAGCGTATGCTAAAAATTGTTTTTGTTGTAAATATTTTTACATTTGTTTCTTGATTTTCTTTCATATGATGTACACCAAAAAAGGATTCATTTAGAATTTCCGTCATAAAAATGTTAAAAATGTTTCATACGAATGAAAAATCAAGCCTTAATCATACAAAATTTAATAATTTTTTTTTGTTTGTGTTTGTATTTTTATTATTTTATTTCCACAACAAATTAAGGTTAAGTAAAAGATTTATGTCAATATCGTAATTCAATTCTGAGTTACAAACTCAAACACGTTTTTCTCCATACACTAAAAGTTTTACCACGCCTATATTAGACGGTGTGATTGGACGAGGGATATAGAATTTTTCTTTAAACTTGTAACGTGGCGTTACAATTTACCTCTTTCCATTGGAGAAAATTTATATATTATAAATAATAAATAGAAATTTAAATAATAAATATATAATATATTGTGCGCCGTCCGGATTCGAACCTGGGCATTTTGCGTACACGTCGGGCGCACTAACTGGTAGGCCACGGCCACCACAGCCTAAAAGAGTAATAACTTGAATAACTCATCTAAAAGTAAAAATAAAAAAAACTCTGCCTACGCTAATAGATATATAATGGAATTGAGCACAGGCAAAATTCACACATTTCCTTCAATGGTTGTTAATAATAAAATATATAGTTATGAATATTATTAAGTTAGCATTTATTAATGGAGGCTAATAATAAAATAAATAGGGATTAATATTATTATTTATCAATGAATGTTGCACATACAGTTGCACATACAGACCGACACAAACTTTCATACCAGCTAGAACGACACACAAATCTGTGTACCAGATAGACCGACACACAAACCTATGCATCCGATAGACCGACACACAAACCTGTGTATTAGATAGGCCGATACACAAACATGTGTATAAGATAGGCGACGTACCCACAACTATGTTATAGTCGCTAGGTAATTATGTACCAACAGGCAGAAATCATTATTTATGATCGTATGATTCACAAAGGGTTTTATCACCCCGATGTATAAATCACTGCCTGTTGGTCACTTGCATCAGCTTTCCGTCAGGTAAGTGAGCACCATGTGTGCTTTGCACGTGGTATGAGGTGCGGACCAGTTCCTGGTCAATAGGGCTCAAGCACAGCACACATCACAGCATCTGAGAAATTTTGGCTGCATTGACAATTGGTCAGTGCAAATGCATATTGATTGCAGGTGCGGATCAGATTCTGATCATTGAGCCGCAGTATTTATTACCACCGTTTTATTATTGATTTTATAAATACTAATAAGGCTTCCGTCTAGTTTATTCTAGTTTTTGCATTTTTACAACGATTCGTACACCAGAACTCTCGGTATTAGGAACACCAGTAGATGTACACCGAATACCCGAAACCGATTACCCGAAACCAATTACCTGATACTGGAATTAGTAATAACTGAGAGTGAAGAAAACCCGAAACTATTCGGCATCCGACCAGTACCAGCTGACACTCTTAACCCTTTTATGGATACCCGAACACAACTGCTACTGACTGCCCGACCACCTTGCGCTGCAGAAGTATTATAATAAGCGATTGATATTTTCAATAAAAAACTAAGATTAAAATTATAAACTGCGTCTTCTTATTTAACCAAAGGTTTGTGAATCCTTTGGTAGATCCTGGAGTGGCTGAGCTTAACGCAGCCTTTGATAAAACCACTGTTATAAACTTGACCTGAATTGTAGTAAAGCTCTCTGCCAAATTTCAAAGCAATGGGTGAAAACATTCCGAAGATATTTGACATTTTCCATAAAAAATACAAAATTTCTAAAAAAAAATTTTTTATGCGTTTTCGGGATTTCCCAAATTTTCTTACATTTTTTTTCAATATTTTTTTTTCCATTTTCATACAAATATCAAACAAATAGGTAAAATTCCAGCCAAATCCGTTAAGTTGTTCATGAGTGATGCCATTACCAATGAACACAATTTCATTTTTATTTATTTAGATTATATAAATTTACAAATTGAATTTTTCATTTCAATTTAACTTAGTTATTTTTAAATATTTTAAAATTGAAAATATTTTTAGTGCATACATATGTCGATGGAAAATCGGTCAAATGGTGGGAATGGGGGAGATTTTTGTTTAAATGTACGTCGCTGGGCACCGCATACCCGGTTGACTACATAAGTGTTAACAACATTTTTAAAATTTTAATCTAAATTTAAAGATGTTATTTAAATAATTAAAATCTCATTTTGTTTCTTATTTTTATTAAAATTTTATTTAGTTACTGTTACTGAGGTGAAATTTTAAATTACTTCTTTAACATTGATGAGCTATGTTATGTAAGAAGCTTGTCGAAGTTTGTTGAGTCAAGTTAACAGCGTATTGTTAACTCACCACAAGCACTACTTCTGTATAAGCATTTTCAACTTTGAATTCGCCATGCTATGAAATTCGCAGTAAACCTCGAAATAAGTTCGAGCTGCAACTAGACAGCGAACAACAACAGGTGACACAGGTGAGAATATCACTAAAAAGACTCAACAAAAAAAATGCACCACCACCACTAACACAAAAAGCACAAATATTGTTAGCACAACTGAGAGTAAAACAAAGAAATTCACCACAAAGGTAAAATATGACTTCCGCTCTAAGCTGAGAGCATACACGAAAGCAGGTGTTAAAAATCCAATCCTGCCCACGCATGCCCCTTAAAAGCTGCAAAGTAAATTATGCCAACTCACCAACAAAGCGAAAAACGAAAAAGCACGAACAACACAGCCCACCAATATTGCAAGAACGCTTTGATTTGGTGTTGGCGCCGAAAAAGAAGGCTTTCTATGTTGTTAACTGAAGCAGCTTGCTTCAAGTAGCATTGACTTTGACCGTCAGTCAGTTTCAACTCGTTCACCAGCGAGTGAAGTGTGCGAAAAGTGTTCGCAAGCGTTGAGTGAATGAAGCATGATCAAAATGCGAACGAAAACTTGAATAAAAACGTAGTATAATTTTTGGCGCGCTAGCGAACTTGTGTCAGTGTTTGGTTGTTGCTTAAAACGTATAAAAAGCTAATAGAGAAAAAAAAGTTATAAGTGACAATGACAAGCATGACAGTGAATGTTTGCTTAGGAGAGGCAAAAAAAAAAAAAAGAAATTAATGTAACGCGCATAAAAACCTAGCTGGACGAACATATGTAATGTACTGGCACAAAAAAAAAACACGCACACACACACAGAGACAGCCATAAGGGCTAATAGCGTAAATGTATGTGTGTGTGTAAGTACGGGTGTTTGGTTAACGCGTAAAGCCTGCAGAGACATTTAATATAATGTGAACGTGTTGTTATTGTTGATGTTGTTGTTGCTACTCCTTTTATTTTTGCCATTGTTGCTGTTGCAACTGTTTGTGTTGTTGGCCATTTTGCAGTCGACAAAAAAAGTGTTGTAAATTGTTTGGACGTGTTTGAGCAAATAATGCCAACAACGACAGTAAGAACTAAAGTTGCGAAAAAAGAAAAACACAAACTATAATTTCCACATACTAACAGCAGCACGCAAAAATATGCCACGATGTACTGTTCTGATGTTTTTATTTTTTTTGCTGTTTGTCTAAGTGGCTGCATGGTTTGAGGCGAGTTCTTATAAGCGATAGCTTAATTTTGACTTTGAAAAAATAACCTGGCGCACAATAGTTGAGGTAAGTGAAGAATATAAAACCGTTATTGTAAGTCTATTAATATCCAAATTATTAAATGTTTCTTTTCTCAGCTTAAATCAGAAAAATTAAGACTTTTACGAAAAAATGCATAATGTATAACAATAATAGTACTGCAATTTATATCAAAATGAAATGATATTTAGAAAAATTTTTTATAAATTAATAAATTTATAAAAAATTATACACTAATTTCTAAATTTTATAAAAATTAAGGAATATTTTTTTTAAAGTAAGCAAAAGAATTACACCAAAAAAAGAACTGTAACATATATTGCAGTATTATCGACATTACACGGCAAAAATGTGTGTTCAAAAATTTTAGAACTGACTGTTACCATATTATTATCGACATTACACGACAAAAATATGCATGAAAAAAATTAGAACTGACTGTTATCAAAAACTGATTATGATTATCAGGCAAAAATTTGTGTAATGTTAAGTGTTCCAAAATAAAATGAAAAAGCTCAAAAATTTAACCGAAATGTTTTTCTCTAGAAACTATCGATAAAGAAACATTTTTTTTGAAACGTGTAGAGATGCATCGAATGTTGATGCTAACGGGTTTTTTGATCCGCACATTACAAAATTTCTATAGTACTTTGATTTTGACTGCGAATAGAAAAATTATACGTATAAAAGCGTTGTCAAAACTTTAAACGCCCTTTTCTCGAAGCACGATTTTTTGAAACTGCTTTTAATACAGGGTGTCCGGACTCGAAATGCTAATCCACTAAGAGGTGATTTCTTGGCTTATTTTAAGCAAGAAATTGTATGAGAGGGGGGTCTATTTTCAACATCCACTGATATATACATGACGTTCAAAAAAAATATGTTCGGCAAAGTAGGTGCTACCAAAATTAATACCATCAGCGTTGCCGCTTTGGTGGAATTCTACCAAATGTGGTAGATTTTTTTTCTCTAAATGGCTTTAGGTAATTTTTTTCACTTTGATTGATTTTGGTAGATCTATTTCTATTTTTTTTTTTTTTTATTAATTTTAATAAGACATTAATTGTTTGCATAGAAAGCTCTTTTAACTCTTCCAAAAAAAAAAAAATACGAAATTAGAAATCGACTAAAAAATAGCGCATTTATAGCGATTTTTTGAAACATACCGCAAAATTTTGTTCGAAACTTGAACACTGTTGCACCAAAAAAATTTCCGATTCTAATAATTTTTCTGTCCATTACTTCAGGGCCTCGGAAGCCTTTAGTTTGCACAATAGTTTTGGGTCAGAATTTCGCTTTCATAAAAAATTGCAACCAAAATCCATGATTTTTTAAAAAAATTTTTTTAAAATCTTAACCGCTGGCCGACGGTTTTTTTCGATTTTTTTTTTGCATATTTAGGTAGAAAATCGTCTCAAGAATACGTGTGTAAAATTTCAGATCGATATCTAGATTCGTTTTGATGTTATAGCCCTTAGAAGCGCCCTTAATGCGCTCCCACTCTCTTTTTTCGGTATTTTACGCTGCGCGAGAGGGGCCGGCGTGCTTGAACATCTGCTACGAAATAACAGTTTATATACTTATAATACTCTCCAAAATATTTTTCTGGCATTATACATACAACGCTTTACTATGTTTGTATGTTTGCTATGGTCTGGCGATCAGAAGGCACCCTGATTCTGTTCAAAACATGAAAAAAGAAGCACTCGCAGGACTTTACCATAGCTGCTCAACGGATGTCAATCCGCAACATATGTACTGTCCAGCCGGAGAGGATTCGTGGTGTAAGTGGCAAAAAGCCAAGGCTACTAACTCTACATATACTCATCCACCAGCATTCAATCAAGAGATTTTTGAAATGTTAAAACCGATCTATGACGACCTTACTGATGAAGATTTATTAAAAAGATGTTTGGGTTCCAATACACAAAAATCTAATGAATCTCTGAATCAAACGGTATGGCGTATCGTTCCCAAACACACCTTCAATGGACTTAAAATAACAGAGATTTCTGGAATGATCGCCGTTTGCATATTTAAAGAAGGTTATCAACCACTTGTTGGCATTCTGGATGTTATGGGCGTTACTATAGGATCATTTGCACATAATTTTGTCATGCAAAATGATCGGAAGAAATTGTTTACTGCAGAAAAAAGGAGCAGCGAAGCATCGAAAGAAGGTCGTGTAGCAAGGAAAAAAAGGAAACTGGCTAAGGAGCAAGCTTTAGAAGATGAGGAAGGCTCATATTATCAAGCAGGATTCGCGGATTGATGGTAAAAAAATAAATTTTTGACTTATCACAAAAATTTCGGTTAAAAAACTTTAAACGCGTTTTTCTCGAAATGAACATTTTTTGTGCGCGTCGTAAAAATGCGAAAAAACTACTCAACCGAATCGCTTGAAATTTTTTTTACATACTCATATAACATTTATCTATTGCATGAATCTCAATTTTCAGCAACAATTTTTTAATTATGTGACCCTGTTTTTAACCTGAAAATTACCGAATTTCGATACCCCACTTTTCAGAAGAGTACCAAGTCGCGGGAAATTAATTTTTTTTTCTGATTTGAGGTTCACGCAATAGCTGAACATATAAACTAAACGAAACTTTTTCGTTTTTTGGTTCCAGATGGATATTTTTGGCTGATTTTTACGAGGCGGAATTTTGATTTTACGACGCAAGGTGCTGCATCGCTCAACGACCATGGCCGCCATTTTGTTTTTTAATATATTTTGATAATAATTTTTTTATATTTAAACCTTCATAAAGAATCATGCAAAATTTCAAACTGATATGACGTCTTGTAAATTTTTTTTTATAGCTGTTTAAAAAAAAAACGCCGATTTTGCCATTACAACAGTAGGTTAACCCCTTAATACCTTCTTGAATACAGCTTTCACAAAATGAATGTGGAAATATGAGTTCGAGTCACCTTATAATTCTGTGATTTTATCGAAATGAATTTTTATATTAGATCTAAGAGTTTTTTTAGCATATATAAATTAATATGATATTTTATAGAAATTATTTGTTAGTTATATTAAATAATTTTTGTTTTTAAAATTAAATTAATAAGTAAACGTTTTGGGTTTAAGGCCGGTGATACATTTAGAGGAGAGTAAAAAAGAGTGATGTTTAGGTGATGGTTTTTATTAGAAGAAATTTGTTTAGAATTTTCAAATTTACAAATTTGGTGAAATATACATTTACGTTTAAAAAAAAATATTTTTTTTTCAAAAACAAAGATGGCGCTGGCTACAACGATTGCTGTATAAAACCTCTTTTCGCACTGCGGGCATTCTGCTGGCTCCTAGCGTTATCCAAAAAAAATTTTTTTAATTTTAAAAATTAATGAAAATATCTTCTATCTGAATGAGATAGAATTTAAGTCTTTTTTTAAAAATTTTACGTACTTAAAAAAAGAAAATTGCATTTTGTACTTATTTTTTGTTTTAAATTTTGAATTAAAAGATTTTAAAAGGCTATTTTAAAAATCAGTTTCATTCAGAAAGAAGATATTTTCATTACGTTTTAAAATTAAAAAAAAAAACATTTTTTTGGGGTCAACCTAGGACCCAGCAGAATGCCCGCAGCTCGATAAGAGGTATTTTGCAGCAGTCGCTATAGCTAGCGCCATTTTTATTTTTGAAAAAAAAAACATTTTTTTTTAAACATATATGTATATTTTACCAAATTTGAAAATTGTAAAACACTAAACAAATTTCTTCTTATAAAATCCATCACCTCAATATCACTCTTTAGTACTCTCTTTTAAATGTATCGCCGGCCTTAATATGAATTTAATATGATTTTTTATAGAAATGAATTGTTATTTTATATTTTAGAATTTTTGTTTTAAATAAAATTAATATTTACTACACGTTTTGGGTGTAATCTAATATGTATATGTGAATTTTTATTTTTGAGGCTTTTAGTTGATAGTTGATGTAAATGTAGGAATCTTGATAAATGTTTATAGTATTATGCTTATAGAGTAATGAATTTTTATATTTGGTAGATTTTTTCTGATTGGTAGATTTTTTTAAAATTTTGGAAGGTCAAATATCGATTGAGTGGTAACCCTGAATACCATAGCTTCCAAAATATTAGACCTACGTTAACTCAGATAAAGTTGTTGGATAGAATATTAAGCCGGCTTAGTTTCGGTACCATAACAGTTGGAGACTGAATTAAGAGTGTGGAGATATGACTCCGCAAAGTTAAGCATTTCTTTTTAATTTAAAAAAAAACAATTGTTTTTTTTTAAAGAACACGCAGAGAAAAAATAATTTTATAAATGTTTGGTTTCAAAAACAAAATATTCAGAGGGAACCACTTAATGATTAAGAAAAGTTGTGTTGAAAAGTGTTGAAAAGTTTAGCTCTTGTGAGAAGTGTTTCTGAAAATGTTTGTTTAAATTAAAAGTGTTTGTGTTTTGAAATTAATAAAATAAAAAACAAAATAAAAGAAAACTAAGGCCGTTCAGCAGTAAAAATAGGTGAGTTTTGAAGCAACTTTGTTGATAAAGCGGTGTGTGTTTATAAAGTGTGCTTATAAAAATTATTGTAATGTCGGATAAACATAATATGGTTACTTCTCAACATAATTAAGTCCGAGAAAAACATTTTTTACTGTTTTCTAAACATATTGTTTGCTTCAAACCAACAATTACTTCTAAGCAAATATTGTGTAATCACAGTGAAAAACTTTTGTCATTTCTTTTGCTAAAAAACGTTTCAAATTCAATATAGTGTAATCATCGGTAAATATATTATGTTGTTCTTAACTATCGTTTTGAAAATAATTGCTTGACTGCAATTAAATTATGTATTCTCCAATTAATATATATTTGTCCGTGAATATTTAATGTTATTCTTGACTAAATTATATTTCCAAGCAAACAAATAGTAATAGACTAAAAGTGTTCTCAGTCCATTTATAATTACAATATATTTATACGAAAACATATTTTCTTTAAAGCAAATTATATTATTATTGAACTCAAACAACAAATGCTAAGGTACAATTAAATAATGTTAAGATGCAAATATATATATAAAGAAAAATTGCATTAATTAATCATATTATATGTGGAACCAATTATGATAACATGTTTCCAAGAAACATGCAGAAATATATTATACTTCTTCCAAATTATGTTTGGGAAGGCCTATTATTTTTCAGCGTGTAGGCTTTTCTCGAAAATTTACCCTATTATTTTTTTTATTTTTTCTTTTTTTTTATTTTCCACTGGTACCCCTGAATTATCACCTACAAAGACTACATACTAAAAGTTTACCTGGGACGTCTTATTTGAATGATTTTTTTTCTTCAATAAAAATCTATGTACATTTTATTTTCTTATGTCTTATTTGAATAATTTTTTTTTTTTCAAAAATGTACTAACTAATGAAATAAGTATTTCTAAATAATGTTAATAACAACAAAAAAAAAATAGTTATATAATAATAATAATGAAAGGCCCAATTAGCGAATTGCCAATTTTTCCAGCCCTCACCCTCACGTTAACGTTATAATGATGTTGAAATGATAAATACTTATTTTGTGAGGATTGTGTTGAGATCAGGTATGGAAATTGGGGAAATTTGTAATACCTCTCTAGTAAAGTGAGATCTGAATACGGATACACAGTGTGTGCTTAGATTGTGGAGACAGCACTTCTCCAATTTACTTACTGGCGACGATTCCACCAATGCCGCCCATGGAGAGCGCAGTGCAGTGCCACCAATCGACGATGACGGAGTGGAAGTATCACCACCTAGCCATGAAGAGGTTCGAGTTGCTATCCAACGACTCAAAAACAATAAAGCAGCGGGTGCTGACGGCCTGTCAGCTGAATTGTTTAAAACCGGCGGCGATGAATTGATAAGGCGCATGCATCAGCTCATCAGCAAAATATGGCTAGAAGAAAGCATGCCCGACGATTGGAACCTCAGTGTACTGTGCCCTATACTTAAGAAAGGAGACCCTACAATCTGCGCTAGTTATAGAGGTATCAGTCTTATTTCCATCGCATATAAGGTTCTCTCAAGCGTACTGTGTGAAAGATTAAAGCCGATTACAAAAACACTGATTGGACCTTATCAGTGTGGCTTTCGACCTGGTAAGTCCACCATAGACCAGATTTTCACGCTACGACAAATCCTGGAGAAAACCCACGAAAATCAAATTGACACACACCATCTCTTTGTCGATTTTAAAGCTGCGTTCGATAGCCCGAGAAGGGATTGCCTATACGCAACAATGTCTGAGTTCGGTATACCTGCAAAGTTGATTAGACTTTGCAGAATGACGTTGAGCAACACACGCAGCTCCGTCAAGGTAGGAAATGACCTCTCCGAAACCTTCAATACCGAAAGAGGTTTCAGACAAGGCGATCCACTGTCTTGCGATCTCTTCAACATCATCATGGAGGGGATCGTACGAAAGGCCGGTGTGCATCGTAATGGCACCATTTTCTATAAAGGTGTCCAGCTCCTTGCGTACGCTGATGATATTGATATTGTTGGCAGAACCAAGAGAGATGTTACCGCTGCTTTCGCCGCTATCGAAAAGGAATCAGCCAAAGTGGGTTTGACGATAAATGAGGGTAAAACAAAGTATATGCTGTCTACAAACAAGGGAGCGCGGCGTTTAGACTCCCACGTTTCATCCGGCAGCTATAACTTTGAAGTAGTCAAGGAGTTCGTTTACCTTGGCACCGCCATTAACACTAACAACGAAATCAGCCTGGAGATAAAGCGAAGAACAATAATTGCTAATAGGTGCTACTACGGGCTCAGTAAGCAACTAAGTTCCAGAGCCCTCTCTCGATCGACAAAGCTAACACTCTACAAGACGCTCGTTCTACCTGTGCTGCTTTATGGCGCTGAGGCATGGGTAGTTTCGCAAACTGACGCAGCCGCTCTGGGGGTGTTCGAGAGAAAAGTTCTTCGCAAAATCTTCGGTCCTGTTCGAGTCGGCGATGACTATCGCATCCGAATGAACCACGAGCTGTATGAGCTCTACGGAGACATTGACGTAGTTCGGCGTATAACTGTGCAGCGACTACGCTGGCTGGGTCATGTCCATCGTATGGACGACGAAGCTCCAGCGAAAAAGGTGCTCGAGGCGAGGGTCGCTGGTCAACGACGACGAGGGAGACCATGCCTCCGATGGATGGACCAGGCTGAGGAAGCCCTAACCGCGCTTGGTGTATCCGATTGGAGAAGGCGCGCGCAAAGCAGAGGCGCCTGGCGAGAGCTGATGAGGTCGGTCGAAATCCGGACACGGGTTGTCACGGCCATCTAAGTAAGTAAGTAAGTCTCTAGTAAAGTGCGATTCATCTGCTCACAGAAGGGTTTTAATAAATGTATCATCTTTGAAATTCTGTTCAAAAAACCAGTTGCAATATTCAATTCGTGGAGTAGATCTTTTGGTAGTAACAGCTGAACAGATCTCATGTGCGATAAGGATGCAGATTTCTGTGTGTCTGTCTTGAGTTTTGACAATATAATATACTAAGTTTAATTTAAAGTACAGAAAGTATTTTAAAAAAGTAAATTATTATTCAACTCAATGTACTCAACACAGTATGCTCAAACTGTGACTATTTTTTCCATTATTACAGTGACTTTTCAATATATGCTGTCCTGAAAAATGTTCAGCCTGAGAGTTTACACATACATAAAAGGTAAGCATGCTGAATTGAAATGAATTTTCTGTGCATACTTTTAGGCTGAACATTTTTCAGGACAGTATATGATGGAAAAGCACTGTAATAATAGCAAAAAAATAGTTACAGATTGAACGATATAAGGTGAGGGGCAGCCTTTTTATTGTTATCAATATTAATATTAATTAGAAATACGATCATTAAAGGGAAATCACAAAAAATTATGTTTGTTTTATAAATCAGTACACACAAATTTATAAGTAAAATAAATTTACATAGAGACTGTTTTTTAAAAAAATCATTTAAATAAGACGTAAAATTTTGTGTCGTGACTTTGTAAGAGATGCTAGAGGGATATCAGTAAAAACTGAAAAAAACAAGAATAATAGGGAAATTTTCGAGAAAAAACTACTTTATAAAAGAATTTAAAAATTTGGACTTTGTGGAGACATATCTCCACATTCTACATTCAGTTTCCAACTATCAGCTATTGTACCGAAAAAAAGCCTGGTTTATATCATATCCAACGACTATATCAAGATTATTGTAGGAGTAATATTTTGGCGGCTATGGTATTATCTTTGACAGCACCTACTCTACCGAACACATTTTTTTTAATACCCTGTACTTTGGTGAATGTTGAAAATAGACCCTACCCTTCCCATACAATTTTTGCTCAAAAATAAGTAAAGAAATAACCCTATACAGGGTGTCCCGCAATTGACTGCAACTATTTACGGAGCTGAAAGGTTATGCCGAGCTGAGCAAAAAATCGTATGGGAGAGGGTGGTATTTTTTCACATCCTTAGGAGCAACAGGGTTAATTAATATTTCACGACTTTGGTTTACGTTATTGTTTCTAGCAGAAAAACTAACTTACATAAAACTTCTTTTGACATTTTAAAGGCAATGAAATCACCTTTCCAACGGCATATCAACAAACCCCACTAACTTAACCATTACCGAGCTGTGATCGTGTGAAGATGAAATCAATCGGTTGAAACTACCAAATTTCAACTTTGAGTGCAAATTTCTCAGAATTTTGCGTTATAAATGAAATTTTTTTTTTACCAATTTTGTAAATAATTTAATTTTCTTTTCAATGACACCAAAAACATGAACATAGCCATAAAAATAAAAAAGTTGGATGTATTAAAAAAATTATACTTATTAGAAAGCAATGATAAATAATGACATTAAAATTAGTTATGCAGTAGGTAATATAAATTTTTTCTAATAAGTATAATTTTTTTAGTACAGCCAACTTTTTTATTTTTTAAGATATGTTTATGTTTTTGGTATCATTGAAAAGAAAATTGAGTAAATTACAAAATTGATTCTAAAAAAAAATTTCATTTATTAAGCGAAATTCTGAGAAATTCCCACTCAAAATTGAAATTTGGTAATTTCAATCGATTAATTTCATCTTCACACGAGCACAGTTCGGTAACTGTTAAGTTGGTGTGGTTTGTTGATATACCGTTGGAAAGCTGATATCATTGCCTTTAAAATAAGCTATCAAAATAAGTTATGTACTTAGTTATGTAAGTTAGTTTTTCTGCTAGAAACAATAACGAAAACCAAAGTCGTGAAGTATTAATTAACCCTGTAGCTCCTAAGAATGTGAAAATAGACCCCCACTCTCATACGATTTTTTGCTCAGCTCGACATAAATTTTCGGCTACATAAATAGTTGCACTCAATTGCGGGACACCCTGTATACTACTGTTTGGGGAATCCGATAGGGACAAATGTCACTGACATGAGTGCCAAATTACACGTCAAAATATTCATTAGTATTTGAGTTACGCGTGCTTTTGGTAATAGCTAAAAGTGCATTTTTTTTTTTGTTTTTTATAATGTCCTGAAACTATTCCACAACGCAATTTCATTAAATTTTGTGTGCGGAATGAAATGTCTGCAGCTGAATCGTTGAAAATATTGCAGAGGGCCTTCGCTGAGCAAGTTCTATCGAAAACAAAAGTTAAGGCCGTCTATCGACGTCTATTTAGAGGTGAGCAAAAAAGAGTGATATTGAGGTGATGGATTTTTTCAGAAGAAATTTGTTAAGATTTTTAAAATTTTCAAATTTGGTAAAATTTATGTTTAAAAAAAATATTTTTTGTTTCCAAAACAAAGATGGCGCTGGCTGCAACGATTGCTGCAAAAGACCTCTTTTCGCACTGCGTGCATTCTGTTGGTTCCTAGGTTGACCCGATAAAAAAGTTTTTTTAATTATAAGACGTAATGAAAATATCTTCTATCTGAAGGAAACTGATTTTTAAAATAGACTTTTAAGATCTTTTTATTCAAAATTTAAAATAAAAATTAAGTGAAATATGCGTATAAATTTTAAAAAACACTTTTCTCTAAATGTATCGCCGGCCTTAATGACGTCTACAAAATCTAAGAATTGGTGCCGACTATTAAGAAAAGTCGGAGACTTTGGTGTATGCTTACGACCCGGAAACATACGCCCAATCGGGTAAGCACCGAACAAAAGATGAGCCGAGATTGAAAAAACCACTTCAAGGCAAGTCAAAAATCAAGTTCATGTTGACAGTTTTTTTTTATTATCTTGGTGTGGTGCATTACGAATTCCTTACAACCGGCCAACTGACTACTATGGTGTTATGCGTCGTTTGTGTAATGGTATGCGTCAAAAAAGACCGAATTTGTGGAGAGACAATTCTTGTTTTTTTGCATTACGATAAAGCACCATCTCAGACCCAAATCATTCCGCAACCACCGTGGACACCGTTTTGAAACGATTTAAGAGATAGAAACCGAAACGAAGAAGAAATTGAAGGCTGTACCGGAAGAGCACTTTGCAGCGTGTTTTGAAAATTGAAAAAAACTTTGAGGAATTTAATTTAGATGTATAATGAAGATTTTTGGATTTATAAACAAATTCCCGATATTTTTTGCCAAAAGTAGTATATGTCTCGATAGTAAAACAAAAATAAACAATTTTTGGAAAACTGTTTTAACCGATAAAAAATCTATTTTATTCCTAAAATTAAAGCTTGAAATGTTAATAAATTCAAAATCATCACTCGACGGCTATTTTCGGTTTTTTAAATCGGTTACCGGTTTTCAAAACAAAAAAGAAAAAATGTTTTTTGACTAGAGAAGTTAACAGAGTTAAACGAAATTGTATTTTTTTTTTTTTGAGGACAATAGCATGGTGAAGAACGCTACAAATATTTATTTTGATATTAAAAATGTCGATAGTAAAGCAAAAAAAAAAAGAATTTCTGGAAAACCGGTAACCGTTTTAAAAAATCAAATACATTCCTAAAATTAAGGCTTGAAATATTTACTTATTTAAAAAATATCTTATCGGTTCAAGAAACTAAATCCATTTTTTATATCAGCTTATCAATATACTTTCAAATATTAAGTTTCATCAAATTCTAACAACTTCTTCTATTTTTGGCCGAAACTTGTATACGCTTGCCTTGATTTTTTTGACATATTTTCTGCATACTACAATCGTGAAAGAGTTAAAAAATAGTTTTTTTTTTAAATTTCCGAAGTTTGATATAAATATGACAAATAATTTCCGGTTTTCCAAAAAAACCAATTTTTTTTTTCTTGCCGTACGGATATATTTTTAAATAAATAAATATTTCAAGCGTTAATTTAGGGAATGTATTTGATTTTTTTAAAACGGTTACCAGTTTTCCAGAAATTCATTTTTGTTTTTTGAGGTTTTGAGGTTTTTTTGAGGCTTTACCATTGAGGTATACATTTTTAAAAACAAAATAAATTTTTTTTATCGATCTTTACTATGCTTTTGTCCTCAAAAAAATAATACAGTTTCGTTTAATTTTGATAACTTCTCTAGTAAGAAACTATTTTTTTTTTTTTTGGATTTTAAAACCCGGTAACCGATTTAAAAAATCGGATGAATTCTTGAAATCAGCTTTTAAAATATTGATAAATTTAAAAATATGACTTCGGTTGCAGTTTTAAAAACCGAATATATTATATTATACCTAAAGTATGAATGAATTTATGAATTTATGTTAATAATAAACCCAAAATATTTATGTATAGTACATAAAATACTATTCTCGATAGAAAAGCAAAAATAAAAAAAAAACAGTTTTTGGAAAATCGGTAACGGGTTAAAACCCGTTTGCATTTCTGAAATCAATGCATTAGACATTTATGTATTTAAAAAAATATGTGTGCGGCCGCCTCGCACGGTAGAAGTAAACTTTTACCCAAAAATGGAATTTCTTGGAAGATTGCTAATTTATTTTATTAACATTCCCTCCTTCAGTGCAACCAAATGGTTAAAAAGCAGTCTGCCTTCATACCAGTAGCAGTTAAAGAACTGTCTTTTTTCATAAAGCCAACTAGTATATTCAACATAATGATATCATGCGAAATATCAATTGTCCCTTTGTTTATGAACAGTTATTTAAAAGTTCAATATTCACGTACAGAATTAGATCACAGCTTTTTTTACTTTCGTGACACAGTTGGTTATCAAGAGAATTTTTTGATTTTAATTTGATGACTTAAGTTATCCCAGGCTCGATCCTCATAGCACAGACGGCAAATCTAGCTTTTTTATTTTTTTGTTAATTATATTTTTATTTTAAAAATATTAAAAAGAATAAATTTGTCGAAAAACCTGTGTCGGGAATAATGCACTTTTCCCTTTCCGTACTCGCATCGAACCGCGTACAATTCGACTGCAAGTTGAACATGCTACCATCTCACCATTGCCTCCCTTGCATCAAAGCGAACAAAATACGAACAAACTTGAAAACAAGCATAGGATAGATCTTCCAATTTATTTTATAGAATTGATGCCAAATAGGATTTATTGTCTATCCAAAATAATCATCAATCGATTATCGATCAATCGATAATTTAGGCTTTATTCATATAATTTATTTTCAATTTTTCTTAAAAAAATAACGAAAACTGCCCGTATTATTGTAAATATATTTAATTTAAAAAAAGCACAAAATTTCAACGGCAGTTAGAACCACTAAACCCCGCGCCTGCACAATAAAAAATGTTGATGCGTTTTTCGTTACAAGGTTTGCATCGTATTTTATGTTGCATTTGCGACGATATTTAATGCTTAATGATGCAGACATGTTTATATATAGAAGAGACTCCAACATTATCAACAAAATTCTGCTATTTCCCACACGGCACAAAATCCGACTTCGATATCGAAAATTTAAAAATTTACGAATAGTTCGCGATCATAACAATCGAAAAAGATACGTTTTGAGGACGTAACAGTTACTTCGTAAACGAAGGCTCGCTTATGTTTCGAAAAATTATTCGTTTACAATTCCAAAGCGATGAATTCTTCAACACAAATGCAAAGATAATTATATTTTCAATTTTTTTTACTGTAAGGTGAATACTTTCGGATAACTTTTTTTGCACTTTCAGACTTACATTTATTGTTACTGGTACACTAGATAACACTGGTATGAAATAACTTTCGATTTTTGATCGCCAATTAAGGAAAAATACAAAATTTTTTTTCAATGCAAACAAACTTTCGCCGGGTGGATTACATATGCATTGACAAGTGTTAATTTTCGACTTTATATTTTTTAGTTTCGACCAACATATCGTAGGTAATCTGACAGCTCAGTTGGTAATGGAAGAAATTGTAACCAATATTTTGTGCTAAATGTGAGTTAAAAACTACATTTGAATTATATGAAAGATACGATATTTATATAGAAATTCACAGATCTAAGAATAAAACAAATTTTAGATTCGAAGTTGCATTCGTTAATATTGCAGCATGTTAATATTGCTCAAACTCAATTTGAGAAATGCTTAAAAGTATTAAAAATTCAAGTATTCAAATTTTTAGTTTTCATAATTAAGTTTTGAGTGGTTAATAAATTTCTTAAACAATTTGTCATATTATTATGTAAAATTCATTTAATATGTTGACTTAATTTCTACTATTATACCCTCATGATTCCTTTTGGTCTTTTCTTAATCTTTTCCTTTCAAGGAAAGTTTCAAGGAAAAGATTAACCGCATGTTTATGTGATCCGAAAGAAGAAGATCCGAAGAAGAAGAACTCGTTCGTGTGGGACACAATAAGCTACATTTTTTCATATCAAAAAGTATTGTTGCACGTTTCTTTCACGAACGAGAGTGCTGATTTCGGATTACATAAACATGCGGTAAGTGTAAGTGATTGATAATATTTCCGAGGCGTTAGATCGTGGCTGCTCTGGGATCTGGGTGGTATGTTTATCGACCTTCAAAAAGCATTTGAATGTGTAAAACACGAAATTCTTCTGAAAAAGTTGGAATGTGTTGGGTTTTATAGCAAAATCTTTGGAATTGCTAAGCAGTTACCTTGAAGACATAATCAAATTGTGTTATTTTATTCGCGGATGATATTGCTCTTTTTTATCCATCTGTGAATAGAACTGTACTAAGAGCCAAAATTGAATATGAAGTCCGATGCTTTAGAAGTTCTTACGCTTTAACAAAATTTCTATAAACAAATCTAAAACTAAATTCGTGTTGTTCTCACCCCAGAGTAGGGTGAAAGACAAATTCATTTTTACCATAGATGATTCGGAAGTGGAAGTGGTCGAAGAAAAATATGTAAAATTCCTGGGTCTTCTAATCAGCAGTAATTTAAAATGGAATCAGCACATAGTAAAGCTTCAAAACAAACTCTCCTACGAAATTGGCATTCTAAGAAAGTTTAAAAGTAAAAGTCAATTGATACAAAATATCAAATTTATATGTCATTGTTCCATTCGCAGCACCTAAAGTATATGCCAATGTGCTGGGCCTGGAAAAAAACTATTGAGTTGAAGAAGCTACAAAGAATCCAAAACAAGGCTGTTAAATTGGTTTTCGATCTTCCAAGGAGAAGCCAACAATTCCCGAGTAGCCAACTGTATGCTTGACAGCTTAAATCAATTTTGCCTATAGCCGCTTTATACAAATATCAGCTGGTACTTCAAGTGTACAAAAATATCCACAACATTAGTTATGATGCCACACAACTTCTATACCCGTCGCATGGGTTTAATACTACCCAGTGAACCAAAACTACCGTTTTTGAATTCATTTATGAACCTTTTTGGGTAGAAACGTTCATTTTTGGCACTTATAAATGAACCCTTTTTATATCATTCGTCGGACTAAAATGCCTCTCAAAAACGAACCTTATTTTGTTCGCAAATGAGTTAAAAAAAGAACCATAAAAGTTATTTTTCGGCACTCGGAAATTAACCCTATTTAAATCAATCGCCGGACGAAAATGCCTCTCAGAAACAAACTGATTTATCTTCGGAAATGAGTTCAAACCATACAAAAGTTATTTTTCGGCACTCGAAACCGAAACAAAATTGAACCTTTTTTGTATCTTTTTTGTATGTAAAAACAAACCTTTTTTTGTTCAATAATGAGTTAAAAAGAAGAACCTTTTTGAATTATAAATTTTATTATTGCATAATCGATATTTTGTTAAAAAAGAAATGATTATTACTAAAATTAGAGATCATATTAATCATTGGGTTAATAGGATGAATATACCTGGGCTGGAATTCACGCATTGTGTTTTTCATGATATTGATGTTTCAAAGGGGAAAAGGCGTGATTGTTTCCAATTTGACAAACTTCCAAATTATATATGAAATATCAAAATAGTTAAGTTATTAATTGGGGAATTAATTTGATTACATTTTTGCTTGGAATGTTTTCGTGGTTTTCATTCTATTTGAGCTTGATTTTAATTTTTGATAGAAATGTTGAAAATTTTCATACGTGTAGCAGTACATCCATCTCGCACTGGTAAAAAAGTTCATATGACGTTTGTACGAAGGTTAACATTTTCATTTTAAGTTCCTTTAATTACCTGATTTTAGAATATAAAAAGTATCTTTTATGATTCATTTGTGAACTCATTTATGAACAAAAAATGGTTCGTTTATGAGAAATTGTTTCCTAGTGATATGATAAAAAAAATTATTCTTTTTTGAACTCATTTCAGAATGCAAAAAGAAACATAAATGATTCATTTCCGAACTCATTTATGAGCAAAAAATGGTTCATTTACAAGGAAGTCTTACCTACTGAAATGATACAAAAATGATTAATTTTCGACTCAAAATATGTTTTTAATGAATTTCGCAAAATATGCACAATTTTTCTTTATGGGAAAAGCTTTCACGAATTAAATCTTTTATAACAAGCACTTTTAAACGACAAAATAAAAAAGAAAATATTAAAAAAAAAAAATTCTAACCAAAAACGTTCGCAAAACTCTCAAAACCTTACTCAAAACCTTCGCTTATGGTTCAGTGGGTAAAGGATTTAACAACTTAATAGTGGCGAGATGTAGGCTAGAAACCACCTAGCAGCGGTACCGTGTGCGGGCCCATCGGCTTACAATGTTCTGCCAGCAGACTACCGAACTGCAGCATCTATTGCAGCATCAAAGCAATACTTATTAACAAACATTGTAAATATTTAGAATATAGCCGAAAACAGTTAAATAGTTTGAAAATTATATAAAGTATTTTTGTTAATATTATAAACTTAGTGATAAGGAATAATGTATTTTCATGACAACGCAGCATGCTTCTTAAAATACATACTTGATCATGGAGCTCATACTAGAACTGTATATAACAAAATTGTAAATGAATAAAAAAAAATAGAGAAAAAAAAAGTCAAGAACTTGCACACAAATAAATTAAAATTAATTATGGTATTTGAAAAACCAACTTCAATTATTTCGTTTCATTAAAAAAAAATTTGTTCAAATTTTTACCATAGCCAATACTAGGTCATGTTAACATTGAATAAATAATTGATATTAATCAATATTCTGCGTACATTTTAGAGCCCTGCATGAGTATGCTTTTTCGCCTCCCTGAATATATTCTCTTGCTATAGAATAAAAAATTTCCTTTATCCCTTTTCTGCTTTGCTCATACCTGATCTTACATTCTCTTTGTTTTATTCAGATATAAGAAACGAAGAGAATAAGAGCACGATGCTTTACTAACAACAACAGGTAGCATATAAAGCAATAAAAAATAACAAAAATATCAGTGTTCATACGCTGAACATTCAGCGAATATTTTTTGAATCGTTCGTTCGTAGAACAAAAAGAATGTTTTTTGTATTGGGACCCAAAGAAGGGTGGCAGATAGGGGGTAGGTGTTTTGAGAAGAAATGTTCAGTGGCGAAAAATAATAGGACCAAGTCATATATTTGACCCCTCTAGGAGTCCAGCTATGGCCGATATAAGCCATGTTCGGCAGTTTTTATGTTTTTTGTATGGAAACCCACAGAAGGGTGGCAAATAGGGGGTAGATGTGCTTGGAAGAAATGTTGAGGCGCAAAAAATAATAGGACCAGCTCATATATTTAACCCCTCTAGGAGTTCAGCTACGGCCGATGTAAACTATTTTCGACAGTTTTTATGTTTTTTGTATTGGGACCCAAAGAAGTGTGGTAGATAGGGGTAGGTGTGTTCGGGAGATATTTTGAGGTGCAAAAATAATAGGACCAACTCATATATTTGACCCCTCTAGAAGTCCAGCTATGGCCGATATAAGCCATGTTCGACAGTTTTTATGTTTTTTGTATGGAAACCCAAAGAAGGGTGGAAAATAGGGGGTAGATGTTTTTCGAAGAAATGTTGAGGGGCAAAAAATAATAGGATCAGCTCATATATTTGACCCCTCTAGGAGTTCAGCTACGGCCGATGTAAACTATTTTCGACAGCTTTTGTGTTTATTGTATGGGGAGTCAAAGAAGGGTGGTAGATAGGGGGTAGGTGTGTTGGGAGAAATGTTGAGGGGTAAAAATAATTGGACCAGCTCATATATTTGACCCCTCTAGGAGTTCAGCTACGGCCGATTTAAACTATTTTCGACAGTTTTTATGTTTTTTGTATGGGAACCCAAAGGGTGGCAGAGAGGGGGTAGGTGTTTTCAGAATAAATGTTGAGGGGCAAAAAATAATAGGACCAAGTCATATATTTTACCCTTCTAGGAGACCAGCTATGGCCGATATAAGCCATGTTCGACAGTTTTTATGTTTTTTGTATGGGAACCCAAAGAAGGGTGGTAGATAGAGGGTAGGTGTTTTCAGAAGACATGTTCAGTGGCAAAAAATAATAAGACCAAGTCACATATTTGACCCTTCTAGAAGTTCAGCTACGGCCGATGTAAACTATAACAGTTTAAGTGTTTTTTGTATGGAAGGTAGCGAATAAAGCAACAAAAAAATAACACAAATACAAATATGCATTAATACTAACATAAAGCTTATTGCGGGGAAAAACCAACATACCTAATTCTTATTCAGGTCACTGCAGCAGATTCCTGAGTATTCGTATAGTTTATTAAGTACTCAGAGAAATAACTGAAACAACGCGTAGATCGCAAGCTCGCCTCAGTGCAAATGTGTATGAAAAGAGAACAGAGAACAAATGAAAAGTTATTCTTTTGCGCTACACGACCTGTTGCTACACGATCTGTTGTTTACATTTATTCGCTTGCAGCTTTGCTTGCAGGCTACAGCAGAAAATCACGGCTGTAGTAAATTTCTCCTAGTTATGTTAAGGTTCGAAGAAGTGTTGACATTTTTTTGTTTCTGATTAATATTTTTGGTTTTTATTTTTTGAAAAAATTCATTGAAAGTAAATTCAAAAAGAAAAGATTGAAAAAAAAATTGTCCCTACAACAACAAGAAATTGTTGCAACGACGACTTTATTGAAGTGCAGAACAAAGTCGTCGTCGTTGTTGCAAGCCAATAATTTATAAATGTCAATAAAAATCACCTCAGAAAAATAACAGAAATCAACATTTTTTTACCTTCAGCCAAACAGAACATGTATAAATTTCAACCATTTTAAGTGTAATAATAAAGCAATTAATAAAATGTTGCATATTTTATTTGCAGATTTTATGTGACACGCTAACAACAACAACAACTACAGGATGAACTAATAAAAGTCAGCAAAGCACATAAATGTGGTTCAACGTGAATTACAAACAGAAACCGGTATTGCCAACGTAACATTCAAAATGAAATTAAAAAAAAAAAAAATACAAGCCGAAAAAAGCCCAACAGAAATGCACTTATAAATAAATTAAGCCAATAAAAATAATAATAATCATCATAATAGTAATAATAAGAATAATAAAGGAACGAACGGGTTTTGAAAAATGCACAACAACAACAACAAAAATTTATTATAAAAAAATGGTATAAGCAATTGCTCAACAAAGTGTAGGTAAAGCGAACAAAGTGTGCGCTCGCAAATAAAGCCAATTTATGAAAGGCGCAAAAAATTCAACACTGTCAACGAACAAAACCCAAAAAAAAAGGCAGTGCAAAAACATAAAATGGCTAGAAAAAAAAACCACACACATTTATATAAATAATGTTAACCAAGAGACGACGTTTAACTCAAACGCAACATTTGCCGCAGGAAGCACACGAATAGCTGTCGCTCGATGACCATATGATGGGCAACAGAGTCCAGTCAGGCAGGCAGAACGGGGCGGCAACTGACCGTCAAAATGTGGATGAGCACAAAAAGTGGGAAAGCGCACATCATGGAGCAGCTATGTTTTTTCCTTTCAAACTCATTCAAGTCAAAGACGATGATGTTGAACACAACCAGGTATTTAGAACAAAACACATATTTTACGAAGGGGAAGCGGTGTGTGGGTGTTAGAGATAGATTGAATTTTATTCTAGCTATTTGCTGGTTGAGTGTTGTTTTGAATTTGGCTTTGCCGAAAGTTTTTTTTAAATTTAGTTTTTTCTTCAACTTTTATTTTGCGGCAGTGCAAACTTTTTGCTTTGCTTAGAATTTCAATTTTTTTTTTTTTTTTTGGGAAATTCAAGCGGTTTTCTGTTTGGGTTTTTTACGATGCACTATTTTTGGCACTCGTTTTTTCTTTCACTTTACCAAAAATTACTATTTCAAACTTATTCGCTTCGCTTTATTTTCGCTTCAACTTAAAAGCGTAACAATGCAGCAACCAACAGCAGCATTGCATGCCACTCAAAGCTTGCCAAAAATGAAAAAGTTATGTGCGGGTGTGATAAACGCAAAAATTACACCCGCTGGACACATAAAATAATTTAAGTATTCACCAAAAAAGAAAAAAAAAAAGTGGCCGAAAAGTTTTGCCCGTTTTTCTGTGTAGCTGTTGTTCTATTTGCCTTTATTTATGTGTACTCGTATAATTTTTTACACCATTTTTGACAAGCAAATGCATTTGAGTTGCACAGTGTTGCGCATATGAATTTTTAATATTAATAAAAAAAACATGCAAATTTAAAAAGCTCAAGTTTAGCTTTTGTTTTTTCATGTTGCTATAAAAAGTGTAAGACACCTTTATTTTTGAGTGCATGGTGTGGTCTTAGAGTGGGGAAGGTGGGTGTTATGAGCGTGGA
This sequence comes from Coremacera marginata, assembly GCA_914767935.1. Classification (NCBI taxonomy): domain Eukaryota; kingdom Metazoa; phylum Arthropoda; class Insecta; order Diptera; family Sciomyzidae; genus Coremacera; species Coremacera marginata. Next base: position 154,450,799 of record OU612045.1, read on the forward strand.
GCTGATAAATGAAGGCATTGTCAAGCTAGCAGTCAATATTGTTTAAATATTTAGAAAAATATTTATACATAGAGCGATATAGTTTTTGCTAACTGTATTCGAAAAAGTTGCTCAACACTTTTAATGAAAAGTTAAAAAAACTTCAAGGCATTTATAACGGTTATTCACACTCAACATGATTTATTGCATTTTATTTTTTCAGATCAGAATAGATATGTAAAAAAGATTTGGAGGCTTTAGTCACAAATAACTGTTTGTCATATCCATGGTTATACCAACAGTGGACAGGGGGACAGCTGCCTCTCTAGACATATGGAAAATAAAACAATATAATAACATCGTAAACAGTTCTTAAATCGTCCCTCGTTCTCTGTTAAAAATGTGCTTTAAAAAAGATAACTACTCGCAGTTTGTATAGTCCAGATATGGTAAGCGCAGCGCTGTGTTGTGTTATTGAGTTGAAGCTTTTAATTGCGTTACTGCGCTGAAACACTTATTTTGTTTAATGAAACGCAATAGCACAGTATAACAACCAGTTTTTGCTTGATATTTTTTCTGTTTCTTCGAACGTGATAAATTTAAAAAGTACAAACAAACTTAAGTCCAATTTCAAACTTACAACTTTTTTTGCAGAACAAAAACCTGTATTTATCTATTCGATTGCTGTATCAATCTTGAAAGAAGTATATGTGGGCTGCATGCTTGAAATTAAGAATTTTTAGTTTTGCTTCGCTTTATATAACCACTATAATAACCTTTATATGAAAATATTGCTACAGCACTTTGATTAGATATGTTGTATTTTTTTCAAATAAGCCTAAGTTGCGCAAAATTCACCACATATTTCAATGCGTTAATCCTACTAACCACACTCAAAAAATTTGTCTCATAATGCAACGGTTGTCCCATCCAAAATCAAACTGCGTTGATTAAAATACTGTTGATACAGGAGTCAAAACATTTTAAACTGCGTCATGGCGCAATTGCGTTAACGCATTTTGCTGATGCATTAAGCTAAGCTAGTTGGCGCAAAGTTGTTTAGTTTGTATATCAGCCTAGTCTAAAATGCTTTTTGAGCGCTATAAGCTGAAGACAGTTTTGCAACGAGTTGTTACTGCAAACGAAAAATTAATTAATTATGATAACACAAGGAGCAGGGAATTGTATGTGAGTCCCGACCAACCAGGAATTTCAACACCAAAGCCGCATAGCCATGGTTCCAAGGTGATACTCTATATATGGTGGGATCAGAAGGTGCCAGCCATTATGAGCTCCTAAGGCCTTATGAAATTATAAGAGCCTGCCAAACGGCCTGAAATTACTGAGAAATACAGTAAAGTCATATTGCCGCTTGGACTCATGTTGCTGGAAAAATCCGGTTAGAAATGATTTGCAAAATAGAGGCTGTAAAGTTTTTCCTCGCCCGCCGTACTCACCAGACCTTGAATCTTAAGACTTTTACTTTTTACGATCGATGCAGAATGGAAACTTACTGAAATACGCTTCTCTTTAAGTGTAGATTATAAATTTGATGAACATTTTTCTTTTTGTTTGCAAGAAATATATAAATTGCTTTATAGATTGAAACTTCCCATGGACAATACTTTGAATAAGTTTCAATAATTTTTTTATTAAAACTAAACTGACGTATATTTTAAATAAAAAATGTTTCATTATCAAGTTATATGCTCAGTATTAGATATAAAAACTAAAGCTCTCGATTTTCGAGTATTTTGAGTATCCAAGTAGTGCGAATTACCCGGGTCATACAAGGGTACCCGGGTAGTTTCGGGTACTTTGCGTAGTTTCGGGACTTCGAGTACTCGGGTATTTTAAACTACCAGGGTTGTTTAGAGCTAGTTGTTTAGAGCGAGTTACTACCGGGTAGTTACCAGTTACTACGTTAGTATTCGTACATTAACCGGGTAATTTGATAATCAATACCCGGGTAGTAGAGTTTTGAGTTCGAGTTACTACCCGAGTAGTTACGAGTTACTTCGGTAGTATTCGTACATTACCCGGCTAATTTAATAATCAGTTTTGAGCTTTCGAGTTACTACCCGAGTAGTTACGAGTTACGACGGTAGTATTCGTACATTACCCGGGTAATTTAATAATCAGTTTTGAGCTTTCGAGTTACTACCCGGGTAGCTAGAAACTAAACGGGTAGTAGAGTTCCCGAGCTTTTATCGAGTATCCGGATGCCCGGGTAACCGAACAATGTTCGAAAAAAAATTGAGAGCCCTCATTGAAAAACATAGATTTAAAATAATTTTAAGGCTCATGTTTAAAAATTTAATTTAACTTTTCTAAAAAAAAGTTTTAAAAAAGATGCAGAAAGTCAAAAGAACTATTAAAAAATTTTCAACAATTTAAATTTTGGAAAAAGTTCTCAAAAGTATATAATGAACATTTTTTGAGATGAACTACTGAATAGTTTTTACAGGCAATTTATTCGAAATTACTCGAACTCTCCACAACTACTTTAAACTTTTTTTATATAAATAAATATAAATACGTATATATAAATAAAATGGTAAATCAAACTTTTTTTAAGAAAATTTTTGTAAAAATTACTTTGAAAATGGTTTAAAAAGAAGTTAAATTTTCTTCGACTATTTGCTATAATAAAGAAACCGAATGTATGCCAGTACAAATATTGGAATTAAAGAAAAAATTGCCAAAGTTTATATAAAACTATCTCAAGCAACGAAATGTTCTATTTAAAAAATTTTTTATATTTGTAATAGATTATTTTGCTTTCTCGAGTTTTTAAGAAAAAAAAGCACATAGTAGTCATTATAAAATGTTGGATAAAATTTTCGATAATTGCAAGAGCTTCATAAAAAATGGAACAGCGTACATTTTTGGACTTAAATGCTGACTTTCCTTTTTTTTTTCCGGCCAAAAATGATTTTCCACTTAATTGAGATCTGTGGTGTTTCCGGGCCAGGAACAAGTCTTTACGTTCAGTTAATTATTGTATGTTTCACCTTTTTTAGTAATAAAATAGTAAATAAGAAAAAAACACATTAAAATTGAACAGAAGTGCCACGAATTACTGATGATTTGGATGTGATGATAGGGGGTAGAGTCATCTTGAAAAACAACAAACTAGGGTAGCCATGAATGAGATATCACCATGAATGGGACAAAGTAAGTTGTGTTTAACGTGGAAAATTGCGATGTAGACTTAATTCTAAGTTGTTTCACAACATTGAAACCGAAAAATTGCGTAGGTCAGCGTCCCTTTTAGAGTTCAAAGGACTCAAATTAGCTCCATGTTTTACCCAACCCTTGGTAGGGGTAGACACCCACTAGAAACTTCTTACAAACTAATGGTACAGCATTTGTGAATGCTCTGTGAATGCAAACAACACCGATCTGGATATCTTTTGCCGCTATGTGGTTAGTCAACCACGGCCACCACGAAAGACTCCCCGAAAGGCCATCCAAATCCAGTTGCAAAGTCCTTAGTCAGACCTCGTAGCACTAGACCTCGGCTTTTATTAGCTTTAGCTCATCGCAACTCTGGACCGGCCACCAATAGCTATGATTGGGACAGTAAGCAAATTGATTTATTATAATCGTAACAGTGAAATTTCGAATGTCATCGAACAGTTGCTAGTTCACATCTAAGTAGCGTTCTGTGCCGAACATGACGTAGTTAATACATTTGATTCTATATGCATTCAAATTTGCGTTATCAAAAATATAAGGGTAATTCATGTAGTACACCCCGAACTAATTAAGTTTTTGGCATGTACATGATTACCAAAGTAAGCGATAGCGAAAGAAAATATGTAGGCCAAAAAATGGCGCTCTTTTGTCATGAAGGGAACAATTGTTTAGTCACGAATGGAACACTTTTTTAAAATTGCTCTTTTTCATATAGTTGTCATTTTTCTCGATAATGACATCTTTGTGTATTTTTGAAGCGAAACTTTTTACGCCTCGTTTTGTGATTTGCTTGAGTTAAATCTTTAAAACGATTCTTTTTTATGACAAATTGATGTTTCTTTATTACTTCGGTTTATTACAACAAAAAAATTTAATTAAGATATTTATTAAAAATATTTCTTTGGTCCGCCGTGGTAATCGAACTCGTACCCCATCGATTCAGAGTTCTATACACTAACCACCAATCCAACAGCCTTTGTTACGCTGAGTTAACAGCATCGCTGTTTGAATTAAGAATAACTGAAGCTATGTTGCAGCCGGTTACAAAAATATATCTATTAAAAGGGTTGTGTATTGGCTATTCTACATATACAACGTAGTTAGCAGCTATCCAAAAATAACAAAAAAATGGCTTGCTTCTACTTGCTACAATATGCCATGAGGTGTTTTGTTTGTTTTTTTTTTTTGCATAGTGCGAAGAAAATAAACAATTGCCCTCAAGTGCGTTGAAATAGCAATGAATGTAACATGTAAAAAAAAAAAAAAAATAAAATAATAACGATATGTAATAAAATTAACTGGTGTGAATAGTGACGTGTGTTTTTTAATTTATTTTATGTTATTTTAAATTTTAGATTTTTTGTAATTTTATGGAAAAAAAGCCATTTTTAAATCTGTGTAACCAAAGAGCTTCGCTTCTCTCGTGTTTCCAACGACGCACCTGTGTTTTTTTTATGGTTGCATAATTATAAATGTGATTTTAGTTGATACTTTTTTTTAATTATCCAGTACTGTTAATTTTTTGTCTTTATTGCACACGCCTTAATGATTTTCGTTTTTTTTATGGAAATTGAGTTTTAAATTATTTTGCAATTACACTAGGAATTTAATAAAAATATTTAATGATTTTTTTTTTTAATTATGAAACATAAGAATTGAAAATTATGAAACTGTGCGTTAAGAAATCAAATCGGTAATTGACAAAAACTGAAATTTCAGCTAAAATGTTACAAAACAAGCCAAATGTGTCGAAGCATGAAGTCCAAAATTATGAAACTGAGCTTGACGGCACGAATAAAGCGCAATTATTTTTTAGTAAATTTTAAAAATTAAGTAAATATTGATAAAACTTTAAAAAAATGTAATGTGATCGATATTATTGACATTTTTTGGGAGTTTTTTCCAATGTCCCACTCATGACGACATTGTTTGGAGGTCCCAAAATTTGATTTTTATATGTCCCACTCATAACACAATTTTGTAAAGGCTCAAACATTGTTTTTTTCAGGTTTCTCGCAAATGAAAGCCTGTTTTATAGGCTCAAAAATTGAACATATTCGGGTAATGGTATTTTCTAATCCTACGAACAATCAAAACACTGATTTCTAAAAAGTACTACCTACTTTATAAGTAAACTATGAACTTTCAAACGGTTAATAGTTTGTTACGAAATTTGAAACATAGAGATAATTATAAACCAAAAATCTAAGGTGTCCCACTCATCACTACTCTGCCTTGCACAAAAAAAAAAAACAACTATTTCATCATCGCATCTTTTATAAGCATCTTGAAGGAGAAAGAAATAAACTTCGTATGGGAAGTGGATGTGTCAGTGGACTTATCTATCATTGAAATCAGCCATTTTATTTTTATTATAATCTACAGGTCAGACAGAACAAATAAAAAGAGAGATGAAATGGAACAAAGTTACCAATTTTGTGTATCCATTTACGGAAATCATTTAATATCAAGCGATATTTAATGATAAAAATAGAATAAAATTACCCATTCTCGTTATCTATTTACGGAAAGAATTAGTTATCAAGCGATGATAAACGACAAAAAAAAACACTGATTTAAACGTCCATTTATTTCGGAATTCCTAAATCGAGCTTGTCGCGGAACGTTTAGAAAATTAAAATGAGTCATACAAATGAACCAACTTTATTGTTTATAATACTTTGAAAATTAAATATATATACATTTTTTACATTTTCAGGAGATTTTTTTTTGAGGTGTCCCACACAGAACATTTTTGCTTTTTTTTTCTGAGACCCAAAAATGTAACATTTTTTCGGAGGGCCAAATTTTTGTTTTTTTTCAAAATTTAAAGAGAATTATAAACGAAAAGGCTAAGCTGTCCCACTCATGACGACTCTCCCCAACTATCAAGCATTCCACTTGTAGTAATTTGAGATGCATTATTTTGATGTGATTTGGTTGGCAATAGACTACTCTGCCCCATACCATTCGTCAAATTCGTCAGTAATCATCAGCGCAATACTAGTATTTTTTAATAAATACTTTCATATTGTTACTTATTTAAGCTATTATTTGCCCTTTGGTATTCAACTTTAAATTCAACTACTATGAAAACAAGAGCTTTAATTCATTTTTATCTGCAACATAATCACAATTTTCACCAACAATTTCAAACTACTAGGTTGAAGGCTTTTAAAATTTCATCAAATCATTAAAAAAAGCCAGCTAACTGACCAACATAGAAATATGAAACTAAACATTTTGCAAAACTGTCATAGCCTGCCAAAAACAGACGCTTTATCGGTTGCTGGCAATGCTGCCAGCAAAAATGAAATGTTCTAATAATCAGCTAGCGCAAAAGTGGGCAACCATGAAATATAAATGTTAACAGAATCAGCAGCATTTAAAATAAAAAGCCTCAAATGGCTGAATGAACACATTAGAAAAGTAAAGAAAATGGCGCTAGAAATTATGCAATGGTTTTTATGCACGCTCTTCTAAATATAAATGCATTTATAGCGAGCTAATGGGTCAAGCGAGCAAAGGGTGGGCAGAAGCAGGTGGGCGGTGAATATAGAGCAATGCCAAAAAAAACGTTAAACCGCCTAATAACGCGCACGAAGTGTTGAAATAAATAAGTAGTTAAAAGTATGCAAGCATAGAAAAACCAGAAAATCTAAAAACTAAAAGCTTGTGTAGGTTATTTTTATTGCTGCGTGTTAATACACAGCAAATGTTGCCAAGCTGTTGTGAAAAAAAACCAAGCTATTTGTTGCCATACATCATGAAGAGCCTCTAGAAGTTTTATTAATTTGCGCGGTTTTCGGTTTAAAATTAAATTGCTTTTTAATATGGCGGCGGCGGCGGCGGCGGCGGCGGCGGCGGTGACGACAAAGCCAACCTAACTGATGTTGTTGATAGGCGTTGTGAATGTGTTGGTGTGTGTGTTTATGTTTGTGCGGGTATTGGCGTGTGTGCGGACATTTAATAATATTTCATTAGGTGGCGGTTGCGGTTAGCATAGTTTTTTCTTTCTTATTTTTAGCAGACATGACGACAGGCTAGGATAATAAAAGGTTTAGAAGATGCAGCTGCATTAAATAACGACTCCTAAAAGTAGGCAAAATTTTCTTTAACATAAATATGTTAGAAGCTTGAAATATGCTATAAGGCTTTTTAGTTTTAGTTTTAGTTTTTTGTAATCAAAAACAACTTAAAATTATGCAATATTTTTTTAAATAATGTGTCAGCAGCTTAAAACAACAAATACACCGAAGTTTCAATAGATAGAGTTTTAATAATTCCTCAGCTTTTGCTGCGTAAAATTTTTGAGTTTCCTAAAAGTAGGCAAATTATTTTATAAATAATTTTGCAGCTCAAAAACGTAGTAGTAAGATTTTTTTGTCATTTTGTAGACTTTCATTAATTCTCTACTTATAGCCGTCTAAAAGTATACAACTTCGAAAAAAGCAAATATTATTTTAAGAAATAACCATTGAATATACTTATCAGAAGCTTTGATTAAGAAGTCTGAATTTTGTTTTGAACGGCTAAAAAAATGTCACAGCATTTGAGAAAATATTTTGAGATGTTTTTTTTTGGGTCAATAAACAAATCAAAAAATATTAATCTTAGCTCATTATGATTAATTTTAATAATTTTATTTTACATTTTTTTAATTTTTCAGGAGCTCTTAGTAGCCAAAATGAATCAATGCGATTTTATTTTGTAAGTCATTATTTTGTAGGCAATATTTTTTTAATTATTGAAAAGCTCTTAAAAAATCGTTAAAAATGAAAGCACTCAATTGAATCAATCTATTTTTGTTTTGGGAACTTTAGAAGATATTACAGCATTTTGGGAAACTTGAACTATCAAATGTAGGTAAAGTTTTTAAGTGAAAACTTCTTTAGGCGAGTTGAGCACCTTTTGGTAGAGAGCAAAACTACAGATTCGCGATATCATCACGCTGTTAGCGATATCATCACGCTGTTAGCGATATCACCACGCTTTTAGCTGTTCATTTCTGTTGTATTGTACAACATTGCTTATGACATGCTTATGCTAGTCAAACATGTTTGGTGAGGTTTTTTTATTTCCGAAACGATTTCCAACCGATTACAGAAGCGATAACCAAACGATTTTCGAAGCATTACCAACCAATTACCGATTACCGAAGCAATTACGAACCCTTTACCCATTACCGATTACTGAGGCGATTATCAGCCGATTGCCGATTACCAAAGCGATTGCCAACAGATTACCCAACCAATTACCGAAACGAATACCCACCAATTACCGATCACAGAAGCGATTACCAACCGATTACCGAAGCAACTACCAATTACAGAACAAATTACCAATTACCAAAGCGATTACCAACCCAGTACAGATTATCGAAGTGATTACCAACCGATTACATACCATCGAAGCGATTGCCAATCAATTATCGAAACGATTACCAACCGATTACATAAGCGATTTCTAACCGATTACCAATAAATTACTGATTAACCTGAGCGATAACCAACCAATAATCGAACTAATGACCGAACCAATTAACGAAGGGATTACCAACCGATTACCGAAGCAATTACGAACCGGTTACCTAAGCAATTCCCAACAGATTATCAATTACAGAAGCAATTAGCAACCGATTACCCAGCAAATTATTGATTACCCAACGAAAGTAATTATGTTACAAATGTATTATATATATAAACATTAAAAAAATAGCAGTTTCGAATAACATTTAACAACGCATAAATTGATAAAAAGAGTTAAAAAAGTAGAATGCGTCTGATTTGCCGACTGTAGCTACTTAGGAAATTCATAACAGCTATGTTATTTCATAGTTTTAAGTTTTCACTTCGGTCGGCAGCCCCCCACTGCCTACTTTTTTTATAATATTTCAACAGTTTAACCCTTGATGGTTATACTTATTTTACATACATTCAAACAAATCCGCAAATCTCCTATCTATAGATTTTTTTTTGCGACAACGATGCGTTTTAATTAACAGCTTAGCAATAACTAACATTGTAAGAAAAAACCGAAACGTGCGACGATAAGATACAACAACAATACAAAAAATATAATACTATTGCTTCGTCGATTCGACGAAGTATAACCATTCAGGGTTAAAGAAGTCAGGAAGGTATCAGTATATTTTGATTTAAGATCATTTTGACAGTTTAAATCAATTTTATTTTAAAAGATGGTGTAAAAGTAGGAATTTTTTTTTTAATTTTGCTGAAGCTTTAAGTAGCCACAATTATTCAATACATTTTTGTTTTGAAAGGTTTAGGAAATGTTGCAGCATGTCGTAAACCTTAAACTCTCAAATGTAGGCAACATTTTTTTCTATAAATTTTCAGAAGCTTTAAGAGGTCTTAAAAGCATCGATAAATTTTGATCGAGGTAGTATTGAAAATTTAGCATAATTTTGTTATAAAAAGTCACCTAAGGGTGGGCAAGAATTCTTAAAAGTATCGATATACATATTTTGATGTACATAATATTAAAAATTTTACTTAATTTTTTTATAAAAAGTCGCCTAAGAGTAGTCAAATTTTTTTTAAATTTTTCAGAAGCTTTAAGTAGCCAAAATTAATCACTGCACTTTTGGTTTGAAAGGTTTAAAAAATGTGTCACCATTTTTTGAAACTCAAACTCCCAAATGTAGGCAGCCAAATAAATATAAATAGCTTTTGATTTTACATTAGTTTGAAGCTTTTATAAACCAGCGCCTTAAAGTTGCCAATATTTTTTTTAAAAAATATTTTAAATGATTTCAAGAACTCTCATACAAGTTCAAATTTTTTTCTATAAGCCGTTTAAGTCGCAACATTTTTATACCCCAACGCGTACTGCGCAAGTGGTATATTAACTTTGTAATTCCGTTTGTAATGCCAATAAGGAGGCGTGGCAGGTATAGAAAAGTATATAATTTTTTTTGATCAGCATCACCACCTGAGACAATTTCCGTGTGTCCCTCTGTCTGTCCGTCTGTCTGTCTGCCTGTCTGCCGACACGATTTCAGCCGTAATTTTAAAGCTACCGTGCTGAAATTCAAAATATAAGCTTTTTTTTCTAAAAAAAGGAAGATCAAGTTGAAAATGAGCCAAATCGGATTAAACCACGCCTATCTTCTATACAGAGTGACTTTAGTTTTACAGTAAAATCTAAATCTAAAAACATTTACAAAAATTAAAGAAATATCTTAAAATTTTGGACGTAAGCTTTGATCTTCAATATAAATCCTGACTATGAAATCTGGAAAAATTCGGAGGAAAACCACGCCTACCTCCCATACAAAGTGACGTCAACAAATTAGGAAAATTTTCGTAAATATATAAAACTGAATGTCATCGTGACTGTCGTGGCGAAAGACTTCGAATATACTTCAATACAGTTGCGGGGGAGTATTTTAACTTTGGTACTCTGCTGAAGCTCCATTACTTACTTTTTTTTTTTTTTTGGAAAATGTTTTGAAATCTGTAAGAGGCCAAATTAATATAACTATCTTTTAATTTAAGATGATTTGGAAGCTTTTGCTGCATTTGTAATATTAAAAGGCGCCCAACAGTTGTCAACATATTTTTGATTAAATACTACAAAAGTGTTAGGAACTCATTATTTTGTTTAATTTTTTTATTTTGTTAATTTATTAAAAAATAAAAGAAGAACATAAAAGAGCTCCATTTATTTCATCTTTATTGGACAACTTAGAAAATTTGATAGCGTTAAAAATTAAACCCCCAAAAGTATATAACATTGATTTGGGTAATGTTTTAAGCATGTGTACATAAATTGAATAATTTTTAATTCTTTGCAGCATTTTATCGAGTGAAGACATCATTTAAAAAAAAAAGAAAAAACATCAGTATTTGAAATATTAAAAAAAATTATCAATACATTTTAAGATTTAAGATTTAAGATGGTTTAGAAAGTTGTCAGAATACTACTTAAATGAAAGACAATTAAATTGAATATTTATTCTTTTAACTATTCTTTGAATAAGATTATACATAGGGTGAGGTGGGGTAATGTGTACCATGGGGTGATGTGTAACACTCTTAAGCATTATAATTGCCGTTAAAAAGGCAACAGCGTTAAACTCTGAAATGCACTCTCATCAACGGCATTAAAAGAGATCGCCCCAGTTCATACTATTCAGCCCAGACTACAATCCAATCGTGGTAGAAAGTCAATGAAAAGCTGTGTTCTAACAACGCCACAGAAATGTGAACAGTTGCAGGAGGTGAAAAAAAATATGGAAAAGAGAACCAAACAGACGACAAAGAAAGCTGCAGGTGCTCGGCCGCAAAACCGGAGCTCATTGACGTCATCTGAAGAGGATCGAGATTTTTGCATGTTTTTTTGCAAGTTTTTGCCAAAATATTTAAACCACAAAAATTCACTTGAATGCAACAAATTTAAGAACCTTTTTTATTTTCACTCTGATATGGATATTTCCAACAAATAATCAGTTTGCATTTGAAATGTAATTTTTTTGCAATTAATAAAGCCATTCATACATGGAAGTTAACGACCATTTTTTTTTTAATTTCAACGAATGTTTATTTACGAGATATTGCTATTATTTCATTAAGTTCTTATCATAATACTATTAGTAAACATAAAATGCCAAAATAAACATAAGAAATTAAAGATTATGTTGGTGTTACACATCACCCCACCGATTTGAAAAATACCAAAAAAAAACCATAAATGAAATTTTTGTTTTACTTCATACATTTCTTATAAAACTCAACTCACCAATTAGAAATTGATTCATCTGCAAGGCATACAAATTTAAACTAATCAAAAATTCAATTTCTTAACACATTGGAGCAAATAAAAACGTGTTACACATCACCTCACTTCAGCCTAAATGTTAATTATCAATTATTTTTTTTAATAATTTTGCAATTTTTGAAGCATTTTATAAATTTTAAAATTTAAAAATTAGTTTATTAGATATTCTTAAATTTAAGCAAGTCAAAAAAGTATTAACCGAGTTTGTTTTAGAAGATTTCACAGCATATTTTTTAATAACAGAACTCCCAAAATTAAACTAAATATGTTTGGTGAAAAATTTTTAGATTCTTAGGAAGACAAAAGTATGTGAAGAATTTGTTAGGTTTTTTAGGAGCCAATTCAGCATTTTCTCATTTATAGTCTCAGAAAGAAAGCAATATTTTTTGGAAAAACTTAAGAAAAGAAAAAAAAATAACTAGAATTTGTTAGATTTTAATAGAGCCCTGCATGAATATATTCATCAAGTGAATATACCGTGATTTTCTGCTGTAGCAGTCACTGCAACGAAAGCTGCAAGCGAATAAATGTAAGCAACAGGTAGTGTAGCAACAGGTCGTGTAGCGCAAGAGAATACCATTTCATTTGTTCTCTGTTCTCTTTTCATACTCTCTTGCACTGAGGTGAGCTTGCGATCTATGCGTTGTTTTAGTTTTTTCTCTGAGCACTTAATAAACTACACGAATACACAGGTATCTGCTGCAGTGACCTGAATAAGAATCAGGTATGTTGGTTTTTCCACGCAATAAGCTTTTGTTATTCTTAATGCATATTTGTACTATTTTTAATCGACTTCAAAAAAAAGGAGGAGGTTCTCAAGTTCGTCGGTTTCTCTGTTTTTGTTTTTTTTTGTTTAATGTATGTACATCGATAACTTCAAAACCATATGCCTGAATGCCATCATTTTTGGGGAACAGATAGATATCATAAGCATTGAGGTGCCCGTAAAAAAAGGGCGGTATTCGAGAACTGGGCGTGGCAATAAGAGATCTCGCAATACTAGATACTACTGTATCTCGAATAATATTGACACTAGGGTAATGCAATTTAGTATAGGGGTAGGCACAATTTTTACAAATTATCGGCAACAAAATGGGTTGGTTATTCGACAAATGGGCGTGGCAATATAAGAAAAACAGTGTATCTTGAATAACTTTGAGACTAGAGTACTGCAATTTAGTATAGGAGTAGGCATTAGTAATACAAATTATGATCAATAAAGTGGGCGGTATTCGACAAATGGGCGTGGCAATATTATATAAACGCTGTATCTCGAATAATATTGACACTAGTGTACTGCAATTTAGTGTAGGGGTCGACACAGTTAATAGAAATTACGGTAAAAAATGGACGTTAGAAAAACGTAAAACGGGCGTAAAAAATGGGCAGTATTAGAAAAAGAGTATATCTCGCATAATATTGATGCTATGGTAGTGCAATTTGGAATAGAGGTAGTCATTATTAGTAAAAATTACGGTCAATAAAGTGGGCGGAATTCGACTAATGGGCGTGGCAATATTAGAAAAACAGTGTATCTCGAATAATATTGACACTAGGGCACTGAAATTTATTGAAGTACAGGGGTAGGTAGAATTGTTAAAAATTACGGTCAATAAAGTAGGCGTTATTCGATAAATGGGCGCGGCAATACTAGATAAACACCATCTCAGTTTATATTGACGCTGGGGTACTGAAATAAAGTACAGGGGTCGCCACAATTATTGGAAGTAACGCTCAAGAAAGTGGGCGCTTATTTAAAAAAAGGCGTGGCAATATTAGAAAAACACTATATCTCGAATTATATTGACATCAGGATAATAAAACTTGTTACAAGAATGGGTATAATAATTTCAAAACACGTGACATCTAATTTAAATTTAAGAGACAGATATTTGAAATAACCAACAAACTTTCAAAATTTAATAGAACAAATTTTATTTCGGAAAATTTATCATATTCTCTAAAAAGGAAGATATAAAAACTTTAAAAAAAAAAACAACCGACTACAAAATCACTACAAAGTACAAAACAATTTTAAAAATACTTTTCCTTTAGTTTCTTTGTCATATTTGATAATTTATTTAAACATTTTATTATATATGAAATCTTATTATTTGAAGTTTTTTCTCATTTGTTTTATTATCATAAATATATTAGTTCCTTGATGAATAAAAATGCTTTGAAGTTGTCGCTTCTGATTAAAAGCCGACCTTAAAAGCTTTTGTAATCATAAGGAAATGAATATATTTATAATAATAAAGCATATAAGAAAAAAAAAATTAAAATAATATGATTTCATATATAATAATAATATGTTTAAATAAATTATCACATATGACCAAGAAATTAGAAGAAGTATTTTTACAATTATTTTTTACTTTGTAGTGATTTTGTAGTCGGTTGTTTATTTTTTTAAAAAGTTTTTTTGTTGCTTTATTCTCTATCTTCGATACAAAAAACACTAAAACTGTCGAAAATAGTTTATATCGGCCGTAGCTGAACTCCTAGAGGGGTTAAATATATAAGCTGGTCCTATTACTTTTTGGCCCTCAACATTTCTCCCCAACACACCTACCCCCACCCTATCTACCACCCTTCTTTGGGTCAAAATACAAAAAACATTCGTTGTACGAACGAACGATTAAAAAAATATTCGCTAAATATTCAGGGTATGAACACTGATATTTTTGTTATTTTTTATTGCTTTATTTGCTACCTGCTGCTGTTAGTAAAGCATCGTGCTCTTATTCTCTTCGTTTCTTATATCTAAATAAAACAAAGAGAGTGTAAGGTCAGGTATGATATGATTCAGGGAGGCGAAAAGCATACCCATGAAAGGCTCCAGTTTTTAAGTAATTTGTAGGTTATTTAACATTTTTATAACTAAGGGCCTCCGGGAGTTTTTTGAAGTCATTATTAAGGTCTAAAAATATTTATAGATCAAGTATTTATTTCTTATTTCATACTTCTCTTTGCTTGGTAGTTTTTGGTTCAAGACAGTAAATTTGTTTAAAAGCCTTTCAATATTAAAAATACTTCGAAATTAACAAAGATATTAGTTAAAATTGAAATTTTTTTCTATTTATTTTAAAATTTTATAATTTTGAAGGCCGATATCTTCAAAACTACAAAAGAGAAATGAAGCATTAAAAGAATGCTTGAAAATGAATGATGAAATATTTTTTAATAAAAATATAAGCAAACTACCAAAAAAAGTCAATTTGATAAAAAGATATAATCAAATTAACAAAAAAAGAACGGGTTTTTAGATCACTGCCTTTAACTCCTAAGCTCAAGATGATGGAAAACGGATGATGAAAAACGGATCTCTGAAATTAGCGTCCAAAATTCTTTTAAAGTTCTACGTCGTGTACTCTGCAACTTTTTCACTATTCCTCTGTATAATAATAAATAATAATAATGTTTTTGATTTACTCAGTACATTTTTAAACAAAATTGCACTCAAAAATATTCAATACACGCCCAAAAGTATGTAAGTGAATGTTCTATATTGTTCATTGCAAATTCTTATTAAAAAGCAATATTGCAGTACAATTTAATTCAAGCATTAAGAAAAGGGCGATATAATTTCAAACCGCACATTTAAAGTTTTTCAAACATGCTGATGATAAAAATATACATTCCATAGCTTTTTCGTAGATTACAGAAATATTCGCAACCCACTCCTATTTTTCCCTCTTTACCACTTTTTCACTCATCCTCACTTTTTTCTAATTTCGAGCCGAGGAAAATGTTGCTGAAAAAAAATTATTGATATTGATAGTGTTTTTTAAAACTAAGTTTTTTTTCTTATTGAATTTATTTGCTAGGAATTCTCATGAAATAAAAAGCAGCTGTGTGCCGTCACAATGCATTACTCCGCAACTGCAAATAAACGTTGCTTTGAGCTCATAAATTTTGCACTGGAAATGCACACAAATTTTCTCCAAAATGCATGCTTTAAATTAATATCATAACTGTGTTCTTTATCGTTCAACTCTGGTGGTATAAGTTCATTAATTAATATATCTAGATTTATGCAAATATGCTGGTGTTGGCAAATTGTTGCGCCATAAAGTAGACTTTATTAAGTCTTAGGACACACAGTACAGCATGTGTGAAGCTTAAATTATTATGCGAAGAAATTTACTTCAAGCTAGCTAGCTAAGGAAAGGAAACGCACAATGAGTTCAGGCTAAATATGTTTGCAATAAAAGATCTAATGCTGTTGAAAATTTATCACGTGCTTTATCATGCTTTATTTACATAAATGTATGCTTTGAATAAATAAGAAATAAATTATTTACTCAAATCTACTAATAATAATTAAGCTGCAATAACTGCAGATGCTGCAGTTATAACTTAACTGTTGCAAGATTTACGTATGATTACAGATTAGCTTTAAGCTTAGACATTTTTCAGATATCCTTAAAAGTATGCAATAATATTTTTGGAAACATTTTCCTTTTAAATACCTTTGAAATATACATAAATAACAAGTTTTAATCTTACAAATTTTTTTTTTTTAAGAATGTAGTCAGGTTAAATGATGCTTAGACACTAAAATGAATTCATTTTAAACAGAAAAAAACATGAAGTACAAGTTCAACAATTCATCAAAATGTCAGTCAACGTTAAATGCTTAATTGCAGAAATACAGCTACGTGTCATGTAGCAACAATCATGCCAGCACAAAATGATGATTATTATAAGAATAAAAAAAAAACTAATACTTGTAAACTACTGCTCACTTTCGTCGAAATATGGGTAGATCTAAAGCAGTAAAGAACAAACACAGAAAAACTCACGCAAGCCCGCATCAAGATTTCTAAACACACATATAACTAGTGAATAAATCAGAGGCTTAACTTTGTAAAAGTTAAGTTAAAGAAAATGGGCTAGAAATAAAGCATACTTTTAGGCCCACAACAAAACAAACTTTTAACATTTGCTCAAGCAGATAGTAAAAATAAAAATTGATGCAAGAAATTAAGAAGATCTTCACAATAACTGTGAAACTTTCTGCTTTCAATCTTATCAGAAACGGAAACGCAGTACAATAAGTTTAATTCTTAAGAAATTTTAACAAAGCCCGCATATTTGTCAGCAAACAATATGTATGCTGAAAATTGCGAAACAGACATTTATTAAAGAACACACAAAAAAAAAAAGCAGCACCTACACATATAAGCGAAAACATATAAATAATATATCTTATATGTACCGGGCATTGTAATGAAAAAAGTTCTTAGCGTTTGAATAAAACTGGAGTAGCTTTCGATAGCAATATCCTTTCAATCCTCGCTTATCCGGGTTGACATTAACTGTCATGTGTGAATGTATCTATCTGTTGCTGCTAAATTAAGTTGGAATTATTGAGTAAAATAGATGACAACGACAAAGACAATCATGACAATGAAGAGGATAAAGAAAACCACTTGAGATATGCAATCAAAAGTGCTCAAAGTTGGTAGGCGATGTTTTTGTGTGCGTGTTTGTGTGAGTGTGTGTAGAAACTTAAGTAATACAAGCAAAAGCTGATAATTCTTATTGTGTGAATAACAAAATTGTTAGGATACAAAACATACACAACAAAACAAAAAAAAAAAGAGGAAAAACACGTAATGCCTTAAGGAACAGTTTGTAATTGAAATCAACACTTTAGCTGAACATACTTTTAGGCACTAATCTATGCTATTGATAGAATACAACAGAACAATGGAGGGTGAAAAAAGTTGATAGAAAGCTTTTGTTGATGTTTGCAACTCTTGATGACGCACTAAGTTTTAAAAGCCTAGTTTTAGGCACTTCAAATAAGATCAAGATATTTCATGATGAGTGGATGGGGCAAAAAGTTTATAGCTATGTTTATTTTTGGTTTTGAGCTTCAAAAAACTAAAGCAATTACTTCGGTTAAACATATTTCTAATATAACTAAAGAGATTTAGATAAGCAGTTTAATGTTAAAATTTTTCAAATCAAATCAAATCCAATCAAATCGAATCAAATCAAATCAAATCAAATCACATCACATCAAATCAAATCAAATCAAATCAAATCAAATCACATCAAATCAAATCAAATCAAATCAAATGAAAGCAAATCATATCATATCAAATCATATCATATCATATCATATGTCATATCATATCATAGCATATCATATCATATCATATCATATCATATCATATATCATATCATATCATATCATATCATATCATATCATATCATATCATGTCATATCATATCATATCATATTATATCATATCATATTATATCGTATCATATCATATCATATCATATCATATCATATCATATCATATCATATCATATCATATCATATCATATAGCATATCATTTCATATCATATCATACCAAATCATATATCATATCATATCATACCACATAATATCATATCATATCATATCATATCATATCATATCATATAGCATATCATATCATATCATATCATATCATACCAAATCATATATCATATCATATCATATCATACCACATAATATCATATCATATCATATCATATCATATCATATCATCATATCATATCATATCATATCATATCATATCATATCACATCATATATCATATCATATCATATCATGTGATATCAAATCATATCATAGCAAACCAAATCAATCATATCAAATCAGATTAAATCAAATCCAATCAAATCAAATCAAAGCAAATCAAAACTGATGAAATTATAGCAAATCAACTCAAATCAAGTTAAATGAAATTAAAATGAAATTTAATCATACCAAATTAAATCAAATCAAATTCGAATCAAATCAAATCAAATTAAATCAAATCCAATTAAATCAAATCAAATGAATTCAAATTAAATCAAATCAAATAAGATCAATTAAAACAAAATAAAATAACAAAGTGTTGGGTGTACAAATAAGTTTTTAAATTTTAACGTATACTTTTGAAGCTTTATTCAGGCAAAATTGGTACAATGTATTTTATACAAAGTATTGTGCATCGCTAGTTACGACTTTTCCCCATCTTTCAGGCAGCATTCGGATACCGCGTTGAAAGAATTCCTCTTCTTTTTATGCGATTCAAGACTTGATTAAATTTTTAGCTTCTTCGTAAGAATTGAAATACTGCCAGGCCAGGCCATGAGTCATTGACCGCAACAAGATTTAGTCGGAAGGAGCAATGACTGGTGAAAACCGCGGTTGGGGTGGGATATTCCATGCAATCGGCACTAAAAGTTTCCTCGATGAATTTTGCATTATAGGGCCTTTTAGATTTTTAGATTCAATACTGGGCTCAATTGCATCATTTTTTATCGGTTCCGTCTAAACGTGATGGTTTTGTTAGGCTGGAGTAGCTCATAGTAGATTACTCCGAGCTGATCCCAGCAGATGCACAATATTAACTTCTTGCTATGAATATTAGGTTAGGCCGTTGAAATTGATGCATGGCCGGGCTTACTCCAAGATTTTCTACACTTTGGGTTGTTGAAGTGCATCCTATTTTTTCCCCCGTCACGATACGATACAGAAAACCTTTCTGATTTTTCCTTTGGAGCAAATGTTCACACATGAAAAAACATTTTCGGCAAACTATCAGGGAAATTATAACGCTTTAGCATGGATATAGTTACAAGGTGTTCCGATGCGATTTAATACTAATCAAGCCATCTTTTATAAATCCCTCAAAAATTCTTTGTACACACAAAAATAATGAAAAAATATCAATTTTTAAATAATTCTCAAATAACTTATTTCGTAAATCTTTGATTGCAGCACTGTTAAAGTATGCAACACATCTTTGTTTATTTTATAAAGTTATGTAAAGCTTCAGGTTTTAAATACTGCAGGAGCTAGCTTAAAACTATTATGTATGATTGATTAAATCGAATGATGAACTATTTTATTTCTCTTCCTTTCCTTCTTTCACTGCAGTATTCAGTGCAGACTAAAGCAAAAATTTGTTAAACTTTTCTAGCTGTTCTTCTGAACTCAACCTTAAACAAAATTGAAAACAAGTCACAAAATAGCTTTAATTTTGAAGAAAAGTGCAAATTTAACATTGTGTCAAGTTATTTATATGAGCCGCAAAGTATGCAAAGGTTTTTGTGCAACTTTACTGCATAATTTGTTTGCTCTTCTGTTGTTGCTTAACCTGTTTTTACGGTAATCTCGAAAAGATGTTTTAGGGCATATGTGTGTGTGCGTGTTACACAACCCCAAACACACACATATATTGAAGAGGGCCTGTATGATAACCCAAAAAATAATAACTATATCAATAACCCAATAAATTTGATAGTTTAAAGTTCCTGTACAGCAAACATGGGTAATACAGCGCTGCGTTGCGTAGTTGCATAACCCAATAAATTTGATATTTCAAAGTTCCTGTGCAGCAAACATGGGTAACACAGCGCTGCGTTATTGAGTTGCAGCACTAAACTACATTGCGGCGTTGATAAAATTAATTTTATAAAAATAACGCAGTGGTGAAGTAATTTAAATTGATTCCTGATCGCTACTATTTCTATGTGTTAAGCTTATTTTAAAAGTAAAAGCAAATTTGAATGCAACATCAAACTTTTCTATAGGTGAGGCCAAAATGACATATAACTAAATGTGCTACCCAACTCATTATACTCAAAAAATGTGCTACAAAACTCAAAGCGCTATCCAACTCAAAAACGCTGATAAAAGTCTTATTGAAACAGCAATCGTATCATATCAAAGCATGGCCATGGCGCAATTGAGTTAAAGCTTTACGCTGATACTGTAAACTGCGCTTGAGTTGCTGCGTCAGCGCAGTACTGTTTGCTGCATTACACATGTCTACATGCAGTGTGCGGAATGTACAACAATAACAACGCTTTAACGTTTTGTAATCATATTTTTGTTATTAGTATTATAACAATTATTTTATAACAAAGCTCTGAAGCAACAGTAATAATATAGTAACAATAAAAATAACAAAATCTACTATTTTCAATATTCGCCTTTTGCCTCAGCAACTGAAACTAAATAGTTTTTAAACTCAATATTATATTTAGTAAGTTGCTGTTTTTATATGCAATATATAAATTTATATTTTGATACCCAATATTGTATGTGTGACTCTGTGTGTGTTTGTGGATGTATCAAACGGTGATATCATTTAGATTATGATTATTATGATGGTTATGACAAATAAAATATATTTGCCAATTCCTACCTAGTACTGCGGAAGTTCGCTAATATCTAAATAAACTCAACAATATTTCTCTCTTTTCTCACCCTCTCAAAATGTTTGAGGTTAAGTTTTGCTGTCAGGTTATAGTCATATATTGTAAATTTTGTGAAAATTACATACTTCTAGGCAATGCACCTTAAAAATTGCTTTATTTTTTTAATTCCAACAAGCTTGCGACGAGTGCTACTTTGTTTGAGTTACAGAAAAGTTTGTACGAAAACTTTTGCCTGCAATGAAATTGTTTGAGTGTTTGTTAAATGATACGTGCTTTTATCGCATTAAATATATCTACTAGAAATGCATATTTGTATGTGTGCCTCTATAACTCACATCACTTCTGTCATAACTTACTTTGCATAGTTTTTGGCTAGCTCAAACAAATTTGCAGCAGTTTTTGCTTCCGTAGTTGTAAAAATGTTTTTTTTTCTTTTTTGTTTCAATCTATTTCTATTATAGCTCAAAAGATAATATTATTTCATATAAAAATGCTTTGCTTTGTTTGAACACTTGCAGGTTTTATAAATTTTTTAATATTTTTTTTTTTTATATAATTATAGTCAGAATATGTTGTACAATTATTGCATTATTTTGCAAGCTGGCTGCAATATTTCACTTCTTGCAACAGAAAGTGAACCAGCTCTGCTTTTCTTTTGTTTTGTAATTAAAAACGCTTTATTAGGTTTTTTATGTTTTAGAGAATATATGATCTGAAATAATAATGAGTTGTAGTTTTTAATATCCTAATAAAAATTGGTTTAAAATCAATTAATTTTGTGAGCAAAAAATGAATTTTTGTACAAAACTACAAAGAATTAAAAAAAAATCCAAAGAAACTTGGAAAGACAAATCTTATTCAAAGTGACTTATATGAAAACTTATAGTGACTTATTAAAAACGTTTTTGTGATTATTGTATTTATTATAAAAAAATCAAAATTATAAAATTCAAAAAATATCTAATATTGGATTGGTGGTATCGGGCTTGGTTTTGGTCACAATCTTGGTCTTGGTATTGGTCTTGGTCTGTGTTTTCGGTATGGTTTTAGTCTTGGTCTTTGTCTTTGCCTTGATTTTGTTCTTGGTTTTGATCTTGGTCTGGGTCTTGGTCTTGGGTTGGTCTTGGTCTTGGCTATGGTCCTTGTCTTGGTGTTAGTCTCTGTATTTGTCTTGGTCTTGGACTTGGTATTGGTTTTGGTTTTCGTCATGGTCTTGGTCTTTGTCTTTGTATTTGTCTTAGCCTTAGTCTTGGTCTTTGTCTTGGTCTTTGTCCTGATTTTGGTTTTGGTCTTGGTCTGGGTCTTGGTCTTGTTCTTGGTCTTGGTCTTGGTCTTGGTCTTGGTCTTGGTCTTGGTCTTGGTCTTGGTCTTGGTCTTGGTATTGGTATTGGTCTTGGTCTTGGTCTTGGTCTTGGTCTTGGCCATGATCCTTGTCTTGGTTTTAGTCTCGGTATTTGTGTTGGTCTTGGACTTAGTATTGGTCTTGGTCTTGATCTTGGTATTGGTATTGGTCTTGGTCTTGGTCTTGGCCATGATCCTTGTCTTGGTTTTAGTCTCGGTATTTGTGTTGGTCTTGGACTTGGTATTGGTCTTGGTTTTCGTCATGGGCTTGGTCTTTGCCTTTGTATTTGTCTTGGTCTCGGTCTTGGTCTTGGTTTTGGTTTTGGTCTTGGTCTTGGTATTGATCTTGGCCATGGTCTTTGTATTGGTCTTAATCTCGGTATTTGTCTTGGTATTGTGCTTAATCTTGGCCTTGGACTTGACATTGGTTTTGGCCTTGAGCCTTGGCTTAGAGTTGATCTTGGTCTTTGTTTTCGTCATGGTCTTGATCTTGGACTTGGAATTGACTTTGTTCTTGGTCTTGTTATTAGTCTTGGTCTTGGTGTTGGTGTTGGTGTTGGGCTTGGTCTTAGGGTTAGTCGCGGTTTTGGTCATGGCCTTGGTCTTGGTATTAGTCTTGGCCTTGACATTGGTGTTGATCTTGGTCCTGGTATTGGTCTTGGTTTTCGTCATGGTCTTGGTCTTTGCCCTGATCTTGTTCTTTGTCTTGATCTTGGTCTGGGTCTTGGTCTTGGTCTTTCTCTTTGCCTAGGTCTTGGTTTTGACTTGGTCTTAGCCTCAGGATTTGTCTTGGTTTTTGTCTTTGTATTTGCCTTGGTCTTGTCTTGATCTTGATATTGGTCTAAGTTTTAGCCAAGGTCTTGGTCTTGATCTTTGTCTTGATCTTGGTCGCGGTCTTGGTCTTAGCCTTGGTCTTGGCCTAGGTCTTTATCTAGTTTTTGGTTTTGGTCTTGGTCTTAGCCTTAGTGTCTGTATTGGTCTTGTATCGGTATTAGTCTTGATGTCTGCACAGTTCTTGGTCTTGGTCTTGGTCTTAGTCGTGGTCTAAGTCTTGGTATTTGTCTGTGACTTAGTCTTGGCCTTGATATTGGTCTTGATCTTAATTTTATTTTTGAGCACACTTTTAGGCAAATTTACTTCAATATATTTATCGTTTTTTCTTTAGGCATACTTCTATGCATAAGAGAAAAACTAATGTGTATATAACAACCAACTTAAATATATCTAAGTATGAATACAAAGTTAAGTCCGCGCTAAGCTGGAATAGAAACAATTAAATAATAACTAAAACCATAGCTTATTGAAAAGCATACCCAAATAAATCATACACATGGAACGCAACCATTAATGCCTATTTAATTGGTTTCAATACTAAAAGCATCAATAATTTTATTCCAACAAAAACCACTCGAAGAGCTCAGTTTGGCAAAAGCAAGTTAAGAAATCAATGAATATTTATATTAATTGTTTATTTAGACAATTATTTTCCACTCATAAAATATACATCAAAAAAGAACAACAATGTTTAATACTGTTTAGGTTTCTAAACCAAAAAAAAAGCCAAACAATACTAAATGGCACGAAAGGAATAACAACAACAGCAATAAGAATAACGAGAGTCAAAAAACCTAACAATAACAGTCATTTATTAACTCAATCATGATGAAGAACACAGCTTTAGAAAATAGAAAATAAACATAAACAGAAAAAATGCAAAGCCTAAATGTAGGCAATAAAAAAATAATGACTCTCTTATAAGCTAAAATTGCCTTATTATTTTTACACAGCCGAAAAGTAGGTTATAATTGATGTTAATGATTACGTTTTGGAATAAATAATGAGTGAGGTGAAGAGGTGATTGTAGCAAATCGATAAGTCAACAGTTATCGATATAAAATAAGTAAATTTTATTGAGCGAAATACCCATTGGTTAGATTTCTTTCAAATTAAATGCATTTTTTGAGACTTCTTTGTAAAGTACATGGAATAGAAAAGGAAAGGAGAAGGATGCAAGGCGTTGGATGTTGTCGAAAAAATGAGAGCATAAAACATGCAAACAAAAGCCTTGAACAAACAAACAAATATATATATATAATGGAAGACATTGTGTGGGGTACATAAGAAAAAACAGGCATAAAAAAGACATCAAGCAACATAAATATTATCAAATCATATATTTCATTCAAACAGTTTTGGTAGGTGATTTTGTTTTTGTTTTAAGCATTTTTTTAGCACCATTCATTGCATATTTTTTGGCGGAATTTCATATGGAATTTGTTGTTTGCTGTTAATCTTATGCAAATAACAGGGAGCTGTGGAATATTTTCAGGCGCTCATTTTATTATTATTTCTGCTGTCGTTACGCTCCCGAAAGAAAATTCACGTGAGAGTGAAGATAGAAAGAAGAACTGTATCGAAAGAATCTCATGAAGATGAGCAGCAGCAGCGTATTGTTGTCAAGATTTATTTGAATTTTATTATTTTTATGACTGTGAATTTATGTTTGAGTTTATTTTGCGTCTTATGGCAGAGCTATTTATTTATTTTTTTATTTTTTTTTTTTGTATTTTGAAAATTTTTATGTTACTGCGATTTTGAAGCCTTGTCGTTTTTGGTTTATTGCTACATCAAGTTATCAAGATTAGAGTTTCATAAGAATTGTTGAGTGGAATATCATTTCAATATGGACACATAATGAATCAGCAATTTGTAGCTGAGTTGTAAGATGTAAAAATATATTAAGCTGGAAAATATTGCTCAAGATGTTTATCTTGAGGATTTATTTTTTTTGCAACTTTGAACAAATTGCAAGATGTTAAATATATTAAGCTAGCAGATATGTTTATTTTAAAGATTTATTTTGTTTTTTTCGCAATTTGGAACAACTTGGTGAGGTTTTAGAAGAATTTTGAAACAAATTCTCATTATTCGATATTGATACGATATCGATAAACAAGCACTTAGATTTAAAGCCTACTTTTAGAAAGGATATAAATGCTTGTGAAAGCAATGTTGGCAATGAGGCAGAGTAGGTTGGTTGGGAGGCAACGAGGCAGGGACCATTCTGAGAGATATTAGTCTGTACACAACTCTTTGGGAAAGAGCAGATGCGTCAACTTCACTTGCCAGAAGTCTTTTTGACATTTCAATGATCTAAATAATGTTAACTAAAAAAAAAAACAAAATGGCAATTTCAGCCCTTGAAAGGACTTTGACCGAGCTTCTTATGATCAATTGTACTGAGCGTGTTGCGACATGTTTGAACACAAATGTTCGAGAACTGGACCAAGAAGTTATATATATATATATATATAGAACTGGACCGACTCCGAACGGCTTATGTTCTCAAGAAGCTTTTCATGGCAGTTTTTACCCTCTGATGTTTGCCATTGTCTGCAGAGAGGTGACGGCCGGACAGAAAAATTAATTCAATTGAAAAAACTTTCTGTGCCAGGTGGAAATTGAACCAAGGTTCTTTGGCCACGGCCGTAATGTTAACTGCCTTAAGCAAATTAAATAATACAGCTGTCTTCAGAATAAGATGAAAAAATTTTGGCTTTAGTGGTTAAGTCGTCTCTTTTAAGTAAATATAGTATAAAACCATCTCTGAAGTAAGAGAGTCAATTTGTTATTGAGTTAAAATTATAATTATTTTATCTGCAACAACAACATTAGACAACAACAACTCATGCTTGTTGTTTTAGATTGTTATAAACTGCAACGTACATCATTTAGTATAGGATGCGCTTGATATGAAATTTAACAACAAAAGAATTTTTTTTTATAATTCTTAATATTATAACGATTTCAATCATCGGATATGGATTTGTGGTGTTTCAGTGGAAGTTTAGTACTATATCTGAGTAGGGTTAGCATAATTATTTTAAGGGGATTGGTACTAAAAAGTATTGAAATAATGATGTTGGTTCTTTATCTTTTTTTTGTTTTTTTTTTTTTTTTGTTCTTGTTTATTCTAATTATTTTTTAATTATCTTTTTTTTTTTAAATCCAACTCATAATTTCTTAAATCAAATGTTCAATTACGTAGCAAATTTTTGATTTTAATCACATAAATATTTTATTTCTATATTTTTTGTTTCAGCGTAAGCTAACCGCACAACGTGGAAGTGAAAAATGGTATATATACATTTCTTTAAAATGAACCTCAAAAATATGTCAAACTCCAAAAGTCGCAGCAAAGAAAAAAATGCAAAAAAGGGGCACAAATAGGTAAGAAAATTTTTAACTTTTATACAGTTGAATGTTTTTCAATAAATATTTTTTTTTTCAATATTATTTAAATTTCAGCAGAATTTCAAATATAACGCCTTTATTTTAAATATATCACAAAAGTTTTTAAGAATTATGATAAGAAATTTTTTCATAAGAAAATCCATTACTCAAAGGTTAACTTTGGTTTCTCAAAAAAGAAGGTGTAATCTATACTATTATATAAATATGAAGTGCAAATTCTCGTTTCTCGTTAAACTCTAAAAGTACTAGGTCGATTTTTATGAAATAAGTTTTAAAATGACATATTTGTGCTACATCACAGCATAGAGGTATTTTTATTTCGAAATTTCAATATTAAGTTTGTTTAATTAAAGTGTTAAGTTTTTTGAGAAATCATCTCCGATGCAACGAATTTCTTGATCGTTTTCTTTTCACGTGTTTGTGTTTTGAGAATTTCTATAAACTTCATGTTGTTTTCTATTCATCTCCTATTCTACTCAGCTAGCACAGTACAACATAAAAAAACAGATGAGCCTTCGCTCAAGACGAAAAGAGAGAAACTTATAAATTCAATGCTGAGCTGCAAAACAAAACAAAATAAAAGAAAAACAAATTGTTTTTTATTTCGTTTGTTTATTTCGTAAAAGTTTTTGTTGTTGCTTTCAATAGAAACTACGAAAAAGCAGTGAGAGTGAGACCGGATAAACACATCGTAGAGCGATCAAAATTTGTTCATTTCTGAACGCAACGCGATTGACTGAACACATTTAGAATGGTTAAGATTTTTTTTGTATGAAGGTTTTGCGCTCTATCTCTCTTCAAACTCATTCAAAGATTAACAAAAATGTATTAACGCTCTTTATTGATAAAAACTTTGGACTGCTAGTTTTTTTATATTTTTTCAATTCTGGTCTTGAATTTTTCATTTATGTATCTTTTTAACAAATTAAGTACACTGTAATACATGGACGTAGCGGGGGCTACATGGGGGAGAAAAGCTGCCTTCCAGACATCAGAAAAACCACAGTTTAAAACGAACTAAAAAAACATCAAGGAGGTCAAGCAGCAGTAGCTATAGGGTGGACTGAAGCAAATATAGCTTCTTTCTGGGAAGCCACAGCCTCTCGTTCATCAAGACCGTTAGTGCGTGTTGAGGAGTCACATACGAGTCACTGTACGAGGTGACCCTACTTTAACAAAACACTACGGATCTAGACATGGGTGTCGAAAAATACCGCCCTAATCCGGGATAGCCCGTGTCCAATCGCAGTGTTTGCAGTCGGGGGCAACAAGACTGTATTCTAGCGGCGCACCTCACTGGTACCTGCCGCCCCAGTGAGTAACTATGGGCTTACCGTGATAGTGGGGGCTATGTCACGGTGGACGGTTCTTCCCCTACACTCGTGGGATTTATAGGGAAATCCAAAAAACAACAAAAAAGGAAGAGTGCGCTGAGGGAACGAGTTCCGAAGCGGTGGAATCCCAAAAGGATTTAGCCGTGGAAGGGTGAGGGCAGCCGCTAGGTAACCTGCCGGGAGGAACATAACTGTGTTCTCACTACTGGTTAGACTGGATAAATTGAGCATACACACGATAGGGTATGCAGATGACATTGCGTTAGTGGTCTGTGGTAAGTTTTCCACCATTTCAGACATCATGAAGAGAGCACTCCGAATGGTCGAGGAGTGGTGTCAAGAACAAGCCCTTACCGTTAACGCAGGAAAATCAGACAATGTTCTCTTTACTAGAAAGAGGACAGGTCTGAGGAGAGAATCAACATATCTGCGAAAGTTAACCCTGAATAGCAAACTGAACTGGAACTAGCATGTAGAAGATAGGATTCAAAGAGCCAAGAGGGTTCTGTTTCAGTGTAAATGCGTTTGTAGTCTTAAATGGGGGCTAAACCCAGAGTCTATGAAATGGGTCTACACTATGATGGTTAGACCTGTCATCACGTATGCTTCGGTGATTTGGTGGACAAAAGTCAGCCAGAAAACCATTAAGAAGAGATTGGACAGAGTCCAACGGCTGGCATGTGTGGGAATAGCAGATGCAATACGCACCACTTCAACACGCGCAATAACAGATGGAGGCTTTGACACAGTTGTTGTGTTCACAGACCTATAGTAAAATTTTATGATTAATATTTCTGTAGAATATTTTATAACTAAAGACTTTAATTTACCTAAAATCACGGGAGAGGGGGTGGGGGGGGGGGGGGGGGGGAGGGGAGGGATCTATTTTCACATTCTTTGGAGTTATAGGGTTAGTTAATATTTCACGACTTTGATTCACGTTATTGTTTCTAGCACAAAAACTAACTTACAAAAAATTTATTTATTATAATAGCAAAATTGTGCACAAAAACAAATTTGATTTATTACGCGAAATTCTCAAAAACTTACACTCAAATTTGAAATTTGGTAGTTTCAACCGACTGATTTCATCTTCACACGAGCACAGCTCGGTAACGGCTGAATCGGTGGGGCTTGTTGATATACCGTTAGAAAGGCGATTTTATTGCCTTTGCAATGAGCTCAAAATAGATTGTTTGTAAGCTAGTTTTTCTGCTAGAAACAATAACGTGAATGAAAGTCGTCATATATTAATTAACCCTGTAACTCCTAAGAATGTAAAAAAAGATCCCCTCCCCCCCCCCCCCCCCCCCCCTTCCATTCGATTTTTTGCTCAGCTCGGCATAAGCTTTCATTTCCTTAAATAGTTGCACTCAATTGCGGGACACCCTGTATATGTTATACACCGATATAACATAAAATTTCATTCTCAATGGTTTCTCATATTTTTGGGTACGCTGATTACGAATATGAAATTTGTTTTTGAAACAACCCCAGCTTGCTCTCCACGGGACTTTAAAATTTCAAGGAGTAATCGCCTTTGAATAATTGTTAATATAGTAAATGAAACTTTTTTTACCGAATTTAGTACCAATATAGAAAAACATGGACGAATCTTAAAAAAAATAATATTATTTAAAAATTATATAAATTGTAGAAAAAGGATACGAAAAACAATTTTTGCTGAAAATTCCTTATTCCTTTGAAGTCTTTATTCCAACTTAAGCCAAGCAATTCTTGGGGCCAACTTACCCCTTCAACTATGTTGGTACTATGTGTCTACGAAATTTCACTTTCACATTTCTTAAAGTGTTTTAGACATTATTTATCAGTAAAATTTGTGTCTTTTTCATTCGAGGGCCGTTTGATAATTCAGTGAAAAATTAAACAAGGAATGATTTTTACGGAAAAACAGTTTAATTACTCAATATAGTCTTCTTCTTGCTCGATACATTTCGTCTAACGTTTCTCCAATTTTCTGATTCCATCCGAAAAATACGTTTTCGGAAGGTGCTAAAAATAGGCTTCTGTTTTGGTGATGAGCTTCTCTCTGTTGGTGAATCTCAGGTTTGGAAACAGAAAATAGTCGCTAGGGCCCAAATCTGGGCAATATGCTGGATGAGGAAGCAATTCGTACTTCAATTCATGGGAGCTTTGCCATGGGAGCTGGGCATGTGAAAACGCGTCTTAATGATGTCTTAATGAAAGAGCACTGTTTTCCCTCGCCAAATGGGGACGTTTCACTTTCAAAGCTTAGTTGAATTGATCGTTCTTTTCGGTGGAAGGTAATCGATGTTAATTATACCGCGTTCATCCCAAAATACTGTCTCCATAACCTTTCCGGCCGTTAGCACCGTCTTCGCCATTTTCGGAGCACGATGGTCGGTGAAGTCAACTGTTTCGACTGTTATGACAGACTCAGCTATGAAAATTCTTTACAAAATGTTTGTGAAAAGTGGTTTCATTGCATTTGAATGAAATTTTGCATGAAATATGTTTCAATATAGTGGAAAGCGTTCAACGTCATCCTAGAATGATTGGAGTATGCTAAAAATAGGTGGACGTGGCATTTCAAAGAATGTGTTTGGTGGGTTACTTATGATAAATAAAGCCATTGCGCAAAAAAATTTGGGCTAATCTGAGTTAAGTTATTTTAAATCTATTTTAATATGTTTTTATTTTGGGGAATTTTTTTTTTTTAATATTTTCAGTTTCTAATTTTTTTGTTTCTTTTTTGATTTCTTTATTAATATTTTCTGTTTCAGATATTTTTTTTTTTTTTTTTTTTTATTACTTAGGATAATGACCATATTTACATTAGAGAAAGATTTGAATGCAAAAAGAGACATTTTAAAAAAATATTATTCAACGTCCAGGCCAGCATAAATTTTTTAACCCAGATATATTTTTGATAGCTCACTCAAAAATATTTAATTTTAATTGCAGAACGGCTCAAATTTCGAGTAATTTAATTTTTTTTTTTTTGCTCGACTAGAACAGCAATTTTTTAGTCTCAAACTATTAAAAATTCATATATGTATATAGCAACACACCAGCTTTAAGATATCAGTTTTTGATTTCACATGCAGCTAAAGGAATGCAATAATTTTTTCATAATCGTTCCATAGCGAACTAGAATGAAAACCTGTTATTTGTTTCATAATTGACCTCACATAAAAGAATGCCTACTTTTAGGCGCACTTGCAATTTTATTGCTCTTTAAAACTAGTTTTGTTTAGCCGCTGGCCAGCACAAAAAGCTACAATAAAAATAATACAAGCAAACATGAAAGAAATTTCATTTATTTGTAATTGTTTGGCGTTTACTATGCAGAAAAGTAAACAAGTGAAAAAGCTAAAATGTTAAAAATAAAAAAATAATCTGCACATACACACTATAAGAACAACTCTTGACTTTTTCGCGTAAAAGTTTGCGCACTTTTTATATGGTCTCCACAAGTTTTTATTGCATATCCACGAGTAAGCTGCGAAAAGACGCACAGACACACACAAGCAAAAATACACAAAAAATCAGTGCAAGGCTTGAGTATAAAGTACAGGGTGCTTAAAAATAAAAAAAAAAGATAGTTTAAGCATTGGTCAGACAAGAAAGCAGTTAAACTGACAAATAAAGCATTCACTCTGAAAGACAGACAGTCAGACAGATAGACCGTCAAAGTGATGAACGAATGGCTATTTTAATGAAATATTTGCAGAACGTAAAAGTTTTGCATAAAAATGAAACTAATAGAAAACCTTTAACGTAAGGAATGAACAAACTAAATATAAAATTACATTAACAATAATAATAATAAAGCGCGCATAGAATGTCGAAATAGAAGCAGAAAAAGTGAAAAAGTTTTACTTGCTAGTTAGTTGATTGTTGCATTTCCTGTTGTAGTATTTTTTTTTTTTTTTTTTTATTCATAATTAAGAGCGCTATAAAAGTTCGCTGCAGCAGCAGCATACAATTTTGTAACAAAAAAAAGTTTAATGAAAATAAAAAAAGATAAAAACTATATTGTATGCTTTTATGAGCACAAATAATAAGACAACAAACGGTGACGCTGACATGAATAATTGAATAATGCAGCATATAAATATTTTATAATAAATGCATGAGTGATTAAGAAAGTAATAAAAAACGCTGCATATTTTTGAGCGCGTATGTATATTTTAAATAAGTATACATTAAAAATTAATGTTTACTAAGAGCAGCATTTCTTATAAAAGTCTTGCTAAAGAACTGTAAAATAAATAAAATTTGAAATCATTACAATAAATAGTCTCATTTAAAGACAAGAATCTGATGTGTTATAATAATTTTGTAATAATTAATTTGGGTCTTTTTTAAGGAGAATAAAAACAAAATTCTTTCAGTATTCTTTGAGTATATTAAAATTTTCTTTACTTTTTTGTACATTAAAAAACAAACTACTAAGAGTTCCTCAGAAAACTTAATCATAGATATCCTTCTCCCTTTCAAAGCTTGCTGAGAATACTTATTTTAAAATTAATATTTAAAATGCACATTTTAATATTCAACAATTCTTTAAATTATTTGCTAATAAATAGTTTGTCCACAGAAACGTTCCAAACATTTTTTTTTTGACATGCACACGAAAAAGACCCCGCCTTTAATTATGATCGAAACGAAATCTTTTTTTGTTAAAAGAAATAAGGACTTTTTTAAAATATATTTTATAAAAGTTAGAGCATATATACATTGATGTCAACATTTCTTTTTTTTTTAAATCTTTTCAAAAATTTTTTTTTGAATTTATTTTTGTTGATTTTTGTTATATTATTTTTTCTTTCAATTATTATTTTTTTCCACAATCAATCACTTGGCAGGGCATTTAATATTGAGCAAAACACAAAATTTTTTAATTTTTTCCAATTTTTTTTTTTAGTTTTTTTTAAAGAAACATTTTATTATGGAAATACTTACGCATATTAATAAGCCCAAGGATTCAAAATGGTTTCTGAAGTTGTCATCTTAATCATAGAAGAGTTATTTAAAGGCAGCATCATAACTGGAAAAAGAAAGAAAAAATTAGTATTAATAAGGAAAAGGCTTAGGATTAATTTCCTGCTTAGAAAAAAGGCGAAAAAATATTAGGTGAACCATTAAACTGCGTACATTATTAACACTGCGATGACTTGAATTTTCAGTACAGTACAGAATGAGTACAGGACTAGTATGCGTATGATTATGAATATGAATATAAATTTGAATATGAATATGAATATGAATATGAATATGAATATGAATATGAATATGAATATGAATATGAATATGAAAATGAATACGAATATGAATATGAATATGAATATGAATATGAATATGAATATGAATATGAATATGAATATGAATATGAATATGAATATGAATATGAATATGAATATGAATATGAATATGAATATGAATATGAATATGAATATATGAATATGAATATGAATATGAATATGAATACGAATATGAATGTGAATATGAATATGAATATGAATATGAATATGAATATGAATATGAATATGAATATGAATATGAATATGAATATGAATATGAATACGAATATGAATATGAATATGAATATGAATATGAATATGAATATGAATATGAATATGAATATGAATATGAATATGAATATGAATATGAATATGAATATGAATATGAATATGAATATGAATATGAATATGAATATGAATATGAATATGAATATGAATATGAATATGAATATGAATATGAATATGAATATGAATATGAATATGAATATGAATATGAATATGAATATAAATATGAATGTGAATATGAATATGAATATGAATATGAATATGAATATGAATATGAATATGAATATGAATATGAATATGAATATGAATATGAATATGAATATGAATATGAATATGAATATGAATATGAATATGAATATGAATATGAATATGAATATGAATATGAATATGAATATGAATATGAATATGAATATGAATATGAATATGAATATGAATATGAATATGAATATGAATATGAATATGAATACGAATATATGAATATGAAAATGAATATGAATATATGAATATGAATATGAATATATGAATATGAATATGAATATGAATATGAATATGAATATTAATATGAATATGAATATGAATATGAATATGAATATGAATATGAATATGAATATGAATATGAATATGAATATGAATATGAATATGAATATGAATATGAATATGAATATGAATATGAATATGAATATGAATATGAATATGAATATGAATATGAATATGAATATGAATATAAATATGAATATGAATATGTATGATTTTGAATATGAATATGAAGAATACGAATTGTCATCAAAAACAGGATTTGAAATTTCAGTATAGTAGAATCCTTCTGTTAGTTTAATTTTAATATTGTTATTTCGGCTTGTAGAAGATTTAGGCCAAAAAGAAGAATATGTCTTTTGGCTTAGCAGACGCAGTTATAAAATTTAATGTTTTAAATCTAACTACGAGTTACTCGCTGCAGAATGCTTGCCAAAATTGTGCAATATATAACTGCACCAAAGACGCTACAACAAATAAGTGATGTTCACGTAAATTTTTACATAGCAAGTTTTGTGAATTTTTACTAAAAATTAGTTAGACTTGCATCATGCGGCTTAAGGTGATGAATGTTAATTTTAAACTAATTATTTTTTTTTATTATTTGCAACGTATGGCAATGCCAAAAAATTAACTTACACACATACACTACTAGAGACAAACAATTAAATGTTGCCAACATGAAGCAAACAAACACACAATAAAAATTAAGCGTCACACATACCAAGGAAGTTCGTCTTTTGGCCCACCTAGAGTATTTTGTCACACACCTTTACACAGGTTCCACAAAAAGTTTGTGGCGCCACACATACTCATGCAGAGCTAATAAATTAAACTAGTTAGTGAGTTTTTTATTTTAATAACTTCTAATTTTAACTTTGGCATATTTTATTATAACGCTCCCGCTCTAAAACTACATCTTATTCACATATTTCTTTCTACCTTTTTTTTATTGCAGTTGCGGCCGGATGTTGGCAATGACTAGGTGCGTGTGTGTGTGTGTGTGGTGTGCGCAGCACCAGGTGCAGCATTTGCAGCAAGAGCTTTGGAAAAAATGCACGCCCTACATTTGCAAATAATTAAACACGTTTTGAGACTCAAAGCCAACAAGCAGTACTTTTTCACTTCGTTGGCAACACTGTGCAGCAGCATCTAAGGGCGGATTAGGCAGTAATTTACGTGCGGCGCATGTTTCAAAAGAATTATAATTTATTGTAATTAAATTTTTGCAAAGTTTTATTTTGTTAATTTGTAAAACTCTTTTTGAAGCTTTTATAAAGTTTAAAAAGTAAAATAAAAATGGATTGTAAAATATGTTGTCTATATTTTATTAAGAATTATTTGGGGGGAAAAAATCAGTCTTACCTTGCAGCTTGCCAAGTGTCGGGAAATCATTTAGCTTGAAGTCAATTGTTTGATTACAAAAAAAAAAAAAACAGTGGTTCACTTGATATTAGAATACATTAGAAACTCATGAAGATTGCTGGAAAATTTTTGAAAACAAAAGCAAGAAGCTTACTTCTTAGAATGCTTATAATGTGAAAATATAAGTAGCTCAGGTAATTTCTTGGGATATAATTTATTGTACGTAATAGGGTAATGTCTTATTTTCAATATTTTATTTTACAAGAGATTTTAGCACATAAACACTTTTATACCCCCATATATAAATTTTATCTTATGCATATATTGTAGTTCTTACATTATTTTTGTACCACTATCTAGCTAATTACTTGTTTGAAAATTTGGGAAATTCCCTTTTTGGGAAATTTCATAAAATTATAAAATTTTAAATAAAATCTAAAATCTCCAATTTAAGATGTTCAACTAGCTATCTTTATTACTATTTTTAAAATTTCGGAAAATTTCCCTTTGGGGAAATTTCTTAAAATTACAAATTTTTAAATAAAATCTTCCATTTTAGTTGTTCAATGCTAATTTAAAAAACAAAATACTTAAAATACACTCAGATACTTACAATAACATATTTTTTTATTTGTTGAAATATTGTTTTAAGGACATCTGCATCACCAGCTCTTTATGAATTATTTGACATGTATTTTTTTCAAATTTTACCAATTCAGTACTTGAATAAAATCTCGAATTAAAACTAGTGATTGCTGATAAAATCGTAACAAGCCTTATACTCTAAACTATATACGAGTACTCTCTGTTATATTTTTTCCTTATAAAAAGCATAGCTTGGACATTATTTTTGTACCACCAGCTGATGACTTCAAATGTTTGGACAGATCCGAACATATCCTTTGGAAAATATTAGAAAAATACAAGTTTTAGAAACTCAAAATATTTTAAAAAATCAGTAAGGAAAGCTTAAAAAGCAAATTTTAGTCAGCTTATTCTTCTATAATTTTTATCTTCCACAGACTTCATATAAATTTTGCTATTCCAAACCTATACATAAACGTCGTTTCCTTAAAAAACATAGTTTGAAACCAATTTTTGCATCATTTACTAAAAGCTTCGATTTTTTGAGCAGTTCATAAAAATTTCCCTTTTGGGAAATTTATGGGAAATTTTCAGAAACGCGAAATTTCAAAGAAGATCGGTAATTTAAGTACGAGGGGCATTATATGGAATCTCTAATTTTTGTTTTCCATAGACTTCATATAAATTTTGATATTCCAAACCTATGCATAAGCGTCGTTTCCTTAAAAAAAAAAATAGTTTGAAACCAACCTTGCACATTAGACAAAAACTTAAAATTTTTAGGCAATTCTAAAAAATTTCCCTTTTTGGGAAATTTATGGGAAATTTTTCAGAAACGCGAAATTTCAAAGAAGATCAGTAATTAATGCATAAAAAACTTATTTAAACCGGATTCACTTAGTTTAATTCCATACTATTAGTTTTAATAAGTGGAAAATTG
The DNA here is from genome assembly GCA_914767935.1 of Coremacera marginata. Lineage (NCBI taxonomy): Eukaryota > Metazoa > Arthropoda > Insecta > Diptera > Sciomyzidae > Coremacera > Coremacera marginata. Next base: position 154,487,927 of record OU612045.1, read on the forward strand.
TATGTGATATTAAATTTTCTTGTTTTCATACCACCAGCTGATGTCTTAAAATATTTGGACAAATCTGAAAAGTATCGCTTTTTGAAATATTTTAAGGAAATACATATCTTAGAAACTCAAATCACTTATGGCCAATTTCTTCACAGAGGACTAGAACTAGAACTTCTTAAGCCCCCTAATACACGGTTAAGCAGTTATCTAATCCACAGTTTAGTGATAGTCCTCTGTGAAGAAATTGGCCATTAGTTTATTCTTCAAATTTTATATTAAATACGCGGGAAATTTTTTGTATTCTTTAATTTTTTTTCTCCCATGGACTCATATTAATTCTGCTTTTCCAAACCGTTGCCAAAAAGTATGCAATATTTATTAATAACTACTTGTACGACGTTTCTAATTTCGAATGAAAAATGTCGGGCATATGTCAAAACTATGACTAATATCTGAAGTACACGAACAAGCTTTTAGAAACGCAGAAAAATTAAAATTTATGTGTAGCACATAAAACAATTGAACCCACGTCAAATTTTCTTTTTTGTTCATTTTACTCCTGACAACTTATTGAGAACTTCCCAAAAAAATATGTAACTCAAATAACTACTCTATAAATTTAACACTAACACATTTCATACATGAGTAAGTTTTTTCTTTTGTTGTTTTTGTTGTCACCCACTTCCTTTTTTGAGAATTTATGGTTTCTTGTCATGTTTTCGCACTTCCGAGTTTTGTAATATTTTGGCTTTTAGGCATCTTATATTGCGCCTTGACAAAAAAAAAGTAATTCAAGGAAAAATACTTGCACCAAATCTCGCACTTGCTTAGAGTTGCCATTTTCAAATAAAAAATAAATAAGCTCCCCTTTTTTTTCGTTTTAGCAAAACATGGCATGTCTTGTCAGCTAGCTGGTTTTCCGTTTGTCAAATAATACGCTTGATGATGTGTTTGTTATTCGGCTTACTGGTTTATTTTTTTCCTGTCTTTTATAGCTGAGATTTAAGTGTGGGGGGAAAGTTTTCTCAGGCAATAAAGTGGTTTTTTAGGCTTCAATTTTTTTTTTTTTTTTCCTTTCTGTTTTTTTTTTTGCGGAACATAATTTTAAAAATACCTGACATAAATGGATTTTTTGGTTGAAGCAATTTGAGCCATTTTGTTGACAATTGTTTGCAGATATTACTGTTGTTGTCATTGTTGTTGTTGTTGTTGTTGATATTGGCTGAGTAATCTTTTCTTTATATACCAGTGTATACAGGAACAACAATTTTTCAAGGGATTTGTGAGAATTTTAAAGGAATATTTGCAAAGCTTGCTTAACAAAACCACCATAAAGTAAAGCAGAGGACTTTGAGGCAAGCCTAAAAGTATGTCCCATTTTTTTATTAACTTTAATAAGTGGCTACAATTGAGTAGTAGATTCTTCAATAGCTTTTACGTATATTACGAATATATTTAAGAGTATTTTGTGCGAGTATTAAGTCTACTAAAAATCCTTATCCTTAAGCAATCCTTTTTAACAGTATAAAAAAATTGTTAAATGCTGCATACATTTAAAATGCCTTAGTTTTAGTTAAAAATGTTTATTTAATTGAAAAACATTGCCGTGAAAGTTTTGAAAAATTTGCCAAAGATGAAAAAATTTCCCATGCGTCAGGGAAATTATATAGCTAACATTTTCTCAATTTTTGCCAATTTTTTTTTTTACAAGTTTTGGTTATTTAAACATTTTTTTATCATATGCAAAAGTCTGAAGAACGTTTTCTTTAAAATAAGCAAGAACGGACATTTTTTCAAAACAGTTTTACATACAAAATGCATTAAACATATCAAAAAATTTACTTTATTTATTTAATTTTGAAGCAAAAGTTGCAAGTAAGCTAAAATAGGTAGAATTTCTTAAGGCAGAAATAAATTTACCTTATAAGAGGGGAATTAAAGTGTTTGTAAAGAAAAGAAAAACCACGAATGGAAATTTATATGTTTACGTTTTTTTTTACAATACAAAATCTATGCGGAATAAATCCAAATTTTTATAATATTTCAACCAAATTTTGTTATAAACATAGTTATCTGAAATTTCCCAAAAATTAGGAAATATCCCAAGCATAAAATAAATTTGTTTACTTTTTTCTAACAGTTACAAAATGTATTTTTACAAGAATTATAACATGGAGCAAATTCAAAAGCAGGGAACTAACTAAAAGACACTTAAGGCTTAAGATATCCAGATACCCAAATGAAAACTTAGCAGATAACAATACTAAATCTTGGAAAAATTTGTCTTTTTCTTCCAAGCTGTAATTTTCAAAACTATATTTTAATGTTAGATTTTTTTAATGTTAGAAGACTTAACCAATCCAAAAGTTGAATGGTCCTAATTTTCAGGATTATTTGTATTTAAAGATTACTTTCACTAGTTATAAGCAAAAAAAAAAAACGTGTTATATACAATAATAGGATATTTCCAAAAAATAGTTGAAAGAAATTTAATAAAAATTATGCTCTTTCAGCTCATTATGACTTTTAATTCACAAACATAAAAAAATAAAAAAGGTTGAGAGCATTGCTAAAAAACTGCACAAGAAAAGCGTTCCACAAAGTTTTCCACTCATTCAAACTGAAATGATGAGAGTAAATTCAATCACTTTTTGTCACGATCTTGTCCTATAGCATTTAACGTTTTTGCTGTCGAAAATTTTGGGTTTTTAAAAAATTTCCCTCAAATTTCCCAAAAAGGGAAATTTTCAAAATTCGCAAACAAGTGCAACAAAAGTTAGTGATGCAAAAATAAAGTTTAAAATAATTATGTTTTTATTTTTTTTCTTATATACGAACATAACGGAGGTTATTTTAACGTTTTGAGTGTAGCGTTTAGCGTTTTGAGTGAAGTGCTTCTTTTTCACCAGCATTAAATAACTAAAATCACTGATTGTTTTCCGTCTTAACAAATTTCCGTTAAATTTCCCAAAAAGAAAAATTTCCAAGAATAGCCAAAAACGAATAAAAAAGCTTGAGGTGTAAATAAAGGACCAAACTTTATTATTTTAAAATGACATACATAAAACCGACAGTAGTTGAATGTATGGTATTTTAAGTAAAATTCTTCTTTATTAGTATCTACAAACTTTAATTGCTAATTGGTTTTGAAGTTTAACATTTTTTAAAAAATTTCCCTTTTATCCAAAAAGAGAAATTATACAGAATGGCTAAAAATCGATATCATGAACAGTATATGAACAGAGAGTATTAATTTGTTTTTTAAACTAGGTTGTTAATTGCTTATTAGTTTCAAAATTTAACTATTTCCATAAATTTCCCTAAAATTTCCCATAGCAAATTTTTTTTATTTTTTTTTTAATCTGTCAAAGTGGTAAAAATTTGAATTGTTGGTGCAAAATTAATGTTTATACTCTATTATTTTTATAAATTAAACATGCAGACAGAGAAAATTGTTTTCAAGTTATTTGTTTATTTAAAATTAAAAGACCATTAAATATTAAGGTAAACATTACACAAATTTTCTAACATAATTTCATCACTTAAAAATTCAAAGGCGGGAATACTTTTTATGCTCTCTTTTCTTGTTTTTTTTTTTTTTCTTTTCCTCATGCTTTCTTGTTCACTCGCCTTGCAATTAGCACCATTTGTTGCCCAACAAAAAACAACATCGTAAAAATGTATCAGATTAAATTCTTTACGACTTTTTAATTTACTTCAATTATATGAAAGAACATAAAAATATAGGAAAATTCTCTTGTTCCTTCGAAAATTTTGCGAAAATTGAATTATTTCTGAATTATTATGCAAAATAAAGTATATTAAATACAGCTGCTGAAAGGCAAAATGGCAGAAGCAGCAGCAGTATAACAAAAAATAAAGATTACATCCACACAAACACGCACACTAAAGTACACAAACTCGCAGAGACGCACTAACACACACACAGCAGCATATATATATATATAGAGCGAAGTTTTACACATACGCACACACATGTTTAGCCTATTATATGTTTATAATCAAAGTTTGCAGCATAACACGAAGATGTTGCAGCAGCATCAAAAATTATTATGCTGCCAATTTAAGTTAGTAGCAGCAGTAGCAGCAGCATATAAACGCAACAACAATATTAACAGCAAGAAAAACAGCAACGTGTATAGATTTCCATGCTAGAAAAAGCAACAAAAGACTAAGGATGTAGAAAAAAGAAAAACAAAAAGGAAAATATTTATCCCAAGATTATTATCGCCCACAAAATACGTGCATTTTGTAATTTAATATGTCACGCATACATGTCAGTGTTTTAAGCTGTGTGGCTCCCCTCTTGCCAGCACATGTTGCAAGCTCAATTTAAAGCACCAATCCTACCCTACTTCAGCGAGTGCTGTACTTTATTTATAATACACTTTTTTCATAAGTTAAGCATATGCATAAGACGCGTAAAATTTCCCTTCTTGCGCTTTGATCATCTCTTTTTTTTTTTTCTTTCGCACACGTTATATTTGTTGTTCTAAGATGCTGTGTTTTTTTTTTCTTTTTGCTTTATTCATCTTTAGATTTTGATGTTTATTTTGTCACGTGTTGGCATCATTGCTGCACGTAGTTTTGTTATTTTGTGACGTTATTCTGACTGCTTCCTTGAAGTTTTTGTTGTGTGTTTGGCAAAGTGTCAGTTTTTCGGTGTAAGCTTTTTTCTCGCATTAACTGTCGCTTATTGCTTTGGGACACATTTATAGTTGTGCCGCGAAATTGTCTGGCCAAATGTTTTCTGATGGCAGGCAAATTTTTTCACAATCGCTTAAGACTGTTAAAGTATTAAAAAATACTATAGCTCTCAAACGGAGAAAACAAACTTTGATATGAATAGGAGATAATATTGAGCTGTGCTCAAGTATTGATAAAACTGTAAGATATGCAACAGTTTTAATATACCTCAAAGAGCATTCGCTTTACATTGAACAACTCTGTTGAATGTTAGTTTAATAAAAAGAATCTAGTTTGAACATAATTTTTGCAGCACAGGAACTGTTTTTTCTTTTCTTTCCTTTTTTTTACAGTTTTGAATAATTTCCCTTTTTGGGAAATTTAGGGGAAATTTATGAAAAACACTCAATTTCTAAAACCATCAACAGTTTAAGTAAGTTTTCTGCTTATGCACTTCAACATTCTGTTATGTTTGTCTTATCAAAATAATATAGTTTTGACATAATTTTGCTACAAGCAGCTACTTATTGTCACTTTAAGGCAATTTTTGAAAATTTCCTTAAATTTTCCTAAAAGGAAATTTTTGGGAAATTTTAGGGAAAAAGGAAAATTTTACGGAAATTGAAGGGAATTTTCTTAAAAACTTACAATTTTGAAAATAATCAGTAATTAAAGTTGCTAAATGCTGATAAAGAAGATTTTAGCACATTAAATGCTCCATTCACTCTATTATATGTTTTTTTTATAAAAATAGTTAAGTTTTAGCATTATTTTTGTGTCGTAGCTATTCTTATTGTGGCGGCCGCGGCGTAGTGGGTAGATTTTGTGGCTTATACGCCAGAGAACCCATGTTCGAATCTCCCATCTGACACAAAAAGTTTCTTCGCAATTGAATTAATTTTTCTGTTTGGCCATTAAGCCTCGTCTGTTAAGCCTCAGAGAGTAAAAAACTGCAATGAAAAGCTTCTTGAGAACATAATTGATCATAAGAAGCTCGGTCAAAGTCCTTTCAAGTCCTGAAACGGCCATTTCGTTTTTTTTAACTATTCTTATTACTTTTTTGACAACTCTGAAAAATTACCTGTTTTGGGAAATTTATTGGAAATTTCTTAAAAAAATAAACTTAAAAAAGTTATCAGCAGTTTGAGTAGTTAAATGATAATAAAAATAATTTCAGCATAAAAACATCCTTTGTTAAATGTTTGGCTTAACATAGTAATGTTGTTTTGTTATCATTTTTGCACCAACAGCTTCTGTTATTTATTTTTAACAGTTATGGAAAATTTCCGTTTTTGAGAAATCTAAGCGAAATTTCTTGCAACTTACAATTTTGAAAACAATCTAATTATGTTATTTTTATACAAATAATAAAGTTTTTACACTAGTTTTTTGCCACCAGCTATTGTTATCACTTTTTTTGACAACTTTGAAAAATTTCCCTTTTTGGGAAATTAAGGGGACATTTCTTAAAAACATAAAATTTGAATGCAGTTAGCAGTTAAAGTTGTTAAATGATAAGAAAAAGCTCTCAGCACAAAAAACACTCTGTTATAAGTTTTACTTATCAAAATAATGCAGTTTTAATGATGATGTTTTTATACCAGCAGCTTTGTAATAAAGTTTAGACAACTTTTAAAATTTCTCTTTTTGGGAAATTTAATAGGAATTTCTTAAAAACTTACAATTTTGAAAATAATCAACAATAAAAGTTGCTAAAAGAATTTTGTTTTTTAAAAATATTAAAAATTTTGCATTATTTTTGTGCCACTAGCTCTTGTTATCACTTTTCTGACAACTCTGAAAAATTTCCCTTTTTGGGAAATTTTAGGGGAATTTTTTAAAAACCTTAAGTTTTCAATGCAGCCAGCAGTTAAAGTTGTTTAATGATAAGAAAAAGCGCTCAGCACAAAAAACACTCTCTGTTAATTGCTTGGCTTATCAAAATAATGTAGTTTTAATATTATTTTTGTACCAGCATCTTTTGTTATAAATTTTAAACAATTTTGAAACTATATGAAACCATATGAAAACTTTAAGAAAAATTTTCAAAAGCTTTAACAATGTTTGTGAACAATTGATTTTTGTGAAAAAACTTGCATATTTTAAGCCATTGCATGTATATTATCAATTAAACGCAAATATGCGCCAGCCTTCAAGCTATCGACAGCTAATTATTTTAATGCAAAAACTTTATCTTCATCCATCATTATGACATGCAAATTTTTTTTTTGTGTTCAGTTCTTATTTAAACAATATAATAAATGTTTTATTTTATCCCAAAAGTATGCAATACACTTCATCATATTCTGTCAATGGCAATTATTAAATAAAATCAAATATTATATTATTAAATAAAAATATAAGTTGCATTATGCAAAAGTTAAGCGCAAATAAAACAATATTTCTTTACACTAATTGAAAAAAAAAAACAAGATTTTTATGAAAAAATCACAAATAATTTTGAACAAAAAAAGTTAAGAGCAGCACACCGCGTTGACTGTATGAAATAAATCAACTTTAATCAACTTTGGCCATATGTGTGTGTGGCCCAAAAAGATTATGTAGCAGACTGCCGAAAAGCTTGGATATACAAAGCCTCTTCCTTTCCATAAAGTGGCGATTGTTGCAACAAGGTTTACTGTGATAAAAATAAAAATGGCATTTATTATGAATAAGTGAAGCTTTATGCAAATAAGGCTGTTTTCAATTTACTCTTTCAATAAGAGAAGCACAACGCTTTAATGCAAAATATTTGGTAAGTTAAAAAAATATATTTGCAGCATTTCTACTAGCAGTTAAATTAAATTTCTGTTCTTCAAAAATTTTTTAAAGTTTGTAACAATTCATTCAAAATTTAAGACTCATAAAAATGCATTCTTTAATGTGAATTTTTTACTCGTGGCAAAGTTCAATTAATGTGTTGTGTATCAAAAAATTGCCTCTTAAGCTATTAACTCTCCTTCAGTATTAGCCAACAATTGTTGAAAGCACCACATTTAAGACAACCTTGCGTTGAATGCAAGGCCCGCCACATACTTGTATGTACACAAATCCATCAAAAATCATGGCATATTTCTAGGCAGCTGAGCCAATTACGCACACAGTTTTGTTGCATGGTGTGTGTACTCGTAACTTGTTTGCTCGTCAGTCGACTGACTGCTTTGCCCTGCAGCTGCTGAAAGCTAATGCTGCAAATTGTGAAGCACAAAAGCTAGTTAAAGATTGGATTACAACAACCGGTAGTACTGCAAATGTGGCTGTCAAAATGGCTGCTGTTAATTGCGAAAGCTGCAAAACGTATTGGAAAATTTTGCTGCAATCAGAAAATATTCTGACCTTAGAAAACTTTTGTGTTTTTACAGTCCCTATTTTTTTTAAAATTTAATATTTTAAAGAGACACTTGAAAAGTTCGCATTTTAATTGTTTTCAGTTATTTGCTGCAAATAGTTTTAGTTCTTCTATTTGCTTCAATTTGCATGGCTGCATTTATCTTGGTACCACATTTTTCTGCTTTTAAATTTTCCAATGACTACGGAAACCTGTCACCCACAACCGCATCTCCACTTCCCTAGCCGCAAATTGTATCGTTTTCATTTAAGTTTATTTATGATTTGACTTACTTCAACTCTGCCTCACAAAGGCACACACAACAACAAACACACCAACACACAAACGAGGCAGGAAGTAATATTGCTGCCAATAGAACAACACTTAAATGTTGCTGCTCTTGCCAATTATCAAAACAATGCATTTGGCTTTTGTGCTTGCATCTATCTCTATGACTATGTGATGCGAACGTTAAATGAACGTTTGTTAATCATTGCTGAGTTGTAGGAGCTGAGTTGGCAAAGTATTTTGTTGTCTGCTTTTAGGCGTTTTGAAAGTGGCCTCAAGGTATGTTTTGTTGTGGTCTGCTTTAAGGTAGAAGTTTTTGAATTTAAAATAGTAAATAGTGATCAAGAGGTTTTTACCTAAAGTTGTTAAAAATTAGCCGAAAATCACGGAAAGGCTGATTACTTCTTTAAAATTAAAATTAGTGAACGAAAAAAACGGTTCGATATCTTAGTGTACCGTAGATAGCATGAATTTTCATTTTGTAAGGTATATTTTTCTTTACACGAACGCAACAAACATAACACTACGATCGCATACAAAATAAACTCAAACACTATCACGTCGTACTGTTAGACAGAAAAACATGCAGTACTATTTGTAATGTTTTCTTAGTAAGTATTTAATACAAACGGTATACGGTAATCCTAAGTGTAGGTTTCGATCTGTGACCAAGGTGGGTCACAGTTATTTTAGGGTCACAGTTCCCGATATCTTCTCGATAATTAAAATGATATCTATAACAATAACTTCTCTATAATTTAAAGGATAAAATTATAGATAAATGAACGCTCTATATATTGTTAACGATAATTTCTCGTTAATTAAAACGATCCAACTATCGATAAATTATCATTATTGATATCGTGACTGATAATTATCCGATAAATAAAAGTATTATCAAACGATACTCGTTAACTCAAACGACATAAGCTTTTGCTCTCTCTTTTTATTGTCTCTCGAAAACCACTGCACATTAGGCTTTTTTAGTGTAGGTTACGGAACGGAATGATAATGTTTGTGCTCATTTTCTAGCTGTCATATTTGCTGTCGTATTTGAGTTCAAGTATACAATCTTAAACGTTACAATATGAGTGATAACAGTGATAACGATAACAATGATACTGACAATGACAATGACAATGGCCATGACAATGAAAATGATAGTAAAATGGAAATAACAATAACATTGTTATATAACAACAACAATAGCAACAGCAATAGCAATAGCAATACCAATACCAATACCAATACCAATACCAATACCAATACCAATACCAATACCAATACCAATACCAATACCAATACCAATACCAATACCAATACCAATACCAATACCAATAACAATAACAATAACAATAACAATAACAATAACAATAACAATAACAATAACAATAACAATAACAATAACAATAACAATAACAATAACAATAACAATAACAATAACAATAACAATAACAATAACAATAACAATAACAATAACAATAACAATAACAATAACAATAACAATAACAATAACAATAACAATAACAATAACAATAACAATAACAATAACAATAACAATAACAATAACAATAACAATAACAATAACAATAACAATAACAATAACAATAACAATAACAATAACAATAACAATAAAAATAACAATAACAATAACAATAACAATAACAATAACAATAACAATAACAATAACAATAACAATAACAATAACAATAACAATAACAATAACAATAACAATAACAATAACAATAACAATAACAATAACAATAACAATAACAATAACAATAACAATAACAATAACAATAACAATAACAATAACAATAACAATAACAATAACAATAACAATAACAATAACAATAACAATAACAATAACAATAACAATAACAATAACAATAACAATAACAATAACAATAACAATAACAATAACAATAACAATAACAATAACAATAACAATAACAATAACAATAACAATAACAATAACAATAACAATAACAATAACAATAACAATAACAATAACAATAACAATAACAATAACAATAACAATAACAATAACAATAACAATAACAATAACAATAACAATAACAATAACAATAACAATAACAATAACAATAACAATAACAATAACAATAACAATAACAATAACAATAACAATAACAATAACAATAACAATAACAATAACAATAACAATAACAATAACAATAACAATAACAATAACAATAACAATAACAATAACAATAACAATAACAATAACAATAACAATAACAATAACAATAACAATAACAATAACAATAACAATAACAATAACAATAACAATAACAATAACAATAACAATAACAATAACAATAACAATAACAATAACAATAACAATAACAATAACAATAACAATAACAATAACAATAACAATAACAATAACAATAACAATAACAATAACAATAACAATAACAATAACAATAACACTAACAATAACAATAACAATAACAAAAACAATAACAATAACAATAACAATAACAATAACAACAACAATAACAATGAAGATGACAGTGGTTATGACAATGATAATGAAAATGACCGTGACAATGACAGTAACAATGACAGTAAGAATGACAGTGACAATCACAATGACAATAACAATGACAATTACAATTACAGTGACAATGACAGCAACAATGACAGTGAACAATCGCAATGGCAATGACAGTGACAACTACAATGACAACGAAATATAAAATAATCATGACAATTCAAATGACAATAACAGTGATAATGACAATGCTAATGAAAATGACGATGACAAGGAAATGACAGTTAAAATGACAATGACAATGACTGTCAAAATGACAATGACAGTGAAAATGACAATATGAATGAGAATGACTATGACATTGAAAATGACATTGACATTGAAAATGACATTGACATTGACAATGACAATGATATTGACAATGACAATGCTAATGACAATGACTGTCAGTCTGTCTATGTCAAGAAAATTAAATTTAATAAAAAAAATATGTTTGCAAATGTTTTCTACAAAATTCTTGAAAAATTGTACAAAAAATATACCAATTCTTTTACTTATATACAATACTTAAGAGCCAATTAAACATGGAGTAAAATGTTAACCCTTAATAAAAAAAACTCTACAGTTATTTCTCAGTCTGCCTTTTACTAACTGTTTTTTCAAAGTAACAGTGGTTTAAAAATTGTATTAAGGCCACGCTAGAGTCAAACAAATTCTTTATGTACACGCACACTGCAGCCGATCTAATGAATTCTTAATGAGTTTTAAAATGTTTTATCTTTTTTTTTCAACATAAAAGTTTAACACATTAGGAAACAATGAAAAACATATAATGTTTATTAAAATACCACTACAAAAATTTTTTTATTTAACTTAAGCAACTAAGTGGCAAGTCAGCTGCTACTAGTTAAGTTGAAGATAATTTTAATTAATAAAGCATTTTGCAAAAAAAATTGCAATAAATCATAACCGTCTGCAAAAATGCTAATAAATTACCACAAATAGAAGAGAGAGAGAGAGAGGAAAAAAATAAATATTTAGTAACCATATTGCTATTAAGCAAAAATGACAGCATGTTAAGACAGATGCCGGTGAAGTCTTTTTTACTTGAGGATGTTGGTCGTTAGTAGCTCCATCAAAATTTGCCTTGTGGCACGCCATAACACATAAAGCACTATTGTATGTATTGTATGTATTTTCATATGTGTTCATAATAGCGGCGGCAACCTTTCATTCGTCGTGTGACACAAGATAGGTATTTGCACTACGTTACTTCCTACTAAGTGACTGCCTTGCCTGTAGGTACTAATGATTTTGTTTTTGCAAGTATTTTTGTTAAATTTTGATTAAATTGCAAATCAGCATAAAAACTAAATGTTTATGAATATACTAAATGTTTGCTAAGAATAAATCAATATTCATAAAAATTGCCTGTTGATTCAAGACAAAATACTGAAAATTCGTCGTTTTTGTAACAAGAGTCTTCAGAATGCGCCTTAAAGACGGCAACATAATCAAATTATTATTAGAAAAGTGTTTTTAAAACCTGAATATGTGGGTGATTTAGTGGAAATTAAATTTCTTCGAAAAGGATTAAGAGTAAACCTTAAGGATTAAGGATAAACAATGAATTTTTATACATAATATGGTCATATACGGGCTAAAGTGGATACATAATTTTTCGGTATCTTATTGAGAAAAAGTCAAAACTATCAGATTGGTTCAGACAACCAACCTATAGCAGTCTGAACTTAATTTAACTTAACTTGACTTGACTTTGACTTGATTTTGACTTGACTTTGAGTTGACTTTGACTTGACTTTGACTTGACTTTGAATTGACTTTGACTTGACTTTGACTTGACTTTGACTTGACTTTGACTTGACTTTGACTTGACTTTGACTTGACTTTGACTTGACTTTGACTTGACTTTGACATGACTTTGACATAACTTTGACATGACTTTGACATGACTTTGACTTGACTTTGACTTGACTTTGACTTGACTTTGACTTGACTTTGACTTGACTTTGACTTGACTTTGACTTGACTTGACTTTGACTTGACTTTGACTTGACTTTGACTTGACTTTGACTTGACTTTGACTTGACTTTGACTTGACTTTGACTTGACTTTGACTTGACTTTGACTTGACTTTACTTGACTTTGACTTGACTTTGACTTGACTTTGACTTGACTTTGACTTGACTTTGACTTGACTTTGACTTGACTTTGACTTGACTTTGACTTGACTTTGACTTGACTTTGACTTGACTTTGACTTGACTTTGACTTGACTTTGACTTGACTTTGACTTGACTTTGACTTGACTTTGACTTGACTTTGACTTTGACATGACTTTGACATAACTTTGACATGACTTTGACATGACTTTGACTTGACTTTGACTTGACTTTGACTTGACTTTGACTTGACTTTGACTTGACTTTGACTTGACTTTGACTTGACTTTGACTTGACTTTGACTTGACTTTGACTTGACTTTGACTTGACTTTGACTTGACTTTGACTTGACTTTGACTTGACTTTGACTTGACTTTGACTTGACTTTGACTTGACTTTGACTTGACTTTGACTTGACTTTGACTTGACTTTGACTTGACTTTGACTTGACTTTGACTTGACTTTGACTTGACTTTGACTTGACTTTGACTTGACTTTGACTTGACTTTGACTTGACTTTGACTTGACTTTGACTTGACTTTGACTTGACTTTGACTTGACTTTGACTTGACTTTGACTTGACTTTGACTTGACTTTGACTTGACTTTGACTTGACTTTGACTTGACTTTGACTTGACTTGACTTTACTTGACTTCTTCTAACACATTTTTTTAAAGTTACTCAACATTTCAATGAATTATAAAATATACGATTTCTTTACAAAACACATGAGAATTATCAAAAAAGACTACAAGTATTTTTAATTTTCAAATAAAAAAATGCATGTTTGTGTCTTAATATTGACTTAATTGGCGTTGTCCGGTTTAGCTTCATGGGGTCTCCGGATTAGTCTCACCATTTATGTGATTTATTGTTTGCAAGGTGATTATATTTATATTGCATTCCATATTTTTAAATCTAAAAAATGAATTTGCAGCTGAATGAACAAGTTTTCAAATGGTATATAACACTATAACACATATAACAAATGGTATAACACCAAAGACCCAAACTGTCCCGTTTATTCCTACTATAACTTAAATATTCTATGTGATGAATAATTTAAAAGATTTCATCGTAAATACTGTCTGCATTTTGCTTGATTTAAAAATAAATGTTTTAAAATTATTAACATTTCTGCTCCCTCGACCAACCTCTTCACAGTGTGCCAAACCACTTGAAATATCTTTTTCAATTAGCGGGCATCTAGGTATTTCAGCGCATTGAATCAGCACATAATTAATATAATGAAGTTTTAATTTACTGCATTTCTTCAAGCAGAATACTTGAGTTAATCAAAGGAGTTATTTTTTTATCCCTTTTTTCTGTAATAATTTTGGTTTTTTCTTGAATTTTTTTTTAATCTCATTTTCTTGCTTCTGGCATTATTTGTTGTTAACATTTCACGCTATGCAAAGAAAAGTGCTTAAATGAAATTGTGTAGATATAGAAATTTTTGCATATTTTGTCTCTGATGCCAAGCAATCTTGTCTTAATAAAGGCATTTACTGGGGGGGAGAGGATTGTTTTTTTTAACAACTCCTGAATTTCTACTTTTTTCTTGAGCAGAAGTTACTTTTACAGCGCCTCAACTTGCAGCTTTTCTTTTACATTAATTTTTTTTTTTTGGTTCTAATGCTGCATATTTATCTGCTATTCTATTCGCGCAACAATCCGCGAATTTTTTCGCTTGCGGCAGTGTTGTCGTTGTCACACGACACGATGTTTTTTTTTGTTTTTGATAGAATTTTTTTTTTTTAGTTTTCATTTATTTGTTTGCGCTTCGTAAATATTTAAAATTGATGCTGAAAACGGACACTTGCTTTCATGATTGTCCTTAAACGTAAAGCATTGCATTGCATTTAAAGCGAAAAAAAGTAGTGCAGAGTGTAACAAAAAGATGCGAGTATTTTAGAAATCTTAGATTCTTAGTGCATCTAGCTAAGAGGATGTGTTTGAGATAGACTATATTTTACAGTTGTGTAATTGTAAGCCAGCATTTTAAATTTTCGGTGATTGTTGTCAACTTTTGCATTTTTGGTTGTCTTAGTTTTCTTAAACTTTATATAATGCTCTTGAGTATTCAAAAATTTATACGTTTTTTTATACTTTTTTTTCTATACAGAATACTTCAAGAAAAAAAATGTTTTACTACCAAAGTATAGAATCTCAAAAAATATCCTCTATTTTCGAACAAAAACAAATTTTATACCAGTATTAAAATTTTTTTAAATTTCATAATAAGATTTAATTAAAGCAAGTGTTCAGAATAAAATTTTTTTTATATTACTACAGCTTAAGTTCAAAATTTTGCTACAAATATGTAAGCTTCAATTCATGTTTTAATAGACTTTTAAAAATTATTAAGGCTTTGATTTTAGAATAAAAAGGTTTCATTTAATATTTGAATATAGTTTCTATTATGCCAGTTTTTATAACAGTTTCAAAAATTCCTACCATTTTGATAGTATACTGTAGTTTGATAAGAACAGTGTAAAAACATAGAATGAATAATTTTTCGCCAAATTTTATGCCAGTTTTTCCATTTATACTAATTAGAACATGACTTTTGAAAATGTTTAGAACTTTATTTTTTGATATAAAGTCAGTAGTTCGAGGTAAGTGATCCTAAGAATTATTATGCTAATTATAATAACTCCAAAAAACCAAAAAAAAAATGTGATTTCAATTTATACCAGTTTGAAAAAAATGTGTTAGATCTCAGGAAAATGTTTGTCTACTAAAACTTATGCATGTATTTTATTTTGTCAGTATATTCAAGCTTTTACATAGTGTAATAGCTTTAAGATGAGTACCGTAATTAGCCGATGACAATACTGAAAATAATAGTGAAATTCGGCCATTTTTATAATAATCGGCAGAAACTGAAAATGAGTATTTTAAAAATAAATATTTTTTTTTTTTTGATATTAATTAATAAAAGTAAGCACAAAAAAATATAAACAATAACATAAAATGAATACTATTGAATTATTTCAATAATTTTTTGACATATATGTCATAAAATATATGAGATTTTTAAGTTTCGGTTTCGACCATATTGAGGCCAAACGCAGCAACGGACAAAAAGGACCGAAACTAGTCGAAACCGTATATACGGTCCGACATTTATTATGACGATTATGATATTCAACCTTGACCTTATCAGTGTGGCTTTCGACCTGGAAAGTCCACCATAGACCAGATTTTCACGCTACGACAAATCCTGGAGAAAACCCACGAAAACCCACGAAAATCAAATTGACACACACCATCTCTTTGTCGATTTTAAAACTGCGTTCGATACCCCAGAAGGGATTGCCTATACGCAACAATGTCTGAGTTCGGTACACCTGCAAAGTTGATTAGATTTTGCAGAATGACGTTGAGCAGCACACGCAGCTCCGTCAAGGTAGGAAATGACCTCTCCGAAACCTTCAATACCGAAAGAGGTTTCAGGCAAGGCGATCCACTGTCTTGCGATCTCTTCAACATCATCGAAGGGGATCGTACGAAAGGCCGGTGTGCATCGTAATGGCACCATTTTCTACAAAGGTGTCCAGCTCCTTGCGTACGCTGATGATATTGATATTGTCGGCAGAACCAAGAGAGATGTTACCGCTGTTTTCACCGCTATCGAAAAGGAATTAGCCAAAGTGGGTTTGACGATAAATGAGGGTAAAACAAAGTATATGATGTCTTCAAGCAAAGGAGCGCGGCGTCTAGACTCCCACGTTTCATTCGGCAGTTATAACTTTGAAGTAGTAAAGGAGTTTGTATACCTTGGAACCGCCATTAATAACGACAACGAAGTCAGCCTGGAGACAAAGCGAATAATAATAGTTGCTAATTAGTGCCACTACGGGCTCAGTAAGCAACTAAGTTCCAGAGTCCACTCTCGATCGGCAAAACTAAAACTCTACAAGACGCTCGTTCTACCTTTGATTATTTATGGCGCTAAGGCATGGGTAGTTTCGCAAACTAACGCAGCTGCTCTGGGGGTGTTCGAGAGAAAAGTTCTTCACAAAATCTTCGATCCAGTTCGAGTCGGCGATGACTATCGCATTCGAATGTACCACGAGCTGTATGAGCTCTACGAACACATTGACGTAGTTCGGCGTATAACTGTGCAGCGACTACGCCGGCTGGGTCATGTCCATCGTATGGACGACGAAACTCAAGCGAAAAAGTTGCTCGAGGCAAGGGTCGCTGGTCAACGACAACGAGGGCGACCACGCCTCTGATGGATGGACCAGGCTGATGAAGCCCTAACCGCATCTAAAACTAAAACGAGCTTTATAAGATTTTTTATTTCTGCATTTGAGTTCAAAACAATTTACGTGCAGTGTAAAAGACATACTTGTCTTTAGATCAAAGCTTATTTGCTATAAATTAATCATAGCTTGATTTTCAACTAGAATTTCAGAATGAAAAATGAAATTTTTGCATTAAAATTTATATAATTCTATCAAAAAATATTTTATAACAATTTCAGTACATTATTTTATGAACTTATTTAATGCAGTTTTATCTTTTTAACTTTTATTTTGACGCACATAAAAAGTATATATATGAAGTCTTCTATTCTAGGTTAACAATAGCTTTCTAAAAACCATGAAAATACTTTTTATACCAGCTGTGCTTGCTTATAGTAAGAAACTTTACGAAAATTTTAATACCATATTACAAAATGCTTTTCTTGTAAAGCAAAAAAGTTTTTCTTTTAATGATTATGTAATTGAAAATAGAAAAATACTTGATTATGCCAGTTTTCAGTATAAAGCAAATATTTTAGTGCAAGCTTAGAAAAATTTTAACAATGTTTTTGTTACTAGAACTACTGAAAATAATATTATATTCGATATTAGAAATATAATATAAATTTAATTTTGAAAATTACATTTTTAATAAAAATTTGACTTTTTTTTAATTTGCGACTAAGCGGTGCTCCGTAGAGTTCTGTCAATACTTTATTTTAGGTAACTCTTTATTCTATGTGACTTAAAAGTGATAAATAATCGTGCAGGCTAAATTATGCCAGTTTAAGGTTTATCCACTTTATTTGTAAATAAACAAATAAAAATATTCTGAAAGCATTTATACCATATATTTAAAAAACTTGTGGATAATGGGACATTTATCAAGCTTATCTCAATTATACCAGTTTTCAAAGTTTTTAAACTAAATTCTACCTAGTACTTTGAGCACCTGATGGACTAAGGTAAAGAGTTTTCAATTTTATACAAAGTATGCCTTTAAAACTGTTTAAGCATTGGTGCAAAGAACATTATGCCAGTTTAAAAATTAGCAAGTTTAAAAATTTTGCTATTTTTATTTCACATTTTTGGTTCACTTTCCTGATGAAATGGTTGACTCTCTAAAAAAATTGGTCTAATTTTTATACCAGTTTCCAAAAAATGTTTCTTTGCACACCTGGCAGTCTTTAGTAAAAAAATTTTAATTTTATATATTGTGTAGCTTGAAAATATGTATGTATTAGTGCATAATCCATCCACTTTACCAAATAAAAAATCAAAAGTTCTTAAATGTTCACTAGTCTAAGTTCCCATTTCTGCTTTAATATGTTAGTTATTGTAAAATCAGTTGGGGAAAAATGGTCTAATTTTTAGACCAGTTTCTAAATTTTGGTAAAAATTACTTAAATTGAACTAAAAAATCAATATGTATTCTGCACTCTTGAGTTGATGTCAGTGGTTTTTAAATTAACTGCTTTGGTCTGCCTAGTATTGGGCTCACATTTAAGTGAATTTTGTTATTGTTCCCTATTTTAGCTATTTCTTATATTTTTTATTCCGAATTTTTTTAAAATCCTGCTAACGCTCCTGGTTAAACCAGCTGGAGTTTAGGGCACAAAAAAATTAACGCTGCATATTTGAAGCCTTTTTTAAGCCGTTACGCTTTATTATTATATTAATGTTAATATTTGTTGAGCGCAGCTTTAATAAAGGAAAAATATACGTTATTCACTCTAGCTTTAAAAAAAAAATTCAAGGAAAATAAACAATTCTCGAAAACCACTAAATATTATATAATTCCATGCTTTAAGTTGCCGGAATAAATAAAAAAACAAAAAAATTAGCGACCTAAGAGTACAGCCTAAAAGTATGCTTTGGGTCAAGATTTCTGTGAAACTGTCAGCAAATTAAACAAAATCTACTTAAAAATCAAAGTGTGGATAAAATTCGGTGAAAGTTCTGATTTCTTTTTTGTGTACTTTGCCAAAAGTTGTGGCAGGGGTGACGAGAAAATTTTATTTCTTCTCACTTCAAATTCTTATTAACTGTCAAACTGTGTCGCCGCACAAATTTCGGTTGGCTTTATCAAAATAAATCGCGTCAAAGTCAGCCAGTCAATAACAAGGCACACAAAAAAAAAAAAAATAAAAAATAAAACCGAAAAAATCATCATCTACACCCAATAAGTGTGAAAACTGTAACCAAGGGGAAATTTTTTTAAGTTCTCTTGAAAAAAATGTTTATTTCTTTTTATGTGCTAATTCTTAAAAGCTCTATTAGGAATGCGTAGAGTGTGGGTTGTTTGTTGGTGGTGATGATGATGATTCCATTTCCAAACACTTTTCGCTAAGACATGCTTAACAACGGTGTGTTTTTTTTCTAAGACTTGGGCTGTTGTTTTTTTAACTTTTTACTGACTGCTTTTCTGACTGCTACTCAATTTTATAAAGTCATCATGATGTTAAATTCGAAGTGCAGACGTACCTTGTTAAATAAACATAAAAAATATTTACAACTTTTTTTTTTGTCAGCAGCGAATCGCGCCTCATAAAATAATAATGTTTTTTTTTCTATTTTAGTTTTGTTTGTTGCTGTGTTAAAAGTGATGAAGTGTGAAATTGATTTTTTTTCTTCCTTCATCGAAAATTTGTAATATGATTTTAGTGTCATTGGAGAGAAATAACTAAACAGATTTTCTTACTTAACTTTTTTTGCAGTTTTTGATCTGAAGACTCAAAAGCAACCGTAAGGTGTGTCACATAAAAGGAAAAGTTATGGCTTATTTATTAACAGCATTATAAGGTAAATGAAAACTAAAACAATAACAAAATTATTGGGAAAATCATCGTCACGTAGACAGTGCCGGCAGTTATGCTATAAAATTTAAAATTTTCTTTAAAATTTTACTTGCTATAAATTTAAACATACAAAAATATGCTATAAAAATTTCTTCTCTCTCCCACACTTCGAAAGGAATTAAGGCGCACTAATTTTAATTTATATAAAATCTTATCAGTTGTTACTTAAAATTTTATTAAACATTTTTTTTGTACTCACTATTAAAGAACTTTTCTTTCAATGTAAGTTAAATTTATACCAATTTGTATACCAGATTTTTTTGTTCTATTTTCTTATTTTGCGGATATGTGCTTGGTCTTGCTTAAAATTCAATGATTCTGTAGGTACTTTTATTTTCATTGAACTTTATACCAGTTCAATAGATCAGCCAAATAAATCTTTATGCCGATTTTAATACCATTTTTATGCATGAGTTAAAAATTACATTTTTTGCTTCACGTACTGCTTCACAAGAGCTTTTTTTGTAAAGTTGCATTACATATTGCAAGTCGATTTTTCAAAAGATTGCAATACTCACTATTAAAAAAAAAATGTTAATGTTAGTTAAGCTTTTACCAACATTTAGACCATATTTGTCTTAAGTTGTCTTATATTTCGGTTATATGCTTGGTTTAAGTTAAAATTCAATGATTCTGTGGTTATTTTAAAATTTATACCAATTTAATAATTTTTCAATGTTCTTTTATGAAAGCTTTGTGACCATTTTAAAATATATTTCCCACTATTTAAGATCGTTGAACTTGGAATATTGATGTTAGTTACAATTATGCCAATTTTTAGACCAGATTTTTTTCTGTATTGACTTATTTAAGCATAAAATTTCAAACAATTTTAGTTGGGATACCATGATCATAAAATTTTAACAATAATTTAAATTTATGCCAGTTCATGATTTATTTTAAGTGATTTTTTATACCAGTTTAGGCCATTTTTATTAAGAAATTCCTTCTTCTTTATTTGAGTTTCAAAATTTAACAAAAAAAAAAACTGTCTTTGACCTAATGACATTTTAAACAATAAATTGATTAATGCGGAGCTTTCATGGTGCAGCTCATTTAAAGAATGTTTACATTTTGCCACTGGTTGCTTATCAGAGTGCGGAAATGGCTTCGGCGTCGATGGAACATCAGCGTATTTAACGGTGCATAAACGGCGACCTTTAGTGTCAATCAACTGAGTCAGAAAAAAATAACAAATCAGTTTCATGATTTGTTGACTCTTTCAGAAAATTGGCCCATGCTTTTGAAGTTATCTAGTCTGAATGACTATGACTATTTTAAGGCATCTTAAATACTTCGAATCGTTCTACTTTGAATGTATAATTCACAAAAATTAAGACAAAATTTAACAACTTCTATCTTTCATACTAATTTCAGTATTTAAATATTCTTATGTGTATTACTCAACTGAAAGATGGCATCAATTTGAGCTTTAGTCCTATGCCAAGCAAACAATTTCACCTAAATAAGCTTTATGTAAGGAATTTATGTATGAAAGAGAGTATAAACTTCCTTGAAACAAGTTTTATACAAGGTATATGCAAGGAGAAAAGGCGTATGAAATTAATTCCCTTATTCAAGAACTTATATAAAGCCTCATATGTTTTATATAAGCACATGAATAAAGTTTTACATAAGGTTTTTATTCAAGTTATATTCAGGAACTCGAAAACTGTAAAAAAATTCGATTTTATTATTACGTATATTCCCTAGAAGTAAAGATAATTTCATTTTCAAAAAGATATTTTGTACACTTTAAAAAGTTTTTTATATTTGCATTGGCAACCCAACGTGGATTGAACTCGGAACATTTTTATCGGCAGCCACACATACTATCTACGAGCCTATTCGGGAATTTGCTTTCATGGCGTTGAAACTTAAATACTATTTTTTTTTTAAATTTTCTTTAAAAAACTCTATAAAAGCGTCAACTGAAATTTTCGTGTGTCCGTCTGTCTGTCTGTCTGTGGACCAGATCACCGCCGTAATTTTAAAGCTATCCCGATGAAATTCAAAATATACGTTTATTTTTAATAAAGGAAGATCAAGTTCTAAAGTGGGCTAAATCGCATGAAAGCCACGCCTACCTCCCATACAAACTGACTTTATTTTAACCGTAAATCTCTTCAAAATCCACAAAAATTAAAGATAAGTCTTGAAATTTTGCACATTAATTTGATATCCAATATGAACCATATCTATGATATTTGGCAAAATCGGATCAAAACGACAAAATCTCCCATACAAAATGAAGTCATCAAAATAGGAAAACTTTCGTTAATATATAAAACTGAATTTCATCGTGTATGTAGTGGCTAAAGACTTCGAATATACTTCAATATGGCCGAGGGGGGTATTTTAGCTTTGGTTCCTTGCCGAAGCTCCATTCTTACTAGATATTAATATATTCAAAATCGTTTTGTCTATAGTATGTTGACCCGAATTTTTGATATTTTAATTTGAAAATTTTATAAAAATATTTAAAGTGTAGAATTTATGACGTCAAACGCAAGCTTTTTTTTTAAACTGCTATAAATTGCTAAATTTTCCTAGATTCAAAATTCCGACTCTACATACTATACGTATAACTACAACTTTCTTTTACAGGAATTTTTAATTTTTTCAGATCGATTTATATTTACTGGAGATATGCTGCCGACCATGGAAACACTTATTTTTTCTTAGTGTAGTGGATCACATGATTTTTTTATATAGTAATTTTTGCAAGAATAATGGAAAATACAAGTTAAGTTTTATTAAGTTGAAATACAATGCGTGATATTTATTTTTATTAATTTCCATTGTTATCCCTACAAATAAACAAACATTACAGCGTATAAAGAAGTGAAACTTCTTCTCTGGATACACTTTTTCTCTTCTAGAATAACAAAGATTCTACTCTAAGAGACAAAGGGAAAGAGAGAGAGAGAGAGCATCTCAAAAGAAATACGATAAAAAAACTCCAGAAAGGATATTTCATATATTCAATATTTACATTATAATTGATTTGTGCTTCACTTGGTTATACTGACAACAATGGTTTGTGATAACTCAAATATGAGATATAGAATGTCCGTTATTCAAAATTTTCAAAATAACGTAAAAGAACTCCATCTATTGTAATTCTGGATTTTGTTGTTGATTCGCTGGGATAGCTATTTTTGTGCAAATCAAATTTTTCGTGAAGATAATTAGTTAGCGGTAAACAATCTTTTGATGTAAAATTTACGTTAAAATCTCTCCCGAGAATCAAAGAGATTTTATTTTTTTCTCTGTTCTGCCGTAGACTTCTCTGTGTACACAATGGCAAGCCTCAAAGAGTAAATCTGCCATGTAAAGCTTCTTGAGAACATGAGCCGTTCTGAGTCGGCATTAAGCTTGTGTAGTTCCAGCCCTGGATCATTTGTGTTCAAACATTTCACTACATGCACTACACAATTGATCATAAGCCCCATTATGTGAGGTGGAATTTCGACACAAACCATCCCAGCCAGCATTTTGTATGGTGGAAGAGCAGAAAGCGAATCTTCAAAAACAATTTTTCGCCGGCGAGCTCGCTATCTTATCGATTTCTGCTCTCTCGTGGGAGAAAAAAGTTCATCGTGGCGAAATCTGCTAAGAGAGCAGAAAATGATTCTTACTGAGGAGCAGAAAATGAGTTTTCCTATTGAGCAGAAATTTTTGAAAATCCCTCAATAAAATCGCTTTTTCTTCGTCTAGACGAAAAAAGGGCAAAACTGTGGTGTTTTGATTTTGAAAAAAAAAACCTATCACCCAGAAGAAACGTTAGCGAATCGCTTTCTTTTCGCACAAAAGTAATATCGCCTAAATATCTTCCAAAAGTATCGCTTTCGTCTCGTCTCGGTTAAAGGCGAACAATTTATCTTCCAAATGTTGGCTGGGATTCTGGAAAGGGGAATCTGGACCCGTTCTCAAGTTCTCGTAGGGCATTTTTGGAGCTCCTTGATGTATGTTAAGCCTTTAATTAAGAATTTGGTCACAAAGACCATACACTTTGTTAATAATCATACATTTAAGACACTTTAAAATAAAATCCTTTGAACTAAGAAATAATACAGTGAATTATTAATTAATTTTAACCTTAGTGAAATAAATTTCGGTTAAAAAGTTTAGAAGCGTATTTCTTTTCTTTTAAAGACATTTTTTCTTATAAAGAAATTTTCTTTCTATTTATTAAAAAAAAATGAGCAATTTTCTTTTCTTTTTAATTTTTTCACTAGCTGTTTAACTTTCCACGTATATAAAATAGACATTGTCTGTATAGTTAGCAGCTTTTACAGCACTTATATATATATATATACACACACACACACAAATGCAGTCACTGAGAAAACGTTTAAACTGCAATTTTTATTCATTACAGATTCGCATTACATTTGTACGCATTAACTACCCGCACACAATCGCCAATGAATACCACGTGCCTTGGTCGATGACGACTCAGCCATGCTGCCGCCCGAACACTATCTCGAAGTTCTGTTACCGTAAAATCTGCTCACACACACACACGCACACACAAAAACACACAGAGAAATGCATACAGAATCTCATAGAAATGTGATTTTTATTGACTTTACAACTGTTTACTATACCATGCAAAGGGCTAGGAAGGGGACCCATACCGCTTGTCTTACTCCTTTTACATCCCGTTCCTATCATCTTTGGCGCACTTATGAAAATGCATTACCGTTATTACACGTGTTCAAAAGAACAAATTGCAGTAAATTTCGCCGACATCATCAGTTTTTTCTTTATGAAGCTGCTTTGTATGAACGTGTTTATGTGTGTGTGTGTGTGTGTGTGTATTTCGCCATGCAGAGGTATTTTAACACATTACAACAACAATCTATAAGGTTGTGGGTAATACAAGAGGAACAACAAATGAAGCGCTGCGTAAGCATTTGGCAAAAATGGACGCCATTGCAGCCGAACGAACGAACGAACGAACGAATGAATGCATTGGCATTAAAAGCGAGGTAAGCGAAGTTAAGCATGCAGTTTTTTTTTTCTTCCTCCTCTCTTCTTAACCTCGGTCAAACAAGGCATTTTATGACGTTAGAGCTGGGGGAGAAAGGCAGATAAAAAGCGGTTAAAATACAAAATAAGCGGAAACGGAAACGGATACGAAATGACCTAATGGCTTTGGCTGAAGCCAACAAGAACGCACGCCAACGTTGTAAGCTGCAGGCGGCAAACTTGTTATCTACCCTGAAACATCAGCGAACTGGCCAGATATACATAATGCAGGCAGCTGGTGTGGTAAAGAAGTGGGTGAGCGAATTTTTAAAGAGCAAAACTAAAAAATCCTTTAGACCACGGACGATATGAGCATCAAAGCGATGGTAGCTGTAAAAAACTCGTAAAAATACGCTTATTTAAACAATATTGCATTGAAACAAAAGTTTGAAACTTTTTGCATCAAATTAGATGTGAAACAGAAACGGTGAACGCCATTGTCTACGTTCTTTATGCTATAATTGAAAAATTGAATTCGTAGAAAAATGTTTCAAGATTTTGTTTTAGTGGTATAACGGCACTTTTTAGAATTATGTAAAAAAATTACTTATGAAAAAACTAAGGGAACAAAACAAGAGCATTCAGAAGTTGCAATTTTATTGATTGATACGTATACAAATTTATCGCTTCTTTAGTAAAGTTATTTATATAAGAGGGAAGTAAAATTTAACATAACAAGCGTCAGTCACAAAGCGTCAGATAGAATCCACTTCCATCATCTACTAACTTTGCAGCTTATAGCACTTCTCAGCAATTGTTTTTTTAGCGAATTCTCAAACCTGATGCTGAAACAGACTACGATCGAGGGCAAATCATCCAAAAATGATGCATGACGTCAGACCCCAGGTAGGAGACTAAGTTACCCCAATGAAAAAATCGTTCACTTAACACGAACCGGGCATTAATTTTTCTAGAAAATGAATCATTTTCCTGGAAAAGCGAAAAAAGAACGATTTTTAATGTGTACCATAGTGAACACTGAACACCTTGAATATTTGCTATGAACTCTGCCGAAATGACTTTGTTAATTTTTTTCATAGCCTTTGGGTCAGGAAGCTTACAATTCATTATTCGGTTACGATTGATGGTTCCAATGCTGTAAATGCCTTGGGTCCGCAGGTCTGTAATTCAGACGATGTAATTTTTAAAACGGGGAGCTTCACGGGTCCTACGTACTACAATATTCGCAAATGCCTTCAAATCAGGTTCTATTGGTCATAAATGATGATCTTCTCGAGTGTAAATTTCAAACTTGTACATAAAGCCGGTTGTATCGCAAAGAGCGATGAATTTGAATTCCCATTTCTTTGGTTTATTTGGAGCACATCTGTTCATCTATCGAGAAGCAAGGCAGCATGGGGATCGACTGAAAACGATTGTTGAAGGAATTCATAATTCATATTCACATAAACGATCAGAATTTTCGGCATCGTACTAATTTTTGTTGTTTATATGAAGGTACTCTCTGATCTTCTCAAACCGATTAACCGTCATTACATTACGCACTGAATCAACTCCGTTCTGCCTATTCCAATAATCTCTCACACAAGGAAGTTTGTGATAGAAATTTTATTAATAATGCCAATGTTTTTACCGAGTTACAGAGAATCGAAAAAGAAATTTTAATCATTCTTTTCAACTTTTGCATTATGAACGGTTTCGTAAACTATTTTCGCCATTAGGCCTTCCGTGAAAACATGTGTTTGAAACATGTGTAAGCAGTTGAGAAATCGACTGCTGACTCTTATTCTAATTTAGAGCTTCTGAAAAAAGAGCTTCTTCTTATAACTGTAGGTTTCCTTTCTTCCGACGAACTCTCTCAAAATCAGTGGCAGTTATGTCAACAACAATGCCCTTATATTTACAGACAGAATCTGGTTTGACAAGTTCACCTGCCGCAAGGCTTAAGTACTTGGGTTTCCAGACCTAGCGAAATAGTTCATGAAACAGACAACCAGAACGTATGTGTTGTACTACAACACGGACCCGTTTATGCTTAACCAGTAAAACATACGGGGCATCCGGTGTAGCAACACGAACATGGAAGCCATTTCACAAACACAAAGCATCACCCAGTGCCCTGTTGATTAGGAGCATTATGCAATAAATTACATACTGCCCGTAATAGCAGTACCAGTTTAGATTTCAGTAGTGACATACTTACAATCCATCTACTAGTGAAGACGAGACCTATCCAATCTTTTGCATATTAAGACAGATATGCCAGCCCGGTCGTACCATTGCGCCCCGCCAGTCAATCTAGACCTGTGTAGCATTCACACAACCACAACCAGTATGAAATTCCCCGAAGGGCCAGCCCGCGACAGTCATCTGGGCAACTCGATCCCGTCAATGAACATCCCACAACATCCCACAACATCCCCGCAAAGAGACCAAAAATGGAATGGAAAAATGGAATGGACCAAAACCTACAGAGGAGGACCTATTGTTGACTTTTATCTGGCAGTCCGGATGATCTAAAGATCTCAACATCCAGACAGAGTATTGGCCTTGTTCTTAGGGACTGCCGTACTCAGTATGAGAACCCAAGTTTAAACAACCATTTCTACACTTACCTCAGTGACCGCCGTGCCAGTTTGAGGGTCCAAGTCAAACGTCGACGAGCAAACCCCTAAGGAAAGGCCGAGCATCGAGATGTAAAGCACGCATGCCAAAACACTCAACATCCAAATTGTTATCGGCCATTTTCAAGTCTCAGTGCGGTGGATAGATAGGGTCTACCACATTTGACGGGTGAGACTTTACCCGTTCTAATAAGCTTTAAGGTCAATTGCTTTACCTTCGCAGGCTTGTTTCATATCGATATACAGAATATGACCTGCTACCAAGATTGACGCCGCCCCGAGCTCTTGGTTGGCCCTATCAGTTTTTACATTTGCAGGACGTATCCTACAAACAACCATCCTCCTTTATCCTGGCTTTGGACAGGCAGGCGCAACTAAGTTGGTAACCTGGCGGAGTTCCCTTTTATTTACAGCATTCTTCGCGCACATGGCTCAACTTGTCATTCTGATCAATGAGAGTATTTTCGGTGACAGCATTATCAGTGAGATCATGCACAGCTGGCACAGGGGTCGAAAAAGCCAACATTTTGTTACTTTTTCGTGGAGGCGAAGAAGGCTCCTGCCTCACTATGGACAAATAAACTTCCATTGTTGTATCAACATCAGGAACAGTAATTCCAGAAATCAACTTCCTTTGTCGTACCAGCATCAGGAACCATAATTCCAGAAGCTTTAATAATAGAGACGTCCAGTTAATCATCATCCAATATGGCGTAATTGGTTTTGGAGCGGCTTCTCCCGTGTAGTGGCATTTCAGTTTCATCAATCGATTCAGCCAATCTGACATATGCCAATTCTTTGTCGGCATCAGACAGATCACCATTGCTACGTATGCCCACCAATTCATCATCGTCATCATCGTCATCATCATAAAGCATATCCGCCACCTCATTAGAGTTGCACCTCGTTCCATTAATAAGAACAACATCCTTGTCTGAATATATTGTAACATATATCAGGCACGTAGACAATGGGGGAGTTTTAGGTGTTCAACCCCCCCTGTCCCCCCTTAGGGTCCAGAAAGTATAAAGAAATAACACAAATGAGACTTTAAATTCAAAATGAGATTTTTTTTTTAGATAAACTGTGATAATGATGTTAATTTTCTTGAAAACTTCACTTAATTATTGGCAATTTTTTTTTTTTTTTGCCAAGTGTAAGATTCACTTTGCTTATAAGAGCCATAATAATTATATTGGAATTCATCTCCAAGGAGTTTGTATATTAAAAAATCAGTTTCTATGCTCAAAAAGTCCCTGATATCCAGTAAAATATGTATATATGAAATTATACCCAGAACAAATATAATTTTGTTAAGGCGGTCTTCTCATTCAAAACCCGTTTTTTGGACCCTTTTTAAAAAAATTCTTATTTGAAAACGCAAAGAATAATTGAAAACTTTTTTTATTTATTGTATTACAAAAGGTTCAAAGTAAATAAAAAAATTTTTTTTGCCTCGATACGTGGGCTGTTCAAAAAGGAATGAGACTTCAAAGTTGGTGGTGAAAAAAAAAGGTGTCGTCACGGCGGCCACGATTCCGGGTCTCCGGAGCGTCTGAAATGAAAAAAAAAAAAACGGGGTTATAATCAGTATAGATGTAATTCTCGGGTGAACCTCAAGCTTAATTTTGTGATTTTTTTTGACAAAATGGCGGCCATTCAAAAAAAAATTTCAATTTCGGGTTTTTTTTTTGTAGTTTAGTGTAAAAAAAAAATAGTAAAAAATTTTTTAAAATTATGGTCGAGGTTCACCCGAGAATGGTGACAATTCTGCGTCGATTCCACTTTGTTTCATGAAAATCGGTTCAGTTGAACTGGAGATATCATGGCCGCCAGTTCGAAAAACGTGGGTTCGAGATAAACGCGTTTAAGTTTGAAGTAATTTTTTTGGGAAAAAAAAAAAAAATCAAAAATGTTTAAATGCAGTTTTAAGGAGCTGACAATTTTTACTTACAAATACTAGTCGGCGATGCCAGCTCCATACAGGCCACCTTCCTCTTTTTCGTAGAAACTGCTTTCTGCTGCCCTCTCTGCTCTGCGAGCCGTTCTGCCAGCTTTTGATGATGCCGCAGCTCGAGTCTCTGATCGGTTCAATCTGTCTTCATAGCGAGATAGTGCGTATTCGTATGCGTTTTTGCCAATCGCAATACCCATCAAACCCATAATTTTAAGTATGGGTATAAAACCGTCGTTGAAGAGGCACGTTGCAATGAAATTGGCCACTTCGATGGTGCGTGCGCCTGAGTTGATGTGTTTGGGCGAAAGTGACCAAAGAACAGAATTGTAGGACTCATTGGAATTCTGAGTTTCAGATCCAAGGCATCTTTCAAGCAAATTATCTGCCGACAGCGCTTCGTAAGCTGGTTTTATTACCTCCATCACCAAATCAAATAGCTCAATTTGACGAAGACCACCAAATCAAATAGCTCAACTTCCTTTGCTTCACAAAAAAGGCTGTATCGTCTAAAGTATTTCGAATTTCTAAAAATCCTTTTAGGGGCATATTCACAACTACCCAAGCTATAAATAAATGCAAAAAAAAAAGCCGAAAAAAAAAGTTGCTCAATGAGAAGACCGCCTTAATTGAAGAAAATTAGCTTGACATTTTTTATGCCATATCTACACACCATAGTTGACTTCTATGACGAAATTCCGACTGATTCGTAACTATTTCGAGCTGTCTTAAAGAAATCGTTACAATTCCGTTACGCAAATATCCTGAACAGTTTCACTTTTTATACGAATTTATATAAAAAAGTTCGTTATGCGACTGTTTGTACGACATATTAAAATGCGAACAGAGTAAAATTTCCTTTTTTTCGAAGTGTCTGAACGAAATCGTAACTTTTTCGTAACATTTTCGTTAAGACTCGTTACGAAATCGTTACGATATTTCGTTACAAAGTCGTGTCAACTTCTTCATACGATATTCGTTACGATTTCGCATCGAAATCGGATTTCGAAATCGGTAAAATTTCGAAATATTATTAACGAAATCGTCACAAACATTTCGTAAAGACACATCGTAAAACAGCTTCACCAGGTGAACTTATTAAAAAATGTTTGCATTTTTCATAGCTGATTTTATTTTTGATTTTAATAAACTGCAAGAAATATAACCTATTTTTACCGTTCACACTAATATTGTTGAATTAGTAACATTTTGTCACACACCATTTTACTTTTTGTGCTAATTTTCGGAATAAAACTTTTTAAAAGAAATTAAAGATTTTCAATTTGAACCATTTTTCAACAAACCAAAATCAAAAACTTAGTACTCAAAATTGATTTGTAAAAAAAAATAAATAAACTCTTCTCATCTCTATTATGATCATTTAAAAACAGGCATATTCAGTCTTAAAAGAAAACGGATTTGCTTAAAAATTTTCATAAATTTTCTTTCAGTTATTACTGGTACATATGTACATATAGCTTTTTTTATCAAAATATACGCTTCCTTCAACAGTTTTGTCTGCACCCCGGTTTTTAGTAATTTTCTATCTCTTTATTCATGTCAATTCTCATTGAGTTTTATTTATATAAAAATTTTCGCTGAGACCATAAACAGGTTTTTGATTGTTTACAAAAATTAAAATTAAATGACATTGTACTTTGGCAACATTTCCCTACCAATAAATGCCGTCAGGTCTGCCAACACTGTGTATGTGTGTGTGGGTTTTGTTCAAAAATTTCGCAACTAATGAGAATGCAAATTTTGCGAAAAATTATAACATTATAGCAAAAATAAATTGTACACTTAAAAAGGAGGCATACTTTACGGCCCATTTACGCCCAAAAGTATGCAACAACGCATGTGGCAGTCAGAACTAAGTTCGTACAACAACCAGCGCTTACAAATTGGCATCATTCTAATTGTGTTGGACATAATTATATTTGGTCTGCTGGTTAGCCATTGTCAAAACATATTCAACGTTGTTTTGATGTTGTTCATTCGAATGAACGAACGTGCGATGTTTTTGCTTTTTGTTGTTGTTGTTGCTGGTGGTGGTGATGTTGCTGTTAAATGCCTTTAAACATAATTGAAACAAAATAAAATTCCACAAAGTAAGCGGAAGTTGGTCAAAACAAAAAAATTCAAAACAGAAACAGAAAAACACACAGAACTCAATTTGGCCCTTTAATGTTGACAACATGCCACCATCACGTTGTTTTCATAATAGCGGGGGCGTCGGCCCTCCTCCTACTACTATTACTCTCACTACTACTCTTGCTACGGAATAACTCTTAATAGTACTTTATAACATGTTACAACATGCCAAAACATGTTTTCGAGGGACTACTATTTCCGCTGCCAAAGTTGCGATGGCGTGTTATACTTTAGCAGTCAGATTTTGGCTAATGATTTAGGTTTGGTGGCAGCGAGAGGAGCTGGTAGTTTCCGAACGCACACTATTAGTCATTGCTTTTGTATGAAAAAATATTGCAACATACATTTTTGTGGCAATAAAATATGTGGAATTTTCAAATGTTGTTAACAATAGCACAACAATAACGACAATGATGTCTAAAACAACCAACTACAACATTTTGATTTAATTTCCTTTGGTCAATGTAATTGAAAATGCAAACAACTGAATTCAATGGGACATTTATTTGGCTGTGCTTTAAAATGTGCATTTAGTTTTCCAAAATATGTTGCATACCATATGTTTAGGAAAAGCCTATTGCAAATAGCCAGAATACAAGCTTTATATTAAAACAATATTGGTTTATCACTTTGACAATATTTAAGAAATTTTAAAAAATTTAGCTTATTTTATGTTATATTTTTCTGCGCTTAAAGATTATTCACTTACATCCGACCGCGCTGTACTTTGTACTTAGGTTACCGGCTATGTGAATTTTTTGAGATTGAGATTCAGCGAAACATTTGTGAGTATATTAATGAGCGTAAAGAGGGGAAAGTGGAGGGGCCTTATTCCCCCTAAAAATCCGAAGTATTAAAACTGTAAATTAATACTAAAAAATTTCATAAAGTGCTGCAATTTTGTAACAACACATTTGTTCGGTAAGAAAAATAGTCATTCAAACTATAACTATACTAATTTTTACATGAAATTCGAGTTTTCATCACTTTAAACTCAACTTTTTCAAGTTCAAGAAATTTTCGCAAATCAAACTTAAAATTTGTTCAAACTTTAAATTCAACCAATAAACTTACCAATCAAAAAAATTATATTTCATTCCACTGACCGATATCCTGGCTACGCACGTGCTGTACTAGTTTATTTTTTTATTGTATACCCCAAAAAAAAACTGGGTGTAGGGTAATAAATACTATTTTTGAATAGCCAATCATGAAAGTATCATATCATACTATCTTATTGACTTAATAAGCTTTTCTGAAGAAATTATTAAATTCCTTCAAGTAGTTAGTTCTCGAGTTTTGTAGACAAGGACAACCATAAGCACAATGCTCTGCACCTAATATCGCTCAAACTGTAAATATTTTTTTCGATTATTACAGTTTCTTCCCAACATGTACTGTCCTGAAAAATGTTCAGCCTGAAGATATGCACAGAAAATTGCCTTTGATACTCATCAGTGACATTCTTGCATTTTGAACATTTTTCAGAACTGTATGTTGTAAAGGCACTGTAACAATGGCAACAAAATAATTTGAGCGTTAATGCTTCCAACCCGTCGTAGGATTGACTTTTATACTAGTATTTCATAAAGAACAGAAATCATTAATATAACAAAATATGGTATATGAAGAGTCGGTATTACTCAAAGTTCTTTGAAAATTTTATAGGCAATATGTAAAAGTTTTTTTTTTTTCTTTAAGTAGTTCTCAAACTTTGTAGACTCAAACATACCATGGTTTATGAAAGCCATCTTTGAGAGCCATAAAATAAAGCATCTTTTAAGGCTCCCAAAATCTACCCCCGATAAACTTACTTATATTTTTATAACTTACAATAGATTGGATAGTCCTATAGTAGTTACTGAGTTTTGTTGGTACTGATTACAAAGTTTGTAAGGATCATCTTTTAGAAACATTAACCACGAAAATAATGCTTATTTTAAGCGTTTGGGGCATATTTGGGTTACTTTAAAAAGTATTTATAGCTGTAACGTGGTTTTATCTATGACTGAGGAAAAACTCAGTCGTCCCAGAATTCTCTGAACGATCCACTTAACATAAAGCAAATAAGAACGCAATTTGAATTTATAACATATTTTCAATATTTATTGAACAATTCCAATTCCTTATAATAGTTCTAATTACAATTAACAAAATTTTTGCAGAGTAGCGTATGAAGTCGAATGTTATGGTAGGCAACGGGTACCCGGTTCTTATGATGGGTAATCGGTTCTTGTGATGGGTAGTCGGTTCTAATGATATTTTATCTGTTATTATTTATTTAATCTGTTAGGGTGATCGGTTCTTATAACAGCTGATCGGTTCTTATGATATTTACTCGGTTCAGGAGATCTGTTCTTGTGACAGGTAGTCGGTTCTTATGACATCTAATCGGTTCCTATATTACCGGTTAATGTGGTCAGTTCCAATTTCAGATGATTGGTTCTTATGACATCTAATCGGTTGTTATGATTTTTAATCGGTTCGGGTGATCGGTTCTTAGTACAGGTAATCGGTTCTCCTGACACCTAATCAGTTCTAATGATATTTACTCGGCTCGGGTGATCTATTTTTATGACAGATAATCGGTTCTTATGATATCTAGTCGAAGGTGGTTTGCAGAAGTTGGGTAATCAGGAAAAATAAATGATTTGCAAAGGTCACTTTTGCACACACTCAGATTCTGTTGCAAGTGCCACCGAAGCAGCGCAGCGAACAGAATCTGAAGACTTTACGAGAGCAGTGCGATTGCGAGTGCGTGCGGTTGTGCACAACTACAACCACTTCCACGCGAAGCATTCTCATAACAGCATTGAGCGACGAGTGGCGCTGCTTTCACTCATCGCTCATTAGAAAGACTGCTGAATTCTAAGCATATTATTCTAAACAACCGCAGCGAACAGAATCTGAAGACTTTACGAGAGCAATGCGATTGCGAGTGCGTGCGGTTGTGCACAACAACAACCACTTCCACGCGAAGCATTCTCATAACAGCAATGAGCGACGAGTGCCGCTGCTTTCACTCATCGCTCATTAGAAAGACTGCTGAATTCTAAGCATATTATTCTAAGCAACCTCAAAGACTCTAGAGTTATCGAATGATTTGCGTGCACTCCAGTATCGGCGTGCGTTTTCCTTGTTTTACTTTTGTTTTGTGCTTTACGTGTTGATTAAGATAAATAGCCAGCTTCTAAGTTGGGAATCGCTAGCTCAAAGAATTAAATTGTAGCTAACTTACTTTATACTTGTATGTTGTCTATTATTTGTTCCTTGTTGTTATTGTATTTTTTTAATCAATTTCTTTAAGCACTTTCACACTTGCAATGATGAATTGCTGAGAACCTTTAAGTTTAGGGATGCCATAAGCAAAGCGGCATTTCAAAATAAACAAGATTGCCATTTATTCCATTTATTTTAATAGAATATTAATTATAAATGTTATATAAATGTTAGTTAAACCTGCCTTTTAAACCAAGTTGTTTTCTTTTTAAATGTGTTAATATGTAAATCAATAATTTTTTATGTATGAATTTATATTTTAAGAACTTTTGAGTGAATTTTTAATTATTGTTTTTTTTTAATAATATTTTAAATGATTTAGTTTTTCATTCATTTTGAAACAATTTTATTTAATATTTTAATAATTCTTAAAAATTTTTTTCAAAAATTTTTATTATTTTTTTCAATAATATTTACACAAATTTTCACTAATTTCAATCAATAATATTTAAATTTTTTTTTTTTTGTATATGCATTTAAATATTTTTTTTATACTATTTGAAGATTTATTTTCATACATTTGCCAAGTCCGCTAGTATATTATATGTATAATAAAATATGTCAGCGGTAACACTGCATGCGATTCCCCTTAATGGCTTTAGAATCATAAGGAATGACTCTAGAACAGTGTCGGGCAAAATTGAAAAACCTATTCACATGTGATTGAGCTAGATTTGCTGCCGACGTCAATGTTTTCACATGTACACAATAAAAATTTCGTGTGGCGTACGAACAGTAGCCGAGTTATGACTTTGGTTCGTGCTTATGAGAAGCTGTGAGCTTAATTTTGCTATTCAAATCATGTCAGTTGACGTTAAGCATTCAAGAAGGCAAGAACTCGCTTCTGCTCGCTTCGCAACTACAGAGAGAAAAATGTTTAATGATAAATGGATGCTAGATTTCTTTTTTATAGAAAATACAAACGCTGTAGCGCAATGTCTTATATGCGAACGCACTGTTTCTCGTTCCGTATTGATGTATGTGCAAAGGCATTACTCGGTTTGTCACGCACAATTCAATTTAATTTTAGGAGAAGAACGAAAACTAAAGCTTTTCGAATTAAAAGCTAAATATTTTTTAAGGTTTATTGCTGATGATTTTAATCAAAATATAAATAATTCTTCTATTCATCATAATATTTCTTCATTACAATTTAAAAAGGCATCCTATGCTGTGTCATTGGCCTTGGCAAAAAAATGCCGACCGTATGAAGATGGTATGTTTTTTAAAGAATTAAGTCAGGTTGTTTTCAGTTTTTTTGGGGAGCAAGGAAATGAAATGCAACAAATTGTAGAACAAATACGTTTATCCAGACGAACAATAACTCGCCGAACGGAAGTTATTTGTAAATATTTATATTTTACCACTAAGCAAAGGTTATTAAACTGCAAATTTTTTTCTATATGTCTTGACGAGAGCACGGACATAAATAACTTAAGCGTATTAATCATATGTGTTAAGTCAGTTGATGAAAACTTACAAACAACAGAGGAAATACTCTCCGTTGTTTCAATGCATGGGCATGTTACAGGCGAAAACCTCTTTAAAATACTACAACAAAATGTTTTTTCACTTTTTAACAAAAAAAAGTTGACTGCGATTTGTACTGATGGAGCCAGAGTGATGACTGGAAAAAATCAAGGGCTGATAGGTTGGTTAATGAAAAATAATATAAAAATTCCAGCTTTTCATTGCATTATCCATCAGCAGTCGCTTTTTTCGAAAGAGTTAAACCTTTCCTATGTAATGGAAATAGCCATCAAAATTATTAATGCAATTCGAGGGGGGCATAATGCACTACGGCACAGAAAATTTAAAGATTTTCTCGATGAACTTGATGCCGAGTTTGGTGATTTAATTTTGTTCACAGAGGTTCGTTGGCTTAGCCGTGGTAGGAGCTTGCAACGCCTTTTTGATTTGAGGAATGAAGTTTTACTGTTTTTGGAACAAAATTTCTTTTCAAAATCGGATGATTTAATTTCAAATCTTAAGAATAAAGATTTTTTATTAGACTTAGCCTTTTTATGCGACCTTACTCTTTTATTAAATCAATTAAATCTGTCACTGCAGGGTAAAAACAGACATATTTTTGAGCTAGTGCCTATTGTAGAACACTTTGAGCGCAAACTAAATATTTTAATAATTCAATTAAAAAATAATGATCTGTCCAATTTGGATAAAACCAGGATAATATGGTCAGATAATTTAAATTTTAATAAATTAATAGACTACACAAGGATTGTTGAAGAGTTATTAATAAATTATAACAAAAGATTTCAAGATTTTCAGATAATTAAAACCGCAATTGAATTGCATAATAATCCTTTAATTTGCAAAATTAACGACCAACCAACAGAAATACACGCAGAGCTAACAATGCTGCGCAATGATATAAGCCTTCCCTTGGAAATGGGTCAACATTTTTGGAAACAGGTAAGAGAGGAAACATATCCAAATATTAAACATGAAATCTTCAAAATATATTCTATGTTCAGTTCCTCATACGATTGCGAGGTTGGATTTTCAACCCTCAAAATTATCCAACATAAATTTAGAAACCGTTTATCAGATGAACATATCTCAGATTTACTGCGCATTAAAAGTTATGAAGGCAACATAAATATAGACGATATAATAGAATTTGAAAAGTTACTATAAAAATAATAATAATAATAATAATAATAATAATAATGATAATGATAATAATAATTATAATAATAATAATAATAATAATAATAATAATAATGATAATGATGATGATGATGATGATGATGATGATGATGATGATGATGATGATGATGATAATAAAATAATAAATAATAATAATAATGATAAATAATAATAATAATAATAATAATGATAATAATAATAATAATGATAATGATAACAATAATAATGATAATGATAATAATAATGATAATAATAATTATAATAATGACAATAATAATAATTAAAATAATAAAAAATGATAATAATAATTATAATTATAAATCATAATAATTACAATTATATAAATAAAACATAAAAAAAATGCATTTTATTTACAGTGTAAATAAAACCAGCGCTGTCGCTCTCTCATGGACACAGACACAAGCTTGCATGTTTATGTATTGTTTTGCCCGACACTGCTCTAGAATCATTAGAATCATTGAGCAGCTTTCTCAGGAGCGATGAGTGAAAGCGTGGAAGGGTGGTTGTAGTACGCAACCGCACTCACTCGCATTCGGTTTTTGATGGATGATCGTTCGAAGCATAGACTCGTTGCAGTTCTCTGATACACGACCGCAAAGTTCGCCTGCGACGCTTGAATTCTGTTGCAAGAGCAGATAGCACGGCGAATTATCAAGCATGTAAAATTCAAAATAAAAGAAACCGCGACGGTTTAGCTCTGAAACGAGGGTGGCTGAATACGACAGCATGTTAGCGCGACTTGCAAGAACAGATGAAAAGCTGGCAACTGCAAGGTTCGACTGCGAGGCTTATATTCTGTTGATAGGGCGGGTTGCGCAGTGAGCAGAATATAGCAGAATAGCAAATGCGGTTTGTATAGAGCGATCCGAATACTATTGATCTCCTCTGATGTGACTTTTCCTAACGTATTTACGTACGTGGTTTTAAGAACCTATTGTGAATTTTATGTCAGTAGATGTTTAAGTTATGAACGTCTGACAGTATGTAGTGTTGTTGTTTTCTTAATTTCTACTAATAATTATAACTTACATATATAGTTCTGGGTGAGAGGGTTCAATTTCCGCAAATGCCTAGATGAACATTTTGAATATTTATTTTTTTATATTTTTACATGTTTTTATTCTTTTTTTTTAATTATTTCTGATGACAATCGATAACAAAAATTGAACGTAATATAACAATAGAAAAAAGTTAATTCATTAATTCAAAATTGTAACTTTTTATGTATGCAGTGTTGTTGTTATATACTTGCTTAGTTTTTTCTTATAATTACAGTTTTGTGGGCCCGGGTTTAATTCCCGCAATTGCTGAATATTTTTAATATTTATGTTTTTAAGTTTTTAAGTGTTTTTTTTTAAGTAAATTTTAGATTATTTCCAATGATAATCAATAAAAAAATTTGAAATTATAAGTTTCAAAATAATTTAATTCGTTACATTAAAATTTTAACTTTTACAAAAACATAAGAATGTTTTGGATTTAAGCAACAAAGTAAAAAAAAAAAGTAATTTGAAGTGTAATAAGTAATTTTAATAAAGATTTTATAATAAATAGTTTTAATATTTGTAACGTACAGTTACACAACATAATTTTGAATATAATTATATTTTGATATTATAAATTTAAGTAGCATTAAAATTTTATAATAAAAAATAGTAATAACAAGAAAAACGTTATGTTATGTCTCTTTGAAGCATCTGTGAAATAATTTTTTTTTTCTATAGATTTGTTAGCACTCTAGTTACAGCGGCGCAGAGAGGCCTAAGTTATCCTTTCTTTTTCTTTTTTACCTCAAATCTGTTTGTAATATTTTTAGAGTTAGCTTAAAACTTAACTGTTAACATTTATAGCTTACACTTTGATGTTTTCTCAATAGTTTAAAACCATTTCCGCTTCATTTTAGAATAGATAAATGTAGATGCCCATTTTGTTGCACATCTCTATTCAGTTTCATTTCCACTCTTATTAAAGAAAGACGACCTCTGTTAAGATCTAAAAAATCTTTCTCCTTTTCAAAGTCATGCAATACTTGTGCATCTCGTCATCGTATACGTGTCGTCGAGCTTAGAATGGTCTGTTTTTGCCCTTCAACCCAACGAACAGAGCTGCTTGTACACTGAACAAAATATTGTTCTTTAAATCACTGAATTTCATGCATTCATTAAAATTCATACACTGAAAAAAAAAACATATTTTATAATTTAAAAAAAAATTTAAAAATAAATTTAACACGTTTGTGTTTTTAAAAACAAAATTTAAAACAAGCGTGTTTAATCTTCTTTTGTATTATTCTCATTTCATATTCTCATTCTCATATAAAGATTATTTTTTTTTTTTGTACAATTTTCTCTTGTTATTTCTTTTATAACAAAAAATACGTCGCTATTTGAGATTGAATTAAAAAATTATGTGTAGTAAAATATTAAGCAGACAATTGAGACCAACCTGTGAAAAACCATTGGATTGTTTCAAAAAAATTTTTTTTTATTGAACTTAGAAAATTTGAAGGTAAGATGAAATAAAAACTTATTAACTATTTTAATACATAAAATATTACAATATTTCAAGAAGGAATAAAACAACCAAACTTCATCGAATGGAATTAACACTTAGTATTCGGGGGGTTCCAGGGGTCGCTGATTACGAATCTGACGTCAAAAACGCGAAAAAATTAAAAAAATGGCATCGAAAAAAGGGGGTTAAAAATGTTTGTTTTCAATATAAAATTTTTTGTTTTAAATTTTGTTTTTAAATAAATGTTTTTAAACTGAAAATGTTTACTTTAAAAGTATATTTCAAAACATTGTTTTGAAATCAAAAGCTTTTGTTTGAAACTTTACTTTAAAACATTTGTGTTTAACTTAAATGAAATTGTTTAAAGCTCCATTTCAAAAAACATATTCATTTAATATGAACACAATTTCATTTAATTTTAACACATATTTTCCTCAGTGTAGATTTCAATGAGCAATTCATTGGCACGAAGATTAATTTCATGGACTCAAAAAACAAATTATTTAAATTTTATTTATTTTTAATGTTTTGTTATTTGTAGAATCTACGTTCATTGAAATGTATCTCTCATTTTTATTATTGTTTTAAAACTAGCTTCAAATCAGTGCTGCCAGGTGTCGGTGAAGAAAATTCCCTTTTTTTGCATACAAAATAATTATTTTCCCCGTTTTTAAGTCTTAGTTTCCCCGCTTTTTTCCCCGTTTTTAATTTTTAATTTAAAGCTTTCAAAAATAAATTTAAAATCCGGCCAACGACCGTTGCTTTCGGTGCAAAGATATAAATATAATATTATATTATATATACTCATTTATTTAATATGGATACTAAAACATTCCGTATTTACATCAACTTCGAAATAATTTTTAAAATTGCTGA
The DNA here is from genome assembly GCA_914767935.1 of Coremacera marginata. Classification (NCBI taxonomy): domain Eukaryota; kingdom Metazoa; phylum Arthropoda; class Insecta; order Diptera; family Sciomyzidae; genus Coremacera; species Coremacera marginata. Next base: position 154,529,145 of record OU612045.1, read on the forward strand.
CCAAAAGTTTTTGAATTGACTATTTACAAAATAATTTTATGAAAATTTAAATCAAGGCTCGATTCAACACAGATTAAATCACAAACATGCTGTTATTTTCACTTCCTCGCTTAGAGGTGACTTGTTTTTTACTTTTTTTAACCAAATAAGTCTATTTAATCAAGTGAATAAGACCGTTATTGGAAGGCACAGAAATAAATCGGAACCATTTTTTTTTAAAGTAAATGTCAGAATCAATGTTGTACGATATAAAACTCTTTAGCAAAATCATCGTAAAGATATATTCTATATCAAGATTTCCATTTTGACTGAGAAAAAACGTGTAAAAAACATGCCCAACGGAAATAATGTTAATTTTTTTCAGAACAGATTAGTTCCAAAAAGTATAAAGATTTATTATGCTTTTCCAATCTTCTAAATAGTCAAACAAATTTACATAAAGTTAAATTTAGATGAAATATTTTCGTTCGACAAGATAGTTAAAAGAAATGTTGAAAATGCTTATTACAAGCTTTACACTTTCCCCGGTTTGATCATTATTGTCCCCGCATTCCCGTTTTAGTCGAAAAATCCCGAAATTCGGGGAAAACCCCGCCATCTGGCAGCTCTGCTTCAAATGTTAAAGAACAAATTTATTGCCTTTATAATGAATTTTCTTAAGAGATAAGAACTTGTTCTTACTTTCGAAGAAGCTATTCCTTAGATTATTTACAAAACATTGATTTCAATGTTAATTATACTATATATTGATTTAAATATGCAATACATTGATTTCACCGACCCATTTTTATGAATCAAGAACTTGTTCTTCAAAGAAAAGTTAAAAAAAAAAGTTCAAAAGTTCAAATCAAAGAACAGTTCATTGACTTGAAAAACACCTATGATTCCGGTTTGGTTTTGCCGAATGTTGTGTTAAGTAGCTCATTAATCTAGTGTTCTACAGAAATACCGGAAGGCTACTGATGAATTGGTGTTGCGGTAAAAAATTCTTATTTTCTTCTTTTAAGAAAATTTAAGAAATAAGATAGAATAAGAAATAAGAAGAATAAGATTTAAGATATAATTCCTTAAACATGTTTGACCATAATGGCACCTTAAATGTAATTTCAATGTATCAGTTCAGAAAGTTTAGGAACTTTTTACTTTATTTCGTTGTATCACTTATTTGGAACAATGAATTCATTCAGTGAATATGTTCGTTAAATTTAAGATATTTTTAGTTTAATTCAATGTATCAGTTGTTTGGGACAATGCACTTTATACCTTTGATCAAAGTTACTGTTCCCTTAAGTTATTAACTCCTAACATTGCTTCAAATAATATGCTCTTTGAAGCTAAGAACTATCTCTTTGATTTAAAGAAACGGCTCTTGCGGCGTGAGTAAAACAAAATTCATATAAATAAATGGATATTATTGCTTCAATAAAAAGTTTCTTAGTTTTAATGAACATTTCATAGGCGTAAAAACTTGTTTTTAAACTTAAGAACAGAGATTCATTGAACCCCATGAACGCTTAAACTAAGCCAATCAATTTTAATGTATGATTTATTAAAACAAATAAATTCTTCTTTGATGTCATGTATATTTTTGGTTCAGTGCACTCTATTATTGCATACGCAAGGCATTTTATTTCACTCCATTTTGCTGCAAGTGTTGTTTTTTTTTTTCTTGTTATTCTCTGGTTTTTGTATCTAATCGTGTGTAATGCTCAACACTATTTTTCTTTACCTGCAATTTCTATAGAAATTCACAGCAAATATGGCTTTTATGCCAGTTGTTGTTTTCTTCTATTTCTATATTGCTTTTGCTGCATTTTCCAAGCTATTACATTGGTATTGGAGTTGTAGGTGTCTAGGCTTACCTTTTATACTCTGTTGCGTTTCTCTTCAAAAGTTTTAACATGATTTCAAATGTTTTTCTATTTATCCTTTATGACAAAAGTTCACACCTTTTTTTTTTTCTTTTTTTACAAATTAATTGGATTGATAGACATAGTAGAATGAGATGATATGCAGTGTTCTTGTCTATTATGTTACTTTGAGTGTTGTCGGTATTTATATTGGATACTGATGAATTTATACACCATTTCATTAAATATGATAGAACTTTAATTAAGATAAATTATGGCGTTTTTTATGTGAAATAGATTTACTCTCTAAAAGCCAAATTTAAAGCTAGCTCAAAAGCTATAAATTTAAAATATTTTGAAAAAATGTTTGAAGTTTAGGAAACGACAATACGCGGTTGTTTTTACTTTACATAGAAGAGCTACTTATATTTTCTACTTAATTTTTATTTCAATATTAATGGAGATTCAGAAAAACAGTGCGTATTGAGGTGAATATTGTATTCGTTCAGGATTATTATGAAGATTATTCAAATTTATCGTTTCGATGTCGCACAGTAGAATTAAATAATTTTTTTCATTTTGGGATTTTTTTATATATTTGGGAAAACAACAATAACGACAGCATATCTTGAATAGAAAGTAACTTTCCAGAAAATTTTACCTCAAAACAGTATTCGTAGTTTCTTAGGTTGCGAACAAAGTGAACGCTTGTTGCTGAGTCGAGCCGAAAAACACTTTGGAGCAAAAGAGATGCATGACTTGGTTTCTTTATTGCTTCAATGTATTTTCGGTTTGGCTCAGCAACAAGCGTTCACTATGTTCGCAACCTTAGTTTACTGAACTCCGGTTCAGACAAGCTGGCAGATCAGATCAGATTTTCACATTGGAGCAATAAATAAATCAAGCCATCTATCTCTTTTGCTCTAATGTGTTTTCTGATCTGATCTGCCTGCCTGTCTGAACCGGTGTTCACTATGTTCGCAACCTTAAGCTATTGAAGACTCCGAGAAAATTCTATTTATTTCGCTTAACAAAATCATTCGTTCTGTAAAAAATGTTTGTGGCTATCAGTGTGTCTGTTGTTAAGGAAGACAAATTATAAAAGAGTGGTTAGTGAATATTAAGAAACCACAACTGAAGAAAGAAAAATTATTTTTAAGATGCGAGTAAAACGGGAAACATTAAAAGATATATAGTCATATTGTAAAGGGTGGTTAAATTTTAAGGACCGATGTTGAATGTGAACCAAACCTAAACCTAAAGTTTTTTCCTGCATTTCATATGACATTTGTCAATTTCAGACTAACTCAATTTGAACCATGGAAAGATACACAATCGAGCAAGGCGTTAAAGTTATTCAGGCTTGTTATGAAAATGGACGTTCAAATCAAAATGCATATCGTGCACTTCGTGATTTTTTCGGTCAATTTAATCTTCCAAATGTGCATCCAATCAGAAAAATCGTGCAAAAATTTGAGCAAACCGGGTCTATAGGAGATGTGAAAACATCAGTGCATGCTCGTACAGCTCGAACTGCAGAAAATATTGCTGCTGTTCGCGATAGTGTGGCTGAAGAGCCGTCCACCTCAACTCGTCGTCGTGCCCAACAATTGCACCTCTCACGCTCGTCGTTGATGAACATTATGCATAAAGGCTTGCTTTTGCACGCTTATAAGGTGCAATTGACTCAAGAACTAAAGCTGATTGACCATTTCAAGCGTCGTCAATGGTCAGAATGGTGGCAAGAATGGAGGGGATGATCAAATTTTGAAGAAAATCATCTTCAGTGATGAGGCACATTTTCACCTCAGTGGATTCGTCAATAAGCAGAATTGCCGCATTTGGGCGAATGATGATCCAAGAGTGACTTTCGAAAAACCAATGCACCCACAAAGAGTGACTGTTTGGTGCGGTTTATGGGCTGACGGCATCATCGGGCCGTATTTTTCCCAAAATGAGGCTGGTCAGGCAGTTACTGTGAATGGTAATCGCTATCGTGAGATGATAACGAACTTTTTATGGAACGAATTGGAAGATATGAATGTGGACGATATGTGGTTTCAACAGGACGGTGCCACTTGCCACACAGCTAACGAAACAATGGCTCTTTTGCGCGACAAATTCAATGGCCGTGTCATCTCACGTGGTGGCGATGTCAATTGGCCGCCAAGATCATGTGATTTGATACCGTTGGACTTCTTTCTTTGGGGTTATTTGAAAGAAAAGGTGTGCGTCGATAAGCCAGCAACAATTCAAGAGCCTCACTTATGCCTCAGCGTCATCGAAAATTTTGACCATCGGATGGAGGTGTGCCGCCGAGGTCGCGGCGGCCATTTGGCCGATATTTTGTTCCATACCTAATTGAACCATACCAATATTATCATAATAAAAAGAAATGGCAATAACTTCTTAAATAGTTTGTGTTTTATTCAAAATTAACATCGGCCCTTAAAATTTAACCACCCTACAAGGGTAAAAAAATTTAATTTCAGTATATTAAGAATATTTCTTCGATCCTCCGCGCGGAATTCAACTCGCATGGTTGTGAGCAAGAGTTCACTACACTATACACTGATCCAAAAGCCTCTGTTAAGCAGAGTTGTTGATTCAACATCAAGTATGCATTACTAAAGCTGTGTTGCAGTAGATCACAGTAATCTCTTAATAGATAGAGGATTGTGTATTTGCTATAAATACATTCCACAACATATTATAAATACATTCCACAAAAGTGCCCCTACTTGCTACAAGATGTCTCAGCATCGGCATAAAAAAATCCATTAATTTATTAAATCTACACAACTGCAAAAAAACTTCGCTTCTCTCGTGTGTCCAACGACACACCTGTGTTTTTAGTTTTTGTGGATTATTAAAAGAATTTACTTTTAAAATAAAGCCAAAGTGGGAGGTAGGCGTGGTTTTCAACCGATTTGACTTGATCTTTAAATTTTAGATTTTGTATTTCATCGCGATAAGTTCAAAATTACGTCTGCAATCGTGATCACAGACGGACAGACAGATGGACAGACGGAAATTGACTCAGGTGCCGATGCTGATCAAAAATACATATAATTTTCTATGCTTACCACGCCTCCTTATTGGCATTACAAACGGAGTGACAAACTTTTATGCAGAACGCGTTGGGGTATAAAAATAATTTTACTTTTTAAATTATCGGTAACGCAAATGAAAATTTATCGATAGTACAAGTTCCAGTAAAAAATTTGTCCATTAAAAAATATGTCCTATCCTGATTGAACGGAGCCATAACTTACGCTAAGAGTTACCATATGCCGTTTGTGTTAAGCACGTACTAAGCAAATATTAGATACAAACGGTACTGTATATTTTTTTGTCAAATAGTACAGTATGATAATGTTTTTGTTTATATTTATGAGATCGTAGTGTATTGTATGTTTTTACGTTCGTGTACACAAACATGTACTCTACAGAATAAAGAATCATCTACGGTACACTAAAATATCGCACCATTTATTTTCGTTCAATGTTTTCAATACGCATTTAAGTAAGCTAGTGCTCACTAGAGCAAGCATCAAAATCACGAGTTTGTTTTTTTTCCTGAAGTAAATTTTTTTGCACATTTGAATATTTTTAATACTCATTTGAACATACTCAACACTCACTCTTCTTTAAATATTTCAGTTTTACTGCTATCTTAAATATGTTTATGTATGTGTACACTTTTCTGAATTGTCAAAAATGAATCGATTAAATATCAACACCATTTTTGCATATTTCAAAATTTAATTTTAAATTTTTCAATTTCAAAAATAAAAAAAAAAAATGTAGACTGACTTTAGATAAGAAATGAGAGCCTTATTAAAAAACTCTCACTTAAGGAGTTGCCAGAGCAGAATTGTTCTGACTGCACCTGTTTAGCATATTAAAATATTTTCAATTTAGCGCTTCTCTATTCCATTGGATTAAATTTTTATTTGAACCTGCCTGCAACTTGTTATTGTTGCTTTTACTTGGTTCCTGTTTTTATTGCCATTTTTTTTTCCTCTGCGCCTTAATGTAAACTTCTGGCAATGTATAAGCTGGCAGCTTATTTGCCTAAAGCTGCATTCAATTTTAGCCACGAAATGTGTGTGCGTGTGTGTGCGTATGTTATGGTTATTTTTTTTTTATATCTTTACCATGTGTCGTTATTTGGCTGTAAGACGACCTGATTTCTTTTGGCAATAAGTTTTTGTATTGCTGCGCCTAAAAGTGAGCAACTAAAATACGTGCGACGACGACGTGTTGGTGTTGTTTACACAAGCGGCTCTAAAGAGGCAGTCAATGGTTATATTTTTTCTTTTTTTTTTTTTTTTGCTTTAACGTTTTTAATCAAAAATCTCAGCTACTACTAACACAGTTATGCGCTCATACACACTTACATACGTGTGTGCATAAATATTCACCAACACATGCTCGCATTTCGTGCAAATATAATAATTTATATGCTAACATGCAACAAAAGCTTTTTTTTCGCGTTAGTCGTTCAATCTGTGCGTTTGTGTTTATGTTTATATGAGAACTTTTGTTGTTGTTATTGCTCTTGAATACTGCTTAAGGCCCCGTCAATTTTCATTATTTTCAACAACGACGAAAACATCGAATAGCAAAGGTAAACAAAATAACAATTATTTGTACTGGGGCATACAAAAAAGCTCTTCAAGTAGCGTGCGCGATTGCGTCAAGATTTGTTTGTTTAAGCGCAAAGAATTGTTTTGATTGTTTTTCCTCTTTATGCGTGAAGAAGTTAGCGAAAGTATTTGTGTCTGCAAAATATCATTATGGAATATATTTTATTTGAAATATTTTGCAATTTTTTTTTTTTTTTTTAATTTAGTTACTTAAAGGATTAGTGCCACTGAAGAATTTACAAGCACTTTCAAATTGCTATAAAATATACTCGAATGCCGCAGAAACAAACTCAAGTTTGTGTGGAGCATATTAAAATAAATCTCAAATATACTCAAAACCTTTTGGATTGAAATGAAAGAAAAAAACGTTTAAATATAAGTATAAATTTGAAACAATCAAAAACTAGCTCAAGTGAGCTTGAACGGTTTTTAAGCGAATTTTTATCAGATGGATATATAGAATAGCTAATACGCAATCCTTTTAATAGATAGGTTTTTGTGATCCGCTGCAACATAGCTGCTGTTATATTTAATTCAAACACCGATGCTGATGACATCATGTAGCGAGTAGAAGCAACCTTTTTGATAGCTGCTAAATATGTTGGATACGCAGAATAGCCAATACAAAGTCCTCTATCTATTAAAAGTTTTTTGTGAATTACTGCAACATAGCTTCTAGTTATACTTAATATTGAATCATTAACTCTGCGTAACAAAGGCTGTTGGATTGGTGGATAGTGTATAGAACTCTGAAACGATGGGGTACGAGTTCGATTCCTAAGGCGGACCAAAGAAATGCTTTTAACATATATTTAAATAACATTTTCTTTGTAAAAAAATGTATTGTTTTTGAGATTTCACTCAAGCAAATCACAAAACGAAGCGTAAGAAAAAAAAATATGATCTGATTCTGGCTCATATGATTCTGAAACACTTTACAGCGACCCTAAAATCATAATATTAACCTCAATAAGTATACGTCAGTGAGTATTAAAATCGTCAAAGTTTGAAAGAAAAATACTGATATAAAATGCACTTAAGTGAATGCATATCGCACTCATGCTGTATTGAGTATATAATCAATTGAATATGAAAAATACTCAAGTATTTTTTTTTTGTGTAATGTAATTATAATGTAGTGGATATAAGAAATACTTGTAAAATATGGGTTAATGTACCAATAAGTGGTACATCGTCATGAGTGGGACAGTGAAAAATTCAACTATTGCTTATTGCTATTCTGCCAAACATATCAGAAAAAGTTGCGATTTTTATACCCCAACGCGTAATGCGTAAGGTGTATATTAACTTTGTCATTCCGTTTGTAACGCCAAGAAGGAGGCGTGGCAGGTATAGAAAAATATATATATTTTTGATCAGCATCATCTCCTGAGTCGATTCGTGTGTGTCCGTCTGTCAGTCCGTCTGTCCGTTTGACAACACGATTACAGCCGCAATTTTAAAGATATTGCGATGAAATTCAAAATATTTTTAAAAAAGGAAGGTCAAGTTCGAAAATCGGATAAAAACCACGTCTACCTCACATACAAAGTGACTTTATATTAGCCGTAAAATGCCTTTAAAATCCACAAAAATTAAAGAAATGCTATGAAATTTGGCACATAAGCTTTACTCTTCAGTTTTAATCCTGGCTATGAAATTTGAAAAAATCGGATTAAAACCACGCCTACCTCCCATACAAAGTGACTTTATTTTAAAAGTAAAATCTCTTAAAAATCTGCTCAAATTTAACAAATGTCTTGAAACTTTGCATATAGGCTTTGATATATAATATAGACCATCACTATGATATTTGGCAAAATCGAATGAAAACCACGCCTACCTCCCATACAAATTAGCATTATTTTAAACGTAAAATCTCTTCAAAATCTGCAAAAATTAAGGAAATGTTTTAAAATTTTGCACATAAGCTTTGATATTTAAAATAAGCCATCTGTATGATATATGGCAAAATCCGATGAAAACCACGCCCACTTCCCATACAAGGTGGCTTTATTTTAAACGTAAAATCTCTTAAAAATCCACAAAAATTAATGAAATGTCTTGAAATTTTGCACATTAGCCTTGATATATAATATGAACCATATCTATGATATATGGCAACATCGGATTAAAACCACGCCTACCTCCCATACAAAGTTACGTCAACAAAATAGGAAAATTTTCGTTAATATGGTATATAAAACTGAATGTCATCATGTATGTCGTGGCTAAAGACTTCGAATATACTTCAATATGGCCACGGGGGGGTATTTTAGCTTCGGTACCCTGCCGATAAATAATATATCAAATTGCTTGAAATATTGAAAAAGAAAATAAATGGAAAAATTTTTTTTTTGCCCCGGCGGGGATTCGATGCCGTCGCCAATATGGGCACTAGGGCTGTTGCACGGCTCTTAACGCAAATGATCGCAAGAAGCGACGTTAGCGCTCAAAGCCAGCAATGACAGCAAAGAGTGCGATCACGCGTTGCATTGCGCCACCAGCGAATGCGTGTACTTCGCATGTTGTTCATATGTAAATATGAACAAATAGTAAGCGAAATGTCATCATAAGGCAGTCAAGAAGTGGTTTTGAAGCAAAGCAAAGCAAATGCTTGGAAGGTAAACATCTTACTGGTGATTCCAAAAAAATATATAAATAATTTTGGAAAAATATACAACAGGCAGTCTTGGTGGCAAGACCCAGCCACTTAATCACCAACAAAGAAAATTCAAGCTTCGGCTTTTTGGCTTCTACCAAGCAGGGATGATATTTGGGGGCTTTTAGAGCTTTTTTTGGCCCTTTTCAATTTAAAAAGCCCCGAGGCCCTTTCTATTCATTTTAGGCCCTTTTGGAAAATTCTACTGAAAAAATAATCAACATTTTTAAAAAAAAAAATATAAAAAATACAAAAAAGAAAAAAAATTTTACCCAATAAAAACTAAAAAAATGTCCAAAAAATTTTTAAAGAATTGCCCAAAATGCAGTCCAGCGGCACCGTAGTGCTTGACAAGATAATATTAAGCAACCAATATCCGCCGTCACAAAGGGTTTTGCTTCCAAATTGAAAATATTGTTGCTGGTGTAGACGACGACTAAGAAATGGTTGTAAGGCCCAGAACTTACGCCCGAAAAAAAAAATGTCAAAAAAGCCCGATATTTTTAAAGCATTAAATTTTGGAAAAACGCCTGAACTTGAAACGGAAATTAAGCCTGAAAGAACGATATAACCCCGAATAGTTTGGAAACAAAGCCCGAAAGAAAATGGGAACTACGCCCGAAATTTGGCAGCAGTTATTTGGGCTGTATTTCCTAATTTTTCGGGCATAATATTTTTTATCCAGATTCAATGTAAGACAAAGTATGAAAGAACAGATTTAAGTAGTAAATAAATGTTCCCCTGTGAAAATATCTGCAATGATTTTCTTAATTTTATTTGTTTTTTATGTTATTCCATAAACAAGGGGTCCATGGACATTATGTCCGAATAAGGTTCAAATGGTGTTATTTCAATGATAAAATGTGTTGCCCTTTTATGGAGTATTGTTTTCTTACCTACCGTATCATTTTATCGTAACTAATTTGAAATTTCTTAACTTTTCGGTAAACAAAAATTCGGTCTTTTCCATATTTTGATTTGCTAAAAATGCCCAATTTTTTTCTGTTTTTTTGGTGATATTTCCTTAAAGAAAGTGCAAAACCGCCCCATTTTTCCACTGATGTTTCATTTGAAAACTACCCCAATTTTGTAGGGAAAAATGTTAGATGATTTTTCATTTGAATTCTTATGTTATCTTTTATTGTTTGTATTTTATTTAAAGGCAATTTTTCGTATCGCCTTTTAAATTGTTCTCAGTAAAACAAGTTCTGGTATATACGCGGTTAAAAATCTTGGAGTGATTTTTAAACCAAACGTATATTTTAAACCATAGTTTATTAGAATTAATACTTTTCAAAATTCTAAAAATTTTTTTAGTCAAAGCTGTACTCAAATTTAATAAAGTTGGAATAAAATTTAAACTTCAGTACCTATGGTTTAAAATTTAATACAAAATAACTAAAATAGAATACGATCGGTTTCAAAAACTAGTACAATCGGAATAGATTTTGAATTGAGATATACATACAGAAATACATTTTCGACCATGCTGTATTATATGTCAATACTTTCCGTCTAATTTTCAGATTGTTAAGATTCAAAAGTCTTATGATTCAGAGTTACTTTTTCGGTTAACAAGGTTTTATAATACAATTTTTGCGAAACACTTTTTATTTGATTATGGCGCACAAGCAACGTTTACTACTTTCATTTCAATGATGTTGTGAGTTCGAAACCTTCAATAGGAGTTAGTTTAAAAACGATAGTATAAAAGAAAAAAAAAAGAAATTATGGATTCCTATAAGGTTTTTAACCCACAATGGGTATTGCAATTTAAACCCATGCGGGAATAAAACTTAGTTTTAGTATTTGGCGTGGTTTAAATTTTAAAACAATTTCGGTGTCGTCTTATATACAGTACAGGATTTACTAAAATTTAGTCCAAGATTTTTAATCGTGTATAGTCATGGTCCCATAAATAGCTTACTTTTTAGTAATTTCAACAACAAGTTTAGTTTGTTTCCCAAGTTTTGCTTAGATGAAAAGAGCGAACCCCTTAAGACTCAATCGTAGTCTTGACAATGCCTTAATATACAAATTATTTCTGAACAGTGGTCAAAATCCACACTAAGAAAAGAGGCCCAGTAATATCTTTCTACATTCTGATAAACAGTTTTGGTGGCGTATTTCGTAAGAAGTGCATTGAATAGTTTTTAAAAAAATGCTAGCTGGAATACCCTGCGTCGGTCGGAGGTGGAATGGCGAAAAGGTCGAATTTCGACCACTGAAAAAATCTTCAATATTGAGTTACCACTTTTTAAATCTGAAAGCCCTATTAATGCCAAATTTGCCCTATTTTTATATGAATTTTGACCCTTTTACAGTAAAGGCAATATCATCCTTGCTACCAAGCTCAAGCATCGACTTTTCGGCTCCGGCCAAACTCAAGTTTCGGCTTTTCGGCTTCGGCCAATCTTATCTTAAGCACCCGTATTGTAAGGCCTTCTACCATCGGCACTCTGCCGCCTGATTAAATCGGCCCTCTGCCGCCTGATTAAATCGGCCCTCAGCCGCCGTGTGCACTTTGCCACTACATCCGCCTGTAAAATTATATGAATTATATGAATGAATTATAATAATATTTTTAATAAATAATTTAAATAAAAAAAAATAATAATAAATAAGAGAAAAGGAAATATTAAAAAATAAAAACAAGTAGATTTTGTGAGCACTCTGAGCTAAAACCTTAGGGTTTAATGATAAAGTTGGCCTTCGAGGCCAACCGTGACAAATTTTGCGATTCACAAATTTATTTACTGTTTTTCTTGAGACTGTTTTTGCCCAGGGGTTGCAAGATCCCTTGGACGGACCCTGGAGCGATAGAGCATACCTCAGCCTAAGAATAAAAACTCGTTACTTTTGAGGACATAAAAATTTAAATTTTTCAACAAAAATAAGAGGGTAATATCCCAGCAGAAAACTCACTCGGGCTTCTTATACTTAGATTTAAATTCAGGACAGAATTCCTAAACATAATATTCAGGTCTCTATTATTCAGTTCAGATTTCAAGGCTGAAATTTAAAAATGATTAAAAGCATCTCTTTAAAAAACCTGTATTCTTACCTTAAATTAAAAGACCTGTACTTTTAAAAAATTAGATATTAGCTATTTGAAAGTAATACCAAATATCAGTTATGAAAAGGCGGACACTTATATGAACAAGTCAGAGCTGTTTTCGAGGAAAGGTCAAGCCTTGGTCATGCCTGTGGTCAGCCACTACATTTTCTACAGGGGTATACAGTACATCTAAATTGTTTTTATTTTTATCATATAAGAAGATTTCCAAAATAAACTAGCGTGAAAAGATATGTTAGCCGAAAAAATGGTCAATACTCTGTCATGAATGGGGCATTTCAAAGTTGTTTGTAACGCTTGTCGCGTTACGCCAGAAAAATGGTTTCATCTGTTTATGACATTGAGAACACAAATCAAATGATTCACGTGAATAAAACTAACTTTTATTGCTAGGGAAGTCTTAAAAATTAAATAAATATTGATTAAATTTTTATGGATTTATTTTATGTGATCTAAATTTTCGAGATTTTTTGTGTGATTTTTGAGGTGTCCGACATTTTTTTTTTTATCCCAAAAATCACCAAAAAAATCAAACATCTCTTCGTATTGCCATATTTTTTTACTGCACCCAATCAATATAATTTATTGTTCAAATTTTTTGCTTAAGCTTGCAGCTTTTCAACGGTTCTTTTGATATTCGAAAATGAAAAAGACTTATGAATCAAAAGACTTAGGTCCCACTCATGATCACTCTCATTTACTTATTTGAGTCTAAAACAAGTTTGAACTACTTGCTCATATAATCCAAAAGACATGATACATAAATAGAAAACACGTAAAAATATGTTCAACATTTCAATTAACTAGAAATAAAGTGCACATCATAATAGATATTCGAAACTTAAAAAGACTTATGAATCAAAAGACTAAGTGTGCCACTCATAATCACTCTCACCTATTTATTTTTTGAGTCTAAAACAAGTTTGAACTATTTGCTCATATAATCCAAAAGACATGGTACATAAATAGAAAACACGTAAAAATACGTTTAACATTTCAATTAACTAGAAATAAAACACACACCATATTAGTCTGAAATATACTCATATTAGTATGAACTACACTCGAGAGAACAATGATTTAATATTTGCAATAAAACCCTAATAACATACTCAAAAGAGTATGAAAAACACGCTGAAATAATACTGAAATAAAGTCAAGTCTTAGTGAAACTTCTTAAAGCAGTCGAAAGAAAGAAAGTGAGCATGGAAGAAACACATTTGAGACAGTTTGAGAGGTACTGCATTTAGTAAGTTTGTTGTGTAAATATGGAAGGTACTCAAGTATGTATGAAACCTACGCAAGTGAATATGACAATGGCGCAATATGACAGTAGCTCAATATGATACTAGCTCGAACATAAAATTTACTTTAATTAGTATTAACTGACCATTTCTGATTACAAAAATTAAAAAAGTTAAAAAAAAAAAACTCCAACTCTAATAAAAATACTCAAATATGAAATGAGTGAGTATTAAGTTTAATCTACTGATCATGAAAAAGACTTGCCCTAGTAGACCCAATAGTGTCTAAAAAAAGTTCGAGATGAACTAAGAATACACTTAAATAAAATATACTAAGAGAGTATATAAATTACACAGGTGAGCAAGAAATATACTCAAAGGAGTATTATTCCTAGTTAAGTGATTATGATTTTGAACAATTTTGGAAGTATTTAAGCAGGTCAGTTAAAATGAGCTTGAAGTGACTTTAAGAATTTCAAGTGAAAATTTTAAGTGATTTTAAGGAATGATCGCCAAGCTAAGGATAAGATTTTAAGCAGGAGTAATTCTTCGCATATACTCAATCAAGAACTGAGCGTTATTATTAAAGATTACTTGTATGTTACTTGTATATAACTCATTATTTTTTATAGAAAACAATTGTTATTGAGTTTGACTCAAATTTATTTGACTCAATATCGTAAGACTTTAACTTAGTTTGGTTTCAATTAGACTCAATTTAGTCAAAATATGACTGATATAATTATTCAATGTTTTCAATTTGTGCTAGACTACTGATTTTTATTTGAGTGTGACAAAATTTTATTGAAATTTTATAAACATAGAGTTAGACTATTAAAAATAGTCGTAGAGAATTTGATTGAACATTGAATAGAGAGGGATTTAATGTTGAGTTAAAAAAAAAAGATTATTTGAGTTTAACTCAATTTAAATGTAGGCTTAATAATTTTATTGGAGCATTATACAAAATTGCTTGAGTATAAAAAAAGCGTGTTTTTGCATCGGAAGAACTATCGATTTTAAAAAAAGTCCGAGACACTGTGATACCAGATTCTGTAATCTGAACCAGAATTGAATTTTGCTTGAATGTAAGAATGAACAATTCTCTTGAGTGTGACTCAATTCTCCAGAACGGACTTTATTTTAAGTACTTTATTTCTAGTTATGACTTTTGGCAAAACTTATTTTATTCAGTTTTTTTTTTTTTTGCTTTATTTGAGTTTTTGAGAATGACTCAATTTTGTTATTTAATAGTACTGTTTTGTGATGATTTTGAGCATCTACTTTGAGAATGACTCAAATTATTTGAGCATTGGTTAGAATTGGTTCTAGTTTTGAAAACAATTTTTCGAATAGTGTTATTGTGTGAGGGTATAGCTCATTGTGTATTTTTAATTTTTATTTGATTGCCATATTTTTGTTTAACTTAAGTTTGTTCAATATTGGATCTTTTTGTAGCTCAAATCGTTTAATTATGACCCAATTTTCACTATTTATTACATAATCGATTGAAAAACTTTTTAAGTTTAGATAATTTGTTTAGTAACAACTCAATAAGTTTTTTCTTGAGTTGTTTTGCAGCCTTATCTTTTGAAATATGACTCATGTATGACAATAACTCAGTTTTTTTTTAATTAAACATAATATTGTTAGAGTTCAAATCAAATTAATTAAATTAAATAAATTAATTTTTGATTTTATAATACAGTTCTTATTTGAATTTAGGTCTTTCTTTCTAGTGAGTAATTTAATTTTTTTTTTGGGTTGACGCTTCTTGCTATGCGTTAACTCAATGACTCAAGTGTATTTGAGTAGACTGCATTCTATTTTAGTAGAACTCATTATAGCTTGATTTTTTTCTAAGTCTTGTTTGAGAATAAATAAATACTAATATATAAAAGGCAAGCACGTTGCTCTGCACCCGATATCGGTCAAACTGTATTTATTTTTTACGATCAGCCTGAAAGTATTCACAGAAAATTCATTTGATACTTATCAGTGATATGCTTGCCTTTTATGTGTGTGCATACTATCGGGCTGAACATTTTTCAGAACCGTATGTTGTAAAAGCACTGTAGTAATGGAAAAAAATAATTACAGTTTAGAATTAATGCTTCCAACCCGTAGTAGGACGGGCTTTTATACTAGTTTTTTATAAGATGATATTAATTGTTTTTAAGTTTTTTATCCATAATTAGTTTAATGTTTTGGGTATAACACTTCTTCTAATGGATAATCCTAAATATGATAATAAATATATAAGTAACGAATAAGACCGAAATTTGTTTGCATACACCGAGAAAAAAGCTTATGTTTAATTGAAAAAAAACCTAGTATAATCTATAAGATGGCTTTGGCAGTTTTCAGCCACTTAAGTACTTTATCGAAACGCCTAAGTTTTACATGTTGACTTGCCAATTTTTATTGGGTGATAAATTAACCAAGTATTTGGTAATTTTTATACAGTACTTTAAAAAAAAATTTAAACTTAAGTGAATTAACGTAGTTGCAGTTATGTCAGCAAACAGCAGCAAGGCTGCTTGGATCAGATGGTAGAGCGATGGACTGGCACTAAAAGTTCCAGGGTTCGATTCTGCACGGCGGGCAAAGCCATTTTTTTTCTTTTTTTTTTTTTTATGTTGATGAAATGTAACAAAATTTACTGGTGTGAATATTAACGTGTGTTTTTTAATTTACTTTATGTTATTTTTGAATTTAAAAGTGGTTTCATTACAAAAAAAATCATTACATTATCAAATCTATCCTTTTATCGTGTGTCTAATGACGCAGTTGTGTTTTCTTTTTTTTTTGCAGAAAATAGCTCAAAACTATGATTAAGCCATCCATGCTAGTTGTTTTTTAATATTGTATTATTGGATTTTGGGCTTAGGTGAATCAAATATTTTTTTTTTTTGGCAAGGTATTTTTTTGGTATGTTTTTGGCATGTGCTTTCAAAGCAATGTATTAAACAATAAATTGCTTAGGTAAATAAGCATAAGTTTATAATTCCCATACAATTCGCTTTACCCAAGCCGACTTAGGTGATTTACCTATTTTTTTTTTTTTTTTTCGGTGGAGAACTCAATTCTGGTTTGAATTAAAGCAAATATTGTGTGGGTCAAGTTACATTGCGTTTGAATGAAATGATAATTTTTTTTAGTTTGAGTTTTTCTATGAGTAATTTTAATTGAACTCAATTTGGTTCAGGTATGAACACATGATTACTGCTTTTTTTTTTTTTTTACTCAAATTATCTGAATTAAACTTTAAATTTAAACTTGGTTGAGCATGATATAATTGCTCAAAAATTTAATTAATTGTTCCATTTTCAAAATTTTTGGAGTGTTAACTACATATTTTATATATGCATGCGCTTGACTTTGGGTGCAGAAAATTTTTTAGTTCAAATATTATTGTGCCGTTCAATAAAGTTCAAAATATTGTTTACATTTTAATATCCATCCCATGTTCATGTGTCATCACTCATTGTTTTGATACAAGTAAACAAACAGGATTGTTTGATTGTTTTCGTTTTTCTATTTCATTTGCTTATCAAATTCTATAGAAACTTGTTTCATTGAGGCATCGGTGATAAATCAACATGATGTATATTTATTTCAAATGCTTTTTATTTTGTGTTCTGACATTTAATATTTGGATGTGAGTCAAAAATATTTTATGTCATTACTCATTTCTTCGAAAATAATTTTTTTTTTTTTTTTTTTTTTTTCAGATGATACACGTGTCGATGTATTTCTATCAATAATTCAATTCAATATTTATATTCAATTTAATTTTGATGATTGTTAACAAGAAATTTAATATTTTACATAAATACAACTCAAGAAGAACTCATTGAAATACAAGTTATGCCTAAAATTATGTGATAAAGTAATATAAAACTTTTATGTTATATTCAAAGTTTGGCATAGAATATCAAATATAAAATTAATGGAAAAATTTTCAATTATATACTTCAAACTACAATCTAAACACAAAGACAATTCAACTTGAGTAGAGCAGATATAGACCGCTTTTAGGCATAGTGGAAGAAATTTCAAAATTGATAACAAAAAATAAAAACAGAAATCTATAACGCTTATGCACAGGTACAAATATTTCCCCAAAATGTTCACCCAAATGTATGCTATACTTAAAACTAGCCAGTCACACAAAAAAAAAAAAATGAGTGTGAAGAGGTTAGGCATTATTTTGTGCAAAACTCTGCAAGAAAAATTACACACTATAAAAACAAACTAAGCAACATTGTGTGGGCGGGTACGTAGCTTAGTAAAGAATACCTTTTTTCTCCAGGGTATACCAGAGTAGAGTAGAGTTAAGAGTACGTTAACCGACTGCATGCTTCCAATTATCAAATAGATTGGATTCGACTGATAAAGCGTTTCGTTTCTTCGTACCATATCAGTCAGGGTTACAGGGGAAAAAATTATAGAAAAAGGAAAGACTTTGACAACAACACAAAAGCAAAAAGGAGGAAAAATAATGGGTAAAAAATAAAGGAAAAACTAATAACGCCAAGTCAAAATAAAAAAAAAAGCAACTGTAAAAGGAAAACACTGTTTTTTTAAAGATATAACGAAAACAACAAAAAAAACGAAAACCTAGAAAGGAAACATAATAGCAGCGTTAACGTACTCCTTGATGTCTACTTTATTTTCCACTTTGATGGCACAACGATAATAAGAATTGAACCACAGCTCAAGCTGAACCTCATACATTCAGTGGGGACCAAACAAAGGACGATGTGCTGTTGCTTATTTTCTGTTTTGTCAAAGTAGATGATTCTATGTGCTGGGAAATTGTGTGGAAAGCAGTAAGGAGAAGAAGGTTAAAAAAATAAAACGAAGAAAACCAACATCAAATAAGAAAGACAACAGCACAGAATTAAGTATATTAAACAAGGCTAGAAGCAGTGAACAAAGGACAATACTACAGCTAAAAAGGACAGCGCGTCATTAGTCTTGCACCTGGTATTAGGATAATTGTCATTATTTAGAATGTAAGCTAATAAAATAATGTACTCAAACTCAAGGTAAGCACACACAGATAAAACCTAGAGCTACAAGAAAAAAAAGTAAAAAACGAAAGAAATATCGAAAACAAAGCAGCACTAAGAAAAATAAAAATATAATTGCGTTTTATGCATTCATCTATACGGAACAAAGGACAATATTGCACACGTGTTTGTTTCTTTCTTTTTTTCGACTGCCCGTTTGTATAAGTGTATGTCGAGACTTTAACATATGTGTGTGCTTTTAGGATAATTTGATACGTATTGCTTAAGACAAGCAGTTAAATGTTGAACTGCATGATATTTGATAAGGGTAAGTTAGAGCGATTGTATTCGAATGCAATTTTATCTTCCTAATACACGAGGAGGGGAAGAGGATGGCCATGAGGCAAGAAATTTATTTTATTAATGTCAAGTTAAGTGTGTGTGACTCCCACACGATTGAGATATGAGTGTTAAACACCTAATTTTAATGATAACGAAATAGTTCATGTTGACAAACAAAAAGAAAAACAAACAATCATGTTCATTTTAATGTAACACAGATGTCCATTTGTATGTAATAAAAAAGAAAAACACAGCGAAGTGAACATTGAGAAATAAAATAATTTTTTCGGAATTAATTACATGTAGATTTTGTCACAATGATAAATCAATTTAAGAACTCATTTACTCGGGAAAGGATGAGACTGCAAAAAACTTGTAAAATAACTATTATGTGAAAGTCAATCATTAAATTAACCCATTAGTAAATTTTTAACGCACAAAAACAATTAATTCTTTAAAAAATTGTGCAAGGCAAGAAATGTGAGATGTAAAACAAACCAACCCTCTGACTATGAATATGAACATGAATATGAATATGAAAATGTGTAAGCATGAGTATGAGTATAAGTATGAGCATGAATGAGTATAAGTATGAGTATGACTATGACCATTAGTATGAATATGAATATGTATAAGAATGAGTATGCATGAGTATGTTGAATATGAATATGAATATGAAAATGAATATGAATATGAATATGAATATGAATATGAATATGAATATGAATATGAATATGAATATGAATATGAATATGAATATGAATATGAATATGAATATGAATATGAATATGAATATGAATATGAATATGAATATGAATATGAATATGAATATGAATATGAATATGAATATGAATATGAATATGAATATGAATATGAATATGAATATGAATATGAATATGAATATGAATATGAATATGAATATGCATATGCATATGAATATGAATATGAATATGAATATGAATATGAATATGAATAGTAATATGAATATGAATAGTAATATGAATATGAATATGAATAGTAATATGAATATGAATATGAATATGAATATGAATATGAATATGAATATGAATATGAATATGAATAGTAATATGAATATGAATATGAATATGAATATGAATATGAATATGAATATGAATATGAATATGAATATGAATATGAATATGAATATGAATATGAATATGAATATGAATATGAATATGAATATGAAAATGAAAATGAATATGAATATGAATATGAATATGAATATGAATATGAATATGAATATGAATATGAATATGAATGTGAATATGAATATGAATATGAATATGAATATGAATATGAATATGAATATGAATATGAATATGAATATGAATATGAATATGAATATGAATATGAATATGAATATGAATATGAATATGAATATGAATATGAATATGAATATGAATATGAATATGAATATGAATATGAATATGAATATGAATATGAATATGAATATGAATATGAATATGAATATGAATATGAAAATGAATATGAATATGAAACTGAATATGAATATGAACATGAATCCGAAAATGAATATGAATCCGAAAATGAATATGAATATGAATATGAATACGAATATGAATACGAATATGAATATGAATATGAATATGAATATGAATATGAATATGAATATGCATATGAATATGAATATTAATATGAATATGAATATGAATACGAATATGAATATGAAAATGAATATGAACATGAATATGAATATGAATATGAATATGAATATGAATATGAAAATGAATATGAATATGAATATGAATATGAATATGAATATGAATATGAATATGAATATGAATATGAATATGAACATGAATATGAATATGAATATGAATATGAATATGAATATGAATATGAATATGAATATGAATATGAATATGAATATGAATATGAATATGAATATGAATATGAATATGAATATGAATATGAATATGAATATGAATATGAATATGAATATGAATATGAATATGAATATGAATATGAATATGAATATGAATATGAATATGAATATGAATATGAATATGAATATGAATATGAATATGAATATGAATATGAATATGAATATGAATATGAATATGAATATGAATATGAATATGAATATGAATATGAATATGAATATGAATATGAATATGAATATGAATATGAATATGAATATGAATATGAATATGAATATGAATATGAATATGAATATGAATATGAATATGAATATGAATATGAATATGAATATGAATATGAATATGAATATGAATATGAATATGAATATGAATATGAAAATGAATATGAATATGAAACTGAATATGAATATGAACATGAATCCGAAAATGAATATGAATCCGAAAATGAATATGAATATGAATATGAATACGAATATGAATATGAATATGAATATGAATATGAATTTGAATATGAATATGAATATGAATATGAATATGAATATGAATATGAATATGAATATGAATATGAATATGAATATGAGTATGAATATGAATATGAATATGAATATGAATATGAATATGAATATGAATATGAATATGAATATGAATATGAATATGAGTATGAATATGAATATGAATATGAATACGAATATGAATATGAATATGAATATGAATATGAATATGAATATGAATATGAATATGAATATGAATATGAATATGAATATGAATATGAATATGAATATGAATATGAATATGAATATGAATATGAATATGAATATGAATATGAATATGAATATGAATATGAATATGAATATGAATATGAATATGAATATGAATATGAATATGAATATGAATATGAATATGAATATGAATATGAATATGAATATGAATATGAATATGAATAGTAATATGAATATGAATATGAATCTGAATATAATTATGAATATGAATATGAATATGAATATGAATATGAATATGAATTTGAATATGAATATGAATATGAATATGAATATGAATATGAATATGAATATGAATATAAATATAAATATAAATATGAATATGAATATTAATATGAATAGGAATATGAACATGAATATGAAGATGAATATGAATATGAATAAGAATATGAATATGAATATGAAAATGAATATGAATATGAATATGAATATGAATATGAATATGAATATGAATATGAATATGAATATGAATATGAATATGAATATGAATATGAATATGAATATGAATATGAATATGAATATGAATATGAATATGAATATGAATATGAATATGAATATGAATATGAATATGAATATGAATATGAATATGAATATGAATATGAATATGAATATGAATATGAATATGAATATGAATATGAATATGAATATGAATATGAATATGAATATGAATATGAATATGAATATGAATATGAATATGAATATGAATATGAATATGAATATGAATATGAATATGAATATGAATATGAATATGAATATGAATATGAATATGAATATGAATATGAATACGAAAATTAAAAACATTTCCAATGGAAGAGAATGAAAGAGAATGCAAATTTCCAATGCAGAGTTAAAGAATATCTTTGACGGGGTATTTCTAAACCATGAAATGAACATATTAAAAATATGTGGCATAATTTCACTAGATTAAAACAATGTTTTTTACTCGAACGAAATAAATTCTCTCTTATTATGTTATCGGTTGCTTGCTTTATAGACGTGAATCTCGCCAGATTGTAACTAATTTTCCAAAATAGAATTTAGCAAGAACTTCAAAAGAGAAAACACTAAAGTTGTATTCGCTATAAAGCTGTGAAAAATTAAGTATTGCTCTATTAATTTCTTTTATCTTTCTGCCGTTTTTGAATCAAAAGACTCTCATCATGAAACAAAATATAAATTTAATTTAAAGAGATTACTACAAATAATTTTTATAAACTAAGCTGTCATATATTTTTTCACATCATTTCAAAACCGTTTTATCTAATTACAATGGAGAAAAACACAACCGCTGAACATTTTATAAGAAATTATTATCCACTTAAGCTACCTTTGTTTCCCCACACTGGCTTTATATTCTTAACAGTTATTTTTCAAGCAGTTCTGCCAACTTTGTGAAATATACACACACATTCAACTTTCTGCACTTTCATGCCTTCCTTCTAATACACGCAAACTTAAGTGTTTCACTTTTGTTTTCAAATTTGATTTGTTTTTTTTTTACATTATTTATGTGCCTGTTTTTGAGGTTCATAAATGTTTTACTTTTTTTTTTTTGCAATTTCATTTCTACTCTTATATTATTATCAAATTTATGCTCGTCATACTTGACTTGATGACATGTTTTCATACTTATTGCTAAAATGTATGTGTGTGTGTGTATTTTTTTCACTCACCACATACTCATGCCTACACCATAGTTACGAACATTTTTGGTGTTTTCTTTTTTTTTAGCAACAACAACAACTTTCATTTCTAAGAACACAAGCACGAAAAAAGAAATAACCTCAAATTAAATTATTATTATTGCTTTTTAGGATATATGATATTTTTACACAGTAAATTGATTTTCTTTAAAATTGTTATGAGCAAAAAAAAAACCGAAAAAAAATTGATGCCACGGTAAAAAAATACGTTATCAACGCCCGGGCTGACAAATCATGGGTTGCCATTGTTTTCATTTAGGTACTTCTTGTGTTGTATGCAGCACATTGATTTTATTTCTTTTTTTTTTTTTTTGTGTTTCTCATATTTTGGAAGTTATGCAATCCCATTATCTTGAGTTGAAATGATATCGTATCATCATCATCCTTGACTTCATCTCATGTACACATGCATACATTTCTACAACTGTTTGTTTTAAACTTGAAACGTTAGATGTTTTCTCTTTATAATTTTTGTTTTTGCAATTTGCTTGTTTGCCGATATATAAATTAAATTATAGGCTTTTCTGCACATTTAATAATTTTGTTTGCATGTAATTTCCTTATTTAGACAATAATTTAATTTATTACGTTCGTTTGAATGCATCATCATCTTTCTAGCATATTAAAGTTCATTTTTGAAATGTGTTGTTTTAATATGAATTTGTTATACACTGTTGTGAAGAGGATAAAATAATTTTTAATCAGGACGATTTAGAGAATTTTCAACAACTTTGCTGAATCATTTATCTTTGTAATTAATTTTTCTTCTTAGTCCTTTTTTTTTTTTTTGTTTTCCTCTCTTCGTTTTGCTTTTTCTCCTTACTCAATACTCTTTTATCTTTAATTTCTTTTTTGTTTTAACTCTTAATGCGTACACTCAGAAAAGAAATATTGTGAAACCAACAATTTTATATTTAAACTCAAGAACTTTTATTGGTTATTCGTACCCAACAACTGATCATATTTGAATTAAGATTTTGATTGTTGATTCAAAGATGTTTGCAGTTGACATAAGTACTGACATTGTTGTTAACTCTTTCCAAGGCATTATAAGTAGTCGGTAAAAATTACAAATCATTTTGATTTGGTTTTATTTATTTTTGTTAACCATTGGAAAAAAATTAAAAAAAAATAAAAATTATCCTTGTAGGATATTACGTAAGGATGTGGTACAATAATCATACCACTGCGTATAATTTACAAGTTTTATTTTTGAAATTCATTGAAACTGGATTCCAAATTGCTGAGACAAAGTTCTATCGGACCTGGCCGTACAGCGCCATAAGATCTGCCTCAAGAGGCACTCCTCAAAGAGGTGTTCTCTCTCCCTTTCTCTGGAATGTAGTGTAGTTAACGAAGTACTGCTATCTCTTGAGAGAGATGGATGTGTAGTGGCAGCCTACGCCGATGACCTAGCAATCGCAGTCAGATGCAAGTTTCCTACTACTCTATGCGACATTATGCAAAGGGCCCTGTGCAGACTTGAACAACGGGCCATGCCCTGTGGTCTTGGAGTTAATCCGGCTAAAACAGAGCTGGTCCTATTCACCAGGAAACATAAACTTTCATCCTTAACACCAATCATACTAAATGGGTCTGTTCTGACCCTTGAGGATAACGCAAAGTACCTGGGACTAATACTCGAGAGAAAGCTCAACTGGAAGTTAAACACAGCAGAGCGCACTAAAAAAGCCACATTGGCACTTTATACTTGCAGAAAAGCCATAGGGACAAGATGGATGTTTTCGCCTCATATCGTTTACTGGCTGTATACTGGGGTCATAAGACCTATTCTTCTGCATGTAGTAGTAATATGGTGGCCGTCCTTAGACAAGGCCACTTATATGAAACAACTCCAAAAAGTGCAGAGAATGGCATCTATTTGCATCAGAGGTGCTCTGAGAACAACACCGAGTGCAGCCTTTTAGACACAATACTTCATCTTTTACCACTGGACCTGTTTGCCAAACAGACAGCAGCCTGTTCGGCGATAAAACTTAGAGAACTGGGAGTATGGAAAAGTATGACAACGGGTCACTCATCCATACTTAACAATTTCAATCTTATTCCATTAAGAACTGATTACTGCAAACCCTCGCTTTCCTTCAAAGGAAGGTATGGTAAGCTTATTCCGCCTAGAACATACTGGGTCAATGGTGCACCATGTTATTGAGGGTATCTATATTTCTATACAGACGGATCAAAATTAAACGACAAGGTCGGGTACGGGGTCTACTCAAAAAAGCTTGGGTATCTCTGGTTCGTAGGTTTCCTGACCACTGTAGTGTGTGTCAGGCCAAAATTGGGGAGGTTGCATCATGGCTTTCAAAAAACGTTCTCTAAACGGGAAATTTATATGTTCTCAGATAGTCAGGCTGCGATAAAATCGTTTGAACAAGTAGCCACAAACTCTAAAGTAGCCAAAGAATGTCGTGCTTAATTAGGTGAAATGTCGAACTATTTCAGCATCAACCTAATAAGGGTACCTGGGCATAAAGGCATAAACGTAATGAAAAGGCAGATGAGCTTGCTAGAAATGGGACACGAACGGCATCAATTATGGTGAACCCACCGGGTATCCCGTTAGCGACTCTCAAGGTGCTTATCAGTAACAAGATCATATTGAAAGCCAAAACTAGGTGGCCTGAACTCTCGACATGCAGAGCATCAAGGCTCATCTGGCCGGCACTACATCTCGGGCGATCGAGAGCCCTCACTGGCAAGACCAGAATTAGCCACAATAGTGGCTGTCATCACAGGCCACTGCTTGATAGGCAGACAACTACAGGTTAGGAGTTAACTCAAATGACTTATGTAAAAGCTGCAGGGACGAGGAAGAGAAAGAAACCATCTCCCAGCTTCTGTGCTCCTGTCCTGTGCTAGCCAGAAGAAGGCACAAATATTTAGGCTCCTTCTCTTTCATGAACTTGACGACCCGTCAACGACTGATGTCAGGCGTCTAAAAGGGTTCATCAGGAGCTCAAGTTGGTTCCATTTTGGAATGAAGGCCTGTGTGCAGCGGTATCTCAATGGACCTATCTGGTTTTAGTGAGCTGGTGTATGTTATTTCGTAACCACCGGCTGAAGCCTCTACCTAACCTAACCTAACCTAATATAAAGTTGCCACTTAATAATATGTATTTTTAAGTTTTTAAAAAAATTCTAATAATTTTAGGAGGTAGCTGATGTCGAATCTGATGTCAGAATTTAAAAATAGCAAATACGGTTGCCACTATGATTTTTTCGTATCTCAAAACGTGATGTTTAAACTTTTTTAGGTTTTGATATTTATAACACTATAGTGCATTATTTTCGTCTTTTATATGTTTAAAAAAGTTTTCATATAAAAAAAATATTTAATTATTTAAATCAAAATACCACCAAACCACATTTTTTAACTTATTATAGTTGTCTTACCAGCAGTATTTGAGAAATTTGTGCTTGAGGCATGTTTGTTTTCTTCAAACAGAACAGTTTTTTTTTTTTTGAGTTTTTCTATTAGAGAACAACAAATTTGAAATGAGGAAACATTTCTACATTTGAAGTGAAACGGGGTTCGTTGGTTGAGGGGCATGACAAACAATTTCACTATAAAATTGCGTGCATGTCATAAAATATTTATAAAACCGCCTCCATCAAATAACTTGCTGCCATTTCGTATTATAAACAGTAGGTTTCTGTTGTTTGTTTGTTTTCTTTGCTTACGCCCTGCTCCGTCTTGCCACCTACAATATACTACAATTTTGTAAAGTTATTAATGTTTGCTTACAGTTACATTATGGTTGTTTATACTCGGTTTATCAGCCACAACGCGTCGCTTCATTTATAATGAACGCATCTCATTGCATACTTTAAGGGGCACCATTTCTTCACCTTAACTTGAATACATCAGCATCAATTTTAAAAGATTGCCCTGCCGACAGCGCAACTTCTTCAACAACAATTCAGTCAGTATGACAGACAGACAGAGTTTCTTACAATGCGTGAAAAGGCTGTGTGTTACGGGTGGAAGTTAAGGTTTAACGGTATGAATGCGTGCGTGCGTATATTTGAGTGTATTTGTGTGTTTCTCTCTGAGTGATGGATATTAGTAAAAATGGCGTTATGCATATTTTATAAGCAATTACATTGATTCGAAGAAGACGGTGGTTTTAGGTTTAAGGCGAGTTGATTTTGAACACATGTTGTTTGTTTACAACACAACCATCCGACGGAAGGAAGTCATCGTTGCCGGTTCGAGAGCAAAACACAAAAACAAATTTCGTTTATAAAAGTGGCGCTGCTTCTTGAGGCGAAGAAGCGGCACACTTACCATTTTTGACATTTGATTGAGGGTTACGGAAGCGTCACGTTGTCGACTTGTCGATACGTCAACGAGAAGATGAATGATGATATTTTATGGGTTTTTTTTTCTGTTTGTCGTAAAGAAATATTTTTAAAATAAGTCTTTTATTACCTACATATCAACTTGTCGCATGCGAAGGCGGGTTAAGCGCGCTGTAGGAATATGATGAAGGCACTTTTTTGACCCTTTTTGCATGCCTTGAATTAAGGCCACAAAAAAAAAAACACGGTCTATAAATCTACGGCAGTGCATGATTCCACCATTTTTGAGTCATAATAAAAGTTTTACAAAAATTTGTGATGGGTATTTTAAAAAGAGCGTCAGAGTTAAGTTATTAGAAAGGGAAACTTTATAAATTTAAATATTTATCTAGACTAAATTTCTCGTATGAAAGCTTGCTTGTAGAATTTTCGAGCAAATGCTTGATTATAAAAATAAAAATATAGCCATAAACCTACACCTAACCATAACTAAAGCCCTAACTATAGTCATAATCATAACCATAACCATAACCATAACCATAACCATAACCATAACCATAACCATAACCATAACAAATAACCATAACCATAACCATAACCATAACCATAACCATAACCATAACCATAACCATAACCATAACCATAACCATAACCATAACCATAACCATAACCATAACCATAACCATAACCATAACCATAACCATAACCATAACCATAACCATAACCATAACCATAACCATAACCATAACCATAACCATAACCATAACCATAACCATAACCATAACCATAACCATAACCATAACCATAACCATAACCATAACCATAACCATAACCATAACCATAACCATAACCATAACCATAACCATAACCATAACCATAACCATAACCATAACCATAACCATAACCATAACCATAACCATAACCATAACCATAACCATAACCATAACCATAACCATAACCATAACCATAACCATAACCATAACCATAACCATAACCATAACCATAACCATAACCATAACCATAACCATAACCATAACCATAACCATAACCATAACCATAACCATAACCATAACCATAACCATAACCATAACCATAACCATAACCATAACCATAACCATAACCATAACCATAACCATAACCATAACCATAACCATAACCATAACCATAACCATAACCATAACCATAACCATAACCATAACCATAACCATAACCATAACCATAACCATAACCATAACCATAACCATAACCATAACCATAACCATAACCATAACCATAACCATAACCATAACCATAACCATAACCATAACCATAACCATAACCATAACCATAACCATAACCATAACCATAACCATAACCATAACCATAACCATAACCATAACCATAACCATAACCATAACCATAACCATAACCATAACCATAACCATAACCATAACCATAACCATAACCATAACCATAACCATAACCATAACCATAACCATAACCATAACCATAACCATAACCATAACCATAACCATAACCATAACCATAACCATAACCATAACCATAACCATAACCATAACCATAACCATAACCATAACCATAACCATAACCATAACCATAACCATAACCATAACCATAACCATAACCATAACCATAACCATAACCATAACCATAACCATAACCATAACCATAACCATAACCATAACCATAACCATAACCATAACCATAACCATAACCATAACCATAACCATAACCATAACCATAACCATAACCATAACCATAACCATAACCATAACCATAACCATAACCATAACCATAACCATAACCATAACCATAACCATAACCATAACCATAACCATAACCATAACCATAACCATAACCATAACCATAACCATAACCATAACCATAACCATAACCATAACCATAACCATAACCATAACCATAACCATAACCATAACCATAACCATAACCATAACCATAACCATAACCATAACCATAACCATAACCATAACCATAACCATAACCATAACCATAACCATAACCATAACCATAACCATAACCATAACCATAACCATAACCATAACCATAACCATAACCATAACCATAACCATAACCATAACCATAACCATAACCATAACCATAACCATAACCATAACCATAACCATAACCATAACCATAACCATAACCATAACCATAACCATAACCATAACCATAACCATAACCATAACCATAACCATAACCATAACCATAACCATAACCATAACCATAACCATAACCATAACCATAACCATAACCATAACCATAACCATAACCATAACCATAACCATAACCATAACCATAACCATAACCATAACCATAACCATAACCATAACCATAACCATAACCATAACCATAACCATAACCATAACCATAACCATAACCATAACCATAACCATAACCATAACCATAACCATAACCATAACCATAACCATAACCATAACCATAACCATAACCATAACCATAACCATAACCATAACCATAACCATAACCATAACCATAACCATAACCATAACCATAACCATAACCATAACCATAACCATAACCATAACCATAACCATAACCATAACCATAACCATAACCATAACCATAACCATAACCATAACCATAACCATAACCATAACCATAACCATAACCATAACCATAACCATAACCATAACCATAACCATAACCATAACCATAACCATAACCATAACCATAACCATAACCATAACCATAACCATAACCATAACCATAACCATAACCATAACCATAACCATAACCATAACCATAACCATAACCATAACCATAACCATAACCATAACCATAACCATAACCATAACCATAACCATAACCATAACCATAACCATAACCATAACCATAACCATAACCATAACCATAACCATAACCATAACCATAACCATAACCATAACCATAACCATAACCATAACCATAACCATAACCATAACCATAACCATAACCATAACCATAACCATAACCATAACCATAACCATAACCATAACCATAACCATAACCATAACCATAACCATAACCATAACCATAACCATAACCATAACCATAACCATAACCATAACCATAACCATAACCATAACCATAACCATAACCATAACCATAACCATAACCATAACCATAACCATAACCATAACCATAACCATAACCATAACCATAACCATAACCATAACCATAACCATAACCATAACCATAACCATAACCATAACCATAACCATAACCATAACCATAACCATAACCATAACCATAACCATAACCATAACCATAACCATAACCATAACCATAACCATAACCATAACCATAACCATAACCATAACCATAACCATAACCATAACCATAACCATAACCATAACCATAACCATAACCATAACCATAACCATAACCATAACCATAACCATAACCATAACCATAACCATAACCATAACCATAACCATAACCATAACCATAACCATAACCATAACCATAACCATAACCATAACCATAACCATAACCATAACCATAACCATAACCATAACCATAACCACAACCATAACCATAACCATAACATTTAATGAAATCCGCATTAACAAATTTGAATGCGTGGACGTATGCTCCTTGTAGGAGTGAAAGCGTAAAATATATTATTGTGAACGCAGTATTATTTTTTATTTAACTTTTTTATTAAAGAAGCAAAAGAAAATCAAATCTTCGTCAAACGAGCTTTTATCGTAAACTAAACTATCGCTTCGATTAACTCTTTCTCGTTTACAGTTAAATGAATGATTAAAAAGGTATACTTAGCGATGGCTGAGGAAAAACTCTTTAGATGCTGCTAATAGTTAAGCACACTAAACGAAAGTTGTTTCTAGGCGATTTGTTATCAACAAGAAATCGTGTTATTTTCAAAAAACAACAACGGAACAATAAGTAATGAAGAAACTATAGTTTGCCAAAGCAAATACAAGCAGAAGCTAAAAAATCGGAAATGCGCAGTAAGCGGCACAAAATCCGTAAAGAACTTGACGACGCTGATGTTACTCAATGCTAAAACTTTGATGCTGATTAATGCGCTCGGAAAGGTTTCACCAGCATTAAAAATTCCAAGAACACAAGAGATGTACGAGACGAAAATGCAGTGAAGTAGGGTTGGACAAGACAAATAAAAACAAAAAAAACTAAAAAATCCTTTTAGCAGAAATGAGCTAATAATAGATTAATGGCAGTTAAAGGCAGCAGCAGCAGCAGCAGCAGCAGCAACAGCAACAGCAGCAAGAAAACCAAGTTAAGAAGAAAAGGCAAAGTGATGCATGCGAAGTGATGACGGACGAGCTGCGTTGATGTTGATGACGATGATGACGAAGCTGATAATGTTAATGTTTAGGTAGGGGAAAAAACTGAAAAACAAGTAGAATAAGAAACTATTGAAAAGTTTAGCTAACTCCTTAGCTTCGCGCAGGATTATGAGTAGCAGCAATCAAAGCCAAGCGACAAGCGGAAGTGCAGCAGCGAGCTGCTACCGCTGCTGCTGGCCATTTAAGTCGAGTATCACAGCATTTTCGCCTTTATAAATAGTTAAGTGTTTTTTGCAAAATTAATTGCACGGTAATGCTCACAATTTTCGGTAGCCAGAGAGCGATTGAAGCAAGTCAGCAAGAAGTATTCAGATTTAAACTTCATTGCATACTCTTAAGCTTAAATGCAATGTGGTTCGAATTTTAATAGTTAGAGAAGGAGAGCAAAGGATAAGAATAAATTATTTGACATTAAAAGTAAATTTTTCATAAAGACAACTTTCACTAAAATGCTTCATTAAAAGTTTGAGTGGCAGAGTAAAGCATAATTTTTTGGAGGAAGGAAATTTTAAATTGAAAACTAAAAAAAAATAAGAATAAAAAAACAGCATAGTAAAGTAAGTGAAATTAGAAACAATGAACGAAACAAAGAGTCTTGTTAATGCAGAAAAAAAATTATGTTATGCTTCCACGCATTGCTGGATTTTAAGAAGCAAGCCAATTTTTTTTTTAACAATTGCGAAAATACGTCTCATTTGATGTAGAATCCAGTGGTTTTTACAGTTTGTGTAAGCGTTAATAAATATTGCATACTTTCAGGCATAAACGAAATTTAAAGAACTATTAATTTGCAGTGAAACTAACATTGCGATTGAATAAAAAAACAATAGAGGAAGAAATAGTTTGCAACTGCAGAAAAAATCTATTGCATACTTATAGGCACTGCTAATAGTTAAGAAACAAGCACAGTTTAGCGAACGTTGCAAAAATACAGAAAAAGTATTCAGTGACTTCTTTATTAAGTGGGAAAATTGATTGTATTGTATACTTTTAGCGCTGAAAAAGATTATAAAAATGAAATTGCAAAAATGCAGCAGAACTGACGATTATATCGATTATATCATAGAAAATGTAACAGTTTGTTGTAGCAAGATAAAACAATTAAATAATATAGCAACAATTGTGCAGAAACTTAGCAAAATGTTGCATACTTTTAGGCATATTTATAAACAATACACAATAAAAATGATAAGCAATCAATTCATTTGCACTGAAACTTTCATATTACACAAAATTAAACTTGAGAAGCAAAGAAACTTTAGCAAAACTGCAAGACAACTGGAGAAAAAGATACATCACTCTTTTTCTTCAGTTCTCTTGCAGTTTTGCTAAAATTTCTTTTTGAATTAATTTATGAAATATGAAAAAGTAGTGCATACTTTTAGGTCTAACAAAATTACACAAAATATGAGTTTGACTTAGAAATTACAGAAAGATAAGACACTTCAATTATACTGCTAAAATCAGTAAAAGGTTGCATACTTTTAGGCATACTTCTGAAAACTTTAGCAAAATGTTCAATAAATTGTATAAACATCATTTTATTTGCACTTAAACTTACATACAGACTGAAGTTTAAACAATGGGGGGCAGATATGCGCATGAATTTTTTTTTTTTAGACATAACCACCACTCAGGTTAAGTCAGGGATGCCCCCCCTGCTGGTAAAACTAAAAATGCGAAAGAATTGTGTTGATTCGGAAGACGGGTGATAGTTAGTTGGAGGGTGGAAAGATGGAGTAGTGTCGGTGAAGATTTGATTAAATTTACACAGATTGAAACTGCCGGGAAACACGATCGCAGGGAGATTGTTTCACAATTTTACTGAGCGACTGAAGAACGAATTATTCAAAAAGGGATGGGTTTGGAGAGCTGCCTGAGTGGACCTTAGAAACACACGAGCTGGTGGCGTCAGGCCATGTATCTCCCTTGAACACTTCCCATGGTAGTACCTGTACAGAAGGCTTATGCAACCAACATTGCGACGATGCCCAAGAGAGTTGAGAGAAGATGAAATATTTCCATCACCTATCAAATATATCGCACGTCTTTGGATCCGGTCCAGAAGCTCCAAATATGTTATTGAAGCCCCCGCCCAAATGTGCGAACTGTACTCCATTTTCGGCCTAATATATGAGGTTGAGATTAAACGAAGATCAGATGGAGTGAAGTATTTCTTACAGCGTTTTAAAAAACCAAGGCACTTGGGTGCTTCTTTTGACACATCAAAAATGTGATCATTCCACCGAAAATCTGCTTGTATTGAAATGCCTAGAACGTCAAGAGCATCTGACTCCGTAATATTCACACCGTTTATATTGAGGGGAGCTAAGGGGCAATTGATTTGTTTGTGGGTTAACAGACAACACTGGGGCCTGCTATCATTAAACTCTACTCTATTAGCAAGACCCCAAACGGAGATTTTTCCCAAGTCATTATTAAGTGTGTCATTCATATGTTGCCTCTTCCTCTCAATCTCCAAAGAGCTCGGGCGTTTTTTAAATGAATATGAAAGGCAAATGCCGCTGTCATCTGCAAACGAATGAATTGGGTTGTGAGTCAACGACAGAAGGTCGTTGATAAAAACCAGGAACAAAGTTGGCGATAGAACTGAGCCCTGCGGTACATCTGCGTTGATGGCGAGCTCTCTGGACGATATGCCATCGACTACAACATGGATCGTTCGATTCATCAAAGTTACCACCGACACCACAGCGCTTTATGCCACACTCGGTCAAATGCCTTGGAAATATCCAGAGCAGCACCTCTGCTCTCACCGAATAAGTGAACGCATTGGTTCCATTTTTCAGTTAGGAACGCCATAAGGTCACCAGTAGAGCGGGCCTTACGAAAACCATATTGACGGTCACTAAGCAATTCATTGTGCACCAGATAGTTAATAAGGTTGAAGTTAATTACGCTCCATAACTTTGGAGCGAAGAGCATATCGATATGGGTCGGTAGTTTGCAGGGTTCGTGGCATAGCCCTTTTTTGGTACCAGCTGGACCCTTGCGACCTTCCAACAAGATAGAAATACTCCTGTCCTCTAGGAGATGGTAAACAGGTTACGCAAAGGCCGAGCCAGACTAGAAAAACACGCTTTAAGCACAAGTGGTGGTATGCCATTCGAACCAGAGGCTTTATTTATGTTGAGGTTGGCAAGGACTTTTTTAACTGCTTTCGTACGAAAATATATCTCCTGCATTACAGAAGACGTTCTTTCAACGAAAGGTAGTGGCTGATTGCTTACTGTACTTACTGTACAAAAACTAAACTATTGAATACTTATACACTTCTGACAATTGAGAAGCAAAAATTAAGAACAACTTTGCAGGTTTTTATTTATCCTAATGTATAAAAGGCAACCACGCTGCTCTGCACCCAATATCGCTCAAACTGTAATTATTTTTTGCGATCAGCCTGAAAGTATGCGCAAAAAATTCATTTAATACTTATCAGTGACAAGCTTGCCTTTTACTCGAATGTATGTGAATACTTTCAGGCTGAACATTTATCAGAACAGTATGTTGTAAAATAGCACTGTAATAATGCCAAAAAATAATTATAGTTTAGAGTTAATGCTTCCAACCCGTTGTAGGACGGACTTTTATACTAGTCAATAATAAATATTGATAATAAATGCAATTATTGCATATTTTAAGGCTCAAAGAAATTTTTAAAATATAAAATTTGCCATAGAACCTACAGTAAGTTAAAATAATTCAATAATATAGCTGTGATTATATTTTATTTCCCATAAAATGTTACATACTTTCCGGCATAATAATAAAACTAAACTGAAGCTCTAAAGAAAATCACAAATTTCTTGCATACTTTTCGGCATATAAAGTAAAAACCAAAAAGTGTTCAAATCACTTCTAAGTGCCACATTAAATAAATAAAACCCATCATGAATCACTTTTTAGAACTTCACAAGCTGGAACTTTATGCTTTCATTTCCTACCTTGCTTCACCCCCCACCCAACATCTGTTCCCAAGTCAACGCCAAGCCGTCTGAGCCACTCCTGAGTTTTTTTATTTTATTATTTTTTTTTTAATTATTATAATAACTTCATTTTTTTCGTTTTGCTATTTTAATCCACAAGCTTTGGCTAATTGTAGCTAATTTCTTTTGTCTGGCAATTAAAGCACCAAAACAACAAAAAGTAACCTTCACTGAAGTGGTGGAAAATTATGAGAACCAATGTGGCGGTTGGAATTAGCGGTGGAATTTTTTTTATTTCATTAAAAATATAAAAGTACCGAGGAGAATGAGGGAGGAGGAAATAACGGATGTTTGAGATATAAAGTAGACGACTTTAATGTGTCTGACAATATACATATAACAGTATGTAAAAACATATGTCAACAAATAATAATAAAGTGTCATGTATGCTCGACTTGATTTTTTGAGCTCTTAGGCTTCGTTTTGTGATTTACTTGAGTACTTTTGAGGCACTTTTTTCCGACAACGTTTTCTTAGAATTGATGTTTGTTTTTGCTTGCATCTATTATAAAAAGAAAATGTAATATTAAACATTAAAAATATTTCTTGACCCGCCGTGGGAATCGAACTCATACCCGCAGAGTTATGGATTCAATATTAAGTATAACTGAAGCTATGTTGCAGCAGATCACAATAATCTATTAATAGGTAGAAGAGTTTGTACTGGCTATCCTACATATCCAGCATATAAGCATCTATTTAAACAACAAAAACTAACAAAAGTGTTGCATCTACTTGCTACAAGATCGGTCAACAGCATGGGTGTTTTTTTTTTTTGATCTGAAAGCGTTTGTTTTGTTTTTGTACATGTTTTTGTAGAGAAATGGTTGATGTAGAACAAAAATTTCAGATATGGTTATTTTTTTGGTCTTTTTCAAATCGATAGGGTGATGTGTAACACCAAAAAATGTTATTTTAAAGACCAGGCAATTTCATTTTTTTATGTTTATTTTGACTTTTTATGTTTGGTATAAGTGTTATGCTAAAAACTTAATGAAAAAATAGCAATATTTCGTAAATCTATCTGATTCTTAATGCACTTACATAAGTTAAAATTTAAAAAACTACTCGTTGAATTCAATAGAATATATGAATTAATTGCAAAAAATTTAACATTTCAAATGTAAAATGTTTTTTTGTCGGAAATATCCACATAGTAGTGACAGTTCTCACAAATAAAATAGTTCAGTTCCAGGGCTGAAAAGGCCATTTTCGTTGTTTTTCGTTCATTTTAAATATTTTGGCAAAAAATCGCAACAAACCATGAAAAAATCTCGATTTTTTTTTCGTATGGCGACGAAGAGCGCCGGTTTTTTTGGTCGAGCACCTGTCGCTTTCTTTGTTACTTATTTGATTTTCTTTTCCATATTTTCTTTTCTTTTTGCCACCTCCTGCAACTGTTAACGTTTCTTTGGCGTTGTTAGAACTTAGAACACAGCTTTTCATTGACTTCCTACCACGATTAGAATTTGATCTGGGCTGAATAGTATGATCTGGGCCGATCTCTTTTAATGTTGTTGATGTGATTGCATTTAAGAGTTTGACGTTGTTGTCTTTTTAATGGCAACTATAATGTGTATCATATGTTACACATCACCCCACCATGCGTTTTACATATAACGCCAATGTCAGTCACTTTTTTCTCATTGATGGTATTGTACCAAAAATTAAGAAAATGCAAAATCTTTTGTTATAAGTATTTCAAGATATTTAACAATACTACATTTTACATTTAACTACTTTTAAAATCTAAAGAAGGTTTTTTCCGAAATGCTTATGGAAAACTAGATGCTGTCAAAAGAAACTAATCACAGGTGCGCATTCAGTCATATGTCAACATTTTGCACGAAAAATCGCAGTGTTACACAACACCCTATGGTACACATTACCCCAACTCACACTATGTATTTCAAAAATTAACTGAATTTAAAAAAAAAAAATAAATATTCAATGGAATAAAAAGAAATTTAAAATAAATGAAAATAAAAGTTTCCATTGAAAATTATTACAGATTCTGAACTTTTTGTTTTGTTAAATTTTTTTTTACATGTATATAATTTGAACCTCGATTCTGTAAAAAATATTAAAAAATGTCTTTTATTTTATTTTTTGTTATTTTTTAATGAACCAAACTATTTTTTAAAAATTACAATATTAATTTTCAAGTATTTATTTGTCCTTTTTTATCTTATGATTTCATAAAATAATTATATTTTCGTTTTTAAAAACTGTATTTGTATGTTCTAGTCTTTATTTTTTTTTAATTTTTGATTTAATTTATAGTATATTAAAATTTGTTTTATTTTCGTTTCTATTTTTGAAATGATTTATTTTTAGTACATATTTTTCAATAATTCTTACAAAAATTTTTTTTTCTGTAAAACATAAACAAAAATCAAACAAAATGGTGATGATTAAATTAATAAGCTCCGACAAAAGAATCAAACATAAAACGCAAAAGACGAGTTTGATAAATAGCCTCAGCAATGCAGAAAAAAGGATTACATCAATATCAATGACCTTGATACAATAATAAATCATTTAACATTATAAGTGTATATATTAATGGTGGATGAGATTAAAATTAAATATAAAATGAAAAAAAAATAATAAATTAATATCCTTCTAACAAAAATATCGGAACCATTCATTATATTAAGTGTGATAAACTATTAAAAGAAGAAGTGCTGAGTAGATTTTTTTTCTGGGCAATGAGTAGATTTGAGTAAACAAAGAATAAAATGTTGCATTAAAATTTAAGGATATAATCATTTCTTAGATTTTTAAAGCATTTAACTGGATTTTGAGTCATTTTTTCAAAGTATTGTACAAAGTTTTTTTTTCTGCTTAAAAGCTAATTTTATTTTAGCATAGACAGCTTTTAGGGATTTCAAAAACAAACTACTTACAATATAAAATTTATACAATTCTTAAACACTCCAGTGACCACAAGTTCAAGAAGCGACCACTTGACAAAACACAGACAAAGCATGGAATGGCAAAAACAAAGAAAGCAAACCTAAGGAAAAACAAACAACGACACAAGTTATAAAGTTTATTTTCTACATCATTGTCTGTGTCAATTTTACATACTTTGTGGTGTAATTAGTTGCACCAAAAAGCTTGACTTCTGAGACTAACCACGCAGCCTTCCACTATCCACAAAACAAACAGCTCAGTTCTGCTCCAGCCAATCGAGTCAGAACTACGATCGAAGTCAATGGAGGACATTTAGCAAGCCAGCCAAGCAATGAAGCAACGACGAAGCAGGCAACTGCGGCATACATGTCCTTAAAAAGGACATTCACCATGTAATGCAATATCAACATTCCCGAAGGGTTCATTCGATTTGCCGTTAAAGAAATGAAAACGAAGGGAACACAACAGCAGCAGCAACAGGAGCAAAGGAAACGGCAGCATGTCACTGAAACAACATGCCAAATGGGAATAAAATAGCAAAATAGTAGCAGCAATAGTAACGTAGTTAGTTAGAAGCACTCACTCACACATAGTGCCTGGCAACAAACGAGTATGTATGTGAAAACAAAACGGAACAATAAAAAGTAGTCCTTATATTGCATGTTTTGCCATACAAAGGATGCTTCATGTAGCTACACACATATTTTCACAGTATAGAAGAGATCGACGATATCTTTGCTTTTTGCTTAAAATTTTGTTATTGTTTGTGCAATATTTTTTTTGTTTTTAGTGTGTTTTCTTTACTTTTTTGTTTGTCTTACCTTGTTGTTGATTGAACTGCTGAGTTCTACTGACTTAAAGTACAACAAAAAATATCACTTTGTTAATTAGTTACTTCATTCAATTTGTTGCAGACTTTATCTGTATAGTTATAGTTCTTGGGAATGACAGTATATTGTAGCGAACTGCAAGAAAAAAGAAAGAGAAAAACATTTTTAGCACACATTGAAAATTAAGATATTATTCAAATCATATTTGAAAGACAAACAATATTTGTATTCCAATTAATATGTGCCCATAAGGGTTAATTAAAGCTTTTGTTAGTACATTTTTTTTTCTCACAGAAACTGGTTTAACTTATAGGTTAAGGAAGTTATTTGATGTTTAATTAAAATAAGCATTTTTGAACTGCACAAATATAACATACAATATTAATAATGCTTGCTACCTGAAGGTATGCAATATTTTTTGAGACCAAAAGTATTAATGCAGTTTTCTAATCTAGAGGGAAACATTTTGGACGTTTTTCAAAAGGCTCACTCTAAATTTTAAGTTAATCGGTCCATTAGAACTTAAGATATCATGTCCAACGTGTTGCAAAAAGAAGTTTCCAGAAAAACGCATTAAAAGAACTGAGTTTCGGTCGTACAAGATTAGATGCCGTACCACTAAAATGGCTATAACCCGTTAAATAATCAGAATTTTCAAAAATCTTTTCAGGGGTATATTTTTGAATGTCTAAAGTTCAAAGATTTTTTCAAAATTTTATACTAAAATACTGCCTTAAGTCTATTTCAAGATACAAAAACAAAAAGCAAAAATTAAGACAAAAGGCAAGATACTAAAAGTCAAGATACAAATTATTATACAAAAATCGTGAAACGCAAGTCAAGATGCAAAAGACAAGGTATAAAATTTCAAATTCATAAGTCAAGAGACAAAAGTCCGGATTAAAAAGTTGAGATACAAAAGTCACGACACAAATGTCAAGGTAATAAAGATATATGCAAAAGTCAAGATGCAAGAGGCAATACAATAGAAACAATAGTAGATACAAAAGTCAAGATACAATAGTAAAGATAAAAAAGTAAAGATGTAAAAGTCAAAATGCAAAATGAAAAAACAAAAATCGAGTGACACAGTTCAAGAAACAAAAGGCAAAATATAAGTTATATAGGTTCACACTAAAGACCGGTTTAAAAAGTAAAAACACAAAATTTAGGATACTATCACAAGTCAAGGTAATAACTCAAAATGCAGAAATCAAGATGCAAAAGATAAATACCAGGAGTCAAGATACAAAAGACAAAATATTAAAGTTTCCTATAAAATTTAAAATACAAGATAAAAAAGATATACTCGTATACAAAAGTCAAGATACAAAAGTGAAAATACAAAAGTCAAGGTAAAAAAGATAAACACAAAATTTAAGATACAAAAGGCAAGATACAAAAGTAAATATACAAAAGTCAGAATACAAAAGTCAAGATGCAACAGTCAAGATACAAGAGTCAAAATACAATACAAAATGTAAATACGTACGTCAAGATACACAATTAAACCCAACAGGAAAGTGAGCGCTCCTTTAGCGCATCTGAAGCGCTCCAAAAAACAGTAGAGCGCTTCATTCTCCTTGTGTATAGCGCATTTTTTAACATAGTCATCAAATGTACGCGCTCCGCTCCCGCTGTAGAAAATATGAAATCGTAGCGAGAGCCGAGCGATTTGTTCTCCTTGTATTTGATATAAAAACGTAGCAAGAATGGGGCGCTATACGTAAATATTTAAAATTTTTGAAATCAATTTTTTTTCGACATTAATATCTAATACTTTCTTTTCAAGTGCAACGTTCTCGTTACGGAAAGTGCTACAAATATAGCGCTATACAAACAGCACTACTTGCAAGGAGAATGAAGCGCTCTCTATGTGCATACAAGTAATGCGCATTGAAATTTTTTGCTGGTAAAATATAAAATAATAAATAATATAAATTAATGATGTATTTAAATATATACAAAATTTAATAACTTAAAACGAGAGAAAAAATTTAAGATAAAAAATTTAAGATGCATAGGTTAAGGCAAAAGATCGGATAAAAATGTAGGGATACAATAGTCAAGAGTCTCAAAATACATAGGTCAAGACAAGAGTCCGGATGCAAAGATAAATACAGAAGTCAAGATACAAAAGAAAAAATTGACGAAAGTTAAGGTTAAAAAAATAAATACAAAAGTCAAGATACAAAAGGCAAGACACAATGTTAATATACAAAAGTCAAGATACAAAATTAAAGACACAAAAGTCAAATTACAAAAGTCAAGATACAAAAGTAAAGGCAAAACCGATAAATTCAAAATGCAAGCTACAAAAGGCTTAATTCATAATGTCAATATACAAAAGGAAATATACATAAATCAAGATACTAAAGTCAAGATACAAAATGTAAATACAAAAGTCGAGAAACACTACTGAAGATGCAAAAGTTAAAATCAAAAATTTTAAAACTGCACCACAAAAGACAAAATACAACAACCAAGATTCAAAAGATTAATACAGAAGTCAAGATACAAAATTTTTGCAAAAATTATGATACAAAACTGAAAATAAAAATTTTACGGTACAAAAGACAGAACAAAACAGCACAGAACATACGACAAAATAAAAATTTTAGACTAAAATCTCAAATTTTAAGACAAGATTTAAAATTCAAAGCACACGACAAAATAGCAGTGCGAGTCAAAGTCAACATATTCAAAAAAAAAAATAAAGTCAGAATAAAAGTCAAATTCATATCAGATACGGATTTAGAATAAAAATCCAAAACAAAGTCAGAGTCAAATCAGAGACGAGGCAAAACTTGTCAAAGTCAAAATTTATGTCAAGTCAGAGCAGAAGTAGAGTTGAAATCAGATCAAAAAGTATGAGTCAGAGTTTAACCCTCTAACAGGCAAAGTTGAAATAATTGGTAAAACGACACCAGAATATTTTTTTTTTCTGATAAAGTATAAAGATGTTTCTGGTAAATATATGTTTCTGTCAAAAAGTACTAACTTACTCCAATCGGTTGCTCCAAAGGCATGGTCTCCCTCGTCGTCGTTGACCAGCGACCTCGTCTCGAGCACCTTTTCGCTGGAGCTTCGTCGTCCATACGATGGACATGACTCAGCCAGCGTAGTCGCTGCACAGTTATACGCCGCACTACGTCAATGACTTCGTAGAGCTCATACAGCTCGTGGTTCATTCAGATGCGATAGTCATCGCCGACTCGAACAGGACCGAAGATTTTGCGAAGAACTTTTCGAAAAGTACAGATAGATAGATACAGATATATGTCTCAATTCAAAAATATATTTTTCTCTTCTTTATTTTAATGCAGTGCGAGCAATAATTTATTTTTCAATTTTAAATGGCTTCTAAATGACTGTAAAAACTTAAATGGCAAAATTTCAATAATAAAACTGACACTATATTTTAACCTGGTTAATTTTCATAAGCTGTCAAAAAGTGTCATTCTAGAAAAATTAAAACGTCAAAACTACATTGAAATTTCAATTTCAATTATTATGATTATGATATATTATGATTAACCGCAAGATTTCGGATTACATAAACATGCGGTTAATCAATCAGGTCTGTGTCAAGGCAGAGTCCAGTCCGAGTCAACTCATAGTCAATTCAGACCCATGACATGTTCTAGTCGAAGCCAAGGCAGAATGCAGTCTGAGCCAAATCAGAGTCAAGGTGAAGTCTAGTTAGAGTCAAATCTGAATTAAGGCAGGGTCAAGCCAATGCCAAGTAAAGTCAAAGCAGAGTCAAATCAGATTCAGGTAAGAATCAAATTAAAGTTGAATCAGTGTTTAAGTCAGAGTCACGTTAGAGCTATGTGAGTCTTAATTTAGAGCCAAGTCAGAGTGAGATATAATTAAGTCAACTTCAAGTCAGAGTCAATTGAACACAAGTCAAATAAAAGTCAGAGTCAATTAAAGTCAAGTCATAGTAAAGCCAAAGTTAGATTCACATAATTGTCAAGTCAGAGTCAAAGTTAAGTCAGTGTCAAGTCATAGTCAAATCAGAGTCAAGTCAGCCTTAAGGACAGGTTAAATAAGTGCCACGACAAAGTCAGAGTCATTAGGTTCAATGCGGAGTCCACTCCGAGTCAAGTCAATTCAGACCCAAGACATGGTCTAGTCGGAGTCAAGTCTATGTCTACAAGAGACAAGTATGAATTTAGTCAGAGTCTAATCAGACTCGAGTGAGTGTTGAGTCAAAGTCAAGTTAGAGTTAAGTCAGAGTCAAGCCAAATTTGAGTGATTGTGACGTCAAAGTCAATTCAGAGTTATATCGGATTTAATTTGATTGTTTTTAGTTTCATGAATAATATCACATTATTAAATGTTTAGAAATATTTAAAAAAAATTGCCCAAATAAGTATCAAGACATAATTACAGGAAATATTTTAAGCTATTGTTTTTTCAATAACCGATCCTAGCCAACTAACTTAGGTGAAGGACAGTAGAGTTCGTTTGTTGTACTGCCAACTACCCTCAAGTCATCATCAACTCTATTAATGCTGCCAGCTTAACTTTTACTGAATGGATTCCAAAATTTCAGTTCAAACTTAGGCATTCAACGTTTGAATGACATTGAGTTGACCTGTTCGAATATGTCAAAGTGTCCAAATTGCTGATGTTTGTTGTTTCTTTTACTATTCAGATAGGCAGGCCAGACCAGGCAGGCAGTCAGTCTTAAGGCAAGCCTGACCATATGTTAAGCAGCTAGAGTCCTATTCATTTTTATGTTTTATGTTGTTGTTGTAGTTTTATTTTTTTTTTTTGTTTTACTTACTTGAGTTTGTCTGCAAAGGCTGGCAGGCAGTATTTAACAACAATATCTGGCAATAATGGTTGGATGTAAGCAACTATTTGTGACTGCAACAACATGATCTGAACAATAATGTTGGTTTCAGGAAGTTGTTTTCAGAAGGCAAAATTATGATGATGGCTATGTTAAGGTAATTTAGTCAACTCATATTTATGATGATTTTGTTTGTGAAGTTCTGTTAATGGAAGGTTTTTTGTTGGTTCTACAAATTTAATGGTAAAATTTAAAAAATTTCTAGCCGAATTGATTTAACTCCGAAATAAGTCTAATTTGACTGTAGTTAGATTTTCACTAGACTTTGACATGATCTTGCCCTGGATCTGAATTCAATATAATTTCACTCAAACTTGAGACAGACTTGAGTCTGACCTTCTTCTGAATTGACTATAACGTAAGTTAGACTTTTTGCTGGCTTTAGTCTAACTT
This sequence comes from Coremacera marginata, assembly GCA_914767935.1. Classification (NCBI taxonomy): domain Eukaryota; kingdom Metazoa; phylum Arthropoda; class Insecta; order Diptera; family Sciomyzidae; genus Coremacera; species Coremacera marginata. The sequence continues at coordinate 154,574,084 of OU612045.1, forward strand.
GAATTAGACATGACTCTGATTTGACTTTGACATGAGTCTGACTTGAATCTGTCCTGAGTCTGTGTTTACTCTAAATTGACTCTGACTTCATACAAACAGGACTCTAACATGAGCCTGATATACTTTGGCATAACTCTGAATTCAGTCAAACTTGATTTCGTCTTTATTCTGATTTAAGCTAAACTGGATTCTAATATCGTTCTGACTTGTATGTGATGTCTTTGACTCTGGTTCCAAAAATTGACAAATTAACACTTAAGCTAAAATTATAGAATCCCTAATGGGTTAGATTTCTTTTACAAACGTTTAAGTATTGTGTAAAATAAATGAAAAAGTTTATTTTATCAAAATAAAATACTAATCGGAAAATCTCTATTAAGTTATTTATATTAATTATTGAAAAATGTACGTCTTTAAATGCTCATTCCATTCTGAACAGAAAACAATTAAACCACATTTAATTTACGAGACCTTGTTTAATTTGGCTAACAAATGATTTTCTACAAATATAGCAGTAATAATAACAATAATAATAATAACTGGAAGTCAAGCGTGTTAAATCAACTCTTAAGTCTGATGTCATGTTTGACAAGCCTGTAAATAACAACAATCAAAAACATACACCGACCGAAAATATAGAAATACTCACACAAACACAAAAGATAGACACAATCCAACACATACACACAAAAAGGCACACACGTAAACACTTGAAAACGCATAATAAATGGCATTTACCTGGCTTTATAGTAACTTTTATTGCGACGCAGATCAACACTCAAACACATACAGTCAAGCAATCACACAATGACATACACAACCGCACAAGCACACTGATAGATAATAATAAATATGTTTATACATTAATGGCGTCAAAAATAATTACAAATGAATACTAAACTATTTAAAGCTACTTATAAAGGCATCAATATAGCTACTATTAAACTCTTACTATGATAAACCGACACCCACTACTTGCCCTTATCCAGTTTTGGTATTCATCCATATAAATGTCGTAAATATTGCATATTTGTGCGTCGATTACACCTTAAGGGCTGCCGATTTATTTCTAGCTGTAATGAAGAGGTTTTTAAACTCATCACACACATGCACACAAACACAAAAAAGCCATTAAATATCTTTGAATGTTGATAGGAATGTTGAAAATATTTACAACCAATTTTGTCACACACACACACACACTGTCTAACTTATCCTTGTCTTTATTGTTGTTTTTGATATCCTTTTGTACTGTTTAATAAATCAAAATGTTCGTGCCATTCAATTGCAGTCATTATACTGTCTCTATCAGAGTTTGAGTAAGTGAATTAGTATGTGTGTGAGTGTGTGAATGAGCCTGAGTGCGACTGAATGCTTGTACATTTGTATTGGTGTCTTAATTGATTGTGATGGTGTTCTCTGATTATCATTTATTAATGATTTAAATTCATTAACTTTATGAGTTTTGATGTGTGGCTAAATGTGGGTGATCAGGAAGAAAGACGATTGAATGTCAGTAAGAAATTGTATCCTTCCTTTTATAAGGAATGCACTGAATATGAGTATATATGAGTTGATATGAATATGAATATGAATATGAATATTAATATGAATATGAATAATATGAATATGAATATGAGTATGAATATGAATAATATGAATATGAATATGAATATGAATATGAATATGAATATGAATATGAATATGAATATGAATATGAATATGAATATGAATATGAATATGAATATGAATATGAATATGAATATGAATATGAATATGAATATGAATATGAATATGAATATGAATATGAATATGAATATGAATATGAATATGAATACGAATATGAATATGAATATGAATATGAATATGAATATGAATATGAATATGAATATGAATAATATGAATATGAATATGAATATGAATATGAATATGAAATTAAATATGAATATGGATATGAATATGAATATGAATATGAATATGAATATGAATATGAATATGAATATGAATATGAATATGAATATGAATATGAATATGAATATGAATATGAATATGAATACGAATATGAATAGGAATATGAATATGAATATGAATATGAATATGAATATGAATATGAATATGAATATGAATATGAATATGAATATGAATATGAATATGAATATGAATATGAATATGAATATGAATATGAATATGAATATGAATATGAATATGAACATGAATATGAATATGAATATGAATATGAATATGAATATGAATATGAATATGAATATGAATATGAATATGAACATGAATATGAATATGAATATGAATATGAATATGAATATGAATATGAATACGAATATGAATAGGAATATGAATATGAATATGAATATGAATATGAATATGAATATGAATATGAATATGAATATGAATATGGATATGAATATGAATATGAATATGAATAATATGGATATGAATAATATAAATTAATATGAATATGAATATGAATATGAGTACGAATATGAATATGAATATGAATATGACTATGAATATGAATATGAATATGAATACGAATATGAATAGGAATATGAATATGAATATGAATATGAATATGAATATGACTATGACTATGAATATGAATATGAATATGAATATGAATATGAATATGAATATGAATATGAATATGAATATGAATGTGAATATGAATATGAATATGAATATGAATATGAATATGAATATGAATATGAATATGAATACGAATATGAATATGAATACGAATATGAATAGGAATATGAATATGAATATGAATATGAATATGAATATGAATATGAATATGAATATGAATATGAATATGAATATGAATATGAATATGAATATGAATATGAGTACGAATATGAATATGAATATGAATATGACTATGAATATGAATATGAATATGAATACGAATAGGAATATGAATATGAATATGAATATGACTATGACTATGAATATGAATATGAATATGAATATGAATATGAATATGAATATGAATATGAATATGAATATGAATATGAATATGAATATGAATATGAATATGAATATGAATATGAATATGAATATGAATATGAATATGAATATGAATATGAATGTGAATATGAATATGAATATGAATATGAATATGAATATGAATATGAATATGAATATGAATATGAATATGAATATGAATATGAATATGAATATGAATATGAATATGAATATGAATATGAATATGAATATGAATATGAATATGAATATGAATAGGAATACTGTTACCGTCACTGCTTTCATATATTTTGTTTTATTATGTATTTTACAATTTGTCTTAGAAAACTGTCCATACAGTTACAGAAGTAAATATGTACTCAAAATAATGAGACGATGTCATGCAGTTAAGAGACAAAAGAACATTTGAAGGTTGACTATTTCAATTTGGTCATCGTAAAGTAAAGTCTAATTTTAAATTTCTTAAGTTAATAAAATTAAATTTATTTGTCTACTCTTCTACACCAAAAATGTATGAATACTCCTAACTTATAATTAAATGAATTTGTTACTATTTAATATTTCGTAGGAATTTTAACATCCGAATATTGAAGTCAATAAAATATTATTATCTACAATCAATTAATCGGTGTTTAAAATCAACGAAGAATTGCGGATTTATGGCAAAAGCACATTCTTCTGCTTACATTATTAAAATAATTTTTTGTGGTCCTCATTTGGATTATCGGTGCTACGCAAGCTTGAACTAATTTGGTGCCTACTACAGCTTTAGTCAATTATTCATTCACCACGAACTCTTATCTGCAGTAAGTATACAATGTGTACTTCTAATATACAGGGTCAACAATCCAACCATACAACAAATACGAATACGAGTACGAATAATTTTAATAAAAATATATAAAAATGAATATGAAACACGAGATTTTTGTACCCAAAACATATAAATTTGAATTGGTTTGCCGACTTCATAAGAACACGATATTACGTGTGTAACGTTATTTCAAGGTTTTTTAAAAAATTCATATTTAGACTAGTATCTCGTAAGAAGCTGATAATTTTTACACGTATAGTAATCATTTCTTATATTAATATTTTTACACTTAGTAGTAATAAGCACAAAATCAAAATATGTTTTTAATTTTTATCATTCTTTTCATCTTAAGTCTTCATTAACTTTTTCATTAATATCACAAATAAATCATGTACAATAATTGCCGATATTTTTTATTAATTATCGATTAAGTTAACATTTTTATTCAACGCGAAATGTATATGTCAATTTGTAATAATGATCTATTAAAAACGCATTATTATATTAGGAAAAATAAGAAGGGTTGTGGTATAATTTTTTTTTATTACGAATTTTATTTTTCCAACGAGAGTATGCAAGTGACTATGTTTATAATGTCATAATGATAATTAAGCTAATTGAACTTAACAGGTTGGAAAAGTTAAGAATAGGCAGAGAGGGGTGTTTATAACGTATTCGGGGAATACTTTAATGTAAAACTAAAAAATGATTTTATTAGTTTACGAATACATTATAATTTTAATGACTGAATACTTTTCATATTTTTTTTTTAATCGAACTTCTGTCCGATGACTTATGGCGGCCGTAGCCGAACCGTTAAGTGCGGAGAAAACTGCGGTTGGCCTTACCCCATCTAATAGCATGTTCATATCGGCTGAATTAAGCATGTTACACAAAAAAGAACTTTCCATTTAGCACATTGTTCACACCACCTTAACTAGTTTTCAATTGACAACGTCGTTTGTTTACATTTTAATTTATTTATTTATTTATTTATTTATTTATTTTTTTATTTCCGAAGAGTATATTTCGAACAATTTAAGCTGTTAATTTATTTCCAATGCAATTATGCTGATTTAAAGAAAATGTCATCAAAAAATTCTCCCCATATTTGCATGCTTATGTGGGAGAGACAACTTCAACTTTTTGCATACCATTTCATTATTATTTTCTATTTGAAAATTTCAAATAATTGATTTCAAATTATGTCAAATTTATGTCTAATTGATAGACTTCATTCAGATTTGGGAGTGTAAATAAGCAAAGAAAAGGCTTTTCTGACGTTAGCAAGAACTTAAAGCAACTGTTGGACGTGTTTCGAACGCGTTTAATAATTTAACTCGCTTCGTTTCCAACAACAATTACATTTTACTCCACCAAAACTTCATTTGAGAACTTGTTTTTCGCTTAAACTTCATTAACTCGATTTAACATAATTAAGGGCTCGATTTGAACATGGCATAAGACAATTTTTTTCAACTGAAACAAATATGTAATGGCAAACCTCAGAGTAAAATGTTACTTTAAGCTTCTTGAGAACATGGGCCGTTCGGAGTCGGCATAGAACTTTAAGGTTCAGTTCTCCATCATTTGTGTACAAACATTTAATAACACGCACAATACAAATTGACCATAAAAAAAACTCGGTTAAACTATTTTCAAGAACTAAAAAAGCCAATTCGTTTTTATTTTCTTATTATTTCCGATAGTTCACTAGCTACATTAAATTTTTAAATATCTTTATCATCATTATGAATTTTTCATAAAAATTAATTGGATTTCCTTACCTGAACTTTGAAAATCGTAGCATAACTTGAGGGTGGTTCAGAGTTCGTTTGAAATTGATTTATTTCTCAGCAATGCAAATAATTGAATTCTTGGGTTGACTATAGTTGAAAATAAGTGTTTATTGGTAGTAAATGTGGAAGTGGCGTAGAGGTAATTTTTGTATTCCTCAAAGAAGACATTAAAATAGCGTGTTGTTTTAGTAACTTTGTCAAGTTTTATTGAAAATATGATAGCATGAGTAATAATCAACATCCTATTGAACATGTTTATTACTAGTTGTGTTTTGTTTTTATTGTATGTTTTTGTTGTAATAATTTTATTGAAAAGCAATTAATATGTATTATTAGAAAAGACAATAACATGTAAGCAAACTTTAATGGAGGAACGCAAGAAACAGCATTAACAGACATAAAAACAACAACAATAACAACAACAATAACAAAAATAGTAACAACACCAACTAGAAAATTATGAAGTACTGCCACTAGCAGAGTATCTAGGTGCTTTTACAATAAAAACAAACCATCTAACTACACTTTGTATTTGTAGAGGGAATATAAGTATGTGTTTGTTAACTACTTCGTAGACATTCTCGCAAAATACTGACAAACAGCGGCAGTAGCAGCATATTTTTGTTTTAGTTGTTGTTATTTATTGCAGAAATTGATGCATCGCTTCAATGTTATTTTTATTATTATTTTTGCTGGTAAATAACGTTGTGCATCTTCGTTTGTATCTACAAATACTAGTGTGTGCGTTAATTAGTTTGTGAAAATTATTGCTGTTTGCTTTTGATGGTTAAGCTGCAGTTTCTATTGTTTGTTTAATGTTTGCGTTAATTAATTGCATTGACAGCTAAAACAACAAACTTTTGAAGCCTGACATAAAAACATTCAATGCAGACGCAAGCGTGTTGTATTTTTAAAAAATAAAAAAAGAAAGATGCAGTCAAAAGTCAGACAGCTCACAGCGGGAATAGCTAATTTAGAAAAAACTAGTAAGGATGGAGCTTATAAATACCCCCCCCCCCCCCCCGCGGCCATATTGAAGTATATTCGAAGTCTTTAGCCACGACATACATGATGACATTCAGTTTTATATATTAACGAAAGTTTTCCTATTTTGATGACGTCACTTTGTATGGGAGGTAAGCGTGGTTTTGATCCGATTTAGCCATATATCATAGGGATGATTCATATTATATATCGAAGCTAATGTGCAAAACTTCAAGACATTTTTCATTAATTTTTGTGGATTTTTAAGACATTTTACGTTTAAAATAAAGCCACTTTGTATGGAAAGTGGGCGTGGTTTTCATCCGATTTTGCCATATATCATACACATGGTTTATATTAAATATCAAAGCTTATGTGCAAAAATTTTAAAACATTTCTTTAATTTTTGCAGATTTTGAAGAGATTTTACGTTTATAATTAAGCCAATTTGTATGGGAGGTAGGAGTGGTTTTCATTCGACTTTGCCAAATATCATAGTGATGGTCTATATTATATGTCAAAGCCTATATGTAAAATTTCAAGACATTTCTTTAATTTGAGCAGATTTTTAAGAGATTTTACTTTTAAAATAAAGCCACTTTGTATGGGAGGTAGGCGTGGTTGCCATCCGATTTTTCCAAATTTTATAGCCAGGATTAATACTGAAGAGCAAAGCTTACATGCCAAATTTCGAGGACTTTCTTTAACTTTCGTGGATTTTAAAGACATTCTATAAAAATAAAATAAAGTCACTTTGTATGGGAGGTAGGCGTGGTTTTCATCCGATTTGGCCCATTCTCGAACTTGATCTTTCTTTTTTAAAAATAAGCTTATATTTTGAATTTCGGCGCGATAGCTTTAAAATTGCGGCTGTAATCGTGTCGACAGTCGGACAGACAGACGGACACACGAAAATCGACTCAGGAGAAGATGCTGATCAAAAATATATATTTTTCTATAACTGCCACACCTCCTTCTTGGCGTTACAAACGGAATGACAGGGTATAAAAATTTATAAACTTTATAAGACTACACAAGTCTTAACAGACATTACAAAAAGATTTGTAAATATATTTTATGCAGATACTATGAAACACTATGCAAATACATCAACAAAATAAAACGCACATTTGAAGGGTAAAATTATTTTTCAATGCCAAGTTATCAAATTTAACTCGAAACCATGACTTTTGGTCTTTGAGAATGCAAAGTATATTTTTTACACTGAAAGAAAAGAGATCGTTTTGTACTTTGCAATTTTGTTGCATGCCAGAACTAGAAATAGAGAAGAAATAAATTAAAAATGTCAAGTATTGGCGGTAGTGGCAAATAGTGGCGGCCGTGGCGTAGTGGGAAGAGTGTGTAACTCTTACGCCAGAAAACCCAGGTTCGAATCCTCCATCCGACACAGAAAATTTTTTCAATTGAATTAATTTTTCTGTTCGGCCGTCACCTCTCTGCAGACAATGGCAAACCTCAGAGAGTAAAAACTGCCATGAAAAGCTTCTTGAGAACATAAGCCGTTCGGAGTCGGCGTAAAACATGTAGATCCAGTTCTCTATCATTTGTGTGCAAACATTTTTCACATCACACAATTGATCATAAGAACCTCGGTCAAAGTCCTTTCAAGGGCTGAAATGGCCATTTCGTTTTTTTTTTTTTTGATTTGATTTTGACTCGAAGTAATGAGATTTTTATTTTTTGAGAATATTACATTCCTTTTTTCAATGAAATAAATAAATTGTTGATAATTTTTAATTCCGTTATAAACCGGAATTAAAAACAATGTTCAAAAACATTAAAAATAACAAGATTTAATGCAGAAAATTTTGTGTCTGAGTCGTCGACACGAGTTTTCGAGTCTAAAAACCAGGGTACCAGAAAATCTCGAATAATTTTTTTTTAATAATTTTTTATGTAGTTATAAAAAACCGACAACAATACGCCAAAAAAATTAAATCCAGGATATATGTTGTTTTTTGTTTTTAAAAACAATTTATTTGAAATTGTTGACCTCTTCTTTTAAATTAAAGCCTTTCGATCTTTATCCATTTAGTTATTTAAATTTAGTTGGCCCAAAAAGAGTCAGCTTATTTGAAATACGTGCTAATAAAATAAATTGAAAAACTCTCATTATCGTGAGGAACATGCAAAAAATCGTAGCTGTAATAATTTGTTTTCTTTAAAACCTTTTTATATTTGAATAACTCCAAACAGCGATGCTACTTCCACACTCTTCCGTTCTTCATGATGATGTCCTTTTGCGACCTTTAATCTTGCCGCACCTAATTTAGAAAAACTCAAGCAAAAAAAAAAAAGTTGCAACATAACTCAAGCACCTCCTAGAGGGTGAAAAATGCGTTAAACGAGCTGAAAAACGTAATCAAATCAAAATTAAGCAGCTTCGAAAATAACAACCTTTGCAAAAAACAAAACGAAAACAAAAAAAAAAAAAAAAACTACAACAATTTTTAATCGCACGCTCAAATATTAAAAAAGAAACAACAAAATATCTAACCCATCACTGCGTGCAACATTTGAGTAGCTGTAGCTGTAGCTGTAGCAGCAGCAGTGGCAGCAACAACACTAACGTCAGTATCAACACTTAATGTCTCACAAAAAAAAAAAAAAAATAAACAGTAAAAATCACCAAAGAAGATGGCAGGAAAGATGAAAAAAAGTCAAAAAGGGGTGCAAAAACAAATTCAATTAACTTGATTCCCGCCACTTAAGCTTTTAATAATAATCAGTTAAGTACATCATGCTACAAGCTAGCCAGCAAAAAAAAAAAAAAAATTCGGAGCTGCAACATGGCAACATTGGCTACACAAAGAACAAAAAAACACCCCAGCAAAAGCAGAAATTCTTAAAAAGTCCTTAAGTCCTCGAGTCCTTAAGTGAAAATTGAGTTGAGGAGTTGGCGCGGAGTTAAATTTTTTTTTTGCTGTTTAAGATTTTTTACACAACTAACTTGAAATTAAAATTTTTGTGCGCCCTTTTAATAACATGATATCTATCGATGTGCATGAGCGACGACAACGTAAACGATTGCTGCTTAGGCGGCAAGTTGGTAATCGAGAGTCCTTTTTATTTTTAAAATACAAACATAACTTTCAAATAAATTTCTAAATTTTAAGCTTAGCTTAGATGAAATTTTTTGAAAATCTTTAATTTTATATACCTAAATAACAGTACATGTTAAAATAAATGAGTGGATGACTAATATAGATTGATTGATTTAAATATCAGTAATTTTCATATATTCCTTATTTTTAAACTTCATGTTCATATTTATATTCATATTCATATTCATATTCAAATTCATATTCATATTCATATTCATATTCATATTCATATTCGTATTCATATTCGTATTCATATTCATATTCATATTCATATTCATATTCATATTTATTATATTCATATTCGTATTCATATTCATATTCATATTCATATTCATATTCATATTCATATTCATATTCATATTCATATTCATATTCATATTCATATTCATATTCATATTCATATTCATATTCATATTCATATTCATATTCATATTCATATTCATATTCATATTCATATTCATATTCATATTCATATTCATATTCATATTCATATTCATATTCATATTCATATTCATATTCATATTCATATTCATATTCATATTCATATTCAAATTCATATTCATATTCATATTCATATTCATATTCATATTCATATTCATATTCATATTCATATTCATATTCATATTCATATTCATATTCATATTCATATTCATATTCATATTCATATTCATATTCATATTCATATTCATATTCATATTTATATTCAAATTCATATTCATCTTCATATTCATATATTCATATTCATATTCATATTCATATTCATATTCATATTCATATTCATATTCATATTCATATTTATATTCAAATTCATATTCATATTCATATTCATATTCATATTCATATTCATATTCATATTCATATTCATATTCATATTCATATTCATATTCATATTCATATTCATATTCATATTCATATTCATATTCATATTCATATTCATATTCATATTCATATTCATATTCATATTCATATTCATATTCATATTCATATTCATATTCATATTCATATTCATATTCATATTCATATTCATATTCATATTCATATTCATATTCATATTCATATTCATATTCATATTCATATTCATATTCATATTCATATTCATATTCATATTCATATTCATATTCATATTCATATTCATATTCATATTCATATTCATATTCATATTCATATTCATATTCATATTCATATTCATATTCATATTCATATTCATATTCATATTCATATTCATATTCATATTCATATTCATATTCATATTCATATTCAAAATCATATTCATATTCATATTCATATTCATATTCATATTCATATTCATATTCATATTCATATTCATATTCATATTCATATTCATATTCATATTCATATTCATATTCATATTCATATTCATATTCATATTCATATTCATATTCATATTCATATTCATATTCATATTCATATTCATATTCATATTCATATTCATATTCATATTCATATTCATATTCATATTCATATTCATATTCATATTCATATTCATATTCATATTCATATTCATATTCATATTCATATTCATATTCATATTCATATTCATATTCATATTCATATTCATATTCATATTCATATTTATATTCATAATCATATTCATATTCATATTTCTATTCATATTCAAAATGTTTATAAAAATTTACATTTCTAATAAATAAGTATGCAAACTTTCCCTTCACCGCAACTGCAACTCTCTCAACATCAGTTCCTGGAGTTACAATTTTTAATTAAAATAAAGCTCTAAAACAGCCTCAAAATCAGATCCTATTTCATATCCACACATTTTTTTTTTTTGATGCTTAATTCAAGGGATTTGAAACTTTTTGGTGCGTTTTATTTTTTTTTTTTTCATTTTCATTTTTACGGCACGCTTAACCGTTTATATTGATAAATCAGTTGAAAAGACAAGCAAAAAGTTGCAACCTTAGACCGAACTTTAACACCATTTTATGGGGCTATCTAAGCGTGGGCACCAAGGCGAAAAGGGGAAAGTGGATTAAAGCGTAAAAAGTGAAAAAGTGCTGTGAAAGTGTTGCCCTTTTAAATTTTCTGACAATCGTTCGTACGTTCGTTCAACCTCTTTTTGAGCTATAAACAATTTACACGATGACCTCTTTTTATAGCATGACGCGTTGTTGCTCGGTATACCACAATCTATGAAGGATTAAAACTGTAAAAAAGGGGGTTGGAGGTTTGAAAAAATAACTAGATAAAAATAACAAAACTTTTACAAACACACACACTACACAAACCGCCGCCTGACTTTTGCTTTTGTGTTGTTGCTGCAGCTGCTAGAGCAGGATTTGTAAGCTTCTAACTCCAAAGCAAATACAACTTTTGTGATTTTTACTAACAGGCGGTTTGATATATTTAGAATTTTTATTATTCTTATTTTGTCTTAAAGTAATATTTTCGAGTATATGAATATTTTTATGAAATAAAAATGTTTTAACAACATATAAACTTTAAAAAGTTTGAATTTTATTTTTCGAACTTTAACAGTTAATACGTGCTTCAATAGAATTTATGTTATTTTAAAATATTTTGTACATGCATGGCTGAAAAACTAAGTAGTAGCAAGCAATAATCGCTTAAGTTGACTTAAAACAGTACAGAGTTATTGATGTAACTGTTAACTTATGTAAATTCAAGCTTTCGAGGCTTATTTGTGAGATGATTGAATTTTTATAAATAAAATATATAAATTACAAAAAAATTTAAGAGCATGGTTTGTCGTTTTCCTCTAAGAAAAACGGCACATAAGCGTAGCGCAGGCGAAGTCATTTTCTTATATAAGACTGAGAAAACAAACCGATTTTGCGATACGAAAACGTGCCGTATACGTAAAGTTTAGAACTAGACTAAATTTTGGAACGTAAAGTTTGAAAATGATTAAAAAAGTAGTCATTTGAATGTATTGGCCAAAGCATCGAAAAGGCGGAATGTTTACGAAAGATTTTACGTTGAAATAATTTTGTCTTATTTTTATATGAAAAACTGTGCAAGAGTTAGTGAAATGGCGGTGCGTATACGGTACGGGTTCGTTTCTCAAAATACGTTACATTTATTTTTCTTAGAGGGTTGTGCTGAGCAGATCGAATCTGGGTACTACTCAGTGTTTAGACCCGCGGATAATTCTCATATTTACAACCATGATGTACAAACAAAATTTGAAATTTGTAGCATTATCCTAGCCAAAGTTATGACACAAAACCCAAAGAAACTTTCATATAACTTATTTATATTTATCAGGCATGTGCTGCAAATCGCACGATTTCGAATCCAAATCGAACGAATTGTTCAGGGGTATGCTTCAAATCGGGCGACTTGATAACAATTCGAAATTAAATTCAATCAGCTGTTTTGTGTTGACGTCTACAAAATCCATATTCGAAACGTTAACTGAAATTGAAATAAATTACAAAATGAGTATTTTCTTTGCAAGTTTCATATCTAAGAGATCATTCCAACCTACTGGACATGTCGGAAACAAAGTAAGCATTTCTGATCGCATTGCTATTTTTCCAATTTTTGATAATATTATAATTCTGAGTGGTTCTAGGGTAATTAGTGTTTACCGAATTAATAAGCATTCATTTAAAATGATTTTGTTCACTATTAAACCTCTCGTGAAAGCAACTTCAATTCCCTTAGCATTGACGCTGGCCGCAACCTTAAGGTTTTTTACCGAAGGAGGATACCAGAGAACTATTGGGCGTGACGCGAGCGTTGCGGTCTCTAGGTCTGTTGTGTCGCGGACGATTACCAAAATGGTGCCCGCGTTAGAGAAAACACTGTGCACCGAATGGATAAAGTTGCAAATGAACAATGAGGACAGTACTTTGTCAAAATGCTATATTTATGATAAATTCAAAATTCCTGGTGTAGTAGGGTCCATCGACGGCACGCACATGAAGATCACAGGACCTTGGGAAGACGAGCAGCTATACTTTAACAGAAATGGATATTTCAGCATAAACGCTATGATTGTAGGTAATGAAAATATTGAATTTTCTTAATTAAACATTGGGATTTGTTGCTACAACATGATAAATAGTTGATGCATGCCATCCTGGAGCGAACCACGACTCATTTCTTTTCACTATGATATATGAGCTCGTCAATATATGATGATGAATTACGAAGGAGGTGATCGAAATTCCTGGTTGTTGGGTGACTCATAATACGAAATTGAGTAATTTATGATGACACCATACAGAGATCCTGTTGCTACATCCTCACAGCATTACTTTAATATGCAACACGCGAAAGCTCGTAAAGTCGTAGAAGTACTGAAAAGTCGTTTTAAATGTTTTGCAAACTAATTTACCTTTTCGTTCAGCAAAGTAAGTGCAAATTGTTACTGTTTACTGCGCACTTCACAATATATGTACACACTATAACATTGAAGACATAGAACTTGTGGAGCTGGTGTTAACAGACCTTGCAACACTCGTTGGTGAAGAGAGTAATGAAGGGAATGTGGAACAATTTGCAGGTCGGAATATTAGGAACAACATTGCAAGCAATTTTGTGTTAAACATGTGAAAATGTTATTTTTAAGAAACGAATTTATTTTAATAAAAGCCAAAAATTGTGGAGCTGAAGACGAGAGGGAGAAGTGACATCGTATACAGTTAAAAGATGTAGACACCTTAGTTGGGATCCATTATTGATATTAACCATCTTAAAGCAATTGCTGATCATCAGTGAAATAATGTGTGCAATTTGCGAGCTTTTTGAACTCTATGCGACGTCACTTATCCCCAATACACACTTAATTACTTAGGTGGCCATAACGCCCCGCGTTCCGGTTTCGGCTGACCTCATCAGCTCTCGCCAGGCGCCTCTGCTTTGCGCGCGCCTTCTCCAATCGGATACAACAAGAGCGGTTAGAGCTTCCTCGGCCTGGTCCATCCATCGGAGGCATGGTCTCCCTCGTCGTCGTTGACCAACGACCCTCGCCACGAGCAACTTTTTCGCTGGAGCTTCGTCGTCCATACGATGGACATGACCCAGCCAGCATAGCCGCTGCACAGTTATACGCCGAACTACGTCAATGTCTTCGTAGAGCTCATACAGCTCGTGGTTCATTCGAATGCTATAGTCATCGCCGACTCGAACAGGACCGAAGATTTTGCGAAGCACTTTTCTCTCAAACACCCCTAGAGCAGCTGCGTCAGTTTGCAAAACTGCCCTTGCCTCAGCGCAATAAAAAAGCACAGCTAGAACGAGCGTCTTGTAGACTGTTAGTTTTGTCGATCGAGAGAGGGCTCTGGAACTTAGTTGCTTACTGAGCCCGTAGTAGCACCTATTAGCAATTATTAATCTTCGCTTTATCTCCGGACTGACTTCGTTGTTGTTATTAATGCCAGTGCCAAGGTATACAAACTCCTTGACTACTTCAAAGTTACAGCTGCCGGATGAAACGTGGGAGTCTAGACGCCGCGCTTCCTTGTTCGTAGACAGCATATACTTTGTTTTACCCTCATTTATCGTCAAACCCACTTTGGCTGATTCCTTTTCGATAGCGGCGAAAGCAGCGGTAACATCTCTCTTGGTTCTGCCAACAATATCAATATCATCAGCGTACGCAAGGAGCTGGACACCTTTATAGAAAATGGTGCCATTACGATGCACCATCGCCTTTCGTACGATCCCCTCCATGATGATGTTGAAGAGATCGCAAGACAGTGGATCGCCTTGCCTGAAACCTCTTTCGGTATTGAAGGTTTCGGAGAGGTCATTTCCTACCTTGACGGAGCTGCGTGTGTTGCTCAACGTCATTCTGCAAAATCTAATCAACTTTGCAGGTATACCGAACTCAGACATTGTTGCGTATAGGCAATCCCTTCTCGGGCTATCGAACGCAGCTTTAAAGTCGACAAAGAGATGGTGTGTGTCAATTTGATTTTCGTGGGTTTTCTCCAGGATTTGTCGTAGCGTGAAAATCTGGTCTATGGTGGACTTACAAGGTCGAAAGCCACACTGATAAGGTCCATTCAGTGTTTTTATAATCGGCTTTAATCTTTCACATAGTGCGCTTCAGATAATTTTTTATGCGATGAAAATAAGACTTATACCTCAATAGCTGACGCAGTTTGTTGGGTCTCCTTTCTTAAGTATAGGGCAAAGTATGCTGAGATTCCAATCGTCGGGCATACTTTCCGTTAGCCATATTTTGCTGATAAACTGATGCATGCGCTTTATCAATTCATCGCCGCCGGTTTTAATCAATTCAGCTGACAGGCCGTCAGCACCCGCTGCTTTATTGTTTTTGAGTCGTTGGATAGCAACTAGAACCTCTTCATGGCTAGGTGGTGGTACTTACACTCTGTCATTGTTGATTGGTGGCGCTAAACTGCCCTCTCCATGGGCGGCATTGATGAGATCGTCGCCAGTAAGTAAATTGGAGAAGTGCTGTCTCCACAATCTCAGCGCACACTGCGTATCTGTAACCAAATCTCCATTTTCATCTCTACAAGTGGATGCTCCGGGCTGGAAACCTTCGGTTAGACGCTTTACCTGTTGATAGAATTTTCGTGCATCTTTCGAAAAAGGCTTCCTCTTTTCGCGGTAGTTTTCTCGCACGGCTCGCGGGTCAGCTGACTGCAGCGTTTTTTACTGCTGTCGCAATGCGACACTCCTAATCGTACCATTGGTTTCGAGGTTGAGGGCGCCGGAAACCAATGACTTCTTCAGCGGCAGCACGCATGGATTGCGAATATATGCACCCAAAATCAGCCAGTGTCGTCGGGTCCAGAGGTTGGTTGGTTAAGCTTAACCCATAGTTGAGCGAAGTAAGCCTCGGCAGTCCGTTGTAATCACAGCTTAGAGACATCTAGCTTTCGTTGCATTCCTGTGCGTATGTTCTTCGCATTTCATAATCGCATGCGGATCTTGGCTGCAACAAGATAGTGGCGGGAGTCAATGTTGACCTCCCGAAATGTACGCACATCTAGAACACTAGAGGCATGCCTTCCGTCGATTACAACATGATCACTTTGGTTTCGGGTGTTTTGATTCGGGGACAGCCAGGTGGCCTTGTGAATGTCGAGGTGTTTTAATCTCGTGCTACTAACTACCATGTTTCACGCCGCGGCAAATTCAATCAGTTTTAGACTGTTGTTCGTGGAGGTCTCATGAAGACTGAACTGACCGACAGTGGGGCCAAAGATGCCTTCCCTTCCGAATTTCGCATTAAAATCGCCGAGTACTACTTTCACGTCATGGACCGGAAGGTGGTCGTATACCTACTCAAGACTAGCGTAGAAAGCGTCCTTGACGGCTTCGTCCTTTTCCTCCGTCGAGGCGTGCGCGCAAATAAGGCTGATAAAGACAAATTTTGCCTTGATGCGGATCGTGGCCAATCTTTCGTTCAGAGGTGTGAACCGGGAAACAAGATGGCATAGTTTCCGGCTAACGACGAATCGACATCCGAATTCGCGCTTCTTCGCATGGCAGCTGTAGTAAATATCGCAGTGTGCATTTTTATAGCAGCCTTGCACTTTCCATCGCATTTCCTGGATGGTTGCCTTTATTGTTTTGAGGGCTTCCGCCAGTTGGATATTGGCACCTTCCCAATAAAGGGTTCGGACATTTTAGGTGCACATCCGTAAATCATTGTCTTATTTTCGTTTGGATCCAATTCACACTTGAGATCCTTTTTTTAATTTCATCTCCTGAATTTGTAGCAACTTCTTTTTCATATCAGTTTTTGCTTCTACAAGCATCTCCATACCCAAATAATGATTGTGCTGTTTTTCGTTCCGTTTCTCTAACAAATTGTTTTGACAAGTCAATATATACAGTGGTGGCCTTATAATTAGAAACGGCTTTTCAGCATATGTATTTGGTATTATATTTTACAAACTTAGTTCACCATATTCAAACTATGAACTTAAAATAGTAAAGACACATATCAGCATTGAGTTGAAAATAAAAAAAATTCAGCATGAATAACATTTTTAAGAAAATTAACTAAACACAAAAAAACAGCAATTTCAAGTTGGTCACATAATTAGAAACAACAAAATATATTTACATACAACTGAAAAATATCTTCGCAAAGTTAAACAAAATAGACATATCCTTTAATATTTTGTTGGATAACCCTTATTTTTGACAACATTCACCAGTCTTTTCGGTAAACTTTGTATTAAACGTTCAACGTTTAACGTTGGCATATTTGGAGCGATATATTATCCCAGCTTTGCTGCACCAACTGAAACAATTCGTAATTATTTCGTGGATTTTTGTCCTTGAGATCTCTTTTTACAATTGCCCATAAGTTCTCAATTGGGTTGAGATCAGGACTTTGAGCTGGCCAGTCCAGAACATCAATATTTTGATCCGAAAGCCAACACTTCACTAACCTTGAAGTGTGCTTTGGGTCATTGTCATGCTGGGAAATATAATGGACGGGTATATTTTTAAAGGAATATGGTTCCATTTCATTTTCCAAAATGCTTTTATATTGATGTTGATCCATTATTCCCTGAATTCGAACAATTGGACCCACACCACGCCAAGAAAAAGCACCCCAGACCATAATAGACCCGCCTCCGTGCTTCACCGTTTTCACAGTGTACCTGGGGTCTAAGGCTTTGTTTGTAGGACGTCTCACATACGTTTTTCCGTCAGATTGAAACAAGTTAAACTTGGATTCATCAGTCCAGAGAACTCTATTTCAGTAACGTGGATCTTTTTTAAGCATTTCCCTTGCAAACATCAACCGCTTTTTAATATTTTTTTTCGACACATGCGGTTTTTTTTGTACAATGCACCCACGAAGTCCCGATTCTTGTAAGCGCCTTCTTATTGTCCGTGTGGATATTTCCGCGTTTATTTGCTGTCCAATTGCAGCCTTTATTTCCCGCGAAGACAAGAATGGATTCCTCTTACTGACCCTACAAATACTTCTATCTTCTCCTGGAGTGGTCTTTCGTTCCCTAGGCTTCCTGGCTGGGTTTTCAAACTCTTTTGTCTTATTGTACAAGTGAATTGCACCAAATACCATTTTTTTGGAGCACGCAAACTTTTGTGCAATTGCCGACATTGACAGCTTTTCATTCTGATAACACTGCACAATCAACTCCCTCATTTTTGGAGTACATGACTTGTTCTTGCCCATTTTAGAAGCTAGAATATATCAAAATTATTAGCATTTAATCTACTGATTTTCAAATTACACTCACTTTGTCACTAATAATAAGATAAGTTCAGAAATTAAAACAACAACTGCACGTTTCTAATTACATGGCCAGCCAAAAGCAACTACTTGTAAAATAATCTTATTTTTTTCTCACTAAGCAAACTTTGAACTCCAAGTGTTTTGCATCGACAACATTGTTGATTGTCTACTCGTTGAATAACGGTACTTATAATTTACAGTCTAGGTCTTAAAAGATGTTCCACATCGGTTTTATTTCCAATAAGACATCGTTTCTAATTATATGGCCACCACTGTATCTTTTTTAATGATTTATAGATTCTTCGTATGCCACTACTACTTATTTTCTTCAAAAATCTTTGTGTTACTTTTTATGGTTGCACAAATTTTGTTTAGAGTGCCCCCTCCTCTGTCGTATTCGATCTTAAACTTTGTTGAGCTGGTTCCAAGCGCACTCTCTTCATTGGTGAGCCAGCAGAAATTGATGGCGGTTCATCCAATATATGACAATTTTCCTCTTCATCTCCAACTCCCACCGTCAACTCCTCCTCTTCACAATTTTCAGTTGACTCGGCCACTCCAAATGCTTTCGCATTTTGAATCCAATCCACAGCTCTGTGTATGTCATTGTCGCGATTGTCTTTTCAGTCGGAGTTAACACAAACTAATTGAACGCACCTTCTCCAGTGCATCTGGATTCGCGTTTATTGTGAGCCAATTCCATTTTTATGATCCCTTTCCAATCTGACCAAATCTGAAAATAAAATCACGTATCACTTTTTGCACTTCATACTGGGTCACATATTATTGGAAAGCAAATGACTTTTTCCAACTGTTTACAACTTTTAGTGGCGGTCCCACACTGTTAAGTTTGGTCTTTAGCTCTGACCAGCTTGCTTCCATTGCAACACGGTAGCCTTTGGTAAAGTTTTTTGCAATGTCCGGGTGGCGCTCCATGTGCTGCAAAAAGATTTGTTCCTGGGCAGAGTTTTTGTGTTTCCCCCTGAAATTCTATGTCCCCTAACTTTTACAGCATAAAGCAATACTTATTAATGATACGCAGAAAACTCAGTAAAATTTAAAATTTTAAGTTAAAGTTTAACAAAAACGTAAGCCCAACGACAGCCACCTTCAAATTGCTACGATTTGCGGTTTTCTGGCACATTACATTTCGACCGATTTCGCTTTCAAGGAATACCGAAATCAAAATGAAATTGAACACATCCCATAACGTTTTCGCTCTGAATTTTGACGGAAAACGATATCATACAGCACATGCCTCTTTATGGGGATTAAAAACTTCGAAGAAAGAATTCTTGATACATTGAAATGAAATCGAAAGTTGTTTTAAGTTATTCCGTTAAGTTAAATTGTAAGCGCCTTTTCTTTTTGTTCAGAAAATATATCTCAAACAAATTTACTACTTTGTTTTTTGCAAAAAAAAAGTAAGGTTTAGAAATTAATTTCATCAACTGGTAAAATCAAAAAAAAAAATCAAATAACTTGAAATATTGATAATATAAAAATTCCATTGTTTTTACGCTTTAACTGAAAATGTAAATATTTTACTTTTTTGCTTTGACAAATATGCTTGAATATATCTATCGGAAAAAGGGTGTCCATCTTAACTCAAATTGCAACATATTGGATTTTTTCTTATTATTATTATTTTCATTTTTATGCCTTTTATATCCCAAGAAACTCCAATCAATTTCATACTCAAAGAACGATTTCAATTTTAATATGAAGTTTACGAAAAGGCATCATAAGTAAATGTCAGCTGAATTATTAATAATAAGCAACATTGACTGCTCAGTTATACGCTCATGTTTCAAAACGTGCCAAATGTTTCCAATGCACAACTTCAACTGATAATAATAATATTTTCACAAATCAAACATTTTCCAAGTAATTTCAACTTAAATATTTTACAAGTTATGGGCTAACTTACAGCTTGTAGCAGATGCTGAACTCAAGTTGCCAAGTTTACACTCCCATTTCTCGGCGCCCAACTTAACACGTTGTTGACCCACACACCAAAAACTCTCGTTTTCAATAATTTATTTAAGAACACTTTTGCCAACAGCAAAAAATGTTAAAAAAAAAACTTAACTCGTGAGCTTAGGCGAGTTAGACGATAAAGAGTAAAGGGGATAAAGAAAGATAAGCTAAGAAGAAGAAAGAAATCTCTATCATATCTCTTCGCAATAAATTGATGCTCGTTTTGTCAAGCTTCGTTTCACTTCGTCTTTATTAAAAACGCTTTAAATATGGCGACGCGGTGGCATTGAAAGCTTCGAAACGCATTTAACATATTTTAGCAACAGCTGCGACAAAGTGTTGCCAGTGTTGCCAGCCAAAAATGAATGAATGTGTGACTTATTTTGGGAGAAAATGAAATGAAATTTTTTGCATTGGCAGAAGAGTTAGGGAAACCGGTGAAGTTCTTTAGATGGAGAACGCAAGCAGCTTAAAAAGAGTTTGGTCGGGGTGTGACAAGAAGCAGGACAGTGGGTGTGAGTTTGTTGCTTGGCGTGAAGACTAATGCTGTGAGTATCTTGACTTCACTTTCAATTTGCATCAATTCCACAAATCTTCTTTGTCAACAAAAAACAAAAAAAAAAAAAAAAAAAAACGAAAAGAAATAGTGAAAAACCACAATCTAAAGGCAAGTACATCTTGGATAAAACAAAAACATTTAAAAAAAGAGGCAGCAGGGATTCGAATTTTCACAGCATCAAGCTAAGCAAAGCAAACCCTTGACGACAGTCGGTGCGAAATGCTGAACGGTTCGATGTAGTCAAAAAAAAAAAAAAAAAGGATTGATCGAGTAGCTAAAATGAAAGGAGAGATTTACAACAATTTATGGCATAAAAGACTTAATGGAAGGTTGGGGGAAACAGTGGCTAAATGGAACACACGCTGCCGTGAGCTGCTTTGAGATGCGTTAAAAATCACAAATAATAAATTTATGCTGAAAAAGTGTGCACTAGAAATGACAAATAAATAAACGATGCATTTATTTGGAGTGTTGGAAAAAAACAAATTTCAGACAATTAGAGCAGCACAGTTGGCACCATTGAAACAACGACAGCGACCATGAACAATTGAGAAAAAGCACACAAAGTTATAATGAAACCAAAATTCATAAAAATTGACACGACTTACGAAAAGTGTTTGCATTTAACACATAAAGAGGAAGTTAACATATTTTTTTTGTACTTTTCGACAGAGTATAATCTTTGAGCTTTGAGTTCATATTCATATTTGTATTCTTATAGATATTCATATTCATATTCATATTCATATTCATATTCATAATCATATTCATATTCATATTCATATTCATATTCATATTCATATCCATATTCATATTCATATTCCTATTCATATTCATATTCATATTCATATTCATATTCATGTTCATATTCATATTCATATTCATATTCATATTCATATTCTTATTCATATTCATATTCATATTCATATTCATATTCATATTCATATTCATATTCTTATTCATATTCATATTCATATTCATATTCATATTCAGGAAAAACAAGAAATTTCTAGAATTTTTTTTTTAACGAGAACATAATACTCGAATGTTTACCATGCTTCGGTTAATTAAGAAAACGTTAATGGCAGTCAGTTTATGTTTCTGGATCAGCTGAAAATTGTATATCCTTACATTTTTTTTTTTATTTCTCCAAATATCTTTAATTTGAAAATAATAACATCATATCAGATTTATAAATAGATTTTGCAGCAGCAGTTTTGTAGAACTCTCTACCTACTCAGATACTCACTCACATGCAGTAAATGAACTAGATGCATTATCGGGTACGATTTAAAAACAACAAATTCACAACCAAGGGCAAAAGAATAACAAATTTTCTAGCGAGCTGGAGCGAGTGCCAAGCATTGGCATTATAAGCGTTACAGCATCTGCGATGCTGCAACTTTATCATAAAGTGCTGCACATGAAGCACATTTACCAGCCTATTGTAAGCACGTGTCTATGTGTGCGTGTGTTGTTAGAGAAACAAAAGCAAAGAACTGCCAACAGAAAATGCACCACAGCTGCTATTTTCCAGCTCGTAATCCTTTTATTAATCCACGACCGAGAATAATCCTTGCCACTAGTACTGATGATATTGTTTTTGTTATTCTTGTTGTTGCTGCTGCTTTAAAATGCTACTGTGTTGGCTGTGCGACAACAAATAAGATTTAGTGACTTAAACAGAAATTGTGAGGAATGCCAGAACATCATAGTGAAATAAATAAATAAATAAAAAGAAGTATATGTTTAATAGAATAGGTTGGAGGTGACAATGACAGCGACAGCAGCGACAACATTGTAAGCGACTTTAGGAAATTTAACAAATAAAAGTAGTTTATAAAACTTGGCTGACAAAGTTGGAAGGTTATCGTAGATGAATATCAAAACAAAGCTCTTGAACCAGAGCTGTAAAAGAATGCAATCACATGTGATTTTAAATCAAGTGATTTATATTCAAAATGAATGCATTCATTTTTTCAAATCATTGATTGGGACTTGAAATTTCAAATCACAATCAATGATTTGAAAAACTTATTGCATTCTTTTTTTAAATCATTGATTGGGACTTTAAAATTTCAAATCACAATCAATGATTTGAAATAATGAATGCAATCAATTTTTCCAATCATTGTGATTGAAATTTCAAAAAAATTTAATGCAATCATTTTTTCGAATCTTTGATTGGGATTTGAATGATTTTAAATCAGAAATGATTGCATTCTTTTACAGATCTGTCTTGAACCTTGAATCAGATTAAATATTTTTTTCTTTGTTTGTAAGTAAGTCTAGTGTTTAGATTTTCATGAAACTCAGAAATCGATTTTTTTTTTCATTACATCTCAACATTTTGAACACATTACATCACAATTTCCAAATTTTTTGTATACGTACATAAGTTCATATTTTCTAGGCTTATTTCTCCTAAAACAAAGACCACTTCATAAAAATTAGACATCAAGAATCAATTTTTATCCAATGCAGCACATGGAACACATCGGAGACATTGCAGCACATTTTGTGATAAGTTGTCTCTAACTCTATGAAGAAAGGAGCTAGTACGAGGAAAGCTACTGAGATATTTGCGGACGAAAGCAATATAATATATTTGGATCGGTTGGTCAGGTCATGAGTTGATGAAGATAATACTGTACAAGTTTTAAATAGCTCGAAGACCAAACGTCTGATACAAGTACAGCTTATTGCTATTTTCGACAATTTTTCTTAATTTCCGAAAAAAAGTCTCCTGATATTTAACTTTAATTTTTGCAGTGGTTTGTTAAAACTTTATTGCTTACTGCAGTTTGGAAAGTTTTATAATAATTTTTGATTTGCTTAAAGATAATCAAGTATTTCAAGGGTAAACCTGGATTTACCAAAACAAAATTATATGAAGCAAGTTACGAATATTTGAAGTGAGGTGAAATACATAGTAGAAACATTGCGGTTAGGCATGAGGAGATGCATTTGCCTCAATTTTTGAGTTGCCAAGCATTCTTTTCTATAAGCTTTTTCACTATCAGTTGAAAATATAAGGTCACAAATAATGATGCTTTTATTTCAGTTTATTAGAAATTTAAACAGACATGGAGAAAGGTAGAGGCGCAAGGCTAGGACTGGGCTAGGATTCGAACCAGGGACACTTCGGAGTAATGCAAGCGCACTTCCACTTTATTTACCATGGCTTATTTCCAGGAGAAGAAATGGAAAGAAGGGTTAAGTGTTAAATCTCACTCTGAACGGAATTCGAACCCAAAACGCTTTCGCGTTGAGCCTTGGTAGAGGATATTTTTATATAAATATTTTTTGAATATTCAAAAAAGAATTTTTCGAGACAAAAGAGTTTTGTCAAAATTCTTTTTACTTATCAATAGTGTTAGATTACTGTCTAATACGTTTTACTTATCATCAACATTTACGCTGAAAAATTTCAGCAGTCACTCACATTGCGTAGGCGAACTATTTTCCAGAAATAGATGTACGGCAGATAATTCTGTTTTTTAATTATTAAGGGTTTTCATATGAGAAGCATTTGTTCTAGTATTATGGTCTACTAAAAAAAAATGTATATTTCTATATAATTTTAATATAAAAACTAGTACAATAAATAATGTCAAGAAAAGAAAATATTGGTGTATATAAAACGACTACAATTTATTGTACTTTAGAAAAAATATACAAAAAACTATAAAAACTAGTGAGGATGGAGCTTCGGCAGGGTACCGGAGCTAAAATACCCCCCCGCTACCATATTGGAGTATATTCGAAGTGTTTAGCCACGACATACACGATGACATTAAGTTGTATATATTAACGAAAGTTTTCCTATTTTGTTGACGTCACTTTGTATGGGAGGTAGGCGTGGTTTTGATCCGATTTTGCCATATATCATACAGATGGTTCATATTATATATCAAATTTTATGTGCTTACAGTGGCGAGCAAAACCGGTCGGATGTTTGTCAAACTTAAATGAATATTGCTGTAAAAAATTAAATACTGCTTCGATTTGCTTCAAAATTAGAATTTTAAGTCTTTATTTATTTCTCTTAACGAAAACTAATATAATACATTTCAAAAACAACATAAACCAATAATATCCAATGGAATAAAACAAAACGTCAATGCGTCCATTTTTGCACGCCAATCTCAGTACGTAGCAATCTTGATTATTGGAAATTTTTAATATTTTGACCACAATCCTTTTCTTCTTAAAACACTATTTATACGTTTAGGCATACTTTCCACTAATTTTTCTTTAGTGCTGTGTGGTATATTGCTCCAGGCCAGCTTGGCGCGCTCCCATAGCTCGTTCAAGTTTTTTGGGGGAACATCATGCTGAGACAGAGTTCGCTTCACAATGGCCCACAAATTCTCAATAGGATTGAGATCTGGGCTCTGTGCAGGCCATTTCAAAGTACTGAATTGTTGATCTTCAAGCCACTCCTTCACTATATTAGCCGTATGCTTGGGATCTCCATCCTGCTGAAATATGATTTCGTCCATAGGGTACGCGCATTGATCAACAAACTCAGGCAAATATGTTTGCAGAATATTAAGGTAGTCTTCCTTCCTCATTATTCCTTCTATTTTATGTATTGGACCGACGTGCCACCATGTGAAACATGCCTAAATCATTATTCCACCACCGCCATGTTTCATGGTTTGCTTAACTTGGTGTAGCTGGAGCTGCTCGTTTGGTCGGTGCCAATAGTAAGACTTACCATCGGAGAGATAGCGATTTATTTTCGTTTCGTCAGACCATATAACCCGTTCCCAGTCTTCAATAGACCATTTTTTGTGATTTCGACAAAACTGTAATCTGGCTGCTATGTTTTTTTTTGACAGCGCAGGTTTTTTCTGCTTAACAGACGCAACTAATCCAATTTTTTTCAATGCTCTCCTAGCTGTCCATTCACTGACTGCTTTGTTGATGGCCTGTGTAGCTTCCTTAGGCGTTAATTTAGAGCTTTTACGAAGCAATCGTTCCATATGACGTGCATCTGTATCATTCAGTTTTCTTGGTCGTCCTCCAGAATTGCCCGAAGACTCCAAATTAATATCAAAACTTATGTGCAAAATTTCAAGGCATTTAATTAATTTTTGTGGATTTCTAAGACACTTTACGTTTAAAATAAAGCCACTTTGTATAGGAAGTGGGCGTGGTTTTCATCCGATTTTGCCATATATCATAGAGATGGTTTATATTAAATATCAAAGCTTATGTGCAAAATTTTAAACCATTTCTTTAATTTTTGCAGATTTTTAAGAGATTTTACGTTTAAAATAAAGCCACTTTGTATGGGAGGTAGGCGTGGTTTTCATCTGATTTTTCCAAATTTCATAGCCAGGATTAAGATGGAAGAGCAAAGCTTGCATGCCGAATTTCAAGGCATTTTAAAGACATTTTACGGTTACTATAAAGTCACTTTGTATGGGAGGTAGGCGTGGTTTTCATCCGATTTGGCGCATTTTCGAACTTGGTCTTTCTTTTTTAAAAATAAACTTATATTTTGAATTTCATCGCGATAGCCTTAAAATTGCGGCTGTAATCGTGTCGACAGACGGACACACGGAAATCGACTCAGGAGGTGATGCTGATCAAAAATATAAATAATTTTCTATACCTGCCACGCCTTCTTCTTGGCTTTACAAACGAAATAACAAAGTTAATATACGCCTTACGCAGTTCGCGTTGGAGTATAAAAATAGAGGAACAGCAAAACAAAGACAAAAAAAAAATATCGAATCAATGATAGTTATTAGAATTATGTATTTGATGTACTTTCTTTTCAAAAAATCGACCTAGAAGCGCTTTTGAAGTAAATAACAACAAAAGCATTAAAATATTTATAAGATATTTCATTAACTAGATTAAGAGTATTTAAAAAATTCTCTATCAAATATATACACAAATTTTTAAGACTAAATGTTAGCTTTGACACATTAGCGAAAGCATGCATTAAAATAATTTATTGATACGTATTAACCGAGTTTCTAAAATTCAACCAATGACGGTTAATTAAACGTTCACTGATAAGTTTTAAACGCCACATTTTCAAAACAAAAACAATAGTATTTGCTTCATTATTATAAAGTATGATTGAAAAATGCCTTCGCCATGAGTAAACTTTTACAAAATGTTGCATAAAAGTCACAAGTATAAAAGACTGCGACCTGGTATAAAGTTAAAACAAAAAACTTTTTAAGCGATGAAGTCTTCAATAGCGCTGCCCACCCTGTTCCTAGCAATTGTATTGTTTCGCTCTAACTGTGTACATACCACAAAAATTGTAGAGACTGATATTAGTAACTACCAGCTTGGTGAAGGAATTCATGAACCTACCATTTCCAGCATCCAGAATTTTGAAGGACATTATGAACCTATTGAAGATATCATTTTGTCGGAATACCTTGAAGGACTGGATAAGGAAGACAAGCCACAGAATTTAAACGATACTATTATGGTAGTGATGGATTCTCAATTCGGCGTAGTCAATTTAACGGAAGCGTGCACTGAACAGAGGTATCTTTTGCAAAACTTGTTAGCTACTCTTCATGAGTTCATTGCATATCTGCAGAGAGAGTTGCCGTTTGTAAACAATCCAGTCATCCGAACAACGCTTAATCTTATAAACCGTCAGCTATTCGAGATTCAAAAAACTGCAAAGGAACTAAGCGATATTATTGAAAATATACCGAAAAAGCTTGATGAAATACAAAATGTTGAACAAGCAAAAATGATGGAATGGCATATATTGGTCAAAGAAAAGTTGCAGTTTGCAGCCGAAGCAAGCAATTACGATGACAGAGTTCGGACAAAGGTGCAACATCTTCTCAGTATGCATGACAAACATTATCGCGCTGAACTTGCAATGTGTGCTCAATGGAGCGAAATAGAACTGGATAAGTTATCGTTTCGATTGCAAGACATCTTAGAAAAGTATCAAAAGGCAGTTGATAAACTTTTTCAGCAACTACGCGATAAACTAGCAGATCATAGGCATCAAAATATTGCTTATTTGATTCATCAAAGTCTTGCGGAACTTCGTGAGGTGCACAATGAAGGAGAGGATTTAGAAGACGAAGCGGAGCTTTTGAATGAATCTTACTGGGATAATTACTGCTTGGAAGAGGCTAAGAACGAATCGATAGATGTCACAGAACTCGATGATGATATTTATGATATATTGCACTTATATATGGATTGGGATCAGGATTATAATGACGGCAGAGAGCAAATTTTAACCTAATATCGAAACACAACATGTGGCTATAGAAGTGATTCGCTTTGTTGATTGTACATTTTTAACTATATCTTTATTTTATTTTAGTATTTTTTAAATAAAGAAATTTTTGGTGTTGGGACAAACAGAAGTTTCTTAGAATTTTTTATGTGTATGAAATTGGGCCGGCACATTTTAAATTATAACTTTACTCAAAATGTGATTCATTGTGACCGATGTGGTCCATTATGTGCTGCATTAAAAATCGAAATAATTCAAAGACTATGATTTTTTGTGCAATATATAAATTATGTGTGCTGCATTGGAAGAAAAATGAAATGAAATTTTTATTGCATGATTTTTGTGAAATTTGAAAATTTTGCTGTATTGTGCTCAAGTTGTGTTGCAATGTGCTGCATAGAGATATCAAAACCTAATGCATTAGCTAAATTTAAAGCCGGAAATACATATTTCAAGCCAGCCCTGTTTTTTTTTCGTAAATTCCGTGATCGCAAGTCACAACAGCCTAACTCAAAATATCGTGAAAAAACGATTTGGTATTTGTGAAAAATGTGGGAACAATCATGTATCTATAAGCTTAATGCTCGATTGTTCCGTTAACTATATCCGTATCTACAAGTTATATGTTCGATTGTTCCGTTAACTTCCGGGAAACAGACGATGTAAGGAAATCAAAACATCCCGTATTTACGACAACCACAGTCCACAGATCTTAATACAATAGAGCATCTGTGATACTTATTAGATTTTAAAATTTATAGGCATCACAAGATCAATTCTAAGATCATACTGATATATGTTCGTCACAAACATGAAACAAAATAACCAAAGAAGAAGCATCTAAGCTAGTGAAATATATGACGAAGCATGCATATTTTGTTGTTTTCAGCTACAAAAAATTCAAACTTCTGTCATAAATATTCGTTATTATGAAGCACATTGCTATAAATGATTGCTAGGTATCCTTCAAACGAAAATTTTTTTGGATAGTTCACGGAATTGAAAGAACAAGTGTAAATGTTATTAGACAATAAAATAGTATCACTTGATTGGAAATCACTTAACTGAAAAAGTTTTTGAGTGAAGAGTAAAGTTTCTGTTGGAAAGAAAAGATTAGTTATTAAATTAACTAACAAAGCCAAAAAAAAAAAAACTTCAAAAGCGCATCAAAAAATTTCTAAAATTAGCAGAGCAAGGAGTTCTACTGATGTGGAAAGACCCCCATTAAAAAGCTCAGCAAAGAATGTCAGAGTCAAAGATTTTGAAAAGTTCTATTTAATGTATAATCGCTTCCAAATACTAATTTTAAAAGAGGAAAACCACGAAACGCAACGGCACAGCGGGACGACTACATCAAAATGTTGTTCACTCGTCACCCCTTAAGTCTGCAGAGGCAATCAAGGGTGAGGTAGGTAAGCTTTGGAATTTCTACTTTCGCGATGACTAGCGAAGAAAGAACAGTTTGGTAGATCTCCGCGAAGAGTTATAATGCTGACCTTGAGACATAGACAAACTCACATCGCTTTTGAGAAATCGTGCAACGAGTTGGTCGATTCAGAATATGCCAAAAAAATGGCGGAAAGTGCTTTGGTCCGATGAAACAAAGATAAATTTGATTGGAAGTGAAGGTAATTCATGGGTTTGATGACCGAAGAATTCAGAATATAATTTAAAGTACATACACACACAAAGACGTTCTAGCATGAAAGTAGAAGAATCGTGGTGAAAGGTTGCTTCTCCTGGTATGGAGTTGGGACGCTTTACTGTATTAAAGAAAACATGGATAAAAAATTATATCTTGAGATAATCAGGAACATAATGCACCCATTTGCAGAGTAGGAAATGCCGTTTAAGTGGGATTTTAGCACGCTATCGACCCCAAACACACTACTGGTGTTGCAAAAAATTGGTTAAACCAAAATAATATCAGAGTAATGACATGGTCAGTACAGTTATCGGACTTAAATCTAATCGAAAAATTGTGGAATATTGTAGATACTAATATGGAATCTCTCAAATCAGAAAATAAGATGGATCTTTGGAAAAGAGTCCAGTATGACATACCTCAGAGCAGTGATGTGATTCAGACCTTGTGAAAAAACCCGATATACATACAATCTCACCAAAAATCCCACAAAAAAAGGTTAAATAAAAGTACATAAAATTTTTTTTTTCCAACAAAAACGCTTATATATTTATTGCACTCGCATGTAAAAAAAATGATATTGCATTAAAAATCTTGCGTAACAATTCTTTTTGATCATAAAATAACAATAATATGGAGCTTGATTGGTTTTTAACCATTATCACAAGAAACAAAACTTTAATTTAATAGTTTTAAATTTTTTCTGTACATTTGAATGAAACCGCGTTAATTTGTTGGTTACCAAATAAAGATCCAATAATGCAAACAGCGCTTAAAGTATATTCTTCAAGTCTGTTTCGTTTTTTTGTTTTTATATCCGTTATCATTGAGAATATCCTTTCGGCGTCGGCATTGGAGTGCGGTAATGATAGGACAAAAGTTGACAGCATTGTTAAATTTGGAAATAACGGTGCTTCATTTAAATCCTTTCTGGAAGCCACCTCTTTCCAAAAACTCGAAACATTGTAATCATTGAGATCATTACATAGAAATGGTAAATCATTCCATTCATCTTCTAGTAGAAATTTGTTTACTTCGACATAATCTGAGATTAAGCAAAGATCTTTAGAATAAACTCTCTTATCAATATCCAAAGCAATTTTTGGATCCAAAAATTCTAAAGATCTGAAGAAATTATCATTTATGGGAAATTTTTCAACAAGCTTAGCAATGCATTTTTTAACAAAATTTCCACAATTTGTTTTAACTTCAAGAATTTGTTCCGGGTTCAAATTTTGTTCAGCTTCATTCATAAATTCGCTATTAAAATGCATTTCATCTGGCATCAATTCTGTGCTTTCATTGATAATATTTTCATAGGCAACAATTTCTCCCGAATTTATGCTTTTGATAGTATCCCATTTTATTAAAATTATTTTAGCTAGCATTATCAACATTAGTTTTGACTCTTCGTGAAGTCTATGAATTAGTATATCATTTCCTTGAAACAAAGCGTTAAATCTGTTAAAGTGAACTAAAATATTTTTTTAAAAAATAAGGTATGCTTTTATCTCCGGTTTGCTTAACGTTTCTAAAATTTTTTTAGCTATCTTTCTTTCAGAATAATTGGCTTCATAAATAAAAAAATGAAGTAAAACCGTCCAGTTTTCAAGCAAAATAACAATGCATGGCTGCATGCTTAGCTACCTAGTTGCGGCAGGGGACATTATTTACCTTGTTGAAATATTGAACGACTGCTGAAATTCGATTAAGTTTGCTGAACTCTTCGGACTCTCTGACATGTAAGACCCCACGTCCCTTAGAAGTATTTCGCATTCATCTCCTGCGAAAAAACTCCTGCCTGCTTTTAATACAAGGGCTGAAGAATGAAAAATGCATCTTATGAGAATAAGTTTATGCTCGATTTCTGAATGCATATGCGAATAAAACTAATTTCTACACCCAACCATTGCACTTGCATTATCGGACGCAAAGCCAATTATATTTCGGAGTGGAATATTTTTTTGCTCCAAACACGTCTTAAACTTTTTTTACATGGCCAAACCGGAGCAATCAGATGCGTCGATTTCTATCAGTTGCAAGAGCTGGGTATTAATATAGTAATCTTTCACATATCTGACAAGAACGCCAATATTCTTTTTATTACAAATATCTGTGGATTCGTCAACAAAAATTGAAAACTTTGAGTTTCTTAAAATATCATCTAGCCTATCGTTCTCTACTTTACATATAACATTTTTGATTAAATTAGTGCATTTAGTTCTACATAACTTAATATCACTTGCGATCTTGGAGTCCCACAAAACCTCCTTCAGCAACGGCACCAGAGTCTCAACAATTTGAAATGCCACGTTGTTATCAGCAAAAAAGGCTGCAAGTTTTAGCTCTGCTTTTTGAACACTTCGTTTGTGCGAATTGAAAATGTCTGGTTGGCTTAAAAAGTTACTTGCCGATGGTGTTTTCCGAAATATATCCAGATTTTTCTTGTGCTTCTCGGTATGATGATGTCGTCTAACCTCGATGTTACCCCAAGCAAATGCTGCTCCACAAGCTTTGCAAAAAGCCTGCTTTAAATTATCCTTAACAGGGAACAGCCAATCTTTATATTCCGGCAGCTTTAGCCACTTATCTTGAAAAGTTTTTGCTTTCCTTCGATGGGATAATTTTGTTTTTTTCCAATACGACGAACTGGCGAAGAATCAAGTGTGCTTGAACTGGTTGTAGCCATTTATCTTAAAGCATAAATTTTAGGCAAATACAAGCTAGATTTTAATTATTAAATACCTTCAACAAATCGTTTTACTAAAAATTCAAATCAATGATGCGCAGACGTTTTGAAAAGAACATAAGCTGCTGAAAGTACTTATAAAAATGTTTTTATTCGTTAATTTGAACTTCTACTGAATATATATATATGTCTCTTTCTCACACACGAAAACTCAACGAATCGCAGAACTGAACGAAAAATAGTAATCGATTTTGGGGAAATGCTGCCAAATAAGATTTTTTTTTTTTTTGACCGGTATGAAAATCCCGTTTTGAAGAGGTCAAAAATCCCGAAAAGCGGGCGAAATCCCGCCAAATCACATCACTGCCTCAGAGCACTTATCAGACGTTAGTAGAGCCCAAGTCGCGAAGACGTAAAGATGTCATGAAAAAAGAGGTTATTTTACAAAATATTAAAAATATTTTTTTTAAATCTCTTTTTTCCTGAAATGGCATATACATATATTATTTGATTAGAACATTACAACAAACTATTGTTACAACTTTACAATCCTCCACCAGACCGGTCAACACTGATTTTGTGTTTTAATTGGGCCGCTGCTTCATGTTTTTGTTCTTCGAGTTCAGCCCTTCGCGCAAATCGTGAATAGGCAACATCTCCAGTTTTAACAGCAGACATCATCTGTAGATATTCATCAAATTCAACTTGGCCATTCATATTAGCATCAAATTCTCTTAAAATTTCATGAAGTTGCTCTCCGGACACATCTGCATCGCCAAAACATTTTATAGCTCTACGAATATCGTTAATAGATACATATTCCTTGTTATCTTTATCAATTATCTGACAACGTTTTATGTATTTTTGAATTTCATCTTTGGACAATTTAATTGGTATTTTTTTGGATGCTCGGTTAACCATGTAACCCATTTCGTTCGCTAAAAACTTGGTAGCAGTGCTTATCTGCTTTTCTTTTTCATCTTTAGACCACTTTAGTTCTTCGCCCATAATTTCTACAATTGCAAGTAATGCTTCCTGAGTTGCTTGAACATTTAAAAAACCTAAGCGTAAGCTACGTGCTATCATATCGACAGCATTACAAGCATATTCTCAAACGCCAAAACGTATTTCAGCATCAATATATGGAAATTCAGGATTAATTCTATTTTCAATTATAGGCCATCGCTTTCCAGTAAGTGCAGACATTTTTGACACAGCAAATGCACGATCACCATAAGAGTTTGCCAAATGTTGTGCCACTTCACATTCCAAGCCAAAATCCTGCACCAATCGAATATACATAGTATCTGTCCAACCCTGACCTCCTTCAATTTTCTAGTATGACGTAACAGCTGTATTGCGTTCTGGTTTTAAGTTACATGCTGTAATAGCAGCAACAATTGTATGTTCTGCCATTGCTCTATACGTTGTCCATTTTCCACCAGCTTTTGTTATCAAATTTTTGACATTTCACATCACACACAACACAATTGATCATTAGAAGCTCGGTCAAAGTCCTTTCAAGGGCTGAAATGGCCATTTCGTTTTTTTGTTTGTTATCAAATTCGATTTACTTACATGGACATAATATGATTTCTGGCCAGTGATTGTGTATCCTCTTTGTTTGGGTCGGACACAAGTGGTCTTATTCCGCTCCAAGCTGAAAGTACATCTCCACGCCTTACTTCAACATCAGCATTGAGGTAGTTTTTTATTTCATTTAAAATAAATTGAATTTCATCTTCGGTGGGCGTTGCGCTACGAGTTATTTCACATGGAAGATCAGTGGTACCAGCTATTGTCTGCCTTTGACATGGTAAAAAGAAAATGACACGTCCATCCCATCAACTTCGGATCTAATAACCTCATTTGATCTGGGCTATAAAAGCCTGGAAGAACAATATGAACTCTTGAGCTTGGTGCACCGATGGATTTAACCTTGGATCATCCATTTTTCGAATAGTATCTGTGAAAGGTCCAGTGGCATTAATAATACACTTTGCTTTTACAATAAATTCCTTTCCAGTAATGTGGTCTTTTACTTTAGCACCGCATAGGACATTTTTTCCATTACCTTCGTCGCGTTTTAAAAGTTCTCTTACTTCCATGTGATTACAAACTGTAGCCCCATGCCTAGCTGCTGTGAGAGCTACTGCCAAACACATCACCTTGTTGACCATCATAATAAACAATTGCACCACAAAGTTTATCCTTTTTTAGCATGGGAAAAATCTCTAAAGCGTCATTTTTAGAGAGTTAGTAAGAGCATTTTACGTTTCTGTCACCTGCAACTAGATCGTAACATTTTAATTGAAGCCAACTGCTCCTATTGGCTGAAAATTTCCAGCTGTCAAACTCATCAATTGTATGTAACAAGACAGTGGGACATTTTAATTTTTTACATCATATAATTTGATACTGCTCAAATAAAAATGTTTATTCCAGAAAATGTAAATAAAACAATTTTTTAAATTATGTTAATATTTTATTAAATTTTCTTTTCTTAGCGTAATTATTTTTTGAAATTTCAGCATTTAGTATTTTCATACGGAAATACATACGGCATTTAAAAAACAGTTTTTTTAACGTTTTCATTGCCGTCAGTTTGCTTTGCTTCAAGTAGATGTTTTTTGAAATATCCACTTGTAAGCAATATTTCCTCGATTATTAACCGATTACCGAAGCGATTACCAACCGATTACCCATTACCAAAGCGATTAAAAACCGATTACCGAAGTGATAACCAACCGATTACCAATAACCGAAGCGATTACCCATTACCAAAGCGATTAAAAACCGGTTACCGAAGTGATAACCAACCGATTACCAATTATCGAAGCAATTACCAACCCATTAACAATTACTGAAGCGATTACCCATTACCGAAGCGATTACCAACCGATTACTAAAGCGATTAAAAACCGAATACCGAAGTGATAACCAACCGATTACGAATTATCGAAGCAATTAACAGCCGATTACCAATTCCCGCAGCAATTACCAACAGATTACCCATTGCCGAAGCTATTACCAACCGATTACCCATTACCAAAGCGATTAAAAACCGATTACCGAAGTGATAACCAAGCGATTACGAATTATCGAAGCAATTAACAACTGATTACCAATTACCGCAGCGATTACCAACAGATTACCCATTGCTGAAGCTATTACCAACCGATTACCCATTACCAAAGCGATTAAAAACCGATTACCGAAGTGATAACCAACCGATTACCAATTATCGAAGCAATTATCAACCGATTACCAATTACCGCAGCGATTACCAACCGATTACCCATTACCGAAGCGATTACCAACGGATTACCGAAGCAATAACCAACCGATTACAGATTACAGAAGGGATTATCAACCAATTACCGAGTCAATTGCCGATTACCCAACCAAAGTAATTGTGTTAATAATATATTATATATAAACAGTATAAAATACTTGTTTATACATTGAATAACGCATAAATTGATGATAAAAAAAGAGTTAAAAAAGTAGAACGCGTCTGATTTGCCAACTCTAGCTACTTCGGAAATGCATAACAGCTATGTTATTTCATAGCTTTAAGTTTTCACTTCGGTCGGCAGTCCACCCCACTGCCTACTTTTTTTTTATATACATACATTTTTGCTTCTAATGTTTTGATTATTTGAAGATTATCTGCATGAATGACAATAGCACTTGTATTGCTTTTGTCGGTGCTTGTATGCATTTCAATTTCTTTTGCAACTGCATTTGTCACAAAAGCACTGCTATAATCGCCGCTACGATTGCGTAGCGCTTCATTTGGTGTCGAAGTAACTGTTGGAACCGATCCCAGTTTTAATTTAGGTGTAAAGCATTTGCTAAAGCCTTAAACTATTTAGTAAATAACTGTAAGCAAAAGTCAGTGTCAGCATTTCCTGCTTGAAATGTTGTGAACAAATTCGCTCATTTTCAACGTTTGCGTTACTTGCTACATTACAAAATGGCATCCACAGTTTTCTCTGGCTTGCATCCTTTGGAAAACGGAAAAAGTACACTCTTCTCACTTTCTATATTAATTATATAAAAACATTTTATTCCAATATAAAAAATTGTTGTTGCTCGAAAAATTTATTACTTGATTTTTTATCGTTTCTTTGCTTACATTTGGCCACTGCACACCTCATGTTTGAGTTTTGTTTTGCATATTGTTTTGGCTTTTATTTGTGCCGAAAGTTCACTTAGAGCATTTCACTTCGTACACTTCACTCTAAAAACTTTTAATTTTAATTAGTTTTATAGGATTAAATACATATAATATTAAAACAAACAGCGAAATAAGTTCTTGCAATCCGCTGCAGCGGAAATATTATTTAGCGAACTGTCAAAAAATCTCTAAGTCTCTAATCTCTAATCTCTAACTGTTTCCATCTCTAAGTAAATTTTTTAATATTTTTGACAAAAAAATAATTTCAACATATTTAGAAATTTCTTTTAATAAAAAGATAAAGTAAACAGTCAAAAAATAAAGTTCAGACATATATTCCGCAATAAAATCATTTTAAATTCAAGAGATTTGTTAAGTGAAAATAGATCTCAATAATTTATGTATTTACACATAGAGATGGCAACTTTCAAGTGGCTCCAGTGACGTCGATGTCGTAATCTATTCTCTATCATTCTTGGTAGCATTTGATTCCAACCCAGTAATAAGGAATTTGCCACCACTGATATACGGGAAGCATGATTGGCAATGGGTGCATTAAATGAGGAGCAGATACCAGCAAAGAAGCGCGCTCTTGCAGA
The DNA here is from genome assembly GCA_914767935.1 of Coremacera marginata. Lineage (NCBI taxonomy): Eukaryota > Metazoa > Arthropoda > Insecta > Diptera > Sciomyzidae > Coremacera > Coremacera marginata. Next base: position 154,611,912 of record OU612045.1, read on the forward strand.
GCTTCTTTAACCATACGATATTGTTCAAAATCTAACCCTAAAATAGCTTTTTGTAGATACCGAACTCCCCCATGAAATAATTTTGTAAATCTGAAAGATGTTCCGCTTGCGAAATCGTCTAATTCTACAAGTGCTGTTTTTAATCCTCTAGTGACAGCGTCTAAAGCACATCCAGCACCAGTAGCTCCACCACCAGTGACAAGAACATCATATTCGTCACCATTTTGAAGTGTTTTTATTTGCTCCTGCCTAAGCGGTAGGGTACGTTTCCTTTTTGGTGGTCTTATTATAGCAGCATCAACCTTAAATTGTAGCGTAATAAAAATTTTATAAGATAACAAAAGTTCTCAAAATGTTCCAATGTTCGGCAAGAGTAAAGTTCGGTAGCACCGTGGGACACGATTTTAAAACAAAATACTTACAATAAAACTAGGCGAGAAGCTTTTTGCCGTGAAGTATAATGCATTCTTAGAAATAATTTTCAAATAGCTTCAAATGCAGTTTCCCGCCAGTCTTTTAATTAGTCTTAAGTTTTCATAATTTTTTTTTTTATGCTTTGATTCAATTTTATTGTCATCACTGATTGTGAAGTATTTTTATCTAATAAACTGTTTTATTCAATTCTATAATGAGACTCAAATAAAACAAGATATTTAAGATGTTTGCACGCAGAAACATTACATTTTCGAATTGACATATTTCCATTTACCGTAAATATATTTCGAAGTTTTGACCATATTTTGTTTATTATATATAGCTATTTATGTAACAAGTTTTTCAATGTTTGCTTTAAACTCCAAATAAACATATTTTGATTGATGTTAAAAAAAATATTTTTGCGGAAAACATGTCCGCAATATGTTTGTAACAAAAGTAGTATATTTCTGCCATGAGCATGTCATATTTGTCAGAAATATATAACATGATCGTATTCAACATAATATCGACCCCTTTGCGCAAAATTATCGTATGTGTTTCATATTCTAATTTGAATAATATACTAATATTTATTCAATAATCAAATTGTAATTTAAAAAAGAAATGGTAAATATAACAACATACGATGTACACGTATGTTCGAGCGTCTACTTAAGTGACTAGACTTTTGTGTCGAGTCGATGTAAAACAGCTATCAGCGAACCAGAGGGCGGATACTGAAAAATGCTCAAGCTAAATCTCCACCGCTAAAGCTAAATTTATAGTTTTTAGCGATAATTGCGATTCTGATAAACTTCATCTCTTATTTTCATGCTTAAAAATTAAAGACTGAACGAACTTTTAACGAAGAATAAAATCTAAGCTGTCATCGCTAAATTTCTAGCGATTGATGCGATTCTGAACTTGTTTTTAGCGATTTTCAGAAACTCTTATTTTATTTTTAGCTATATTTTTGGAGTCCAATATTTCGTTGTCGCTAAATTTGAAATGAAAAGGTTTGTGAATGAAAATCATAGTTTTTGAATTATTTATTTAGAAAAATTAATGCTTCGTCTGCTTTGAATGTTTTCAAAGATATACATATTTAAAGCAGTTTTCTTCGAAACTTGCTATTTGTATTTAACAATTTTATTAACATTTCATAGGCTTATCTCTTGAAACTTCAGAAAAATTTATTAAATGAATTCATAGCTTACACTTTTATTGGCTTGCAAGTTTTGTTAAAATTAGTTAAAATTGTTACAAACATTGAATAAAAATCCACGCCTACCCCTTATAGGAAGTGACATTATAAATTGACACATAACCTTTGATGTATAAAATAATCTGAGTTGAAAATTTTGTATTAATGGCGGTGTCAAGGTATACAAACTCCTTGACTACTTCAAAGTTATAGCTGCCGGATGAAACGTGGGAGTCTAAACGCCGCGCTCCCTTGTTTGTAGACAGCATATACTTTGTTTTACCCTCATTTATCGTCAAACCCACTTTGGCTGATTCCTTTTCGATAGCGGCGAAAGCAGCGGTAACATCTCTCTTGGTTCTGCCAACAATATCAATATCATCAGCGTACGCAAGGAGCTGGACACCTTTATAGAAAATGGTGCCATTACGATGCACCATCGCCTTTCGTACGATCCCCTCCATGATGATGTTGAAGAGATCGCAAGACAGTGGATCGCCTTGCCTGAAACCTCTTTCGGTATTGAAGGTTTCGGAGAGGTCATTTCCTACTTTGACGGAGCTGAGTGTGTTGCTCAACGTCATTCTGCAAAGTCTAATCAACTTTGCAGGTATACCGAACTCAGACATTGTTGCGTATAGGCAATCCCTTCTCGGGGTATCGAACGCAGCTTTAAAGTCGACAAAGAGATGGTGTGTGTCAATTTGATTTTCGTGGGTTTTCTCCAGGATTTGTCGTAGCGTGAAAAGCTGGTCTATGGTACCAGGTCGAAAGCCACACTGATAAGGTCCAATCAGTGTTTTTGTAATCGGCTTTAATCTTTCACTCAGTACGCTTGAGAGAACCTTATATGCGATGGAAATAAGACTGATACCTCTATAACTAGCGCAGATTGTAGGGTCTCCTTTCTTAAGTATAGGGCACAGTACACTGAGGTTCCAATCGTCGGGCATGCTTTCTGCTAGCCATATTTTGCTGATGAGCTGATGCATGCGCCTTATCAATTCATCGCCGCCGGTTTTAAACAATTCAGCTGACAGGCCGTCAGCACCCGCTGCTTTATTGTTTTTGAGTCGTTGGATAGCAACTCGAACCTCTTCATGGCTAGGTGGTGATACTTCCACTCCGTCATCGTCGATTGGTGGCACTGCACTGTGCTCTCGATGGGCGGCATTGGTGGAATCGTCGCCATTAAGTAAATTGGAGAAGTGCTGTCTCCACAATCTAAGCACACACTGTGTATCCGTATTCAGATCTCCATTTTCGTCTCTACAAGTGGATGCATTAATACTAACAACGAAATCAGCCTGGAGATAAAGCGAAGAACAATAATTTCTAATAGGTGCTACTACGGGCTCAGTAAGCAACTAAGTTCCAGAGCCCTTTCTCGATCGACAAAACTAACACTCTACAAGACGCTCGTTCTACCTGTGCTGCTTTATGGCGCTGAGGCATGGGTAGTTTCGCAAACTGACGCAGCCGCTCTGGGGGTGTTCGAGAGAAAAGTTCTTCGCAAAATCTTCGGTCCTGTTCGAGTCGGCGATGACTATCGCATCCGAATGAACCACGAGCTGTATGAGCTCTACGGAGACATTGACGTAGTTCGGCGTATAACTGTGCAGCGACTACGCTGGCTGGGTCATGTCCATCGTATGGACGACGAAGCTCCAGCGAAAAAGGTGCTCGAGGCGAGGGTCGCTGGTCAACGACGACGAGGGAGACCATGCCTCCGATGGATGGACCAGGCTGAGGAAGCCCTAACCGCACTTGGTGTATCCGATTGGAGAAGGCGCGCGCAAAGCAGAGGCGCCTGGCGAGAGCTGATGAGGTCGGTCGAAATCCGGACACGGGTTGTCACGGCAACCTAAGTAAGTAAGTAAGTGAAAATTTTGTAACTTTTAAAATACTCAAATATAGCTGTGGGGATATTTTAAGTTTTTACTTACTTTCAAACTGTAAATTATATTTAGTGGGTGGATGTTGAGAAAATGCGAAAGTCTGCAATGTGTTTGCAAGTTCACAACACGCTGTAACTAAATGTTTATCCGTTTGATAATTATATGGAAGGTGCCCACACTTATTACCCAATTCCCTATTTTTCATGCAGCAATTGTGTATGATTGTATTTGCTTTTTTTTTTAACTTAAAACTGCAGCTTCTTAAAATTACCCAAAAGTAAGATATATATAGAGCAGAAAATTTTGTGCGCGAGTTTTTTTATTTATATTATTTCATTGAAAATGTATACGTTTATAAAGAAAAATATAGAACATTTATTGGAAATTTAAAAAGACTACAAAAGCATTTGTTCGTCCTCTTCGCTATCGCTTTGGGTGGCTTGTTGTAAATTTCTTTGGCTGAGTAGAAGCTGTTTTCTGCGCTTCTGCTTGCTGATTGAGCGTGTGTTTGCATGCTGCAGCGCGCTCTCCACCTGATGCGTCAAACTCTCATCGCCGTCCTTATCTTCTTCAACCAATCGGTCTGAATCCATGTTGCACACATTTTCGTCGTCCAAAGTTGAAATTTGGTAGTTAAAACCGATTGATTTCATCTTCACACGAGCACAGCTCGGTAACGGTTAAGTCGTTGGAGTTTGTTGATATATCGTTAGAAAAATGATTATATTGCCTTTGCAATGAATTATTAAAATAAGTTTTAAGAATGGTTCGTTTTCTTGCTAAAAACAATAACGTGAATCAATGTCGTCAAATATTAATTAACCCTGTAGCTCCTAAGAATGTGAAAATAGACCCCTCTTCCCCTCACAGACGATTTTTTGCTCGTCTCGACATAACCTTTCAGCTCCATAAATAGTTGCACTCAATTGCGGAACACCCTGTATAAACAATACAAAATAGCAGTTTATACACTCAATAACGCATAAATTGATAAAAAGAGTCAAGAAAGTAGAACGCCTCTGATCTGCCGACTCTAGCTTCTTCGAAAATTCATAACACCTAAGTTATTTTACAGTTTTAAGTTTTCACTACGGTCGGCAGTCTCCTCACTGCCTACTTTTTTATTAAATTTGATTATATAATTCCTTATACGGAAACATTATCTGAGGAGCGACTGACCCAAAAAAAGTCACAAAAATTGTTAGCGTATTACGAGTGCTTTACAATACCTTTCGATAGTACTTAGTACAAAGCTTATAGCTGAAAATAGTACTAAGCTTATAGCTTTCGATCTCTTTAATCTTGAGTGTTTTTCCACAGTACAATTTTTTTAAATAATTTATTAAAATAATAGCGATCACATGCAACTGCTCAAATATTAAAACAAAAAAAAAAAAATGGTTTACTTAAAAAAAATAAATAGATCAATAAAATACTGATCGCAGTTGTTTCAATATTATGCAGCCAAAAGTGCAAATATTACGTATGTTCATCTCTTGCATGTGTAACTTTTTCAGTTTGCAGTTTGAAATGCAAATTGAATGGCTTCAATTTTTTATAGAAAAATGTTCAAATATTTATAATTCACAATTTATACCAATTTAAATAATGGTGGTTTAAAAAATTTTAAAAAACTGAAAGAATATCATAGAAAATGGAATTGAAAACAATATTCTACAGATTTTTAGGTTCAAATTAATTTTTTGCGTTTCAAAGTCAACTTTCAACAAATCAAACACTTCAAAATTAACTGTTTATCTTGTTTCATTTTTGTTGAATATGAAGTTTAAGGACTTGAATTTTAGCTTGAAAAATTGAAAATGTTGAATTTTAGGAATAAAAACTTGATTTATAAAAATTGGTATAATAGTGGCATAATTTATATAATAAATATCAAAAATATTTATTTGATAAAATTTCATTTAACTTGAACTTAATCCCAGATTTCTTTTCCTTTTAATTCTGATAAGACTTTACCGATATAATTCAGGGTATTAATGGTGATCAGACCATGGATTACACCACATGTCAATCAAAAGGTACTGACATAGTTTAGCAGACATAATTCAGGGTATGAATCACACCACATATCAATCACAGAGTACTGACATAGTTTAACAGACATAATTCAGTGTATTCATGGTGATCACACTTTAAATAACACCACATGTCAATCACAGGGTACTGACATAGTTTATATCAACAAGATGTTTTTTCTGTAAATTAATTTTTCTACTATCTTCGCCCTTTATTATTAGGGTATGATGTGGGTTAAGGAGTTTCAAAATAATTCTTTCCCGAATTAATCTCTAGAGGAGTGAAATATATGAGCTGGCCCGATTTCTTCCCCTTCAACATTTCTTCTGAGAACACTTCTTTCCTATCTGCCAACCTTCTGGGGGTCCCCATATAAAAACACAAAAACGTGTCTATGTTTTCTGCTTGCTTGGTACCTGAATCAGAAATGCAAGCATTAGAAGTGCAAGCCTCTACAGTGCTAATGTTAAAAGAGATGACATTAACAGTGGTGAATATATCACGTTACTGACGTTAACATTGCTAACGTAACGGAGCTGACGCGAATTTATAACTTTTACCCTTCCCAAAAAGTGCTCAACGCGCCTAAAGATTTAATTTAAGTTTTAATTTAAAAAAATTTCTTTTAGCCAATTTTTAAGACACTCCAGTTATTAAATGGGTGTTTATGTACCTAAGAAATTAAATATATGTTTGTAGTATCTAAGTTCTACTAGGGTAAAATTTTGTATTTTATAAGTTTAAGAACATTTTATTACGCGACAAAATGGTTTCGGCCAGTTTAGGCCCTTTTTGCCAGTTCGGCTTCAATATGGCCGAAATTTAAGCTTCAAAACCTCATGCTATATCTCATATTTTTTATGATATAAGACAAAAAATATTGGTTTTAACAAAAAAGAAAAGTTTTCTGCTTTCTTTTAACAAAAAAAAAAAAAAATTTATTTCAAAAATTTTAGTTTTTATCAAAAAAACTCAGTTTCGGTTTCGGCAGAGCATTACAAAAAGGGTCGAATTTAAGTTTCGGCCGAAATTTCAGTTTCGGCCGGACACTACACCGAGAAAAACAAACAATAGTAAAATCACCTAAGCCAGCTTAGGTAAAGAGAATTGTATATAAATAAGAAACTTATGCTTATTCACCGAAGTAATGTATTGTTTTATGCATTGCTTTGAAAGCACACACTTCGATACCCTGCCAATAAAAAAGCGTTTGATTCATCCAAGCCAAGCATATAACACATTAACCAATATTGTTGGTAAACCACCAAAAACTTTGACACTTTATTAAAATGGTTTGAAAACAATTTTTCATCAAAACCATTTGCGTTATTATACATAGATTTTATGGAAATTTCTGCTTATAATTTTTTTGGTATTAAATTAGAACAGCAATATCCGACTATTGCCATATAATTTTTTTGGTATTAAATTAGAGCAGCAATATTCGACTATTGGCACATCCGACTATTGACACATTTATTAGCGATCTAAATGCATATTTTTTCCTACTTTGTAAATTTATGTTGATTTAGAAAATTTCGATTAATGTACAATAAAACATTTTTTCCTTAAAATTTCATTTCCAATTAAAATGTTTGGTCTATTTTTATTAAGAAGTGCTATCTAAGTACTTGGGTAATTTTGTACAAAACAATTTACACAATGTTAAGTAAGTGTATGTTCATTTCATACTTGTCTTTGAATAGTTTTTGTTCAAAAGCAATACACAGTAGTTCACCTAAGTAGATGTCTATTTTGTACTTCTACATATATATTAATTTATCTATTTAACTTTGATAGTTTAACAAAAATGTTTGTTGAAAGTTTAAACGCAATGTTTGACAGAATAATTGAAATATAAACTCTAAGCCATATTTTACAAATTACAAAATACTAAATTAATTTATGGCACAAATCAATATCGGTACGTTAACATGTTAAACTTAGGTGTTTTAATGAAAAACTTCGGAGATTTTTTTCTTGTTGTACTCACAATACCCTTGTTGCCTACAAGAACTTCGAGTTAATTCCATAAGGAAGTTTGTTTTTTAATAAATGTTTCAAATCTGCGGGTACGAGTACGAGTAGTAACAACATCTAACAAAGCCGAAAATTTATATCGGTTGATAAGGATTGGTAGAGATGCAACATTTGTGGATTTGATAATTCACCATACAATAATATTTTTCGGATATGGATGTTTTTACATCAGAGAATTAAAAGTTGATACTAACAAAATAGATTTTTTAAAAATTTGAAGTCCAATCATGAAAACTCGAAAAATTAAACTCGCAAAAATGTATATTCTGCAAAAAATAAAATTCTCTTATTTTCTCCAAATTGCCGTAAATTTCGCTTACTCCCGTTTCCAACGAACAACGTTTTCCAACATTAATTTTTTGGTATAAGTAGACATTCAGTCCAACAATGAATACCCTGAAGATAGTCAGTCCTAAAAAATTTTAATTTTCCCCCGAACGGAATTCTTCCTTAGTTAATGTTCTTCCCAGGAAGCTTTTAAGTTCTTCCAGGAACAAGTATGTTGTTTCCAGGAACAAGTATGTGAAAATAGTACTTTGAACATAACTTCAAAATAGCTGATCGGTTGCATTTGTCAACTCTTATTCTATCAAATTGTTATCTCTACAATTTTATATTACTTAATTTTCTCCATGTCCATAAATGTCTACAAACTTTTGTCACAGAGTAATGGGAGAGAACTAAAATTTTTGCCGACAAATAATTCAGGATTGGGCTGAAAGTCACTTATTTTGAATGTGATTTTCTATTTATTGGTTTGACGCCCGGGGGAGAGAAACCCCGGGAAGTACTTCTACTGAGATTGATAAAGAAAATTCACCTATTGAATTTTAGAAAATTTATCTTGCCATATCAACCATCATTCGAATATTTCAAAAATATTTCACAGTTGAAATTATAATTCTTCTCACCAACTTTCCAGGAAGGTTTTTTTGGAATTTCACCCTTTGATGTCAACGGACGGGCTTCTTTTTGCTTTAAGATAAAAACAAAATTTAAATCTTGAAACATAAGACCAACAAATTTTGATGAGTAGCTAAGAAAGATTTTTATATAAATATTATAATAGGGTTTTTGGTGTTGGTGTAGTGTAAAGGAAATCAAAAGCTGCCAAAGTTTCTGTCCTTAAACATAAGTTTTTGTATGTGCATTATTAAGCCCTCCACGTTTTGATATATAATAAATAGAAAAATGTGCTGCATAGTGATATCAAGAGCTGTAATGTAAACTGATTCTATGGGTATGACTTCCGCATCGGTGATGCTTTTTCAAGTTGTTGTTCGCCTTATTTCAGGAAAATTGTATGTTGTGCTGTTATGTGCTCGAGTTGTGCTACAATGTGTGGCGTAGAGAGTTTTTTAAAAATTGGCGGATATGTGAATTTTTGAAAAAGTCTATAAATTAAAAAATTTACTAAAATTTGGCAGCTGTGCTGTATTGTGCTGCACTTGTACTGCAATGACGCAGAGAGTTTTTATTCATTTTTTTGTATGTGTATTTTTTTTAATAATTTAGTGTTCATAATTTATGTGCTCGAGTTGTGCTGCAAAATTTCATAGAAATAAGATTAAAATAAATTAGAACAGACAGACAGTCCGTCTTGCCCATTCATTTGAGTTATGTTTGTATTTATGAAAAACAAACTACTACGAAGAGAAAACAAAACATGAATTTGTATAAGAATTTTTCATTGCTATATAAGCAGCTAAATAGAGCAATATCCGAACAGTGTTCAAACGTAGTAGTTGCAGCTGCAGAATAACAGCTCGAACATGAAGACAACATTTGCACTCTTAACCCTGACCTTGGTGGCAGTGGTGTTGCATACAAGTTGGGCCAAGCCAAATCCACAATTTTCATTTAATATTGGTGTTGGCGGTAGTATTCTTATACCTAATAATCAGTTAATACCGACCGAAAGTATCGAACCCGCCTCATACTTAGCGGAGGGCACAAATAGCGATAACTCCAATGATGTCATAAGCGTTTCGCAATCACAAAATATTCTCGCAAGCATATTCAACGGCATAAATGAGGCTTTCAGAAATGCCAGCAAGTTGGGCGTAGAAAATGCGAGGACTTTCTTTGAAAACGTATTTATTGCCAGCGAAGCTTTTCTGAATAATGCAAACGATCTCGGTGAAGTTATTGGAGATAATTTTAGAGAGTTAGTGCATCAGAGTGTTGCCAATTTTAGGGCTGTTGTACATGCCTTCATCACTGGAGTGGATCAAGAAATACTGGCTGTACGCAATCGCGTTAAGCGTCAGGCCTTGATTGAGGTAGAGGCGCGACTGGAAGATCTTTATAATAGCCTTAATGGTCTGCACGGACATGTCGAAGAGCTACGGGTCAATTGGCAACATGATGTCGAACACCAGGAAATGATTGTGGTGCGACGTTGGAACATATGGGCTGGTGAACAGCTGGAGAAGGTAGCTGACGCTACCAATGGAGATGAACAGAAAATCGCCGAAGCGGAGACCATCATCAATGAATTCGTTAATCGTTATGGCAACTATCTAACCCAATGTGCCGATGAAGCCGAGGAAGAGTTGCATGAATATGAGCAAAAGGTGGATAAGACGGTGCAGCGTTACGAGCCTATTTTGGGCAGCCTAATTAAGGAGGTAGATCAATGTTTGCAAGATTTTGACACTTCTGCTGTGGGACGTCGTTGCTCACGTCTGTTTAAGACACACTTAACGCAGATTCGAGGTGCCCCAGCAGATTTCGCTAAGTTAACTGCGGCAGGAGCACAATTGGCTGTGGGACGTTTTGAAAATCGTTACTGTGTGGCGCAGACATTGATTGAATTTGGTTTGGAGAAATTCACAATAGAACGTCAACTTGTGAAGTTGGTATTTACACAAAATGAAGCTGAAAATGGAGATGATAATGAGGAAGGCAATGAAGAGACGACTGTAAGTAACAGCAGTGAAAGTCCAGCGACAGAGTCCGGTAGCAGTGAGGAAAATGAAACGGAAGAAAGTGCTGCCAGTGGAGAAGACAGTGCTGGAAGTTCGGCTGAAGGAAGTGAAGAGTCTGGAAGTGAAGCACCTGGAAGTGTAGAGTCTGGCAGTGTAGAGTCTGGCAGTGTAGAGACAGGAAATGAAGGATCTGGTAGTGGAAGTGTTTCATCTCAAGAGTCCGGCAGCAACGAAGAGTCTGCTAGTGAAACATCCGAAGCAGCCGGTAGCAATGAAGAATCCGCAAGTGAGGCGGCATCCAATGAGTCCGCTAGCAGTGGAGAATCCGAAAGTGAGGCACCCGCTGAGGACGACCAAGCAGAAGCAGTTAGTGCTGATGGCGAAGCTTCTGTTAGTGGTAACGTATCTGAAAGCGATGAATCTGCCGTTGATGCAGCTGCCAGCGTAAATAGTAGCAATGAATCGGAAAGTGATGAGTCAGTCGCTGACGCAGCCGCCAGTGACGATAGCAGTAATTCTGATAGCTCCGACAGCTCCGAATAAGTTAGGGTTGTACCTTAACTTAATTTTTATTGACTTCTCTGAGTTCTTTTTTTTTTCTTTTGTGTTATTAGTAATGCTTCAAATAACAGAATTATGTATACAAAACAGCAATAAATAATGTTTGGTGATGGGTAGCAATAAATCCGAAATCATTTCTTTATTAAAATGGACTATTTTGAGAGATTGGGTCTATGATAACATAATTACTAAAGGGATGAACTAATAAAGGAGTATCGTTACCTTAAAGTATGTAATGAGAGTATTTTTAACACAGATTTTTATTCGTTTAATTAAAGAAAAATCAATATTTGAGGGGTTTGAAGTGGCCAAGTATCAAAAACAAAAGAAAAAAATAAAAATCAGAGCTATTTTAGGGTGCAAAAATTTTCTCAAAGTTTTCTTTTATATACAGCCATGGACACATAAATAGCACAAATGTCAACTTATTTTTTAAACGTTTCGTTTGAACCTAATAATGCAAATATTAACTGTATTTATAATTTTTTGAGACTCCAGTGTGAAGTTGTTTAAAACTCCGAAAGAGATGTACCGTTATTTGCTTTTATTTGCTCAAGCCATCTCTTTATGTATAGGCATGTACGATCTGCTGTGGTCATATAAATAGCACACATGTAAGTTGGTGAATAAAAGTTAACAATATCGGGTGTTTGTAAAAATTGTAGAGTTTTATTCAGTTATTTTTGCCGATTCTAAATAAAATGTGTCGTGGCAAACATTGCACTCCGGAAAAAAGGTCTATAATTCACGAACTAAGTCGAAAAGGCAAAAAACCATCTGAAATCGCGGATATTCTCAAAATTTCGCCAAAAATGGTCTATAATGCACTCAAACTGGTTACATCAAATGGTTCAAATAATTTCGAGAATAAGCCGCGCAATCCTAGACGTAAAACCAACGCTTTTACTGATTTATAGTTCTGAATGACTTTAGTTCGCAAAAGTAAGGCTGATCCTTTCAAGTCAGCAAAGCAAATTATGAGGGAAATAAATGAAGAAAATAACCTTAATGTTGCAAGAAAACTAGTATCTAGGAGACTACATGAAGCTAATCTTTATAGACGCATTAGACGAAGAAAGCCGCTCTTAACAAAAAAAATTTTTTAATTTTAAAGGATCGGTTAGCGTTTGCAAGGGCCAATGTGAATAAAGAAGACCAATTTTGGAAGAACGTGGTCTGGACTGACAAAACTAAATTTAATAGGGTTGAACCAGATGGAAAAACTTTTGTTCGGCGCCCCAAACGCCAAGAGTTGAATCCGAAGTACACAAAAAAATCATTAAAGCATGGATGAGGGAATTTAATGGCTTGGGGAGCTTTTTCCTGGCACGGCGTTGGGCCAATTTTTCGTATACCAGGAATAATGGACAAAAATATGTATTTAGATATTCTTAATAACCAGATGGAACCATTTGCATTTGAGAACATGCCTATTAGGTGGATTTTTATGCACGAAAATGATCCAAAACATACAGCAAAGGTTGTGATTGATTGGCTAAAAAAGGAAAAAATAAATATTTTGAATTGGCCGGCTCAAAGCCCAGACCTCAATCCCATAGAAAATTTATGGATTGATATGAAGGCCAGCATAAGCAACCAAAATTTTCGAAATTAAGATGAGTTATGGAGTGGAATTGAGAAGGCTTGGTACTCTATTCCGAAGGATTGGGTCAGGAAGCTTGTGGAGAGTATGGGACGAAGAAGTCGGGCTGTTTTGGACAAAATCGGGATACAGTACCAAGTACTAGTAAGCATATTCGTAAGCTCATTGTAAAATAAAAATAGTCCCTACGTCTTTTTTCCTCAGCTAAGGAACAATTTCAGATTTTTCATTAATTTTCTAATTTTTAATTCGTAGTTACAAAGTTACTACTGATTTTAAGTTTTTAATGTTTAAACTCAAATACCATGAAATAAATTCTTGTTATCCTCTATGTATTTTATTTAAATTTATGTGAAACACCCTACATGTATTTTTGTGCTATTTATGTGTCCACGGCTATATGTCTGGGTACAATATTTTCGATCAAACGAATATTCATTGCTTATTTGTTTCTAAAAAATTTGTAAATGTTTTGTTATTTTAGTTCAAAACTAATCAAGTCTAACAGGCTAATTTCCAAAAGTGCTTAAGTCCACTTACTTAGATTTTAAATAATATTAATTCATTATTTATGACAAACTGGAATTATACGGTTCAGTAGAAATGCAGAGGTGCACAAAATAATAGCACCAGGTCATATATTGGGTTGGGGAAGAAGTATTCGGCGTTTTTGTAGTAAAAGTAAACATTTTATTTTTTTAAAAAAAATGTTATTGATCCAAATACTGTCCTTTCTTTTCCACTACCTTCTGCCATTTTTGGGTTTAAGACCATAATTCCTTTATTGTTAAATTCCGGGCTTTTATCGTTGAAAAACTGACGTAGGTGGCTTTCACAGACATCTTTTGAGGTTAATTTCTTCCCAGCAAGGGAGTGTTGAAGAGATCGGAGAAAATGATAATCTGACGGTGCAATGTCAGAACTGTTCGATAGATGCATCAAAACTTTTCAGTTAAATTCTTTAAGTTGTTGTCGTGTTAATAAAGATATGTGTGGCCTTGCATTGCAGTGATGAAACACAACACCTTTCCTGTTGATCAATTCCGGCCTCCTTTTTGCAATTTCTTGCTTCAATCGCATTATTTGCTGGCAGTAGAGAGTGGAATCAATCGTTTGGCCAGGCGGTAGAAGATCATAATGGATGATATCCTTATAGTCCCACCAAACGCATAGCATCATCTTCCTTGTCGTCAATCCCGGCTGTGACACCATTCTTGGAGCTTCACCTTTTTTCGACCAAGACCGTTTTCGAACAATATTATCGTACGTGATCCACTTTTCATCACCTGTTACCATATGTTTCAAAAATGGCTCGATTTCGTTTCGTTTTAGTAGCGAATCGCAGATAGAAATTTGATCCATTACATTTTTTGCACTAAGTTCATGAGGCATCCAAGCATCAAGCTTTTTTTTTAAAACCAACTTTTTTCAAATGGTTTAAAACTCTTTTGTGGTCGATCTTCAGTTCCTTAGCGATGTCGTGGTTGCTCACATGACGATTTTCTTGAACCTTATCCATTATTTCATCGACTTTTTTGGTGATGGGTCGACCAGAGCGAGGAGCATCTTTGACTTAAAAATTTCCATCACGAAATCGAGCGAACCATTTCCTGGTAGTTGATTGGGATAGAATACCTTCACCAAAAACCTCACAAATCTTTGCACATGCCTGTGACGTATTTTCCCTTTTATCGTAGTAAAATTGTAAAATATAACGTATTTTTTCTAAAGTTTCAGTCATCTTTGCTTTGCAATACTTTTTATCACGATGCTGATTTGTCTTCTGTTAAGAGAAAAAAAAGAGCTGCCAGATGCAGCTTACCGTTTCAATGTTATGACACTTTGAAATCAAGCGAACTCGAAAACTACGAATACTTTTTCCCCAACCCAATATTTTACCCCTCTAGGAGTCCATTTTCGGGAGATATAAACTATTTTCGACAGTTTTTCTATTTTTTGTATGAAGACCCAAAGAAGGGTAGCAGATAGGGGGTTGAAGTGTTGTGAAAAAATGTTAAGGGGCAAAAAAATATAGGCTCAGCTCATCTATTTGACCTTTCTAGGAGTCCAATTCGGGATATATAAACCATTTTCTACAGTTTAAAACTATTTTCGACAGTGTTTGCAGTTTTTGTTTTTTTTTATATGGGGACTCAAAGAAGGGTGGCAGATAGGGGGTTGGTGTTTTCGGAAGGAATGTTGAGGGGAAAAAAGTAATACGACTAGCTCATATTTGACCCCTCTAGGAATCCCGTTGCGGGAGGCATAAACTATTTTCGACAATGTTTGTGTCTTTTGTATAGGGCCCAAAGAAGGGTGGCAGATAGGGGGTAGGTGTTTTGGGAAGAAATGTTGAGCGACAAAAAATAATAGGACCATCTCATATATATGACCCCTCTAGGAGTCCCAGAATCGGGAGATATAAACTATTTTCTACAGTTTTTGCAGTTTTTTGTTTTTTGTATGGGGAGTCAAGGAAGGGTAGCTGGTAGGGGGTAGGTGTGTTCAAAAGAAATGTTGAGGGGCTAAAAATAATATGAACAGCTCATATATTTGACCCCTCTAGATGTCCAGTTGCGGGAGATATAAACTTTTTTCTACGGTTTTTGCAGTTTTTGTATTTCGACCTAAAGAAAGGTAGCAGATAGGGGGTAGGTGTGTAGGTGCAGATAGGGGGTAGGTGTGTCAAAAAAAAATGTAGATGTAAATGCAAAAAATATTAGTATCAGTTCATATATATACCCTTTAAGAGTTTATTTGAGGGAGATATAAACTATATTCGACAGTTTTTGCATCTGTTCTGTTTTTTGTGTAGGGACCAAAAGAAGGGTAGCAAATAGGGGTAGGTTATTTCAAAAGAATTGTTGCGGGAGAATAAAAATAGTAGGTCCGCACATATATTTGACCCTTCTAGGAGTCCAGTTGCGGGAGATATAGACTACTTTCTACGGTTTTGTAGCTTTTGTGTGTTTTGTATTGGGTCCCAAAGGAGGATGGTAGATAGGGGGTTCGTGTGTGACGAAGAAATTCTAAGGGCAAAAATTAATAGGAGTAAATAAATGCTCACACATTTGACCCGTCTAGGAGTCGAGTTGCTGGAGATATAAGCAATTTATACGATTTTTATCCAGAAAGATGACCAGGGCCGTTTCTCAAAAAATACAAGTCTTGTATTACAAGTAAAATACTTGAAAAAATAAAAATTTCCCCAAGTATTTTACTTTTAATACAAGGCTTTTATTTTTTTAAAAAAACAGGGCCCAGTTGGAAACAGGTCAAAATATAAAATCTGAAAGAAGTGGAAAAATTATTGAAAAAGCATTTCGGTGAAAACTGGGAAAACAACGAAGATCTCGTTTAAAAATTTGTTTCAAAAATGTATGTTGTTGGAAAACGTTCGATTAATATTTAAATATATTCTTCTAAATATTTAAATAAATAAACTAATGAAACTTTTGTGAAAAAGTATTTGACCTACAACTATTTATAGAATACAAAAAGGAAAAAATGTTAACTCCAAGTAAAGATATTTTTTATCTAAAGAATTTTGATGCACTTATTCCGAAAATTGCAACTATTTGAAAATCATCGTATCATTCACTTTTGTGTCATTTTTTTAAACTTAAACTCGAGCCAAACAAAGTCTTATTTCAACTCAAATCAACCAGTACTAGCTTAGGGGGGTGTTTTGAACCCTTCCTACTTTGCTAGTTTTTTATCGCTTAAGCCAAAACAATACTTTTTTTACTGTCGATAAATTGGGCTTGATTTTCATTGTGAAAATACTTCGCTCCCCTTATATTATCTTTGATTTTTCACAATGATCACATTCAAGAAATAAATTTTCAATAAAGTTGTTTATTTTTTCGATAACAATAACAAACATTGTGTCGGTAATAAAACTGTTTAAGCCACATCGCCACAGCAAAATAAGACAGCACGCTGCAATGGTTTTGATATCCTTGATAGTAATAAGTGTCCGAAAAAACCCAAAGGAAATCATAAAATGCAACAGCACTGGTAGTGCTGAAAAAAAAAAAACCAGGAATTGAAATAGCAAAGAAATCATAAAAATTTGTTGCTCTAAATCACAGCAAAACAGGACAATTTCTCACACGCACACTGCGTTGACTGATGTCTAAGGATATCTGTGAGAGCAAAGCAAACACTTAAGGCAAAAAAGTCGCCGTCATCGTCATCGTCATCATCATCAACGACGACATGATCATGAACAACATCATTGACATCTTCATGCTGGTCGTCAACGAATCAGCATATAAATTTCTTGTTTCTCTCTCTCTCTCTCTACTCCACAATGACAATAACAATAAAAGAAAAATTGTACTAAAAAGGAACTCATTTTTTTATGCTACTCCTGCTGCCAATGCAATATGTTCACAGGCTGCAGCAAGGCAACAATGCTTGGCTATAACTACATACAAATAAATATACACACGCACACATCAAAATATATATATGTAGAGCTTCATATATCTGCATAAAGTGTGCTTTTCGAGCAATATATTAAATATAATCCTTTTCGAAATCTACTTTAATACACATAAATTTATGTGATTTTTTTTTTGTGTTAAATGCGTGTATGTGTGTGTGTGTGTGTGTTGTTATTATTGTTATTCACCACCCCCACTAAACACTTTTTGGAAAAAAAAAATGTACAAAAAAACCAACCTTCTGGTTATCCCGTTTTGCCACTCGAAGCGCACCATATTTTATTGCTAAAAGGATTGCATATTTTTCAGCGCTTCACACATGCACGATATACACGTTGTTTGCAAGATGTGAGGCTTGAATATTGCCTGCCGCCGCGTGCGTTTATGTTTGCAGCATGATTTTTTTTTTTTCTTATATGTACCGTTTTTTATCTTTTTTTTTTGTGGTTTTTTTTTTATTCATCTCGTTTTTGTTAATAATGACATTTTTTCTTATATTTTTATATGATTTTTATATTCAGCCAAAGTAAATCATGTAGAGTTTTTATCTTATATATTATGTGTATTTTTTTCATCTGTGTGTGAGCGCGATTTGCGTATGAATGACTTGCGTCTGCTAAAACGTTTGTTGGGCGGCTGTTTTGTGCGTGAGTGAGTTTTGGTTGATATTCCGCCAACATATGTTGGAGCTAGATTTATGTTTTATTATTAAGCTTTATGATAGCCTGAAAAATATTATTTTGAACATATTTGAAGTTCTTTTAATAACAATTTATTAAATTTATATCAATTTATAGTGTCAATGCGATGTTATGGACTGGAAAATGAAAATAATAAAAAATGTATTTTAAGCATATTGTATGTGTGCTATAAAAAAGTTGATTACCAATCAAAAGTAATATTTGGTAGAATTTAAAAAAAAAGTCAGATTTTCGCTCAAGTCCAATATGTATCAGTGACAATTGGACTTATTGCTGGGTGTGCTTCTAAAATATTACTATAAATTTACATAATTATCCATGTTTTCAACCAGAATGCTAAAAAATCTACGTTTTTACTGATCTACATCGAGAAAAAACAAAAGGAAAATTAACAATAAACTTATGCGTGTATCTATACACAAGCTTCGATCGTTTTGAGACTGTTAAGTTTTTAATGAAGGCAGCAAACTTTTTATAGCTAGTCTTTCGCATTTTATATGGATAATAAGTTATATATTCACAGATTTATATATCGTTATGTATTTACGAATTCATACAAGTAACTTGTATAATTTTTCGCAGGTTATTAATTCAATAATGTATAAGGCGGGTCCAACTGTACACCGAGTAATGACAAAAGTATTTGTGCAAGCTAAACATGTTTAAAAATGAAAACTTGGACAATTTCTACAAAAATAAATTGTTTGAATTGTTCAAGTTGAAATTTGTACAGTAAGAATATACAAGTTGGCATTTGTGAAAGAAAAATGTACTGAGTGGCTAATCTTATGTGTAATGACAAACGTATTTGTGCAAGCTAAACATGGTTTAAAAATGAACATTTCGACAATTTCTACAAAAATAAATTGTTTGAATTGTTTAAGTTGAAGTTTGAAAAAATGCGAAAATTCTTGTTAGAGTACACAAAGGCTATGTATAAAACTTGATTTAATTATCACTCTAACTTATGCCAAATTATATATAAAGAATTGAATAGAGCTTATTTATGATAATTGTACAAGATATTGGCAATTTGTCATTCAAATAAAATTCGGAAGATCAACAAATAAAACTTGGTTGTCTTATCCAAGAACTTGGAAGGCATCAAACTGCCGAAGCCATTGAATAGATTAACATAAGTTTATTATTAATTTCTCTTAGGTTTTTATTCGGTGTATAGGAGAAAATTTTTCCCGTCTGGCTCAGCCAAAATTGTAAAGTTAAGTTGTTTTTAAGAGACTTCATCGAAGTTAATCATTCGCCATTTAATTCATTTAAAAGATTCGCCAATCTTTTTAAAGAATCATTCTGTTCAGATTCTTTTACTCCTGATGGAGAGTACTTTGAATATATGAATTCCGAACCCAGAGTATCTTTGGAACATATATCCTTCACTCCAGAGGATATTTTAATGTATATTAGATCGATCGATGAGGAGTTTGGTGCTGGACCTGATGGTGTTCCTGCCGCAGTGTTAACACAATGCGGTTCCGTTTTGAGTCAACCACTTTCTTTATTATTCAATAAATCTATTAACGAAAGTTATTTTCCACTTTTTTGGAAAAAATCATCAAATACGATGATCTTATCAAATACGTTTCCGAGGCGCATTGTCTTCTGAATTTATTGCTGGATCAGGTGTTCCTCAGGGTAGTCACCTTGGTCCTCTTCTGTTTATTTTAGCTATCAATGATGTAACTCACGTCATTGAACACTCTCATCTGCTTATTTATGCCGATGATATGAAAATATACAGAACGATTAATTCTAGAGATAATTCAGATCTACTCCAGTCTGATCTAAAATCCTTTGAAGTTTGGTGTTCTAAAAATAATTTGTTTTTAAATTCAGATAAATGCCAAACTATGACCTTTTCGCGAAAAAGGAATAATTTTATATTTGATTATAAGATTAAAGATACTGCCTTGAGTCGTGTAGACACCGTCAAAGACCTAGGTATATGCATGGATTCTAAGCTGTCGTTTAACATTCATATTGATAATATTTGTAAAAAAGCATCTTCAATGCTTGGTTTTGTAAAACGCTGGGCCAAAGAATTTAATAGCATGATTACAACTACAACGTTGTATTATGCAATAGTGCGTCCTCACTTAGAGTATGCAAGTCAAGTGTGGTCCCCAAGTTACAATGTGCATGTTGATCGAATAGAAAGAATCCAAAAACGTTTTGTTCAGTTTGCTCTAAGGGGCTTAAGTGGAACTGACATATTAGACCTTCCTCCTTATGCGGATCGTTTAAAACTATTAAAAATGCAGTCTTTAGGATCGAAGGAAATCGGCAGATATCGTATATTTACACCAGCTCATAACAGGTGTATTCAATTCTCCAGAACTTCTGTCTCACATAAATTTTAACACTAACCGTAGAAGCAGTAGAAACGCTAACAACTTAATTTATTTGCCATTTAGTAGAACAAATTATATGGCTACTGCTCCTTTAAGTCGCATGAGTTCCTTTGTTAACAATTGCGTTTTTGATGTTAATTTGTCAAAAGGTCAACTCAAAAGTAGATTAAAATTAGTTGTGTAATTAGATCTATATATGCGCATGGTTAGTTGTTACGTCTTGTGTTGTCCCTGAGCCCAACCCATTTATTGGTGGGTAAATTTTTCCCACATTAACTTGTTTGTGGTCACGGTTATCCATAACATTGATATTTTCAATGATTACTGGGTAGTGGCTTTAGATGGGTTAATGCTGAGGAAGTGCGATATAGCTGTAGTAGCTGAACTCTATTGTTATTGCATGTTAAGCGCTTCGAAAATTTCAAAATCAATATCAGTTCAATATGAATATGAATATGAATATGAATATGAATATGAATATGAATATGAATATGAATATGAATATGAATATGAATATGAATATGAATGTGAATATGAATATGAATATGAATATGAATATGGATATGAATATGAATATGAATATGAATATGAATATGAATATGAATATGAATATGAATATGAATATGAATATGAATATGAATATGAATATGAATATGAATATGAATATGAATATGAATATGAATATGAATATGAATATGAATATGAATATGAATATGATTATGAATATGAATATGAATATGAATATGAATATGAATATGAATATGAATATGAATATGAATATGAATATGAATATGAATATGAATATGAATATGAATATGAATATGAATATGAATATGAATATGAATATGAATATGAATATGAATATGAATATGAATATGAATATGAATATGAATATGAATATGAATATGAATATGAATATGAATATGAATATGAATATGAATATGAATATATATATGAACATTAATATGAATTAGAATATGCATATGAGGCTGGGGTCAAATATGAAGCACACACAGTAGGTTTCAATCCGAGTCAAATTGGTGCTGTTGATTTTTATTTAACAGCTCCAATTGACTTAAGAGGGTATTTAAACAAAAGAAGTTTGATGCGGTCTTCATTCACTTTCTTTTCGATTTTGCATTCTGCCAGTTTTTAAGCATTGCTTTTGAGGACGCAAAAAATTTTTAAAAATACAGCTTTATTGTTTCATATAATAAGTTTTTATTGATAAGTTTTCTTTTAAGATTTTAGAAATATAAAAGGAATATCTACATTTTACAAAAATTACCTTTAATTCTTTTTTTTTTCAAAAATTCATATACGACTTTACTTATTTTGTAGCGCTAAATTTCAAACTTTCCGCCAAATTTACAAACCTGCAAAGAAAAAAGAAAACAAGGCAAAAATTAGCAGTATTATGACAACAGTAACAACAATATTAGACATTTACTATCACCACATTCCCAAGTGGGCTATGTCAACAACAACAACAAAACACGCAATAAATGCAACAACAAAGGTGTATAAAAATAAGCAACAAAAATAAAACTGCGCCCTGCCGCACCAATAAAATTTAAAAGCAACACTTTTAAAATAATGTCTAAGCCCAAAAGTATGCTTCAGTTGGTGCGGCAATGACGAAAGAAAAGTGTAGAAAGAATACTAAAATTGCAGCTGACACGCCTAATTTCAAAGCAGTCAACTAAAACACACACACACACACACACACACACAAACACACAAGCACACACTTGTTAGCTTATCAGTAAATCAACAACTTCTGTCGGTGTCGGTGCTCAAAAAAGAAAACCAGGCTTTAAGGCAGCCCAAGACCATCCCACAGAGCTTAGGAAAAATTGACTCCCGCAGGTTTGCAAACGCGTGTCGTCGCAGCTGAGCTACACATTTAGAGCTACAAAAGAACAACACTGCTGCGTGCTATAATGATAAAGACGCAAAAAAGTTTAAGTGTGATGCATACTTTTAGGCCAGCTTCTATTGTTTAATTTGCTTTGCGTGCGCCAGGGTGGGGGAGGGAAGAAGGTGTGAATGATGCAATTACATTTGATGACCGCCGCAATTACCAGCTGACTTGATATTTGGCTAGCAAGCTTGCTTGTTTGCTTGTTGTCTGTTTATCCATTCAACTGTTTGTCCGTCCAGCCGTCTGTCTATCTGGCTAATGTTTATTATTTCATAACGGTTAAGAAATTTGTTCAAATTTGTATGGAGAAGAAGGAAGACTAGAAGCTTTAAGAGCGACAACAAGCTAGCAATTTGTTGAGCCCAAAAGTATGCTAGGCGGAAACTTTAAATTGTACTTAAATTGCTTGTTACACATAATACCTGCTGTTGTGTTTGTTGTTTCTGATGTTGTTGTAATGATGGTCGATGGCATATTTTGAGTGGGTCGGTCGCTAGGTGATTGGTGGGCGGTGTTAAAATGTAAGTGGTGCTAATGAAATAATAGTGTTTAGATATTTATACCCAAAGTTGTCCTCAGGGAACACACTTTAACGCAGCTGTACTTAAAGTAATCGCTGCTTAAGATGATTGGAAATGATGTTATTTTTTGAGATCAGGTCGTTTTACAATACTTTCCTTAAAACTTTAAAGGCCAAAACATTCAAGCCGAATGCTCAAACGTTACTTATTGATACAAAAAAGATTTTAGTAATAATATTTTCTTGTATAAAATCAATTTCACACAATTTATTTATGCATATGATTTAATTGAACTGTCAGAACAGTCTATCTTAATTCAGTAGAAAACTTTTTGATGAAGGTTCGATTGAAATGTTAAATAAAATTCGCTCCAGTTAGAACGAAAAAAAATAGTGAAATTTTATTTTTTATAAAAATTTTTATTCAACATATAATAGAAAAATTTCCATCTAATCAGGTACATTATTTAACATTTCGTAGTAAAAATTGTTAATAAAAAAACAAATTCAATAATAACTTATGAAATTCTTCTGTTAAAGATAGAAAAGCGGCGAAACTAATTCACATTTTTTGGTATTTTTTTCAACTCGAAAAAAAATAAATTACGACGTTCTAATTGGAATGTGGAATAAGTTTTGCAGTAATTTTTTGTCAATTCGTTTGAAAAAGAAAGCAAAGGTTACAGTGAGACAGTGAGACAGTTACAGTATACAGTCAGACAGGCTTTGAAACAGTCAAGAAATTTCATGCAAAGAATAGCACTTAATTGAGTCGATGGCTTTTTTTTTTTTTTTTTTGACAAACAATTTTAAGCGTCAGAATAGTTATATTGTATACTTTAAATTTATATATTTGATGTCAACAGATATTTTTTTTATGCTCATATTTTTATATTTATATAACATACATTACACCAGAGCCAAGTTTAAATTCCGCCGGTCTGAGTCTCACAAGCTAGTGGCAATCTTCAAAACTTTTTTTTTTTACATACTTCTTTTCAAATCAGAGCAAGTTCCACGGAGCTTTTTGGTTCTCCTGAAGGTTCTTTTTTGTAAAAAAAGAAATTTTATTTTTTTTATCAATAAGTAAATCTTCATGAGACTCAAGATCTTGGCAAAAATGTACATTAAACCTTAGCAGAAAAAAATGAGACGCACACTTTCGAATACGAATACGAAATTGGTCTTCTCAAATATGACAAGATTTTAAGATATGACAAAAATTTTAAAAGACGACCACCTACGTTCGGCAAAAAAATTAAAGCAATTTTTGAAACTAGTTTCGGCCAAAAAATGTATAACAATTTTTTAAAGTTATTGTACTGGAAATACAATCGAAATACTTTCTTAACAATAATTTTATGAGTTTTTGCAAATTTTTGTTTTCAGGGTGGTACAATAGGATGGTAAGAACTGAAATCTGGTGTGTAAGTACTAGAAGGGTGCACTTGAGGTCAATGACCTTTGAAGCAAAAAAATCTGCCTTTTCAAGACAAAAACATCGACATATCATACTTTAAGCTTGGACTGTAAATGCCGAAGTTATTCTGAAAAAATGAAAAGGGCGTACCCTACGTTCGGCCAAAAACAAAAAAATATTTTTTTCGTAACCGCACATCAAAATGCTTCGATTTCGATGATGTAGTTCACCACGTTTTTTTTTGTGTCTGTAAGGTCTAAGTACCATTGGTGAATTTCAAAAAATATGGCTGTGACAGAAAAATTTTTAACTTTTTTCAACATCAATATCGTTCAACTTTAAACATGGCCGCTGTGTGAAAATTAATAAAGAATCCAAAATCACTGTTAGCTCTTTAAAAAATTTTGTTAAATGGATTTTTTAGTTTTTGCAGAAGTGCGAACGATTTTTGTCTTGAGTGTTATAGTTTTGCAAAGCATTTAAGTCTACTTAAAATTTTCGAATTTTACCAATAATTACACTCAAAAAATTTACTAGTTAAATATTCGTGCATTGCTCGAATATTCGTGAAACAAACAAAGTAATTGTATAGTGGCGGCCGTAGCGCAGTGGTTCGATTCCCACCAGACAGAAAGTTTTTCAATTGAATTAATTTTTCTGTTCGGCCGTCACCTCTCTCTGCAGGAAATGGCAAACCTTAGAGAGTAAAAAAACTGTCATGAAAAGCTTCTTGAGAACATAAGTCGTTCGAAGTCGGCATTAAACTCGCATTAAAGTCGCACAACACAATTGATCATAAGGAGCTCGGTCAAAGTCTGAAGTCTGAAGTCTGAATTTCGTTTTTTTTTTTAATTGTATCGTGGTATCTTTATGATTTCATTCGTGTAGTGTTACTAATGCCTGTGGTAGTTACGAACGAAGTAAGTCGTTTAATATACTAATTATATTCGTAAGCAAAAGGAGAATACTTAGTATAAGTGCATTGTAAGAATTATTGTGTAAATATAAATGAAAACATTCGTTAATTTCTCGTACAAATAACTTCGTAAATTCGTTCATTGCTTTTGTAATATTTTCTAATGGTTTCGTACTATTTACGAAGTAAAACTAAAATTAGTAGACAAAATGCATTCGGAGGGTCACCGTACGCATTATACGTAGAATGAACGAAGTATTAGTTGAGTTTAAAAAATTTACAACAGTCCTACAATGCTCAGGATTTATTTTATATGAAGCTTTTCGCTCTTTCGCTCTCCGCAATCATTCCAAGAGTAACAAAAACGTGTTAGCGCTCTTTATTGGTAAAAAAAGTCTGTGGCAAAGCCTCCAATAACTGTGGCATGCTAGTATTACAATAATATTCGTACATAAACGAATTTAACTGTATAATGCACGAATCAATTATAACGTGACGTTACATTTTTTATTATGTTTATATATATATTTGAAGCTATTAATATATAACTACACCGTGTTTACTTAAAAACCATACATATTGTGCTTCATAAATTGTACCATGTGTGTTAACTGAAATACCATATACATTGTACCATATAAATACCATCGATAGCATAAATTAATTAATAATTATTAAGTTATTCGGCTTTATGATATACATTAATAAATTATAGCGACCAGTATAGTATATGTAATATAATGTTAATAGTATTTACGTAATTATTATTATTAGATAAAATCACTAACATAAGCACTTAATTTACATATGCAGCATAGGGTAACCCAAATAGCAACAACTACAGCGATAAAGAAAAGACAATAAAAACTACCAACAACCACAATAATATGACTACACCAGGCTATAAATAGATTAAACACGGCAACAATAACAAGACTCACACTAAGCCAGCCGTTAACATTGTTTTGCATACGACATACAACAGGCGACTTATAATTCTCATATAGTTCTTTTCTGGAATAATGTAAATAGACACTACAATTCCAGCCAAGGCAGCATTCCTTTTTAGCATGATACAATTATAAGGTAGGCTCACATTTAAATGGCTGCTCAAACAACAAGTTTTGCAACAACAAAGCTGTGAGAACGCTAAACGTCAAATGAAAAAGGCAACAACAACAATAAGAAAACTAAAATTCGAGCAGCCGATTTTGACATACAGCTTCCTTTTTACTCTAACTTGAGCCTACCTTATAATTCAGCCATGCTTTTTAGATGAGCTCAAGCTCAGTAGCCACCATCTCTGCTGACTATCAGGTATATCGTTCGAGGTGGGTGGCGAACGACTCACCGCATCACTGTAGTAGTAGGCGGTTTTTGGTTTTTTTAAGTGTAGTAAATTGTTATTATTATTTATTTTATTGAAGCCACTTCGCTGCCTCGGTTGACCGCAAGGTCTATCATCGAGGCTGCAATGCAGGCGCTTACTACTACGCCACTAGGACGTCGCCGGTAATAATATTTTTTATCTCTTTTCTTTTTTTTTTGCAAAGCCACGTCGCTGCCTCGGTTGACCGCAAGTCTTATCATCGACGCTGCGACGCAGGCACTCAATGTCACGCCACTTACCATATTTTTTTATTTCTTTTTTTTTGCAAAAGCCACGTCGCTGCCACGAGCTTTACCTCAGCCTTTGTTAAAACCACGTCACAGAATAAAAAGAGCACTAGTAAATATTGCAATAATATTCGTGCAATACATACATAACACTGTACAATCTACAAATTGTATTAGGAGTATGCGTAAATGAAACGATTTTATTCGTACAATATACGTATGTTTTGTACGAATATGAATAAAATATTCGTAATATGTACCAAACTGCGTCCATTCTACGAATCCTATTCGTGTCCGAAAACCACAAATAAAATGCGTAGAGTAATTTTTAGTAATATTTACACACAATATTTTTTTGATTGTAGTTTATTTGTCCTAAGCTGAAAATTAAATTAAAAAAAAAACTAAGAAAAAGTTTAGTAATTCGACGGCAGACACGTGTATGTTGAAACACTCTGGACTTTTAACTTTTGTTAAAAAAAAATTCTGCACTCAAAATATAACACTCAAAAAAAACCCTTTTTTTTACTTTTAAATACATAAAAACCGCAAAATCATAGACAACACTCTTGACATATTAGTCTATACTTACAATAATCTGCTGATTAAATTTTAGTAAACATTTTAAAATACAACTATTAAGTAAAACTTAAATCGATAAGTCGCGTAAATAAAGGTTAAAGCAAATAAAGTAAGACATAACACTCCTGACACGAGGCGGTAACAACACAAATTCTGCAAAAAAAGTACTGTCGTATAAACCTTAAAAACTAAAACACAACAAAAACTCCTTACAATTTATACTGATATTACAAATTAATGAATATTTTTTTTAAGTTTTCTTTCTTTTCGTTTACTTTTTCTATATTAAAAAACTGCATGTAAGAGTCGAGACAAATGCTTTTCTATGAAACAGGTAAGAGAGGGGAGATAATAATCGCTTGTAAATATTAAACTTTGAAATATGCCTTAACTCCAAAGCATTAATTTTTATATATTGATTTTATTTTACAGCTTTAGTGATTATTTTTTAAAATAAAGGACTGGAAAAAGCAGGGACAGAAAAAAGCCATTTATTTAGAAATTCATCTCTAAACTTATCATCTCGGATATCATCTATTCAATTTTATTCAGTTTAAATAATTTACTTATGAATATACACAATGCCTGACTTGATTTTTAGAATGTTTTGAAGTAGTCGCCACTTTTTATATTTTCTGTTGTTCAAAAAAGTTACAGTGAATTATATCCACGAAGGTAAATTCAATTATTTTATATTTCTTTTTAGTTTATCTGTTTGGTTGTGTTTCGTGCTTAGCATTTCTTGCTTAGCAACAGATAATAACTCAGCAATTATGTTTGATATCTGCAATTTATAACGTGGATATTTTTTTAATTTCAGCCTGAGAGTCAGTGCATACTTCAACTAAAAGGTACCTTTGTTTTCCAAGAATTTCTTTAAAATTGTTTATTTAAATACAATAGAATAGAATGGTATAAAAAGAATATAATGTTAAAAGAAAATAGTTCAGTTTTTTAAATATTGCATCCTTAACAAATCATATTAATTTTAAACCTGAGCGCGCTCCTTGTAACAAAAAGTGCCATTTTAATTAAAAAAAAAGCACGTGTAGCATTTAATCCCTAAAGTATGCTAAGCATTTGTTTGTCAGTTCGTTGCATATTTTAGCACTTTTCACTGCGCTCCAATTTTTTTTTTTTACTTCCATTTTTTACCTATGCTACCTGCCTAGGCAGAGTTCTCCGCACTCTAGAGGCAGCTAATCGGCTTTGCAGCAAAATCGGTGCACAGTAAATTCATATGTGACAAAAAACTGTGATTCTGCATAAAGCTGCGAATGTGCATTAAAATAGACTGTAAGATATGCAGAGATAAGTAAGCGCAATACAGGACGAAGCTAAGAATTAAGAACACGCACACATAAGTACACAATTTTAGTTACACCTACACATAAAATAGGATTTTTTTTTTTTTAAATACATTTATTATATGCTAAGCAGCAGCTGCAACAAAGTGTGGTGGAAGTCCCATGCCGCATGGCTTTTGCGACATGTTTGTGTATCTCTAACTTCAAAGCAAATAAAACCTCAACTCTGATAGTTTTCAAGCTCTGGTACTTGGAAAAATAACCTACAGCTACATATGAATAACTTACCTCGTTCTGCTCTGCTCTGCTCTCAGTGGAAAACTAAGTGTTTTAAAATTTCATATTTTTCCGCGCAATGTTTTTATAATTTTTTTATTTATTTCTTTTTTTTTAAGGTGTATTAGGTTTGCAGTATAATTTTATACTAATTAACCAATTGCGTAAAAAGCTATGCGATTACAGCACCATCTGGAGACTGTTTCTTGCTCTGCTAGACTCATGTGAAATGCTTTGATGTAAATAAAAGTTACTTTTAATTAGTTTTTTTTTTTCAATTAATGCAATACATGTTGTCGTATGTCTTCAAAATTTCTTAAAAAATAGAACAATTTTTGGGAAACTAATATACAAAGAAACTAGTTCTACACCGAAAAATTAATTTTATATTTTTAATATATAATATTATAACTAAAAAATAAATAAATATTATATTATATAAAATTAAACTTATATTATTTTATATACTAATAATAAATATAATTATATTATATAAAATATAATATATATATATCTTTTAAACCACCAAAAATTACTTAGCATTTTTCCCCTTCTTTGTCTCTCGCTCTCGCTTTTTCTATATCTTTCTATATCTTTCTATATCTATCTCTCTTTCTCTCTCTCTTTCTCTCTGCCTTTCTTTCTCTCTTTCTTTCTCTCTTTCTCTCTCTCTCTCTCTCTCTCTCTCTCTCTCTAACTTTATCTACAGATTTGTTATATTTCTATTTGTTTCTCGTTCTATTTATTTCTTTAACTTTTTTTTTAATTCTTTTTAATATCTATTTCAATTTTAATTTGTATTTCTTTTTTCCTTTTTTTATCTTTCTCTTTCTCTTTTTCCTTTGTTCATCATTTTTTCTGTTTCCCTCGTTCTCCCTTTCGTTCTATTTGTGCCTTACTATCTTTTTTCATTATCTCTCCTTTTTTAAGCGTTAGCTTTTTTAGCGAAGTTATTTACGGGAGTGAAATAAAAACTTTACACAAGCGTCAGTTACGATTTTTTTTTTTCTATGAAATTTGCATTTACTAAGGAGTCTTAAAGCCAAACTTTGCTCTGCGTCAGTGCAATCTACCCATCTAAATAACATTTGTATGTCTTTCCTTCATCTATTTGCACTTTCATTGAAAAAAGCTTACAAGTATTAAATTAAAATATTGATTTAAACCCGGAAACAGACAGAATCCGGTTTGAAAAGTACGCCTGCAAACCACAAACAGTAAGGGCCTCCCCAAAGGGCCAGCCCATGACAGGCATTGGGCAACTAAATCCCGTCACTGAGGGCTCACAACATCCCCGCAAAGTGACTAAAAATTCACTCATGCAATTACGAAAGAGTGAATATTTACATATGACCGTGCTCAATAAGCACTGAAAAGGCCATTGTAATTGTCCACAAACTACCGGATCAGTTGTGAGAGACAATTTCACTTGACTGGTACCTTCACAGAGCAGGAGGACCTGTTTATGCCACTCTTATTCTGGATGTCCAGGTGATCCGAAGATCTCATATACCCAGATAGAGTATTGGCCTTGCTCTCAGGGACTGCCGTGCTCAGTATGAGAGCTCCCAATTTTTCACCATTTCATCACCGATCTCAGTAACCGCCGTGCCAGTTTAAGGGTGCAATTCAAACCATGACGGGCAACTTTTAAGGAAAGCCCAAGAGTCAACATACAAAGCACAACATGTTAAACACTCAAAAACCCCCATTTCAACACCCAATTTTAGTCGCAATGCAGTGGATAGATAGGGTCGCCCCCATTTGACGGGTAAGACTGTCCCCGTGCTAACAAGTTTTTAGGTCAATTGCTATACCTTCGCAGGCTTTTTTCATATCAATATACCGATTATGACCTGCTACCAAGATGGGACCTGTCAGTTTTACATGATAGGATGTATTCTACACACAACTATCCTCCTCTATCCTGGCTTTGGGCAGGCAGTTTTGCATCCGAAGACACCTCTCCTGGCGGAGTTAGACCCGGAAACAATAATTTTTAGTAAAACATTGAAAAGTATTTCAGGAGTATTTATTATTTTGTTCAAGCAATTTACTCATTTTTAAGGGGGGACATGACATTGGCAGCTTTCTAAATCGATTTTTTAATATTATTTATAATATATTTTTAATATTCTTAAGATTCTAAGAAAAAAATTTCATGGAAAAATTCCTACGGGTTCAAAAGTTACAGCCGGATTAGTGAGAGCGCATTTTTAATTTTTGCGCTACCTACGTACGGCAGCTAGTATATACTTGTTTTACTTGCTACCTGACTTTTGGTGGCTGTTATTTCGTACCTACTTGAAGGGTGGGTTTTAGTTATTTGCAAATGTTTCAACTACTTGGTATCACCATAGGAGCTACAGCATTGAATTTTTCCAAAGGAAATGATGCAAATCGTTTGAACTGCGCCAGAGTGAAGGCATATGAAGCTTCAAAAGAAGCCCGAATTGCTAAACGATTGCAAAAAAACTATAAGAAACAGCACAACACAAGATAACTAAGGCATACAGTACGAAGCAGGCATGGCAGATTGAAGGTAATCTTTTTTTTCTTTGTTTACAAACTTTGAACGCGTTTATCTCGAAACCATGTTTTTCGTACTGGTTGCGGCTCTAGCGGGTTAATTTTTTGACGAAATTTTTTATTTTTTTTTTTTTTTTTTTAACTTGATTCGCTATCGTATGACACGAGCTTTTTTAAAATTTTTTTTAGATTTTTTATGAATTTTTAAAGTCAATATTTTTTTCGAAAAAACACACTTTCAAATTTGGAACACCACCAAAAATTTAAAAAAAATTTAAAAAAGCTCGTGTCATACGATAACTAATTTTGTTAAGATTTAAAAAAGTCATTTTTTTCCCAGATCGGACAATTTTTGCAACTCCCAGCGCTGCAACCACGAGGCCCCCTTTTTTTTCTCTGCCGCCAGTTTGGAGCTCTTTAAAACCATGTTGGAGTGAAAAATATATTTTTTGGAATTTTTTTCTTGTAATTTGTTCAATTCTCTACAATAATTTTGGAAAAATGTTTGTTTTTGACTGAGCTATGAATTTTTAAAAAAGGTCTGTTTTCTCTGCTGCGAATGTCTTGTCCCACCTTAACTAAAATGACGCGGTTAACAATATTTCTACGAACCACGCGATTTGATTCAGCATTAAAAAGCGTTGCCAAGCCTAGTTCTTTCCAATAAAAAAATATTTGTCCAATAGAGTTGCCAAATAATAAAATTTAATTTCTATAGGGCGGTGAAGTGTATTTATTTTTTTGTTCATAGGTGTATATATGTTTCTTACTCTCTTTGCATAAAAAAGAAAAATTTAGACCAAAGTATATCAGAAATTTTGTTGTCACTCGTTTTATTTATTTTTAATTAAACCCGAAAGAAAAATTTCCTATTTGATTTTCCATACAAAAACCATTATCTTTATCACCTTACACAATATTTTCTGCAAAACTGGTGCTTGTCCTATAAAGGATCACGTTATCAAATACTATTTGCAACATTATAAAAATAAATTATTTATATTAAAATATATATTTATTTCACACAAACATGAAAGTAAAATATTAGCAAATAAAATACTAGCAAAGTTATTTTATTTTTAAATTAGAAGTTATCCTTATGTTATTTCACACAAAAGTTAACTTATGTCCAACACATATTTATTACACACAAATATATCATGCTTCAAGTTGCATTAGTTGATTCGATTTTAAATGTTTTATTACATTTTACAGATGCCAACAGATGTATGATTTATCTTTAAAAAAAAAAAAAAACAACCGTTCCTGGTGGAATCATTTAATTTTTATCACATGAAGTGAGTTATTTTGAACAATGTTTTATATCTGCAAAATTTATCCATATAAAAATTTCAAAAATTATATACATCAATGGCACATAAGTTTGCGACATAATAAGAGGTCGCATATTAAAGTTATTTATTTTTTTTTTCTACATAATTTGCATGCACATGGCTAGAAATTCAACGTAGCGGAAATAAACGGTAATGGTAAACATTAAAAGCCATTTATCGACGTCAATAGAGTCAGTTTTATAGGTGAAAATCTGTTAAAGTGAAATTTATGACCGAACGAACGCAGTGATAGAATTTCGCGCAAAAATATATTTCAATAAAAATGGAAACATAAATTATATTATTGGAAAGAATTCTTTATAAGCCAACCACACAAAAAGGCGGAATGGATGCAAGTAGCGGCTAGTTGGTGATAAAACAAAAAGCAGAACAAAAACACAAGAAACTAACAACATACGAGCAGAGAGCAAAAGTTATTATTATGATGCAGTAAATCTCTGAAGAGTTAAGGCGTAAATTAGATAGAAAAGAAATTATTATGCTAGTAATAAGACAAAAAATAATATTAAAGAGAAAAGTAAGAGTTCAGAATGTTTTCTGCGATATTTGTTTGGAGTCACCCTTTTAGTGATTGAGTAGTTACAAGGATATATAAATAATAAGGTGAAAATTCTTCTTTAATTGAACAAGTTATAGCCAAAGTTTTATTTTAGGTTATTGTTTATTGGTTTAGATACTGTTTTATTGCCATACCGATAGTGATACGCACAGTGATAGAAAGTTGAACCGAATATAGAGACAAATAATTTACTATTATTGGCAGAGATGAGAGCAATAAAGGGCAAATCTTACTGTTTGTGTTCTTTACAAAATATCAAAATACATACAAAATTAACTCAACTTAGTTGGCTGAATTCAACTAAATTTTTTTCGTATTACATTTATTTTAGTTGAACCATGTAGTTAGAAAATTCTAAAAAGATTAAGGTAAACTACATGGTTCAACTGAAATGCTTTCAATACGTTATACAAAAGAGATTTGGTTGAATCTAAGCAACTTAGTTGAGTTGCTATACATTATAAGGTCCTTAAACTCGTTGTGCTTAACATGATCTACTGATTTACTAAAGAAGATCTTTTTCTAAGATATGTTTTTCAAACACTGTAGCAAACCTCGCAAAAGCCCTTAAAGTTTAACATTCGCCTATAATGACTATTGTAGAATTCACAACTAATATTTCTATAGCTTATATGCCTATAATGGTTTTCCGTAGAAATTCAATCGTACTAAATATTGATTACGAGTATAATTTAGTTATGAATTTCGCAGAATTGCAACATTGAGACAACAATGAATTGAGTCATCTACTCCCATTTAACTAAAACAGTTCAATTTGTGAAAACTTAATTACCGTTTGTTTAATAATATATTGACTTAGCTGCAAATTATACAATAATTCAGAGATTGTGATGTATGCTTTACATCAAAATACCTTTGAGCTATATTTAAATATTTCCAGTGGCATTCCTAGTAAATAGGTAATAACTAAGATTAGTGAATAAATGTTTTCAAGATATTGTATTTTTAATAAGAAGTATTCCGTTTTAAAAATTTGCAGTTCAATATCAGAAATCTTAAATTTAAGTTGAGGTGGTTACGGTACAGTTAAAATAAAATACAAGGAAACACACATTTTATGAGACTGAAGTTTTGACAAATTTATATAGGATAAATTTCTCATTTGAATAAAAAGATATGAATGTCCAGCACGACATGAGAAGGAAACTTTGAGAATTGAATTTTATTGGTTTTAATTGAAAAATATTTTTAAAGACATAATTATAGTTATTGCTATGATTTTTGGTAATGAAAACGGTATCAATTATGGTCTTAGTTAAGATTATGGTTATGGTTATACTTATGCTTATGGTTATGGTTATGGTTACGGTTATGGTTATGGTTATGGTTATGGTTATGGTTATAGTTATGCTTATGGTTATGGTTATGGTTATGGTTGTGGTTACGGTTATGGTTATGGTTACGGTTATGGTTATGGTTATGGTTATGGTTATGGTTATGGTTATGGTTATGGTTATGGTTATGGTTATGGTAAGGGTTATGGTTATGGTTATGGTTACGGTTATGGTTATGGTTATGATTATGGTTATGGTTATGATTATGGTTATGGTTATGGTTATGTTTATGGTTATGGTTATGATTATGGCTATGATTATGGTTATGGTTATGGTTATGGTTGTGGTTATGGTTATGGTTACGGTTATGGTTATGGTTATGGTTATGGTTATGGTTATGAGTATGGTTATGGTTATGGTTATGGTTACGGTTATGGTTATGGTTATGGTTATGGTTATGGTTATGGTTATGGTTGTGGTTATGGTTATGGTTATGGTTATGATTACGGTTATGGTTATGGTTATGGTTATGGTTATGGTTATGGTTATGGTTATGGTTATGGTTATGGTTATGGTTATGGTTATGGTTATGGTTATGGTTATGGTTATGGTTATGGTTATGGTTATGGTTATGGTTATGGTTATGGTTATGGTTATGGTTATGGTTATGGTTATGGTTATGGTTATGGTTATGGTTATGGTTATGGTTATGGTTATGGTTATGGTTATGGTTATGGTTATGGTTATGGTTATGGTTATGGTTATGGTTATGGTTATGGTTATGGTTATGGTTATGGTTATGGTTATGGTTATGGTTATGGTTATGGTTATGGTTATGGTTTTGGTTATGGTTATGGTTATGGTTGTCGTTATGGTTACAGTTATGGTTATGGTTATGGTTATGGTTATGGTTATGGTTATGGTTATGGTTATGGTTATGGTTATGGTTATGGTTATGGTTATGGTTATGGTTATGGTTATGGTTATGGTTTTGGTTATGGTTATGGTTATGGTTGTCGTTATGGTTACGGTTATGGTTATGGTTATGGTTATGGTTATGGTTATGGTTATGGTTATGGTTATGGTTATGGTTATGGTTATGGTTATGGTTATGGTTATGGTTATGGTTATGGTTATGGTTATGGTTATGGTTATGGTTATGGTTATGGTTATGGTTATGGTTATAGTTATGCTTATGGTTATGGTTATGGTTATGGTTATGGTTATGGTTATGGTTATGGTTATGGTTATGGTTATGGTTATGGTTATGGTTATGGTTATGGTTATGGTTATGGTTATGGTTATGGTTATGGTTATGGTTATGGTTATTGTTATGGTTATGGTTATGGTTATGGTTATGGTTATGGTTATGGTTATGGTTATCGTTATGGTTATTTTTATGGTTATGGTTATGGTTGTCGTTATGGTTATGGTTATGGTTATGGTTATGGTTATGGTTATGGTTATGGTTATGGTTATGGTTATGGTTATGGTTATGGTTATGGTTATGGTTATGGTTATGGTTATGGTTATGGTTATGGTTATGGTTATGGTTATGGTTATGGTTATGGTTATGGTTATGGTTATTGTTATGGTTATGGTTATGGTTATGGTTATGGTTATGGTTATGGTTATGGTTATGGTTATGGTTATCGTTATGGTTATTTTTATGGTTATGGTTATGGTTGTCGTTATGGTTATGGTTATGGTTATGGTTATGGTTATGGTTATGGTTATGGTTATGGTTATGGTTATGGTTATGGTTATGGTTATGGTTATGGTTGTGGTTATGGTTATGGTTATGGTTATGGTTATGGTTATGGTTATGGTTATGGTTATGGTTATGGTTATGGTTATGGTTATGGTTATGGTTATGGTTATGGTTATGGTTATGGTTATGGTTATGGTTATGGTTATGGTTATGGTTATGGTTATGGTTATGGTTATGGTTATGGTTATGGTTATGGTTATGGTTATGGTTATGGTTATGGTTATGGTTATGGTTATGGTTATGGTTATGGTTATGGTTATGGTTATGGTTATGGTTATGGTTATGGTTATGGTTATGGTTATGGTTATGGTTATGGTTATGGTTATGGTTATGGTTGTCGTTATGGTTATGGTTATGGTTATGGTTATGGTTATGGTTATGGTTATGGTTATGGTTATGGTTATGGTTATGGTTATGGTTATGGTTATGGTTATGGTTATGGTTATGGTTATGGTTATGGTTATGGTTATGGTTATGGTTATGGTTATGGTTATGGTTATGGTTATGGTTATGGTTATGGTTATGGTTATGGTTATGGTTATGGTTATGGTTATGGTTATGGTTATGGTTATGGTTATGGTTATGGTTATGGTTATGGTTATGGTTATGGTTATGGTTATGGTTATGGTTATGGTTATGGTTATGGTTATGGTTATGGTTATGGTTATGGTTATGGTTATGGTTATGGTTATGGTTATGGTTATGGTTATGGTTATGGTTATGGTTATGGTTATGGTTATGGTTATGGTTATGGTTATGGTTATGGTTATGGTTATGGTTATGGTTATGGTTATGGTTATGGTTATGGTTATGGTTATGGTTATCGTTATGGTTATTTTTATGGTTTTGGTTATGGTTGTCGTTACGGTTATGGTTATGGTTATGGTTACGGTTATGGTTATGGTTATGGTTATGGTTATGGTTATGGTTATGGTTATGGTTATGGTTATGGTTATGGTTATGGTTATGGTTATGGTTATGGTTATGGTTATGGTTATGGTAAGGGTTATGGTTATGAGTATGGTTATGGTTATGGTTATGATTATGGTTATGGTTATGATTATGGTTATGATTATGGTTATGGTTATAGTTATGGTTATGGTTATGGTTATGGGTATGGTTATGGTTATGGTTATGATTATGGTTATGGTTATGGTTATGGTTATGGTTATGGTTATTGTTATGGTTATGGTTATGGTTATGGATATGGTTATGGTTATGGTTACGGTTATGGTTATGCTTATGGTTACGGTTATGGTTATGGTTATGGTTATGGTTATGGTTATGGTTATGGTTATGGTTATGGTTATGGTTATGGTTATGGTTATGGTTATGGTTATGGTTATGGTTATGGTTATGGTTATGGTTATGGTTATGGTTATGGTTATGGTTATGGTTATAGTTATGGTTATGGTTATGGTTATGGTTATGGTTATGGTTATGGTTATGGTTATGGTTATGGTTATGGTTATGGTTATGGTTATGGTTATGGTTATGGTTATGGTTATGGTTATGGTTATGGTTATGGTTATGGTTATGGTTATGGTTATGGTTATGGTTATGGTTATGGTTATGGTTATGGTTATGGTTATGGTTATGGTTATGGTTATGGTTATGGTTATGGTTATGGTTATGGTTATGTTTATTAAGGCTTACACTTGCCTTATAATCATATTCACACCTTTCTATTATACATCATTTTGTGTCATATGTAACATCTTGCACGTGTTTAGATTGCTTTCTTTTTTATTTTCACCCATCTTTCAGCTCAGTTCGAACCAAGGCTGACTTGACTGAAAAGGTGAAATTCTTGATTATGATCAGTTAGCAAATTTACAGTGCATGTACTATTTTTTTGAAGGCAAAACAAAAAATCGTAGAAATACGCGTCGACCATAAGACCACATTTATTCGCTCTTTGAAATATATCTGTGCAATCTTTGGTGCGCCAACTGTTTTTTAAGAGGCTATACCTTGAAGTAAGGTCAAAGGCTTAAAAAAAACTTTCGAGAAGGTTTCTAGAGAAAAGTGTAAAAAATTCAGCAATTGTAACGGCACTATACTAAAAATGCAGTTCCAATTTTGATTAATGCCAGATAATTTTATATTTTCTCCAGAAATCCAATTTTAAGGCTTCGAGTGAGCAA
Organism: Coremacera marginata; assembly: GCA_914767935.1. Taxonomy (NCBI): domain Eukaryota; kingdom Metazoa; phylum Arthropoda; class Insecta; order Diptera; family Sciomyzidae; genus Coremacera; species Coremacera marginata. The sequence goes on from OU612045.1 coordinate 154,650,338, forward strand.
AATATTAAAGGATCTCTCAATGCAGTTATTGCATCTTTAGAACTCGTAATCTAATTAATCGTTTTCGTATAATTTATTGATAAATTATTTTCTGCCAAACATTTTGAATTGATTGATCTTATGGCACTAGTCTTTGAACTAGTTACACATGTCTAAGTTATATTTCTAGAAACAAGATAAAGACCCTTGGGCCACATAATAGTTTTATAAATTAAAAAGCAATGGTTTGTATTGAATTGTGAAAAGAATTCACAGAAAAAAAATACTTTTAGAATACTTTTCGTTCGATATAATATACAACGCTTCTGACAAACAAAAACAGAGTGGCCTAGCTTGGAATATTTTTAATGTTACAGTCTAAAAATTCGCCATAATTTTAGCTAGTCATATTTTAACAAAAAGCAGCCGCTGCAGTGCATCAAAAAATAAAACAAAAAATATAACACAAGAGCAACATGGAAACAAAAACTTAGTTAAGTTATTTTCAATTCTATATTCTTGACTGTTATTTTCGAATTATTATTATTTTTTGCTATTTTCATATTTTTCTTTATAAATATGTATTTTTTTTTTTTTTTTTTTTTTGTGCCAGCTAAATACTCAAGCGTATCTTTTGCGAGTTAGTTTTGCATTGCATAAAAATTACAAACTTATACAAAATAATATCCAAAGGAATAAAACTCAAATTAAGTTGTGTTGGGCATGACAATAAAAACAACAATAACAACAGTACAAAAACAATAAAATAAAAAACACACAAACATGCACAAAATGATAAAAAAAAAAAAATAAAAAATGCAACGAAACTGAATGGTTTGGACAACGAAACCTAGCGACATACAGGGAACAACTGAAGCAGGACAACGCAGAACTGAACAACGCAAAACAGGACAGTAGCGTTGCAAAACTTAACATGAATGGGACATTCAGGATATTCAAAAGCAAGCAAAATGCGCCAAATATCCTGGGAGCATTTTATGCTGTCCTTTTGTTTTATTGTCTTCATCTTAGTTGTAGTTAGTTTGGTGGTAGTTTACAGCTGTTGTTGTATGTGTTTTTGTTGTTGTTTGTTGTTATAGCAGTTTTTGAACATAATACAAAAATATGTTAATACAATTTAACTTGTTAGTTGAGTGAAAAGAATATACTTAAGGAAATCAAATCTTGCAAAGAATAAGCATTCCGTAGCGTAGGAGCGTGTTTATATATTTTTATTTTTTGGCTTTTTTTGTACATTAAGTTTTTTGACAAAACATGTTGTTGTTCCATAATGATTATGGAAGTCAATTATTTTTAAAATAATTCGAATTTAAAGAACTGAAAAATCTTTAGGATTTTTTGATGCCTTATTTGAATTTACCATCTTTTTAAATTAGGTACTTAAATCCAGTTTTAAAATATAGGAACAAATACTTGAGTGATATTTCAATAAGTTTTTTAAGCCAATTATAAGACATGGTAATTTTTTAAAAGATTTTTAAATGTTATATAATTTCCATATAATTACAAACAGATCTTATACAGTCTTATAAAGTGGCGGCCGTGGCGCAGTGGGTAGAGTGTGTGGCCCATACACCAGAGAACCCTTGGTCGAATCACACCTGACACAGAAAGTTTTTTCAGTCACCTCTCTGCACACAATAGCAAACCTCAGAGAGTAAAAACTGCCATGAAAAGCTTTTCGAGAAAATAGGCCATTCGGAGTCGGCATAAAACATGTAAGTCAAGTTCTCAATCATTTGTGTTCAATCATTTCACAACACGCACAACACAATTGATTATAAGAAGCTCGGTCAAAGTCCTTTCATGGGCGGAAATGGCCATATTTTTTATTTATTTTTTTATACCATAATTTTGCTTTTTTTAATTTTTCCAATAATAATTTAAAATATTGAATGTTAAAAATAGACCTTGAAGTTGCAAGACATTGAATGTAAGAGCATTTATATTATTGAATTATTCAACTTAATATGCAATGAATGCAATAAATATGTCCCGAAGTATGCAGCATATTGAGTGAAACAAATCAAAAGCTTAAGCATAAACTTTAAAAAAGTTCTGTTAATATTTCACTCAACGTGAAAAAGTTCGAGGACGCAAGCTTCAGTGTAAACTGTTATAAAATGCTCTGACACTGTTGTGGATAAAATTGTTGTACAGACTACGTTGTAGCTGGAATAGATTTTGGTATAAAAATGTAAGAGATTTAAACTAATTGGTTCACACATAAATGTACTTACATAGCAAAGACACAAACCCAACGACAAATAATTTTAAGCCAAGTTCAGCATCAGATTTAACTTGTCGAATTCGTTAGTCGAGTTTTAATATCGAAAGTGTAGGCGTTGTTTATATTGAAAAATTATTCGTACATGGGTTATTATTCATAACAACAAAAGCTTTGTTCGAAAATAAGCAAGCATTTTCGAAAGCTTTAAAAATTAAGGTTACTTCTTTTAAGAGTTGGTACTGAAATTCAGATAAAAGCTTTAATATATTTTACAGAGGTATATTTTTATAGGGCGAACAAGCATAAATTGAACGGTAACTACTTCTGCAAACAATTCGCAATTTATGAATGAACCTTTAAGCGTTCGATGAGCTTTTAAGCAGCAGTAATGTATCATTTCGATTTTTAATATGAGAATGCACGTATTTTTAGCTTTTAATCAGCTTGTAAGAAGACATAGGTGCTGTTTACAATCAGGTGCAAATGGTCTTGCATCATAGCATTTGCAAAATGGTAGAGTATATTTTTACTCTACACTAACAATATATATAGATATGCATTTACTATGCTTGTGTTAATATGCAACACTAAAAACCCATAGTTTATAGTTACTTTACATATGCAATACTGAACTCTAAGCTGACAGCTGATTGTCAAAAAAAAAAAATAAATTCGCTAAAAACAAAGATAATAAAAATAAGTAAATAAAAACGAATTAAACGATTAAACAGCTGATAATTTCAAGCTTTGCAACAAGTATTGCAAAGTAAACTGAAAAAGACCACTGACGATTGATGGCAAATTTTTACAATTGCACAAATTTGCAATGTGATATGCTCAAGATTGTGAATTGCCCTATAATGTATGATTTAAAAAAAAAAATATGCCTGTTTGTCTGTATTATAATATCACTTATATTACAGTCGGGCAGCTCCTTAACACGCGGGCAAAGCTTTTTTAGTGTTTTCACACGAATATTTACTTTAAAATATAATTTTAAATAAACACGAGTACTACAAAAGCTCTCAGCTGATGATTTGACTTCAAACAAAAGGGTTCACGCTACGCTGTACAGTGGAACATCCGACTTTGAAAACTGAACATAGCTTAAGATATAAACAAATCAGTGATTCTATGTCAAATCAGACGCTTTTCGAAATTCACATATTTGTAAAGATTTGGTGCTGTGCATGTCGATAGTACTTTAAAAAATAAAAATATTTGCATATTTTTTTTAAAATCTTTTTTCACTTATACACGTGGAAAATTTTTAAAGAAATCTAATTTCAGCCACATTTTTCAAGGTCAGCACAACCATTTTTTTCTTGGTGGGGGTTTCAAAACTATTGTTGTGTTGAGGCATTCATACTTAATGCATTGTCAAAATATAATTTTAGAGAATCAATGCTTACTATTTTAAATTAATTTTTAAAAAACTGTCCGCACAATTTTTATATGCAAAATACTTTTATTTGTTATTAAAAAAAAAGGATTTTTAGTATTTTTTTGTACCTCTTCAGGTTTTTTATAACTTTTCAGCTCGTAATATACCTCCGATAGGTTTTCATTATGCTTGGAATTTATATCTTTTTTACTTTTTTTATTTTTTAAATTTTTTTATTTTGTTTAATTTTTTATATTTATTTAATTTTTTTATTTGTTTTTTATTGTTATTTCTTTAGTTTTTTTTTTTTGTTTTTTATTATAATTCTATAAAATACCGTAAGAACAATAAATACAAAATTTAAATTAAATTATAAATTATAGAATTTTTATGCAAAAATTGTGTAGGCAGTTTTAGAAAAACTCATTCAAAATAAAATTTTGAGAATGCATTTTAAATGAATTTTATTCATTGAATGTAAAAAAACAACATTGGTAATGAATGACCTGGAAAAATGTGAATGAAATTTTTAGTGCCCAAAAACAGAAATTTTATATGAAAGTGTTAGAAAAAATTACACTACAAAGAAAATCGATTCAAGGCCTTTAAAATATGTCCTTAACATTTTTTTAGTAGGACTAATGGTTTTGAAGATATAGTAGTCTTACTACATATATATCCAAATGACAATTTTCGATTTTTTTTTTTTAATTTTTCCACAGTGCAGAATTTGCAAGAAAAAAACAAGAAATATATGCAAATGTTTTTATTTTTTAAAGTACTATCGACGTTCAAAATTTGAAAAAAAAATGGAATCGTCAAAATTAGTTTTTGGACAAAATCATCGGATTTAACATGGAATCACCGGTATGTGTGTGAAACTTGGTACAAAGGTAATTTTCTGCTAATTAAAAAATCGTGGTCCCAGGCAAATTGAACATATTTGCGTTATTTTTTCAAAATTCTGTTTATCGTTATAAATAATATGCTATTATTCCTTGCCCGGATATATCTCACATACAGTGACATAATAAAAATATTAAATTAATTGAATAAGTCATATGGAGCCAAATTTCACAAAATTGCCTAAAACGTGCAAAATGGAAGGAAAATTAATTGGAAATTACAAAATGGGTGCAATCCGCCCACATTATTAACAAATTATTTCAAATTATATGTCTAAACAGGAACTTAATACTTAAAAGAGAGAGAGAGAGAGAGAGAGAGAGATAGAGAGAGAGAGAGAGAGAGAGAGAGAGAGAGAGAGATAGAGAGATAGAGAGAGGAAGCGATTACAGAGCAAGGGAGAGAAAGGCAGAAATCTAGAAGGTAACAGGAAAAGGGTAGGCTTGGATGAAGATTTCAACATAGATGTTGAGGGTTGTGGAAGTGAACGATTAAATGGTATTGAAGACGAAGAAGTGGCGCTAAGGGTTACTTAACTTCGTTAATAACATCGGAGAACTCGGATTTAAATATATTGAATAGAAGAGGACCAATCTAGTTACCGTGCGGTACTTCTGATGAGATAATAATTTTTTTTTGACAAAAATTCTTTGAATTTAACGTACCGAGATCTGCCGTTGAGATACGATTTTTACCAACCGCGTCAGAACTCTACTTTACCAAATTTTTCTAATTTATATATGAAGCAGCTTTACTGAAATCAGTATAAATAGCATCTATTTGGAGTGCTTTCTTCATTTTAATTACTCAATTTTAACTCCATCAATACTTTTAAATTTTCGATAGAAATATGCTGCGTACAGTATTGTATGGATTAGTTACCAATAAGTAGAGAATGACCCATAAAGAGGCTGATTTCAGATATAATATCAAAACAATGTCAGATAAAATGGCGCATTGCAAACCAAAACTGAAAATCTTACACAATTTGTATGAAATTTGGTTATTGAAGGGGTGATTTTTGGAGTCGCTATAATAGAATTTGATGTCAAAAAATAAAAAAATGTACGCCATTCTAATGAAATTTTGTGGCACCATGAAAAATCGCCATAAAGAAAAATCGCAAAATAAAAAAATTACCCAAATAAAAAATAGCCGGATAATTAATGAAAAATAGCTGAATGAAATTTCACCCAACAAAAACGAAAGATTTGGCAACATGGCCAAACAAAAAAAAAAGACGAAAGTTCACCCAAAAAAATGCAAAATCGCCTAATTTTTTTCATTGTTCCTAGGATATAAGTTATACAAATCGCGCGATTTTTTATAAAAATTTTTTATATTTTTGATATTTCGTAAGAGTGCAACGTCAAATAAAGCGCAAAATTGTTCTTTTTATAAAAATTATAAAAAATTATTGAAAAATTATATGACGAACCGCTACTTTTACTTTGAATAACATCCCGAGTAAAAATTTTCTTAAGGAATAAGTCAGGAAATGATCAGGAAATCCTTACTTTGATAAGAATCTGATTTTAAGTGTGACGCAATATTTGATATTCATCCTGATCAGGTCACCTGATCATGGTAATAACCGGATCCAACTTTGATAAGGACGCTTCAAGTAAGGATAGCCTCAGGAAAATGTAATAACCACCTGGATAGATATTGAGCAAGTTTTCTTAAAAGGACTATCCATATCATATCCGGATCATATTAGTACATAAATAAAGTTTTCCTTAACTGATTTCCACTCGGGATTATCTTTAAGAACTGATTCACGTTTTTTGCCAAATATTGAAAACGAAAAATCACCAATAAAAATGAAACGTCACCTTTAAACAAAAAGTGCATGTTCTCCCAAAAACAGAAACGATATTTTTATCATATTTTTAAATTTTTTTTTTTTTTTTTTTTTTTGGCAATTTTCCATGGTTCGATTTTGATGTCAAAAATAAAAGTAAAAAAATCTCGTATCAAATCCATAATTATGCTCTGCAATCTTTTCGTAGTGGATCTCGCAAACTATTATAAATTGTATATCACTTATTTTGTATTTTATTTATGTCTAATATTATTGTACAACCTTTTTTTTTAGTTTTCAATGTATGATTATGATTTCAGTATCATTTTAAAGAAAATTAAATAAGAAAGAAGTTTTGAGTGAAATAAAAATTTATGTTTTTAAGGCAAAATGTTTAGAAATAGAGGTAAAAGATAAGTTTTAGTAGTTACATCAAATTATTTAATATTCACATGATTGCCTGAACAGAATAAACGTCGTCAGCGGCTAGCGACAAAAAAATTTAATTAAATGTATGAAACCAAAGTAAAACGCTCGCCGCTGGTCGCCCGCCGCCGAAATAGACTCTATTTCTATTTTCAACTTGCCGCTCACATTGCGCTCTCTGCTGAGCGAGAAACCTGGTGGCGAATTTATTAGAAAAGTAAAAGTGATGCCAAGTTTTTGATATTTTTGACAAGTTTTTGACATTTCGTTTCTATTTCATTTGAAATAAAGACTTGAAATTGTTTTAATGAAAATTTTCAATTTTTTAATTCTGATAATAAAATGGATGTTTTCGAAGAAGAATTTGTCGGGCAAGTAAGGCAAAACGAATGCTTGTTTAATTTGTGCTCTCCTAAAAATAAAGACAGCATTACGAAGGATATAATTTGGAAAGAAATTGCAGAAGACTTGAACAGCAAAGATAATTGTGCAAAATTAATTAATATGCAAAAATTCAATATAGAAAATATTTATAGATGATTATTGCAGGAAAAGGTGGAAAAATCTCCGAGACACCTAAAAAAACATTAAGCAGCGTGAAGTGCTGCAGTCAAGTAGCGGAGCACCTGAACCTAAGAAGCCATGGAAATTTTTCACGTCGATGCAGTTTTTAAATAATTACTGAAGTAGCAGGCGGAAGGTTGTTATGAAAGCTTTTAAGTACCAATGCACATGTATTTGTTTTACGCACAGCACTATTAGAAATGTTGAAGAGCCAGTTGAAGAAGCAATTGAAGAAAATTTGGACTCTTTATTGACTGAAGAGATGATAGAAAATGACAGTATTGCAGCCACACAAGATGCTTCTTTGATGAGTGATTCTTCAAAACAATTCGGTGATATGTTTGAGAAAACAACATCACGAGAACGAAAGAGGAAGAGTCAAGACCTACAGTCAAAATTTTCGGCTCTATTAGACATGGCCTCTACAAGCATATCACAGCTTGTACGGCATTTCAAAACAGACCTTCGACACACAAAAATAGCATGACCTTGCTTTTTGAATCGTTAAACGAACGTATTAAAGAAGTTAACTTATATTCGGCGTAACAATTAGACTTGGAAAGTATGAAAGCTTATCTACTTTCGTATATGCTAAACTTTCTTCTTATAGGAAATCATAAAAAATGTAATACAAATATAGAAGAATATTTCCATCTGTCTTTTTTTTTTTTTGTTTTTGAGAGTTAGGAAATAAGTCACGAAAAATTACGAAACTTTACTTTAAAAGGGACAACTTAAAATTTTGCTAATTTACTGTTGAAATAATAAAAATTTATTAGTTTTGTCTTGGTTTTCCAAATAATTTTTTAATATGTTTCTTAATGCAAAAGCATGTCCCTGTTACCTTGAGGATCTGTTAGATAAAGGCAGCCTTGCAGATAATAATCTATTTCCTCCTGGTTACAATCCTTTTTCTTCAATGTTGACATCATTGAAGCTAAAATAAGAGCTTTCTTTTAGAAGCATCAAAAAATTATGCAACACCACAATAGCTACAACAATTTTGTCAGCAGTTTTTGGGGATGCAAGTATGGTAATGTGAAGAACTCTCCATCGATTTGGCAATATTCCAAAACATATCTCTATTCTAACTTGCTTTTGATTTTTTGCTAAGTCTTGCTTTTGATAAAGTTCCAATCAGTAGTATTGGGAGGCGCCAAGTAAATTAAATGAAGCTCATCCCAAATAGACTGGCACGTATCGTAAAATATGTCTCTTACAGTTGTAATTCAAAGCTTAAAAGACCATGTCAAAAACTGAAAACTGCATCCTTGGGATAAGTAGCTAAAAATTTCTACAATAAAAACAGCCAATCGGCTTTCGGGTCCAATTGGTTCCCTATTGGATTTTCGCTGCAATCTTTCTTTTAATAATGAAAACAATAGTTCAAATCTTTGTATACTCATTCGAGTAGCTTTGAAGAAGTGCTCCTCATCCATTGACTTCAGCTGTTTCACACATGTCTCAAAAAACCCATTTCTTTTCGGCTGACATTGATTGGGCACACCCACTAACGTCTTTTGGTTCGCATTTCCTTATTAGCCTCATATAACAAAAACACAGTATTTATTATTTTCAACATAAATATAATTAACTCAATTTCTTCCGACATTTATAGTTTTCGAATTTTTTAAACAGAAAATTTAAAAAAATATTTGAAAAAGAAAACGACAAAGAAGCATTGACAGGCGTTGCCGACGTTATTTCGTGTTGACGCCGCGTCAGAAAACGCCGCTAGCCGCTGACGCCGTTTATTCAGTTCAGGCAATGGACATTTTACTGCTTTTAAAATGAGGTATAAATATTTTCTTTCTGCTAGCCAGTTCCTTTGCCAGATACAATAAAGTTAGTTTAAGTAGTAAAATATCAATTAACCCTGTTCTGAAAATAGACCTCTCCCCCTCATAATTTTTGCTCAACTTGGCCACTATTTATACCATCGTGAATATTTTATCTCAGGTCTTGGACATTCCGTATAATTCAATCGCCAAATCTTGTTTCTTGCAATTGCTTGCTACATTTCTTTTAAATCTCATTCATGGCACAGCGCACAGTGGGCCAGCAACCACTGTTTCGTGGACAAACGCTTTTTTCGAATTTGCTAAAATAAAGTACGTCAGTATATAAAAGACACTTCGGAGTAATATATGTATAATTACATTGTGCATGTCCAAAAATCAAGCAAGCTTGGGGCATAACATGTCAGCATAATTTGAGTACGCTGAATTTAATGGCGTTAATTTAATGGCGTTTTTGTCCATTTTAGAGAAATTCGATTTTTAAGGTCTGGTACATGTTAGGTTAGGTAAGGTAAGTAGAATCGTGCACCATTGCCGGCGCTTCCGCGGGGGCCTATAGGTCCATTACAAATTCCTTTTTATATTTGTGGTACCATGTTAACCATGTTTCAATTTATTCCTTAAACCATCCTGTGCTTTTTATGAACCTCCAGATGTTAAGCAGCAGTGTGCTCACTAAATCTTCCAAGCCTTTGAAAAATCTGTTCCCCATATATCGGAGTCGACGATTCTGTAGATTTAGTACATGTTACTGCAGTTTTTGTAAGAAAAACTTTTTTATTAGCATTAACGGCTTTATGTCAGGTGAGAAAATAACAATTGCCTGGGAAATAATTTCGTAGAACAGTTTACCCCGTCAACACCCAGGGTCTGATCTTAAAAAAAAAATTAAAAATATAAATCTTTTTGCTTTCGGAACATTTTTAACTAAATAGCTTTAAAATTTATTTAAAAATTATTTATTTTTCAAAATGAATTCGTTGGTTGCTATAACATTATAAATCCAATTTATGAAATCTTTTTATGATGTTAATAAATAAATAAAAACTGCATTCCATCGATTTTAATTGAAAATTTCTAGTTGTATTTTAAAAACAATTTAAAAATTTATGTTGGCCGCACAATAACGTTGCATTATATTAAAAAAAAATGAGTTGCACATAAAACACGGCAACATAAAATAAATAAAATAAAATTGTAAATCAAGTGTCAGCTAAAATATTTATACATTACTAAATAAACAGAAAACAACAATATATGAAATAACACAAAACTAATCCGTGACAAAAGTTCAACATGCAACACAAAAACAAATGTATAAAATTGAAATGTCAATTGGCAATGCTGCCATATGAAGTCAAACAGTACGAGTAAATGGCATGCAGTCGAAAATGCGCTGCATGCGTGTGCGACACACTGACTAAAGTGTTCGACAGATGCGACAGAAGCGAACATACACACAGGTAAGAAATAGAGCACACATGCATGAATATTATAAAATCAAAATGATGGACAGAATATTAAAACACTAAAATTATACGAGACATTAGTAAATATTTTTCTGAATTGACAAAATCTTTTAAAAATTTGAAAACATCACAATACAACTATTGATTCTGATGTTTTTTTGTATATATATTTTAAAAGTTATATTCAAGCAACATCTTAAAATATCTAATGTATCAATATCAATTCTTGAACAAAAATATTGACTTGAAATTTTTAACATTTTAAAATTCATTAAATATTGCACAGTTCAGCCATGGTGCACTTCTCAATGAAACTTTGTATTTCAATACTCCAAAGAAAACAGTTCCCAGAAGAAACAACAACAAATAAAAAAAAGTTTTCTACTGCTGTGATTTTTCTGCGTTCCCTGTCAAAGTTCTACAGAATAGACAAATCAATTGCAATTGCATTGTTGTTGTTGCTATTGACATATTTGTTGTTGCTGCTTGTCGCTGCAAGGAGACAAGGTAAATGCTTTCTCTATTATCAGAAATAAGAGAAAAATTCAAGAAAAAGTAAGATTAAAGGTAGCAAGAAAAGCAAGGAAATTATTTTTCTCAACCTTCTATAGGTGCTGCCATGATTGACACATTATTGAAAAACTTATTGAAGCACGAACTTTTCTCATGACATTAAATGTGCAAATAATTTGGGTTGAAGCAATATTTTAAGATTTCATTGCAGAATGCGTCGCTTTGGGACATTTTACACATCTGTTATGAGTTAAAGTAAGAATTAAAGTAGAGTAAAAATAAAAGTTATTGCTTGAGTAATAGCAATGATGAGAAATAGAATTAGAGAAAGTGTTATAGTTATATTCAGGGCTTAAGTTAGAGTTAAAGTCAGAGTTATAGTTAGAGATTGAGAAAGAGTAAGAGTAAGAGTAAGAGTAAGAGTAAGAGTAAGAGAAAGAGAAAGAGTAAGAGCAAGAGTAAGAGTAAGAGTAAGAGTAAGAGTAAGAGTAAGAGTAAGAGCAAGAGTAAGAGTAAGAGTAAGAGTAAGAGTAAGAGTAAGAGTAAGAGTAAGAGTAAGAGTAAGAGTAAGAGTAAGAGTAAGAGTAAGAGTAAGAGTAAGAGTAAGAGTAAGAGTAAGAGTAAGAGTAAGAGTAAGAGTAAGAGTAAGAGTAAGAGTAAGAGTAAGAGTAAGAGTAAGAGTAAGAGTAAGAGTAAGAGTAAGAGTAAGAGTAAGAGTAAGAGTAAGAGTAAGAGTAAGAGTAAGAGTAAGAGTAAGAGTAAGAGGAAGAGTAAGAGTAAGAGTAAGAGTAAGAGTAAGAGTAAGAGTAAGAGTAAGAGTAAGAGTAAGAGTAAGAGTAAGAGTAAGAGTAAGAGTAAGAGTAAGAGTAAGAGTAAGAGTAAGAGTAAGAGTAAGAGTAAGAGTAAGAGTAAGAGTAAGAGTAAGAGTAAGAGTAAGAGTAAGAGTAAGAGTAAGAGTAAGAGTAAGAGTAAGGGTAAGAGTAGGAGTAAGAGTAAGAGTAAGAGTAAGAGTAAGAGTAAGAGTAAGAGTAAGAGTAAGAGTAAGAGTAAGAGTAAGAGTAAGAGTAAGAGTAAGAGTAAGAGTAAGAGTAAGAGTAAGAGTAAGAGTAAGAGTAAGAGTAAGAGTAAGAGTAAGAGTAAGAGTAAGAGTAAGAGTAAGAGTAAGAGTAAGAGTACTGATACTGATACTGATACTGATACTGATACTGATACTTATACTGATACTGATACTGATACTGATACTGATACTGATACTGATACTGATACTGATACTGATACTGATACTGATACTGATACTGATACTGATACTGATACTGATACTGATACTGATACTGATACTGATACTGATACTGATACTGATACTGATACTGATACTGATACTGATACTGATACTGATACTGATACTGATACTGATACTGTTACTGATACTGATACTGATACTGATACTGATACTGATACTGATACTGATACTGATACTGATACTGATACTGATATTGATATTGATACTGATACTGATACTGATACTGATACTGATACTGATACTGATACTGATACTGATACTGATACTGATACTGATACTGATACTGATACTGATACTGATACTGATACTGATACTGATACTGATACTGATACTGATACTGATACTGATACTGATACTGATACTGATACTGATACTGATACTGATACTGATACTGATACTGATACTGATACTGATACTGATACTGATACTGATACTGATACTGATACTGATACTGATACTGATACTGATACTGATACTGATACTGATACTGATACTGATACTGATACTGATACTGATACTGATACTGATACTGATACTGATACTGATACTGATACTGATACTGATACTGATACTGATACTGATACTGATACTGATACTGATACTGATACTGATACTGATACTGATACTGATACTGATACTGATACTGATACTGATACTGATACTGATACTGATACTGATACTGATACTGATACTGATACTGATACTGATACTGATACTGATACTGATACTGATACTGATACTGATACTGATACTGATACTGATACTGATACTGATACTGATACTGATACTGATACTGATACTGATACTGATACTGATACTGATACTGATACTGATACTGATACTGATACTGATACTGATACTGATACTGATACTGATACTGATACTGATACTGATACTGATACTGATACTGATACTGATACTGATACTGATACTGATACTGACACTGACACTGATAGTGATACTGATACTGTAAGTATTACTGTTCGTGATAGTGACGATGATGGCAATTGTGATAGTAAAATTGAAATTAAAGATTTTTTTGGTATTTTTCTATCTTTTTTTCTTGCAAAAATCTGTGGTTGTGATATTATTTTTTCTATTGCCTACTTTAGTCAAATTATATTTAATTATTGTCACACATTGTGGAAACAGAGAAAATTTGGTTTAACTAAACCAACTTTGATAGATACACAAAAACATGGTGCATGCTTTTTATGCAGATTTTTCACTCTAAGAGTCTTGTCGGTGTGGGTGTTTGTGTAGAAATAGTGAGTAGGCACAGTCGAAAAGCTGCGAGATATAACCTCAAATGCGTACTGTTAGTGAAACTTGTTAAACCACAACAAGATGTGTGTTTGTCTCATGTGTGACAGTGTTTTTTTGACAGTGTGTGTACGTGCCTGCCTATAGCTGTGGAGTTAATGTGTATGTGTGCATTTACGCGAATGTCACATACACGCTTTTACAACATTAACATTTTTAACTGTTTTTGGCGCGAGCCATTATTGCGGTGACATGAAAAAACATGTATGTTTGCATATGAGTGTTGGGATGTGTTTGTTCGTTATGTTTGGCCTGTGTGGTAGGTATGAAGAAATTTTGTCGGCTTTTCATTTTAAGTTTACGTAGGACATGAACAATGTTTTTTTCAATTTAGTTTAAGGCAGTTATGCAGAAAGCTTTATGGACAAAACTTGAATTTTCAAAATTTAGCTTTAAGAATAACATTTCAACATTTCAATTCAATAAGGTTTTTTTAAGGCTTTCGAAATTTAAGTTAGCTTGAATAAAATATAAATCATTCAGACATATTGTTAGATATTCCGTAAAACAGCTTTGCATTTATTATTTGTAGCGATTTAAAAATTTTCCAGGGAATCTATTTAAATAATTATATGCATTATATACGTATACAAATCATTTTAAAAGAATAAATTGCACTGGGCGGTTTCAGGCATTAATTGAAAGCTGCAAATATAAAGTTAAAATGATTTTCTGCTTAAAAGTTTTAAGTTCTTTGAGTGACGCTTGTTCGCTCACTCATTAGAAAAAAATAATAGGTTTGCAATAAACTGAAAATTTTTAATGTGTTAGTTCGTACGCCGAATAACTGTGCAATATTTTATAGCTATAAATATTGAAAAATATTAAAAGAAACAAAGCTCATATTCAGTTTTAACTTTATAACCCAAAGCAAATTGTAAATTTTATTAAAGTGGTCAGTAATGATTGGTAGTTCAGTTTTTATGTGAGGCTTTCAGTCTTTGCTAGTTGATTGATATGCATATTTGTTTTCTTTCATACCAGCACAAAAGAAATCTTTTTATTTTGACTGATTTCTCGATCAGCATTAATATGTTTGGAAACATGTTTTGTGTGTGTGCGTATCTAGCTTTGAGCTTAACGATGTGTTTAAGTCACTGTTAAAGGCACGCACAATAAAGCTTCACACACACAAAACCAGAGACAAACATTCATGGACCATTCAAAGAATTTTGTCTCTTTTATGAGATTGTATCGCACAATCTGTAAAAAAAAAATTATAACAAATGTTTTGAAGATGGGTATTATTTGCTTTGTGTTTTTTGTTTGCTTATTTTTCGGTTGCTGTTTTTATATATCACACAGCCTTTATTTTGATTTTCATTTCACTTTAACAGCCGAAAGTTAGCTCTTATTTTTGTATTTATTTTATTTACTCATGACGCGTTTTTTTTCGCTGGTAGTTTCTTTTCAGTGTGTTTGTTTAATCTTGTAGTTAGTTGTATTCGTTGTTATTGTGATATAATAGCCTCTAATTGTTTATTGTCGACAAGAACTAATATTTATACAAAGCAATTATTTGTCTGGTAATGCTGTGTGTTTTTGCGTAAACTTGTCAATGTTTGGTAATAAATATGTAGGCTATCTAAATATTCCGTTTGGACATGAATAAAATATATTGGGCTATAATACATAAGGCTCTCATGAAGGGAGAGTTTTTTTTAGAAATGTACATCACAGAGTTATTTATATAAAAATTTGAATTAAGATTAAATTGACATTTAGAATATAATTAACTAACTTGGGGCAAAACGGGACGTACCGAAATTGTATGCGCTAGTTTCTGAAATAGGTTTTATTATTAAAAAAATTTGGTTTGATAAGAAGTTTAATAAGGAGGCAAAATGGAAAAGTAATAAAATTTGATATTTTGTCTAAAACTAAGGCTTCTAATGGCAAAAAAAGCAGTACCAACGCATCTCTCAATTAACAGCTGAATAAATTTACAGCTTTTTTAGACCACAGAGTGTACAGAAAAGGGAGTTATTTCCAGTAATTACCAGAAGTAAGTATCAAGAAAGTATAACTGATATTACAAGATCTGCATAGAATTTTAAACAGAACATGCTGGGGTAGAATGGGAAGGCTATTTTATTTTTAACGTCATTTGATGCATAAAAATTGTGTTATTAGCACCAGTTAGAAGCAAGATGATGCATCAGCTACAATGATTAAAAATTATAAAATAAGCCACATAAATAATTTGATAGTTGGGTTAATATTTGCCTCATATTTTGAAATACGTATGAGATACTCTATGGAATTTTCAAATTAGACTTAATATTTCTTTGATATTCTTTTGAAAAACTAGCGATAGTTATTGACATATTTCTTTTGATCTTAAATGCCACAGAAATTGGGACAAAATTTGGCTGAGTATTGGTGAATAACGAAAAGATGCCCTTTACACAAAACAAAGTCATTTTTAGAAAAATTTGACTTAAAAAGAGGATATTGTCACATCCGTAACGTTTAGTGTTCATTTATTTCTCTCTTAGCAACTTAAAACCGTTGTCAATTAAATAATTTTAATAATATTATTGCCAATTGCATATAAAAACTTAATATTGCATTTTTTGTCACATCCGTTACGTTTCAAATAAATTCTGCCTATAAAATTATTACAATAAATATATAATTTAAAATTTTTGCGCTATCTTCAAGTTTTAAAATTGTAACATTCGTTACGTTTGTGTCACATGTGTCGACATAAATAAGTTTCGCGTAAAACAAACGTTTGTGCATTACAAAGAACGCTTAAATTAAATTTTAAAAAATATGTGTCACATCCAATAACTAGAATTACAACTCAGAGGCTTCTATGATAACAAAATTCAAGGATAGTTTGTTAAAACAGCTTAAGCATCAAAATGCAACGATAGTTTATAAAACTTCGAAATATCTTTTTTTATAATGGAAAATAAAACAATGAAAATATGGCACAACTGTTACAATGTGTATGAAGAATGTTCCTGTTTTCAGCTTGTATAATTAATAACTTACTTTAATAAATTCAGACACGCTACCACTTCAAAATTTTTCTAAGAACACTACAATTGATTAAAAGTGACAGTTTTTCGAAATTTTTATGAAGCTATTCTTTTCATAATTGATAACCTTTTAATAAGGATAAGGATAAGGATAAGGATAAGGTAACATGAAATGTAACCGACGTGACAATTTACTGTAGGGAATTGAAATGAGGTAGTTAAAAATTTTAAATATTTACTTAAAAACTACAAACATTGTTATGTGGCTATGTAACGGTCGTGACAATTTTTAAAAAATATTTGGAATTTTCTTTTCAAATTCAAAGTTTCTCATAAAAACTTTTTCGATATGAAAATTACATTCCCTAAAAGCTTTAATGTAGGGGATGTAACAATTTCTAATATAGTTCAAATAGCTAGTTTTTTAGCTTTGAACCAAGGATTGGTTCGAAAATCAAGAACCTAGATTGTTCCTCTTCGATAACAATCGGGTAAGTGCGGCAGAAAACTTGTGGCAAACCGTTTTTATATAGCCGAGGTATATCTTGCCGGTTCCAGGGTTCATCACAAAAATTTTTATTTTACAGACCACGTGCGTGAAAGCCCCCAATAAAGATACTTCCATTAAAGTGACAATATTTTTATTTACAATTTCTTTGTTTAAATTCAACAAATAACTAGACTGACCGCGACAGCACCCTTCTTAGAATATTTATCTTCTTCTTTATCTAGTTACCGTCCATTTTCTTTCTCGTTTACTCTTTCTCAACTCTCTAGTGAGAACAAATGAGGTAGCTCCTCTCGAGGCCATTCCGCTCTCTTTCTTTCTTTACTCTACAATGAGACGAAGTGAAGTGATGAAGTGAAATAGCATTTCTCAAAATTTGTATACCGTCTCTCTCTCAAATTTTACAACAAGACCAAGTGAAATAGCATTTGTCGAGATCTTTTCGCCCTTTGTCTCTCAAATTCTACCACGAGGCGAAGTGAAATAGCATTTCTCCAGATCTTTTCCCTCTCTCATTCTCTAAGTTTACAACGAGTCCAAGTGAAATAGCATTTCTCGAGATCTTAATTTTCTTACTCTCAAATTCTACTACGAGACCAAGTGAAATACCATTTTTTGAGATCTTTTGCCACTCTCACTCTCTAATTTTCAACGAGACTAAGTAAAATAGCATTTCTCGAGATCTTTCCACCTTATCACTTTCCAATTCTACCACGAGATGAGTAGATACAATATAGCGGTTCTGGGGCAGGCGTAGCGGCGGAGCAAGCCGATTACGTCACTTCAGTCCAGCACCATCTAGTGGGGTTTTTTTGCTAAAAATCGGCACGTTTGGTGTATGTCTTTGCTAAAAGCTTTTAAAAACCGGCAAGTTTGGTGTATGTCTTTGCTTTAACTTTTTAAAATCGGCTAGTTTGGGGTAAGTCTTTACTAAAAGCTATTAAAATCGGTAAGTTTGATGTGTGTCTTTGCTTTGAGCGTTGATCATAATTTTATTTACTTAATTATCGGTAGTGGTAGTCAAGCGAGTTCTCATTAGCGTTTGCATGTTTTGTTTTTTTCTTAGCTCTCGAATACCTAATAGCAATGACTCAAATTCTGCGTGACGAGTTTAGCTTAAATGATATGACTTGCTTTATGAAAATATATACATATATTAATATGGGTTGAAGCAATTTTGGTACTGCGAAGGTTGAAGGGTTAAAGAAATGTTTATAAATTTATCATAATGGTGCTAAGTATTAGGTGCGTGTATTAGATTTGCATAAGTAGCTAAAGAATTGGATAACAACCACTTGAAACATAGGCGTATATAAGTGGGATACATCTGAGGTACAAGTCTCAATCCCCCGATCAAGTCGTCCAGCAAAATCTCCGCCTCTGGCTTATATTTTAAGCAATTTCAAGAGTCTGTGAATTCACAACGATACCAAGTGAAATAGTATTTCTCGAGATCTTTATTATTTTCTCACTCTAAAATTCTACCACGAGACCAAGTAAAATAGCATTTCTGGAGATCTTTCCACCCTCTCTTTTCACTCTACAACGAGACCAAGTGGAATAGTATTTCTCGAGATCTTTCCGCCCTTTACCACTCAAAGTCTACCACGAGACCAAGTGAAATAGAATTTCTCGTGATCTCCTAACTAGTCTTCACTACTTGCAATTACTACTCCACTATATGGCTTACCTCGACTATGGCTAGAACAAAACTAACTAAGTTCTGACAATGTGCTGCCAATTTGACAATTTGTAGGCCAGCGACTAAGCTTTCGCGAAAGCTCTTTTCAAGTGTTGTTATTGGCTGCCGGTAGCAGCTGATTTTAAGCTTTGACTATGTATATCAACAACACCTGATCGTGTGCTTTGTAAATATATAGTGGGTGCATCGCCTATACTCTTCAGAGAGTGCTTCTGATGCTTATAATTTCTTACAAATAATCTGAGTCGCTTAGCTTTTAACAATAATCTTAACTAATAATTGTTTCATTGTTTGTCATTTATAAAATATAAAACATAAAATATACTTGTATAATCAAACAAAAGATAATTCAAGAAATAATAATAATAATAATAATAATAATAATAATAACTCAATTAATATTAACGTGCAATAATGATATACATTACATCATTTGAATTATATAGTATTGTGAACATGTGAAGGTAAAATGCGCTGCTAATTCTGCTTTTCACACTGTAGAGACATATGATATGAAGTGAAGTTTTCATTTCCCGGCAGTTTATAGCTGTGTAAATTTAAAACAAATCTTCACCGACACTACTCCATCTTTCCACCCTCCAAATAAATATCACCCGTCTTTTGAATGAACACAATGCTTTTGCATTTATAGGCGGCATCCCCTGAACATTGTTTTAGTCTAAAAAAAAACAGTGAAGTGAAATGACTTTTAGCTCAGGCAAATCAAGATGCTAAGCGATGCTCTCCACACATTTCCATACTAACAAATGCAACTGTAAGACTGTAAATATTGATGTATTTTTAATTCCATTTTATTAGAACTAAAAAAAATTATTGTAGGAAGGTAAGATCGTACGTGTACGACCATCGGGATTTGAACCCGGGATCACAGGGTGGCTCAACTTTAACTCTCCACAAGGCCTCTCCGAGACCGCCATAGTTAATAAAATTGTGCTAAGTTCAATTTGTCTAATGAAAGTAAGTGCAAAATAAGCGAAGATTGGGGTGAAACTTTGTGTATCTGCGAAGAAAAAAATTTTTTAGCTTAGTTATTTTGCTTTTGAATAGTAAAAAACAGCTTTTGACATACTGATCTGAGACTTTTTAGCGTATGGAAGAAAAAGAGCTTTTATTGAGTAGAAACTACTTTATGCGGAAAGATCTCAACTAAACGTAACGGATGTGACAAGGTAAGAATAGTACCTGTACCACTGTTTCATGGCATTTGTATTGTAAATTTTATTAATATTATTTGTGTAACGAACGTGGCAGTTTCTAAAAAAAAAAAAAAAAATTATGATAATGAGGACGTTCTGACTTTGTTGGAGTCTGAACGATTAATTTCATGAATTTCTGTGACATCACCCTGTGTTAAGAAGCGAACAGGCCCTAGTTTGACTAAATTTTTTACCAAAATTTCTGCAGATGTGGTACGCTGTTAAATTTATGCTGTTTGTGCTATGCCAAGCTTAAAAATCAACAATTCAGCCAAAACAGGACGAAAACGCAGTTTGCATCCAGTGCATAGCAAATTAATGCATGCATATGTAGTAGTAGAAGTAATGGAAGAATGCATGAATGTGAGTGAATGCTTTGCTAGTATGTTAATTTAAAGTCACGTGCTTGACTTTACATGCACAGACGCATACTAACTCAGATATAAATATCGTTATGCGTTGCCATGATATGCTGTTGTTTACTAAATAGCTTTGAGTATAAACATAAGCATAAGTGTGTGTGTGTGTGTTTACACATGTGTGATTTCTGCAATTGTTTATATTTGTTTATGTTTGTTTGTAACGCTGTTTAATTATTTCAACTAAATCCAAGCTTTTGGCAAAGCCAAAAGAATTACATTTCAGCTGCTTGAAGAATATTTAAACGCATTTGAAATGCAAACATGATAACCTTGCAGCATAATTTGCACAAACTGCAATATACTGCAGCGTGGTGAAATGACTAAAAATTAACACGTAGAAACAACATCCAAGTAATCCCAGCAAACACAATATTAAGCTTCGAAAATTATTTTCAAAGCCATAATAAAGATCATGAACGCCGTTATACACACAAACAATACGTTTATATTAGCAACATTGTGCTTTGTCCCAATATTGCACCAAACAATGTTGCCACCATCACTAACATCGTCGTCGTTATTGTCAACATATTGCATGCGTGCAGCGTTAATTGTTGACATGCAACACATTCGCAATGTGGCTAAAATGCACGCTTAAATATTTGCAAGTTTGCTTGAGTGTGTGTGTTTATTTGCTGGTGTGTGGTCAACCTGTTTGTCTTCCTGACCCACCAGCCAAGTGAGTGGCCACAATTGATATTACCACACGAACCGAAGCGAAGTGTGTGTTAATATTGCATGTGTGGAAAATTCTTGGAATTTATTGCTAGTAAGTTGTAAATGTTTTAAGAATTCTCAGAAATCAGAATTCTATAGAATGCATTTTATGTCCACAATTTGCAAAATAAGTTGAGAAAACAGTGATATGTTAAGTTTAAAGTTTAAGCCGAATTTTACCCAATTTAACTTTTATTTAACTTTAAGAGTAACGGATGTGACATATTTTTTAAAGAAGTTATGTGATAATAAATGATATGATATGTAAAATTTCTAAATAATGGCGGTCACATATTTTATTGCTACATGTTACAGTTGCTACATATATATATTTCTAACTTTTTAATGTAACGTATGTGACAATACTTTCAAAACTTGTCAAGTGACATAGAAAACTAAGAGGTGTCTGATATATATGCCAAGACTGACATGAATTTTTGTGTCATTTATTATTTCAGTAATGTAACGGTTGTGACCGTGTTTCAGGATTTGTCTCCTATCTAAAAAGTATTTGCTGCTTGTGGTAGGGACATAAAGTTGCGGTGTTATTATTTCGTTATGAATTTCGTAATGCAACTTATGTGACAAGTGTATCTAATGAATGTCTAGTCATAAGATTATATATGATTTAGTGTTTAGTTCAATGTTCAGTTAGAATTTTACACGGTTATAATTTTATGAAAACTTGCTAAGATTATTTTAGCATAAAAATATAATGAATAGGATGTTTTAAATTTAAACTTTACAGTCGTGACACATTTTATTAAAAGTATCAACAGTTGCTACAAATTGTTAAAACTTAGTTATGTAACGGATGTGACATGTGAATCAAAATATGTCTAATGACAAAGCAAAAAGACTTAAAAGTGTTGGATATTTATGATGGTTATAGTACGGTATTTTTTTTTTAGTTGCTCCAATATAATCTTATAGATGTTTTGTGCTTACGTAGGGACGTAATTTGGTGGTAGTTTTCTTTTTTATGACTTAACTAATGTAACGTATGTTACATAAAATCCTCGTATATGATTTTATGTAACATACGTTTACTTTAAAATGTAACAGATGGCCCTATTTTTAGCGGTGGTTAACATATTAAGTGATGGTTATAGTGTAAACGTAACGGTTGTAACAGATGTTTTAACCTATATTAATAGTTCCACATATTTTTAAAACTTGATCATATAACGGATGTGACGTTTTTATTAAAACGTAACTTAAAATAAAGAAAAAAAACTAAAAAGTGGCTGGTCTTAAAGATACCAATGGTGGTTCGTTTCTATAATTTCATCAATGTAACGGATGTGACCTTATTACAAATGCAACCTCATGAGAATCGACGGTTTAATTGATGCTTGTGGTGGGAACGTAGTTTGGTTGTTTGTTTATTGTACTATAACTTCACTAGTGTAACGTATGTGACAAGTTTTTTATGTATATACATCTAGACATAAAATCATATACAAGTGTTTTGATTTGATAATATAGCAGATTGGCCTTTTTAACGAAGTTCCTTGATTTTAAATAATTTTATATTATAAGTTCAAAAGTATCGGACGTGACAAATGTTGTGACATGTTAATCAAAACATATCTGATGGCCAAAAAGAAAACTTAAAGGTGTCTGATAGTTATGACGTCAGTAACATGATTTTTTATAATATTAATTTTACTTATGTAACGGATGTGACTTTGCTCCAAATGCTGTCTACTGATATGCGAATGTGATAAAAAATTGTTGATGCTTATAGACACGTAACACATGTTACGGTGTTATTTTTTTTTTTATTTGTCTGCTCCAAAATGTTTCATTTACTTAACATATGTAACGGTTAAGCTTTAAACGGTTAAGCCTGATTCCAATAGGCTTCTTAAGATATCTTTATAAAGCTAGAATAGCTTGTTATATTAAAAAATGGAGATAAACAGTGCAAATAAAGTTGTTGCAATGTTACGGATGTGACAATTTCAAAAGTTG
The DNA here is from genome assembly GCA_914767935.1 of Coremacera marginata. Classification (NCBI taxonomy): domain Eukaryota; kingdom Metazoa; phylum Arthropoda; class Insecta; order Diptera; family Sciomyzidae; genus Coremacera; species Coremacera marginata. Next base: position 154,673,589 of record OU612045.1, read on the forward strand.
ATGGTGTCAATATGTGAATGATTTAAATATGCGAAGTTAATACATTAGCTTTTTTAATATTCTTTCATGTTATATAATCTGTTATTTATCCTGCAAATGGGAAAGATGTTATTTAATATGTAACGGACGTGACGTAGTTGAGTTTCGCAGTTTAACAAACTAGTTTATGCCTATAGTTAAGATAACTCTTTTGCATAACATATTTTGTGCTGCCAGTGACATATTTTTACATTGAATATTTCGGAATAAAATAAAATTAAGTTTTAACACGTAAATTTAGTAGTGTAATATATAAGAAAAATTAAAATCTATAATCTTTGCATGTCAATTTGACTAAGATTCATAACACAAGGACACTTGGACTAATGATTTTGCATAAGTATAATGCAAAAAAGGTTACATCTAAACGTAACGGATGTGACCATTATAAGCGTTTGAGTGTACCAAGATTTTTGCAATGTACTGTCTGACCACCGGTAAGTTTTTAATCAGATGTAACGAGTTAAAAGTGAAAGGTCCTTCAGAATTACCTGCCATAAAAGTCAAAATGATTTTTTTACGACTGTAAAATATTTTTTTTGAATACGTCAAGGCAGTGACAAGATAGATATTTAATTAAACACTTCCCAGAATTGTGTTCGCAGATGTACTTTATATATTTATTTTGGGTCTCCTGAGCATCTTCGGCTTAAATCCCGATTGGTACTGCGATGGACTCTGTGATGTCGGCGCCGTTAATGGTATGATTTATATAATTTTAACTATTTCTTAAAATAACTACGTGTACCAAATTTTATTACTCTGAAATATTTTTCCAATTTTATTATTTTCAAATAGATTTTTTTTTCAAGCGAGCACACCTTCTTGTCCACGCAGCCAATTTCTTGATATTTTGATCAGTATACCAATCAATTTGAATTTCGTTAGGAATCAGTGTGGAGAAAAGTGGAGTATTTTATAAAAACATGTTTTTTATTGACTTTTCTCTTCGTTTAATATTTTTGGCAAAGTTTCATTGAGGTCACTATTAAAATGTATTACGCATGAATACCGCACACCTTGTATTAAAATTTGATCAAAAAAATCTTCAACAGTTCGTTTCATATACATACATAAACGATATAGATTCAATAAAGTTGCGTACTTAAAACAAATTTTATAGCACTTGTAACAGAGCGTAAAATTTTATGTTTCAACACGTTTTGAGCAAGTATAGCGCAAGGCTCCTTTTCAGACTCTCTCAAAGCCCACATGGGGAAAAAAGAGCTTAATCCAAACCATTTGAGACAGTAAGTAAGTAAGCTCTTAATAGAATGCCATGTTTTGCTTAAACAAAACAACCGTATTTTTATCTATTATCGCTAGCTTTACCCTTTATTCCGACCACTGTGGGACGCTAGAATTTTTTTTAATGAAACTGAAATACAAATAAAAGCAACTTTTTATTGTTTTAAACGTGTATTAATAAACAACTTATACAAAAAAAATGCATGCAACGAACGAAAAAAAGAAATTTTTATATCACTGAATGCGCAATAATATACAAGGAATATGTAAAGTTGCTGTTACGGACGTGAGAATATTTTAAAAAGCTCATTTATGGTAACAAACTTTCCAGAAATATAATAAGATTAGCCATATTATTGCACTGAACGCGTGTGAAAAGTTAGTGTTACGGACGTGACAATTTTTTAAGAATTGCATCTATGAAGACGAGGCTTACCGAATTATAATAAGAAGAAACTTCTTATATCAATTAACTTACAATAAAATGCAATGGGTGTAAAAAGTTTTGTGTAACAGACGTGACATTTTTAAAAAATTAGTCTATGATAGGGAACTTATTCGGAAAGCATCAAGAGCAAACATTATTTTGCACTCAATTAGCAATAGTATGCAACACATTGTTAAAAAATTATGATACGGACGTGACAATTTTGCCGAAGGCTGATCTTTAATTACCAACTAACCCGAAATATAATGAGAAAAACTTGATTTTACGCTTAACGCACAATATTATGCAACAAACAATTAAAACATTATGTAACGGACGTGACAATTTTTCCAAAAGCTGATCTGTGATGCCCAATTAAACTGAAATATTATAAGAAGAGCCGTTTAAGTTACGGAAGTGGCAATTTCGCCTATGATGGCGAACTGAAACGAAGTATAATAAGAACATTGTTATTGCACCGAAAGCACAATAATCTGCAATCGTTGCAACAAGTTTATATTATGGATGTGACATTTTTTAAAGACAAATCTATGGGGGTCAATTTGCTCGAAATACAAAAAGAGGATAAACTTTTTATTACATTTAATGTACAATTATATGCAATGAGTATTATAGTCTGATCTAACGGACATGACAATTTTTTTAAAAGTACAAGAAGCAACTAGTGTTTGCATTGAAAGTACGTAACAAGTGTCGTTTTTCAGAAATGAGTTATATTATGAGTAGCTACTTTGTTAAAATTATTTAGGAACAAACTTATTAATTGAATATATAATTTAATAACTGTAATGGATGTGGCATGTTAATTTAATAGACATGTTTCTTAAAACGTTTGCAGGAACTCATTTAAAATATGAACTTTTAAAATTTTTTCTACAAAATTTAACATATATGAGTTAGTGTAACGAACGTGACAGTTTGCCAACAAGCTTAAAAACAAGTTTATTTAAATAGAAAATTGTCAATCAAATTGAGTAGCAGTCACTTCAATTCAAACCACAAAATTGTATTTAAATTAATTAACGTGAACTAATATCGCTCATACGGCGCGCGTAAATCAAAAAGTACAACTCGAATAAATGGCTGCAATTTATACACAAAAATTAACAAATTTTCAATAAAAAACATATAAAAGGACCACAAAATGAAAGCGAGATTTACAAGCATCAGTTGAATGTAGAAAAATACACTGAAAGAATAAAGCGAAAGAAAACAACGTTCATTTATTCATTCATTCATATCTATAGGAAATACAATAATATCTTGCAAGGACTTAAATTATACGTAAAACATTAATTTTTTATGATTTATTTGCACTTGTTGTTGTCGTTGCTGTTGTTGTCGTTATTGTTATTGCCGTTGTTGTTGTGGTGGTTGTTGTAATTATATAATTTGTTGTCATTAAAACAAATTAACACCTGCCGAAGAGCGAAGCCAACATATAAGAACGAACGCGCGCTTTTTGTAGATATTTTTATTATTAATTAAAATGCATTGAGTTGAAATGGAGCAGAACGAACAAAAGGACAAACATTAAGAGTTACGTATTATATAAGTTGGTGTTGTGAGTGTGCATTGCTTTCGGGGCAGTTTATATGTGGTGTGAATATTATTTTGTTTTTCATTAATAAATAGGCTGCAATTAAACGCAACCAAATGAATCAGAACACAGTTTTTAACAAGCTGTTTCCATTTAAGATAATACTTATTATTTTATACTTTTTTTTTTATTGGTTTTGTTGTCTTTGTAAAACGAGTGCCTGAACAGTAGTTGCATGTGTAGCTTAAATAAATTATAGCAACAAGAAATTCAAGCCAACGTCAGATTTAACAGTTTTTAATTAAATGAGTTTTTAATTCAATCACCATTAAAATTCTAATCCTTAAACAATTATGTCTAAAACTGTGAAGCAGCTGTAGCAAAAAAACTTGTTGCTGTCATGCATGCATGCATGGTCAAGTGTTGGCAATAATTGTAGGATATTAAAACAAATCACAAGGACATTCAATATTCATATGTTTGTAGTAGAAATTTGCATGTTGAACAAGCGAAGTTGTTTCCAATGTCCTGGACAAAGGACACAAAATATAGCGCAGGATTTGCAAGCAACACTGTGTGAGCGAGTAATGCTCACTGGCTGCAATTTGGCGTTGGTTGGCATGGATGTTGGTGTTAATCACGATGTTGTATTTGTTGGTGTCGCAGCGACAAACATGATGACAACAGCGACGACAACAACAACGACGACGACGACGACGATTTTAGCTAGAAAGGACAACTGCAAGGATTATAACAGTTTTAATTGAAATCGTTGATGAAATTCAGAAGAGCCTGTAGGGCTGAAACAAGATGAAGTCGACGGAATGGACGACAGGATGGGCAGGAAGTAAAAGTGAAATAATTGTGAGTGAGCCAAAAACTTAATGCAAGCCTTTTACGATGGCGACGACGACACAAAAGCTCATCGAGTGTGAAGCAGCAGTTTGTTCAAAGTTACGAGTTTGCAAAAACATACAAGGACATTCATGCAGGATGCGCCAATGCTGATGCCTTGAATTGATGTAACATTGAAAGAAGTGCAACTGCAGCAGCAAAAACAACAGAATCTTCTTTAATGTGTAAACATTTGCTGTTGCACGCTGAGCAGCTTTCAGGATAAACAGCAGCTACTTAAGAGATCAGTTGGATTAAGCTTTCTTTCCTCTTTTGCATTAAGCAGTTGAGTGCAGCTTAAATGCAGCAAAAATTAGCTGTTTTTTGATAATAAATGGAACAAAAATAATACTATAAATTTCTAAACATTAAATGAAAACACTTTAAGCAGCAAACAAAAAATGTTTACAAGAATTTGCGTGGTTTTTCTAATGTAAAAAATTTATTGGAAAATATATTGCACCCTGTTGAGTTAAAATTTACAATTGCATTGCATACTTTTAGGCATTATTTAACCTTGAAGAAATGTTATATATTCAAATACTTTAATTTTGAAGAAATCTTACTTGATACTTATTTTGAATAACAATGCATTTCAAAGAAAAAACATTTTATTTTTACAAATTTCACAAGATTAATTAGCAAGAATTTCTTTGGAACGTTTATTAGTGCTTATTAATAAGAAAAAAAAATTGCATACTTTCGGGATTAGTTTTAGAAATGTCGCTATCCTTAAAACTAAAAAAAATACTTTGTTATTTTTAATTTGACTTGTTTCTTTATAAATTACCAGCTTATATCCATCGCGCTTATTTTCTGAAAGTGGGCGTAGCTAACTTTTATTTAAAAAATTAACAGAAAACTGATTTTTAGCAATTTTATATGAGAAATCGTATGGACGAAAGGAGATCCGCTATATTTGCAATATCTCAAGAACCGCTCCTCCGATGTTGTACAAATAAGTTTTAAAACCCATGACATGACTGGCCAACACCCCCTTAAAATTTGAACAACACTATTGGAACGGTTCAGAAGTGATGGAGTAACATACGGACACCATAAGATATTTATGTATGTATATAAATACTGCTGCATACATTTGTGCAGAATTTAAAAAGTTATTGCATACTTTGTTCATAAATTAAGTATTAAAAAAGTATTTAAATTTGCTGTCAACGATTTTAAGTATTAACAAAGTCATGCAGCCGAAGCTTTTCGTCAGTTTTTACATAAAAATTACGTTTTACAGCGCGGTTTGTATGGGGGACTTATCGCAAAATTCTTCAAGTATATGCAACGTTTTGTTCACTTTTTTAAGGTATAATACAGCCTTTAATAATCATCGTACAAAGAAAATATATATGCTCAAATGTCAGCTACATGGCGAATGAAACGATTATTTGAACTTTGGATTTTATAACATCTTTAATAAAATCACAAACTAGCAAAATCTTAGAAGAAAAATTAACATTTATATACATTAGATACAAATATATTAATACGGGTTTTTTAAATTGTTTCTGACAAGTCGTACCCCTTCCACATCCCTCGACTCATATGAAGGTACTTGCATGGAAATACTAAAACGCCAAAAAAATACCACACACAAACACACTTTTCATAAGCTGGATGAGCTGCAGTTAAAATGTGTTTTCGGGCTCCCTGAGTTAATATGAATTTATTAATTTTCATACTGGCATTAAAGCAACACAAAAATCGCAACAAATTTCTAACCCTTCTTAAAATTGTTCGCTGAATCCATCAAATAAAGTTTGCGGTTAACAGTAGCAAGCAAAAGCGAATATTGTTGATTTCTTCCACTCAGTTCTTATTTCTGTGGCGGGCATACTGTGTAAGGTGCGTGGCTGGTATGCGAAAAAGCCCACACCGAGAAAAAAACTTATGTAAAACTATCAAAAAACCTAGTATAATTTGCAATCTGGCTTTGGCAGTTTTCAACCTTCTAAGTTTTGCACCAAAAAACCTAATTTGTGCATCTTAAATTGCCAATTTTTATTTTGACGATAAATTAACTAAGTATTTTGTATTTTATACATTATGGCTTTTATAGTTTATATTAGCGTACTTGGCTAATCTGCCGAACAGAGTATACAAGTTTACAACAAAAAACTTTATTTAACTATCAAAGTTTAACAGATACATATATACAGGGTGTCCCGCAATTGAGTGCAACTATTTACGGAGCTGAAAGGTTATGTCGAGCTGAGCAAAAAGTAGTATGGGAGGGGGGGTCTATTTGCACATTCTTAGGAGCTACAGGGTTAATTAATATTTCACGACTGTGAGTCACGTTATTGTTTCTAGCAGAAAAACTAACTTACATTGAAAAGAAAATTCAATAAATTACAAAATTGATCCTAACAAGAATTTTATTTATTACGCGAAATTCTGAGAAATTTGCACTTAAAATTGAAATTTGGTAGTTTTCGATTGATTTTATGTTCGCACGAGCACAGCTCGGTAAAGGTTAAGTTGGTGGGGTTTGTTGATATACCATTGGAAAGGTGATTTGATTGCCTGATCAAAATAAGTTTTAATTAAGTTAGTTTTTCTGCTAGAAACAATAACGTGAATCAAAATCGTGAAATATTAATTAACCCTGTAGCTCCTAATAATGTGAAAATAGACCCCCCCCCCCCTCCCTTCCCATACAATTTTTTGCTCAACTCAACATAACCTTTCAGCTCCGTAAATAGTTGCACTCAATTGCGGGACACCCTGGATATAGGGAAAGTATTAAATATGCATTTACTTAGGTAAAATACTGCATATTGCTTGTGTACATAATTACCCAAAAAAAACTATAAAATAAACACGTAATTAAGGAAAATAATTGCTTTATTTTATGTAAATCGAAATTAGAATTTCGTTGATGCAACAGAAATTTATAAAGTTATTGAACTATATGAACGGGTACAAATTATGATAAAGCACAAATAATCATATTTTCAACGGCCGGACTCTGCCAGAGAAAAACTAAGATTTGTAGTCCTAACTTCAACATTCCCTTGAGTAGTAAAAGGCTTTGATCTAGCTTGGGAAAATGAGCTTACTTTTCACCAAGTAAGTATGCTTCTAAAATTAGAAGAACTCTTAACTGCTTTATCATAATTTGTACCAGTGCATATAGTTCCAAGTAATTTGCTTGCAACATTGGCGGAACAAATAAATATAAACAGATGAGTGGATCAATGCAATCATGCAAGGCTACTGATGAGTTGGTGTAGTGGCCAACGAAACAGTCTGCCTAGTCTGCTGTACGATTACTACTCTATATAAGGGTATTGTTGTTGTTGTTGGTTGTTTTCTTCGGAAAACAACACAGACCTTGAGTTCGAAAATGTATCTCTTAATTAATAATTAAAAAAAAATTATTAAAGTTATAAAACACTTATTAAAAATTTTATTTAAATAAATTTGAATTTAATTTTTAAAAATGTTTTCAATAATTATTTTGAGAATTGAATTTGTAAGAATTCAATTCAACAAATACCATTTATTTTATTTATTTAAAATTAAAGAAGTTTAACTTAAGATAACATTTATTTCAGCATTTTTCTTATTACAATTATTTGCAATTGTAAATAGTATAGACGCTTCGGTCTATATCATGTTTATAGTCTATGCACACCACGTGCCGCTACCCATCCACACACGCTCACTTGTTTGTATTCATTCAAACATGCACTCAAAGCTGCATTTTAATCCTTTTCAATTAAGTTTACATTTGAATTTAATTGCTTCCTCTTAACGAGTTTTACGCTGTCCCATTCGGTCATGGCGGTATTTATTGTTATTCTATCTTTTTCTTTTTTTTCATTTTCCTCTGTATCAACATCATTTGTCTGCAACATAATTTCTTTAATTTTCTGTTCCTCCTTTACGCTCGCTTCACATTTTGTTTTCTTGTTGTTTGTTTTGTTTTTTTTTTTTTGTTCTATATGCTTTGTGCGCCATGAGTATGACCGACGGCAAGCCGAGCAAGCAGGCAGGAAACAGGATGTGTTTTAGTAGTGTTGTTTGCAAAATTGCTACTGTCACTAATTTTCTATTTGTATTTGTATTTGTGTATGCGTGTAAAGTAGGTGTGAGGTAATTGTTTGTTAGTGTTAGCATGTGTGTGTGTGCTTGTGTAAATATTTGTTCATCTGCGGCATAATTTTGCTCATTACTATTAATTATATTTAATATGTTATGCTCAAAGTCGTTGGCTCAGGGCTACCAAGTCACTTCAAGTTATTTTGTTTGATTTTTTTTTTTTTTTTGTCCCGAGAGGCTTCTTTATTGCTTATCATTAATATGCCAAAAATATTTGGGTATTTATTTATTTGAAGTGTGGTGGGTCAGGAAAAAATTCAATAAGATGGGTATTTTTGATAAACTGATATAAATTTCTCACGAGAATTGGTGCTATTATTTGCATTTTTTTTTTGTCAGATATACCGTTATAAGCAAGATTTTTAAAGTCAAATTATGGCTCAAATGTAAGTTAAGAAAATGAAACGGAAATGAATGAAAACTGCTATAAGGTGGGCTCTATCTAGACTATGAGGATGGAATTTTGAATGTAGACTATTTAACAACATATTTCAGACATAGCTTAGTAGGCATTGGCAGGCCTGCGAAGGGCTACTATCAGGCCTTAAAATGGATGTCAGAGGCCTACCCTACTCATATCAAAGCCCATATACTTTTTTATAAGAAAGGTCAAATTTTTCAGGCCTTCCGCTCTCCCTGCTTTAAAGAGGCCTGCTATAAGCACTCCTTTAGAATGGCTTAATGAAGAGGTTTACCAAAACAATTAAAGAAATATTTTCTTTTTTATTTCTTCTTATGTATACCTAACTATTTATTCTGTGATTTTATTTTTTTTTTACATATTTTTGTCAGATAAGAATATTTCCAAGTCATGACGTTGATTATTATTCAGTATTTTTGAACTAATGTATATTTTAACTTTTAACGAAAAAGTAACCCTGATATATAAGCAGAACCAGTTTTTGTAGGAAAAATATAATTTTTGTACTGCCCTGGGTAGCGAAAAGTTAGGACTAATAGAAGCGCTCGCAGAAGTAGCGAGGAAGTCATGTGTCTTACCGCCAAAAATAGCAGTAAATGCGCGCCTTCGTTAGAAGAAGCCTAGCTTCATTGCCTATTGGGAGGTTGCCTCAAATAATGTGTCGTTGATAAGCACAGAAAAAAATTTACATGCATTACAAAAAATCATATTTTTAATAAATGAATATTAGAAGTAATAAGTAAATGTAGTATTTTTAATTTTTTCGCTATTAAAAGTTATGGTCAATGAACTCTAAAATATGTGCACCTCAAGAAAGCCTTAATTTCACAAAAAAATACAAAATTACAAAAAAAATTTGTATGGAAAAACGATAATTTTTCGTTCAGAGTAAAATTGCATTTTTAAAACTCCGCCAAAAATTATCAGATGCATATTTAAAAAAAAAAAAAATTTAAATAAGACAATTATTAGTAATTGTTTCCAATCAAAATATATTGCAATTCTTTTTTCGTTTAGACACGACATTTTTTAAAATGGTTAAAGTCCTATATAGCTCTAAAATGACCTTCAAACGATTTGCGGAACCCCTAGAGGTCAAATTTTATTGGGTCTTAAACTATTTTTGTGCTAATTAGGGTTCGAACTTTCAGAAAGTGAACGCGCACCGGAATATTTTAACACTTTTGTAATGTGAACCGGTCTAGTATATATATGTACTAGCAGGCGACAGTGGTCCGCGGCTTTGTAATGTACGTTTTTTTTTTTATCAATAAAGAGCGTTAACACGTTTTTTTTTCTTCTAACAAAAACTTCTAAGCGCAGTTAAAATGATCACCTTGTGACATCAGCCTTTAAGACAATGCATGTCAAACGAATTAAAAAACATTTTATGCTTTTTTTTTTTGCAGCCCTGCATTTATAGGTATAGGTGCATTTATAGGTAGGAGCGGAAAAAGACAAGAGTAGGGAACAACATGGATTTTATTGAAATTCTCGCAACACAAACACGTGAAAAGAAAACGATCAAGGAATTCGTGGCATCGGGAAGGATTTCTTTAAAAACTTAACAATTTAATTAACATTTAAAATTTCGAAATAGCAGTACTCCTATGCTGTGATGTAGCACAAATATGACATTTGAAAACTTATTTCATAAAAATCAACCCAGTACTTTTGGAGTTGATCTAGAAACAAAAGTGTCCACTTCAATTTTAGATAATAGTATAGATAGATATAGATATATGGGTACACATCTGCCATGGTTCGCCATGGTTTTTTTTTTGTAAGTCCTGACCAGTCAGTATGATTGTATACGGAACAGATCGTTTCTAGAAAAGAAAATCTACTTGTTTTAACATACTCGTATCTCAGTACATTGAAGCTATTTGAATCTAGCTTTAGTGCCAATTTTATGTGTGGGCAGGTGAAGTTAATTTTTGTGTATCGCGCAGCAAGGCATTTTGCCGGCGTAGACCTGCTAGGCGCTTACTGCTCAGCACTGAGTGGAATCCCGTTGGTGTGGAGCTGTTTGTTCCTCAGATTATGCGTATTTAAGCATTGAGATACACATACCTTTTGTATGGAGCACTATAGAAGCAGACGGCTGTGCTATGTTTCACAACAGAGACTTCAATTCCCAGGGTGGTGGAGCGTTGTTTTTGCGGGAGCTTCCCATGTTGTTGAGGTCATCTTTTGGCAGAGCTGGGTCAAAAAGTATTTATTACTTTTCAATTCCAATTCCTTGGAATTAGGAATTGGTAATTGGTGATCTCAATTCCTCAGGAATGGAATTGGAAAAAAATGTCAATTCCATTCCAGGAATTGTAATTGGTAATTGGTAAAAATGGAATTGGAAAAAAGTCATCAATTTCATTCCAGGGATTGTAATTGGTAATTGAACATCTCAATTCCTTACGAATGGAATTGAAAAAATCGTCAATTCCATTACAGGAATTGTAATTGGTAATTGAATTTTTCACTTCTTCAGGAATGGATTTGGAAAAAATGGTCAATTCCATTAAGGAATTGTGATTGGTAATTGAATTTTTCAATTCCACTGGAATATAATTGGAACAAATGGTCAATTCCACTATGGAATTGTAGTTGGTAGTAGAACATCTCAATTCCTCAGGAATTGAAATTTTCAATTCCATTACAGGAATTGTTATTGGAGGTTACTGTAAATGTAATTGGATTACAGTAATCTCAATTTACAATTGTATTTGGATTATACCTCAATTACATTTCCTATAATGTAATTGAAAATTTCAATTCCTCAGGAGTTGAGATGTTCAATAACCGATTCCGGAGGAATTGAGATGTTCAATAATCAATTCCGGAGGAATTGAGATGTTCAATTACCAATTACAATTCCGTAATGGAATTGACCATTTTTCCAATTCCATCCTGTGGAATTGAAAAATTCAATTACCAATTACACTTCCGTAATGGAATTGGCGATTTTTTTCCAATTTCATTCCTGAGGAATTGAGATATTCAATTACCAATTACAATTCCTCGAATGGAATTGACGACTTTTTCCAATTCCATTCCTGAGGAATTGAGATGTTCAATTACTATTCCTGGAATAGAACTGACGACTTTTTTCCAATGCCATTCCTGAGGAATTGAGATGTTCAATTACTATTCCTGGAATGGAACTGACGACTTTTTTCCAATTCCATTTCTGAGGAATTGAGATGTTCAATTACCAATTACGATTCCTGGAATGGAATTGACGAATTTTTTCCAATTCCATTCCTGAGGAATTGAGATGTTCAATTACCAATTACAATTCCTGGAGTGGAATTGACGATTTTTTAAAATTCCAATCCTGAGGAATTGAGATGACCTATTACCAACTCCTAATTCCAAGGAAACGGAATTGAGGCGGAATTAATTCCAAAAGTAATCATTACAACCCAGCTCTGTCTTTTGGGTGATATTTTTGCGGGTTTTTTGCTTCGCTGGTGTATAAACAGGTTTTGCTTAAATGAAAGTTTATTGCGCAGAGCAACTCTCAGGTACTTTGCGTAAGGGTCATGGTTAAGCTTAGTATTGACAAGCTAATTATTGTGATGAAAACAATTGAGTTTCGTTTTGCTTAGTACATGCTTAGGGTGGCAAGGTCTTTGTAAAGAGTTGCCTCCATATTTCTTATGCTCTAGTGTTGTATGGCGAGGTCATCCGCGTATGCAAATTTTCGTGAAGAAGTCCGTGAGAAAACATACAGTACGTGTTAAAAAGGTTAAAAAGCAGCAGAGCCAACACTGAACCTGTAAGAAGTCCATTATTAAGCTTCTTCATGAGCATTATGTTTCGTATAGGAAGACTTGAAATTACCTCTTGCTAAGTATGTTTTTGCAGAATCGTAGCTATTTTTGTACAGGATACTATTTGGAGGAGCTTTAGAACTACTTCATCTCTCCAGACTGTATTGTACGCAATTGTAAGGTTCGCCTGGTAGCCAATTTCAATGCAAGTCATCAACGAAAATTTTGTACAAAATACTTAGTGGAGCAATCGGTCGATTGTTGTCATATTAATTGTTGTTGCTACATATTCTACAATTTGAATTTTAATATGTGGCCTTTTACCTCAGTCAATTACAGTTCTGAGTGATTCTTACTATAAGGTTCCCTACCACCAACTTCAACTATTTAAGTTGTGAATGTTGATGAATATTGATGATTTTTGATGATTTTTGAATCCTATTGATTAGAATAAAGAAAACTTATGAAGAAATGTAGAAACATGGTCTGGCCGGGATTCGAAGCTGGGAGAAAGGCAAGCACGCTACCATTTGCACTGGCGAGGTCGCGGAATGGTGGTGAGCTATTTTAGACGTTACTTTGTGGTATTTCTCACCACTGATACCCTAGATCTAAAATTCTTCTTTAAGTGGGGAGATACCTTTATAATTTCGAAAAATTGAGAAAAAGCGAAATATTGAATATTTACGGAGTTATGTTCAAAAACGTCCGGGTCTGTAACTGTCACTTTTCAGTTAGTCGGAGCGCTTGGAGTAGAGCAATTCTTTTTTCACAATAGATTGTAATTTATTTTGTTCCGTAATTCTTGGAAGTTCCGGGAATTCTTATTTTATATATCGCACCCTATCTACAAAACAGACACCGAGAAAAAAGCAATAGGTAAATCACCTAAGTCAGCTTGGGTAAAGAGAATTGTATAGCAATTATAAACTAATGCTTATTCACCTAAGTAATTTATTGTTTAATACAATGCTTTGAACGCACATACTTCGATACCTTGCCAAAAACATATTTGATTCACCTAAGCCCAAAATCCAAAAATACAAAATTAAAAAACAGCTACCATGGATGGCTTAAGCATAGTTTTGAGATATTTTCTGCAAAAAAAAAGCACAGCTGCACCATTAGACACACGAGAGAAGGATAGATTTGATAATTTAATGTTTTTTTTTTTTGTAATACAACCACTTTTAAATTCAAAAATAACATAAAGTAAATTAAAAAGCACACGTTAATATTCACACCAGTAAATTTTATTGCATTTCATCAACAAAAAGAAAAGAAAAAAAATTTCTTTGCCCGCCGTGCGGAATTGAACCTGGAACTTTTGGTGTCAGTTCATCACTCTACCCACTAATCCAAGCAGCCTTGCTACTACTTGCTGACATAACTGCAGGTATGTTAACAAATGCTGTATTAACAGATGTAGTATGTAGCAGTATTCTGTTGATAGCCATACAACAAAAATCTTTTAATAGATTATTGTGTTATGCTGCAGCATAGCTTAAGTTGTAATTAATATTGAGTAAATCACTCCGCGTGACGAAGGAGTTTGGCTCCATGAGTAGTGTAGTTACTTCATATACAGTGGTATCGGTTGGTTGTGGTTTCGAATCTCAGCGGCATGTGAAGGTTACATTTTTGTATGTGATATTTAATTTAATTTAATTTAATGTTTTTTTTATAATAGACGTCCAGCAGCAAGAAAAGCCGAGTAGTTATTAATTTCTACGAAAAAAACGGTGTTTATAAAAGAAAAATTTGTGTCGTTGCCGATTTCAGTCAAGCAACCCACAGAACGAGAGAGACGGCAGCTTCAAAAGAAAGGAACATAAAAAAAAACCAAAAGCCGAAAACAAAGTCATATTTTTGAAATTAAATTTTTTTTTAAAAGTAGTGTATAAAAAATTACCAAATACTTGGTTAATTTATCACCAAAATAAATATTGACAAGTCAACATGTAAAACTTAGGCGTTTTGATGAAGTACTTGGGAGGCTGAAAACTACCAAAGCTTATAAATTATACTAGGTTTTTTCAATTTAATATAATTTTTTTTCTCGGTGTAGTGATTACCTCCATCAACTATCAAAATTGTTCACACATCTTCTTACATTGCTGCTGGAATGTTTAATGCAGGCTATATTTACATTCTGAAGCTTATGAACGAGCTGGTTAAAATTATTGGTACGTACTGCAAAGTTCTCGCCGAAAACACCGATGAAGCACGTGTAGCGAAGCAGAGCCGAAAGAGTTTCTCCAAGACAAAAGTAGCTTGTACAGCTCGAAAAGAGCAGCAGCTCCAAGATTATCAGCCTTTCAATAAGGCCGAAGGGCTATTGTATGGCCCCGGCATCGTAGATGGACCCGTAAGTCACTTAAGCTTATTGTTATCACGAAACTACTTTTTCAAAAACTGCTCGTGCTGTAACTCAAAAACTTATTGACCGATCAGGCTGAAATTTGGACAGGTTTCTCTCTATAGTAGTATGGGAAGGGTGTAGCTACAAGCTTAAAGATATCGTGAATAAGTTTTATTCACTTTTTATTATTTATTATTTTATTTTATCGTGAATATATTTATATTAATTTTATATAAATATTTTTTTGAATCAACTGTTGAAAAAAATAGTCGAAAATCTGGACCTTTGATTACATAGCTGATATTTAATTTTAAACTTGTTTTACTATTGTACAGGTTTGTCCTTTCCTTTTACAAATTAGTAATCGAAGAAAAAACCTTTTTTTTTTTGTTTCAGATAAGTGGACAAATTTTGGAGAGTGGAGATACTCTGCAGAGCCGTCATTTTGATAAAAAATATTGAAATATTTTTTTACAGTTCAAAGGTTTACTTAAAAGATAGGAAAATAAAAAAATTATCAAATTATGTTACCCACTTGAAAACATGTATTAAACATGACTAATTTCAACCTCTCCAAAGGTTCCTCCTCCCTTAATTTCTCTTATTAAGAGAAATTTTGCTAGCTGTGGTGAGTATATGTTTTTTCCCATGAGTATATGTATTATTATGTAAGTTAACAAAACACAAATTGTTAGTTCAGAGCGATGCGACTCGCTTTATTCTTATTTCTCGTCTGACTCGCTTTACAAAAGGTCTAAAGTTCTAACATATAATTTGAGTAAATAATTTAAGCTGAGGAACGGTTGTTGCTGCAGTTTTGTTGCATTAAACATAAATATTGCATTTGTCCAACGGTAAGCTATGCGCACTGCACCAAGAAAAATAAGTGCGTGGAGAGTTAGTTGTTTTTGGCTAACGTTCTTGGGGCTCTGGCCTTCAGCAAACAAAGAGCTGAGCTTAAAACAGTAAGCTCCAACAAAATAAGTGCGTGGAGAATTAGTTGTATTTTGGCTGATGTTGTTGGAGCTCTGACCTTCTGCAACCAAAGAGATGGGCTTAAAAAAATAATCTCTGTAATGTCTGTCAGAGAAATAAACTGCAGCTGTTCCCTGTGGAGCTTTGCTCAGCAAAGAACTGAGCTTAACAAGAAAGCTCTGCGCACGACTTGAAGAAAAGCATAGCAACATATTAACTCTGCTTTGCAGATGATTAATGAGCTGATAATTCAGCTTCGTTAACTGCCCTTCTTCTTAAGATCGGAACGTCCTCGGTTCGATGAAATGTTTTTCTGCTCTCAGTTTCAACGCTCGTAGTTTTAATGTTGTTTTTGTTTAAAGCGTCATATTTAAAGCATGATTTATATTCGCGTAGTCGCATATTTTTTTTTTACAAAAAAGTTCAATTATGAAAGCTTAAATACTAAATTCTTACATAGCTTAATATAATAAAAAAAGATAATAATTCAAAATTGAAAAATTCATTCTTTGTTTAATTATGTTATTTTTGACCAATTTTATTTAATATGATTCTATAATAATAATGTTTGTGTTTTTCTTCATGTTTGATATTGCAATCTATTGTTCAAAGGAGAGTAATGCTTTAGAAGTATTAAAGAAATTTAGCGCAGATTGCTTTTGTGCACCTTTTTTCCATCAATCAAAACTGCAGTGCCAATGTCTCTTTCAACAACCTTTTCAATAAAAATTTTATTAAATTTGTTACCTAGCCTCTTATTTCTTTTAAGAAATACCTTTTCACCAATGTCATAAGTTCTTAATGTTTTGCCTACATTAATTCTGTTTAAAGTCTTTTCTTGCGCTTCAACCAATCTTTTCCTTATATTATCTAACTCTTCAGCGGGGTAATTGTGAAGTACGTCTGTTGGCTTTGCTTTGATAACAGAGTGAATACTACAATTATATTTTTGGGTGGCTAGCAACACAAGGTCGATGGTTTCATCTATTTGCTGTTGTTGTTTAATGCAGCGCGCTATTTCCAGCAAGGTAGAATGGAACTTTTCGACCTGACCATTGCTTTCACTGTGAAGCGAAGGTATAAAAAACTGTTCGATAGAGAAGTTGTCTCTGAGTAAATTCTTAATATAATTCGATTGAAAAGCCTTTTCGTTGTCAGATACAATGATTTTAGTATTATTAAATACCAACAATATTTCTAGCAGAGCGGCTTTTATATCTACCATTGATCTTGATAAGATTGGCTTCGCGATGGCAAATTTGGAAAACTTGTCCACACATGTCAAAAAATGTTGCTTATTACTAATGAAAATATCCACATGAAGGATTTCTCCTGGATGATTTGGGATAGGAGTTTTACCAATACTTGGGTTAGGTGGTTTACGTTGATACTTGTTTTCCATACATATTTTGCAATTTGCAATTATGGTTTTTAGTGACTTTCGCATATTTGGAAAATAATATTCACTAGAAATTTGCTGAAAATTTTCGGCCAAGCCACGATGAGCGCGGTTATGCTCTGTAGCTAACGTTTCAAGCTGATCATTCTTATTAGTTAAATCGATGACAAGTTTCTCAGTGTGAACAAATTTAACACCTGGAAACTCAGAAACTATTGCATTTTGTATTTCTGCTAAAGTTCTAAGGTCGCAATGAATACCATTAGTGACGCTGGGGTTAATTGCGCACTTTAAACAACGCATCAGGTTTTCTGTCGTATCAAAATAAATGGTATGTCGTATAAGTTTTTGGAAAATAAATTTGGTGCTTTTATTAAAGGAATCGGATTTAGACAACACTAATTGATTTTTAAACTGATTTATAGGATACCTTATAGTTTTAATAACGTTTCTTAAGGACTCCTCGCTGTGAACAGTTTGATCTACTTCTGATTCACTTAAAATATGGGCAAACTGCCTAGACAATGCATCAGCAACTTTATTTTCCTTTCCTGGCTTATAGTAAAATTTTGGCGAAAACTCTTCGATGAAGGATCGCCATCTTTTCATTTTAGTGTTCGGATTTTTCTCTGAAATTGCGAATATAAGTGGCTGATGATCGGTAAAAATATTGATCTCTTTGATTCCATAGAGGTAATGTCGGAGTTTTTTTAATGCCCATACAATTGCAAGAAGCTCTCGCTCATTAGTGGCATAGTTTTGCTCAGTGGCTGAAAGTGTTCGTGAAATCATGGTAATTGGTCGCCCGTTTTGAGACAGCACTGCTCCCAAAGCACTCGCAGAAGCATCCGTCGTCAGTTCAAAGGGGCGATTATAGTCGGGATATTGAAGGAGAACATCTTCGGATGCTAATATGAGCTTCACCTTTTCAAACGCGCGCAAAGCTTCGAGGTCAAGATCGATTTTTACGTTTTTCGACTTTTGTGCTCCAACTTGCCCATTTTCGCCACGAAGGAACGTTGTCAAAGGCTTGACAATTGCGGCATAGTCCTTCACAAATCGTCGATAGTATCCCGAAAGACCAAGGAATGAGCGCAACGCCCGAAGGGTTTTTGGGGTTTCATAATTAAGGATATCATTCACCTTATCCTGACAGGTTTTAACGCCTCTTTCTGACACAAGAAAGCCCAAAAACTCAACCTCAGTTTTGAAAAACTTAGATTTTTCGACTGAAACCCGCATACCTGCTTTTTCCAATTTCTTAAGAATACTATCGATGTTTTTTAAGTGTGATTGTTCATCGGGTGAAAAGATGATGATGTCGTCTATGTAGACGTGGCAGCATTTCCCAATGTCCTCACGGAGAACATCATCAATCGCTCTCTGGAAAATGCTTGGCGCATTTCTTAGGCCAAAAGGCAATCTACAAAATTCATACTTCCCGTTGTTAACACTAAAGGCCGTTTTTTGCCTATCTTTCTCACACAATACAATCTGATGGAAGCCTGACTTCAGGTCCAAGGTAGAAAAAAATTTAGATTTTCCTAAATTTGCCAAAATGACAGATGTATCGGGTATGGGGTATCGATCAGGTATAGTTTTTTCATTTATTTTCCTGAAGTCGATCACCATTCGTAATTTCGGTTTACCGTAATCGTCCAGGCCCTTTTTTGACACAACATGCACAGGTGAATTGTATGGAGAACAAGACTCTCTAATAATACCATCCCTCAGGAGTGTTTTAATTTCACTATTAATGAAAGGAGCAACAGAAATGGGATAGGGGTAGCTTTTACTATAAATCGGGTCATTTGAGATAGTACGAATTGTGGCCTTAATAGTGGTGCTAAATGGTAGCGCTCTTTGAGGATCAGCGAAAGCATTAATGTTGTTACAGATCATCGCACGGAATTGAGTTTGAACGTGAACTGGAACTGAACCATCTTCAATTGTGATCAAATTTACTTGATCACATGAGAGGTGTTGCAGCCTCACTTTACCATTTCGGTAAAACAAATATCCTACTTTGGTATCAATTTTTGCTTCGATTTGTTTGAGAAAATCGTAACCTATAATACCGTCAAACGTGCTTAGTTTAGAAAGCAAATAAAAGTTTGAGGTATTATCTAAAACATTAACCTGACATTTTTTATTTATGAAATTTGTACCGTTAATAGATTTTAAATTAAAAGGCTTATCAATTAGTTCAATACCTTGAAGGAAAGAAAAATTTTTTATATAATTCTTTGAAGTGCCAGTATCGATCAACATGCGGAGCTCCTGACCATTTTTGTTTCTTTTCGTTATAAACGGCAGGAGCGATTTTAGTTTAAAAAATTCACTTCATCGCTATGATAATGTTCGATATCTGATTGAATCGTATTATTGTTGTCATAACTTTTGTTGAAATTATCTTCAGAAAATCCTTCAGAGCAATTATAATTATTTTGATAATATTCGCCATTAAAGCAGTTGTTTTCTAATTCTTCTATATTTGATTCTATATGTTCTGGCATGAAGTTAACCTTTTGCATCTTTTGGAAAGGCAATTGGTAAGAATTTGCTTGCTCGCGTGGGCGCTTAAGTGTCGTAGGCTGAATTGTATTTGGTTGTTGTGAATGAAAATTATTCGTAAAGCGATGTGGCTGGTGGTAATTTTGATGTTGTTGCTGTTGTGGCACAGCGAAGTTTTGGGGAATTTTGCGCTGCCTAAATTGGGATGTGCTGTTATCCAACTCCATTGGAATAGGTTTATCATGATACCTATTGCTTTGTTGTTGATTACTGCGTTGAAATTGCGGCATTGTTGGTATTGGTTTATTCGGATTCACTGAGTTGCCTATTGCAAAAGCTTGAGCGAATTCATAGCGCATATGACTTGTTTCAAGCTCTTGAGCAACTGCAAGAGCAGTTGGGAGATCTTTAGGTCTAGCGGAAAAAAGTATATCGCACATTGGACGACGAAGACCAGACACAAACACTCGCAAAGCATCCTCTCTAGCGCTATCGCTAAGAGCTTCGATGACATCACTATTACCACTGTGAGTCATTATCTGTTTATTAATGATGAGGCTCAATTGTTTGTCAACCCTATCATAATAATCACTGATTGTTAAATTACCCTGCCTTAGAATGCTAAGCTCATTTTGTAATACGTACAACGGCCTTTTGTCCGAATAAGTTTGGTCGAGCCTGGCTATAATCGCATTGAAATTAAGCACGGTATTAAAAGCTGAAAGAGTGGAGTTAGCACAATCGGTGATCTTATTTCGCAAAATACCCATGGCAACATAATATTTTTCTGACCCTTCTATATAGTAGTTCATAGCAAAATGCGCAGCACTTCGCCAAGCTGGGTACGCTAAGAATTCACCTTTGAATGCTGGCAATGATTTAATTAAATCCAAGCTTGTGTCATCAGCTTGAACCATGGGGTTAATAGAAACAGGTAAATATGATTGCACACTCGGTGGTTCTAAACGATTAAGAGACAAAGAAAGGTGTCGCAGTTGTTCTTCAAGTCCCTGTCTAGTTTGCTCATTAGTCGAATTGACTATTTTTAAAACTTCCTCTCTACTTATGCTCATTTTTGAAATAGTTTTTAAGCTATAGACCAAATTTAATAAGATTTTGCAAAAATTATTTGGAGAAATCGCTTGGCTAACAGATTTGAATAGAAAAAATTGAGTTTATTTTTATTTATTATTTAATGATTATTTAAATGTCTGTCATTAATTTATGTAAACAAATATCTTACACTTCAAAAATAATTGCTATATTTCTGGTTCAAGTAAAATTTTTGTGCAAAATTTCTTCAACAACCGAAAAAAAAATATAAACAGCTCGATTGAACAATAGGATTTGCCACTGTTTTAAATTATAAATTTGGTGATTCACTAGATCTGTTCTTTTTTGAATCATTTAAGACAGAAAATTTTGTTTTGAATACCTCAGTAATTCAAATAAATGTGGTAATAATTTTTAGAATTGTATAATTCTCTATTAAACTTTAACATATTCATACTATTCAAAAATATTTTTAGAAAAGAAAAAGAAAAAAAAAAAATTTACTTATTTTATTATGACTTTAATTTGATTTCGAGTTTCGATCGACTTTATATGAAGTTTCACTTTTTATATTTCGGGTCTTTTAAAATAAGTTGAATTTTTTCAAGTTTGAATAATTACTCACATAAATTTTTTACAATAATAATATTTTTAAAGAAGTTGTTTGGTTGTTCATCCTTTCCAAAAAGTATTCGTGCTGAATGATGATTTTTCAAATAAAATTTTTTATTAAATGTTGGGTCCTTTTTCCAGAAAAATGCCTTTGAGTTGGGCGCCAGTTAACAAAACACAAATTGTTAGTTCAGAGCGATGCGACTCGCTTTATTCTTATTTCTCGTCTGACTCGCTTTACAAAAGGTCTAAAGTTCTAACATATAATTTGAGTAAATAATTTAAGCTGAGGAACGGTTGTTGCTGCAGTTTTGTTGCATTAAACATAAATATTGCATTTGTCCAACGGTAAGCTATGCGCACTGCACCAAGAAAAATAAGTGCGTGGAGAGTTAGTTGTTTTTGGCTAACGTTCTTGGGGCTCTGGCCTTCAGCAAACAAAGAGCTGAGCTTAAAACAGTAAGCTCCAACAAAATAAGTGCGTGGAGAATTAGTTGTATTTTGGCTGATGTTGTTGGAGCTCTGACCTTCTGCAACCAAAGAGATGGGCTTAAAAAAATAATCTCTGTAATGTCTGTCAGAGAAATAAACTGCAGCTGTTCCCTGTGGAGCTTTGCTCAGCAAAGAACTGAGCTTAACAAGAAAGCTCTGCGCACGACTTGAAGAAAAGCATAGCAACATATTAACTCTGCTTTGCAGATGATTAATGAGCTGATAATTCAGCTTCGTTAACTTGTATAAATAAATTATTAGACCACCTTAAGAGTTGCACTTTTTCGGTAAAAAGTTTCACTTTTACTGTGCATGACCGGCACGCATGTTACGAAATCAAATTATTTAAACACTTAAAAATTTGTACTTTTCGGGTAAAAGTTTCACTTTTTCTGTGCGTGGCAGCACAGGATTTTTTTTTTTTTGCCATTTTTTTTTCTGCTGAAACATTTATTCGGTTTAATCATATATTGTGACTTTTTTCATTTACTTTGTCGCATTCAAAAACTATTACTATGGTTTCCACGGTTTTAACGCATTTTTTTCCATATCTTGACTGTTTTCAATTTTAGTCCTTGCTAATCCTTTAACATAAGCTTAGCAATAGAGCACTAACTAGACAACCACTGGTGTGTAACTTTTAGTTGTCACCCTCAGCTGAGCTTAAACCTATTTGTGTGTGTGTGTGTGTGTGTTTTATGTAACTTTATACAACAGTTTGAAAATCCTTTGAGAAAAAAAATAAATACTAGATAAAGTTGCGCTCTATGCCGACTAATCGGCTTATTGCTGAACACAGCCAAAACACACATCATAGTAATACGCACACAGTCACACATATACACACACACACACCACACATGAAAACTTATTCACTCACATACTTAAACCAGCTATTATACAATTTTTATACAAAGAAGCAGCAAGATATAGAAAGAAAATTTGCACAAATTCATGTAAATTTCTTTCCATTAACTGTAGTTAGAAAAAAAAAATTGCACAAAAGCCTCAAAAGGTAATGTTCCTAAAAGCAGTCTATGTAAATTTTATATGAGCCTATTAAAAAAAAAAAATCTGAAAATGTCAGCAAACTTTATTATATAACTATTTTCACAAAATAATGTGAATAGTGGTTGTTTTTCTTTTCACTTAACTGTATATGTAGTAATGTGCGAGTGCGAGCGTATGCGCGAGTGTGTGTGAGTGTGTGTGTTGATGAAAGCCATTTACACTGTTTAACATGATCACGTACATGTCACTAATTGTAGCATCACGTGACGTGCTACTCTACTTGACATACATATAGATATATATTTTTTTGTGTGTTATGTTTGTATGGCTGTAACCTAATTTTTGCAAATTTCACACATAAACCATGACCATAGATACAATGTTTCCAACCTATATATATTCTATGGGGGGGCGTAATAAAAAAAGAACAAAAAAAAAAGCACCTGTCACGTTCATCACATTACATTAAAAAGTTTAAAATATTTGTATAAGTGTTGTAATAAAAGTTGTACTCAAAATGTGCCAACATTTTTACAGTTTAATGTTCACTTTTTGGCCTAGATAAGGAGGGCTTCTCTTTTTTGTTTTTTGTATCTTTATGGCAGGAGCGAAGCACTAGGTAGCTGGCTTTAGCCAGGTTTAGGGCAATCAGTAACTCGAATGGTGCCATTTTCTGAGAAATTATTTATTTAATTACAGTATTAAATAAAATATGAGAAGGGACGTTTTTAAAGTATGAGGGAAGATATTTTTCTTACAATAATTTATTAATTTTTTTACATTGAAATTTAAATTGATCATTTATTGAATAAATTTTAATAATTATTATTTTTTTTTAAATTTTTGATTATTTTGTTTTAGTTATTTCACAATGTTTGTTTTTTATGAATTGCATTTTTTTCAGTGTGTAACTGTGATTTGCGTTGAAAAATATGCTATGCATACACATCACTACCACCCATAAAGCAGCGTATTCAGCGCCAAAACACAGCATAAATACCCTATAGGATCAAACTAACTTGTTTTTAAAAACAACTAGTTAAAAAACTAATTTAAAATAAACTAGTACATGAACTACTTTGAATTATATTAAGGCGGCATCCACTTCAATTCTTATAAGTTTTTATTGCATTATTTTTGTAGTAATTAAAATACTACTTAAAAAGAAGTGGTTGATAAACTACTTTAAATTATATTAAGGCGGTAACTACTCTGATTTTGGCATGTTTTAATTGCAAATTTTTATTAGATTTTTTAGTTTATAGATTTTTATTAATTTATTAGTTTTTATGTATTTACCCATGTTATTTCATCAAATATTATTAACTTTAGGCTTCACTAACATTTTGTTCCAAAAAGACATATTTTTTTATTTACGACATTGAGCTGCAAGACAGACGTGGTAAGCACACTTTAATACTGATAGACTGCCTCAAAAACCTGTGAAATGATTAAAAATTCTTTATTTAAGATATTCAAATTACAAACTGGTAGTGTTTAGCAAACATTGGACAATTTGGACTTTGTGCGGAAATTGTTGCATTGCTTAACCATTCAGCAAACACCTCATCACTTCAGTAGTAAAGACGCACGCCTTTCCCTACGTAGCGTCGAGTCTGCTCCATCACTTCATTGCGATTGACACTTAAAATAAGCACTAAGCAAAATATCGGTTTGTCCATCGACCATGATTGATGGTTGCAAAGCGTGTAAAATCCCGCCGACACGCTTGTTTACCTCATATTTTGAAATGAAGCATCAAAAAGCTGTCTTGTGTTAAATAACATACACACAATTCCGATCAATTGGATCGGCACCTTTCGCTCATGCACCCAGGCGGTGACGTACCCGTTTTTGGAAACTGCTTCCGTAAACTGCATTCACGTAATGAATTTATTTTTAATATATACACAGCCAAATAAATTATCTCTTTGATGTATAGAAATTGAAAATTTTTGTGCTTTTATATTCATCTTCCGTAAGTGAAATATTAACTAGTTTTCAATTGATTTATTTTAAAGTAGTTAAAAATTAATTAAAATTTAACTAATTTAACAAGTAGTTGAAAATATATGCAGACGAAAGTCAATTGACTTATTTAGCGGACATCACCATACAAAATATGTTAGTTCGTTCTATGGAAAAAAGTCAGAATTTCCACTAGTTGTGGTTGACAAAAAACTACTTTTTCAACTACTTTTAAGTTGGTTGATTTTCCTACAGCGTAACTACAAGAACTACTACAAGCCAACCATACAAACAGCTTACTCAATACTCACATACGGTATGCACAGCAACAACCACTAAACACGCGGGTTAAATTCACCATACAACGCGAAACTAAAACTTCACAACAGGTTCTTGTGAAGAAATATTTAAATGTGGCAAGTTTGACAAGTGTATTGAGCGTCGAACTGAGCAATGAGTTTATATTAGCAAACAAGCAAAAAGAAAGATGAGTCGTTAGATACATTATTGTTAGTCGTATTTTTCCGGCTGGTCGAATCTAACAAGCACTAATAGTTTATCGTGTTTCATTTTAATGTCAGCTTCAGCTGGTCGATTTCCATGGCATAATTTCAGGTATTATTAATAGCGATTGCACTGCTTAGAATGAGACATAAAGTGTCAAATTGCAATCCAGCTTTTGAGACACACAGTGAAAGATTTGAATCAATACAGAAGTAATTCTTGCTTTTTGAGCTAATAGATACATTTGACCCTCACGATTTTCTCAACGTACCACCGTATGAACCAAGACTTATCCTTTTTAATCTGATGCCCCATCGTCAAGAAGAACGTTATTGAGTTCATGTTTTACACTTGATATAATAACTGGTGTTACAGACATCGAATACTTTTCCAATAAGTTCTCATTTAACGACAAAGTGAGACGAACCAGGAGTCAGTCCTACTCTCTATTGCGATGCGACAAAAAAAATTCGAAAAATTGATTTGATTGTACGAATTTGCGAACGCATCGCATTTAATTTTCGCATCGCAATACAGAGTAGGGTCCCAGGCATATACGTTTCTTAAAGGAATACCAACACAACACTGTCCATGGACACAACTAGCCCATAAGTAGATGCTTCAGAGTATTTAACAACTTTAGCAACTGCTACTGCCCTTTCATGTCTAAACTCACATTTAAGCGGATCCTTTCTAATTCCCTATTTCCTTCTTAAATCTCTCTCCCATTTATATATCATATCCTAGGTATGTCCCACTTGTTTTCCTCCTCTCTTTTTTTTTAAAAATGCTTTTGAAAGCATGCCAATCCGGTGGGCGGAGTATGCCCACTTAGAGCAAGAAACAAAACAAAAAAAAAAACAACAAGGAAAAGGGGAGAAGGAGAAAAATAAAATCAAATAAAATTAAAAATCTTGTAGTGTAAGCGAACCCTATTTAGAATAAATTATTTAAGCAAAATCTGTTAGAATAAATAAATTGCCTAGCCTTGTTTGGCCAATAAATAAATAAATGAATATATTACAGTTCAACCATAGCGGTTAATAGTGCCTGAAATAAATATGCCATATTCGGGTCTAACGAACTTTAATAGCACTTTATTCCTTCGTTATAACGTCAGCTTCGGCTAGTCGACTCCCACGAACCTAAATAATATTTTATTTGTTCGTTATAACATAAGCTTAGTTAACAGTTGACGAAGAGTGTTAATTAATTCAAACTTTCACAGTTATAAAAGCACTGCATCTATTTTAAAATTTGCTTTATTTACATGCATTCAGCTTTTAAATTTTTCATTGACAAACATTACAACATTTTAGCAAAAAACTTTCACATACATAAAATTGTGTTTTACTATTAAAGTTGACATAATTAAAGGACTTCAGTAGAAGCAAAACTTTTTTTATCTTCTTCAAATGCACTGAAAATCAAGTTTTTGCGCTCTACATACAGCAATAGTTGATGACATTGAGTTTTAATACTGTTGCCACCACACAACAGCTATTCATCAAGAGGAATGTTTTTTTCTGCTTCTTTCGTTAGAACTTCGTGCTAACAACTTCATGTTCTGCAAACTTCAATTTGTAGCACTTTCAATCTATGCCACCTTTTCTCATTCGCACTAAAAATAACGTGTTTCGTGCTCGTTCAACAGTCTACCGCGAAGTCGGTCTGTCATTCATGCATTCATTTACTCACTCTTTTTTTGCCGTCTAACCTACTCTAGTGTCAAAATATGAACTGTAATCACATTTGACACCAAAGCAGAAAAAACATTTAGACGCAGGCTTTAGCGTCGTCAACATCACCATAAACTTAATTATCACTTTCATTGTCATGATTATTCGAAACGTCATTATTATCATGAGTAGAGGCATCACCACAATGAGTAACCTGATCATCATCATCATCATGAGCAACGTCATAATCGGTATTATTAACGTCATCAACACATATCGCTGTGTTGAAGAGCTCAACATTTGTGCTGCATGCAAATTTTTCGCTTTTGCAACAGAAACATGAACTTGACTTGATTTGATTGGATTGAATTAGATTTTATTTGAGTTGATGTGAGTAGATTTCATTTGGCTGAGCTTTGAAATATTTAATCGTTGTTTTTATTTTGCTGTCTGCTTTGCAAACATAGTTATATTGCAAAGCATTTTTTGTTAAAAAGATTGCTGTCAGGAACAAAGATTAGGCTTTTGAGCTTTGGTGAAAGTTATCACATTATTCATTCTTTTTGTTAAAAAAATTACTTTTGTGTAACAAATCTATGTTGGCCCCGTAGTATGTTAGTTATTTAAAATGACTAAAAAAAATGTTTTTTTACACAGTAGGCGAAAAATACATCTTAAAATTAAAGAAATTTTTTTTTAGAAAATTAAATTTAGTGCATTATAATTTACGCTTAATGTTCATATATACTGTTGCAAAACGCTTAGGGTTGGCAATTTAAGATTCAAGATATTATTAAATTTGACTTTATAAACTACTTGTGAATTATATGGGTTAGAGGTTAAATGAAAATTCATAAGGTTTGAACAATTTTTTTTAAGCATAGCAACATATGCCGTTTGAAATCAATGCTAGACTTAATTCAAAAAACATCGGTGGAGACACATACAATGTGAAATTCGTTGCTATCAGCATTTGAAAATATATAAATGTTCCAATAAAAGTATTCAGAAATTTAATTTTTGATTGGTTTAAAGGCCTATCCTCTGCAGAAGAACCAATTCGAAGCGTGTATTTTCATGGCAATAAAAATTTCAAATATGGCTTGTCTTCTTCAAGTAGGTAGGGTGATGTGTAACAAGCACAAAATGTTGGCTTAAAGGCCAAGAGCTTTAATTTTTTTCATGTTTTTTTTTTACTTTTGTTTAGAAAATGTATTATGATAAGGATTTAATGAAATTATAGCATTATCTCGTTAATCTGTCTGAGTTTCAATGCACACACTCACACATAGGTTGAAATTAAAAAAACTGATCATCAATTTCAATAGAATATAGGAATGGCTTTATTAATTAAAAAAAAATAAACATTTTAAATGTAAAATGATTATTCGTTGGAAATATCCATTTCGGAGTGACAATTCTCACAAATGAAATGACTCACACAAATATAAAAAAGCGTTTGCATTTGTTGCGTTCAAAAGAATATTTGTGAATTAAATTTATTGGCAAAAAAATCGCAACAAATCATGCAAAAATCTGGATCTTCTTCGGTTGACGACGAAGAGCGCCTATTTAGCGGCCGAGCACCTGCAGCTTTCTTTGTCGTTTGTTTGGTGTTCTTTTTCATATTTTTATATTTTTTTTTTTCTCTAAACTCTAAACGGTTCTGTGGCGTTGTTAGAACACAGCTTTTCATTGACTTCTTACCACGATTGGATTTTGGCCTGTGCTTAATAATGTGAACTGGGCGGATCTCTTTCCATGCCGTTGATGTGATTGCATTTCAGAGTGTGACGTTGTTGCCTCTATAATGGCAACTATAATGTGTAAGATGTGTTACACATCACCCCACCGTGAGTGTTATACATCACCCCAATGTAAGTCACTTTTTTCTCAGTGATGGAACTTTACCACAACGTGAAAAAATGTAAAATATTTTGTTATATTTAAAGACATTAAACAATACCACATCTACGCAATTTAAAAATCAGCAGAGATTTTATCCGAAGTGCTATTTTTTGTAAGTTTAAAAAAACTTTTTAACAAAAATTTTTCACGCTTTTTAAGAACTCTACTGAAATTTGTGTCTGCCTACTTATGGAAAACTAGATGCTGTCAAAAGAAACATTTGACATTTTTTTTTAACATTTTGTGCAAGAAATCGCCGTGTTACACATCACCCCATGGTACACATTACCCCACCTCACCAAATAGTCAAACCTGTTTTTATGCGGTATTTTTATTTTCGACCTTTTTGTGCGTTTATTTTTGCTATCAATAAATAAAATAAAAAATACTTCGGTGCGTAAATTAATTTTAGTTTTGTTTGAAATTTTTAGGATATTTTCCTTTAAAACTTTTTTTATACAGTCCCCGCACAATACCCCGCACAAAAAATGGTTTGCCGATACAATAAATCACATTGGATTTTGGATCATTTTCCAAGTAATGCTTTCTTTAGAAATCTCTGTTGGTTATATATTGTGTAACGATCCTTGAACGCCGAATTTTCGCTCACCGGATGCAAGGTTCGTGACAAATATTTATAGCAAATGCTAAATCAAACGCAGTGATTTCGATCTTGCAAGCATCTCTCATAACTAGCTTTAAAACTAGGAAATATTTCCTTAACTATGCTGAAGAGCAATAAATTAAATTGTCAGATATAAGATTTGTATGGTCGGGAGGGACTGAAGTGAATAGAATGGATGATCAACTGAAGGGAGACTTTTCAAACTCCTTCAGTGTACTCAGTTGGATAGGATTTGTTTAGGATTGACTGAAGTGCGACTCTGCAAGCGCATTCAGGGGAATGGTATGACTGACCGACTGAAATGAGACATTACAAACTCATTTAGTGTATTCATGCGGATAGTATTTGTTTAGGTGGGACTAAGGCTCCAGTAAGGCTCCAGGGGAATAGGAAGACTGAGCGACTGAAGTGAGACCTTCAAACTCTCTTTGTGTACTCGGTCGGATAGGATTAGTTTACTAGGAACTAAAGTGATACTCTACAAACGCTTCTTTGAGAGTACGATGGATGACCGTCAGAAGTGGAGTCATTGTGTTCAGTTAATTAGGATTTGTTTAGGAGGGACTGATATGAAACTTTACAAACGCCTTCAGAGAAAGGATGACTGCCCGACTGAAGAGAGACTCTACAAACGACTTCAGGGGAATAGTATGGATGACTGACAAAAGTGAGACTTTACAAAGCCCTTCAGTGTTATCAGTTGAGTAGGACTTGTTAGGATGGACTGAAGTGAGATTCTGCAAACGCCTTCTTATGACTGTTCAACCAAAGTGAGAATTTACAAAATCTCTGAGTGCACTCGGTCAGATAGGGTTAGCTTAGGAAAAACTGAAGTGATACTCTACGAATTCTTAAAGGGGATAGGATAAATGACTGACAAAAGTCGGAATAAATACAAATACAAAAAAAAAAAAAAAAGGAGAATTTACAATGGTCTTCAGTGTATTCAGTTGAGTGGGGTTTGCTTAGGAGGAACTGAAGTGAGACTCTGCAAATGTTTCCAGGAGAATAGGATGACTGACCGACCGACTAAGTGAAACTTTACAAACGCCTTCGGTGCATTCGGTCGGATAGGATTTGTTTAGGACGGACTAAAGTGGCACTTTGCAAACGCCTTCAGGGAATTCAGATGACTAAGCAAAGCATAAGAAATGGGACTTTACAAACTCTATTACTGCACTCGGTTGGAAAGGACTAGTTTAAAAGAAACTAAAGTGAGACCCCACAAATGCCTTCAGCGGAATAGGATGGATGACCGACTTAAGTAAAACTTTACAAAGGCCTTCAGTATATTCAGTTGGATAGGATTTGTTTAGGATGGATCGTATGAAATGCAAACGCTTTCAGGGGAATAGGATAACTAGCCGACCGACTGTGTGAAACTTAACAAACGCTTTCAGTGCATTTGGTCGAACAGAATTTGTTTAGGAAGGTCCGAAGTGAGATTTTGCAGACCCCTTTAGGGGAATAGGATGTCTGAGCAACTGAAGTGAAACTTTTAAGCGCTCTCAGTGTACTCAGTCGAAAAGGATTTGTTTAGTAGGAACTAAAGAGAGGCTCTACAGACGCTTTCAGGAGAATAGGATGGATGATCTACTGACCTTCAGTATATTCAGTCGGATAGGATTTGTTTAGCATTAACTAAGGTCAGACTCTGAAAACGCTTACTGGGGAAGAAGGTAACAGACCGAATGAAGTGAAACTTTACAAACGCTTTTAGTGTATTCGGTCAAATAGGATTAGTTTGCGAAGAACTGAAGTAAGACTCTACAAATGCCTTCAAAGGCAGAGGATGAATGACCGACTGAAGTAACACCGTACAAACGACTTCAGAATACTCGGGCGGAGAGGATTTGTTGGGGAAGTTAAAGGTAAGAGAATGAAATGAAGGTTATATGAATGAAAAAAAACAGAGAAACACAAATTTATATTATACAAATTTTTATTCATTTTAACTTGTTTCAATTTATGTCTCTAATATGTGTTTTCTTACGCTGCTACCACTATTGACTTTACTGTTGGCTTCACATCGGTTAAAAGAGAAAGGTTTGTATAAAAATATATTAATATATATATGTATATACATACATAGCTACAGACATTCTATTTTATTTACATGTATATATAGACAATTTTAAATTTTCCAGCATCAATTTTACATCTAAAAATATGTCACGGTTTCGAATGATTTATTTGCATTGTCTCAAAGCTATCTCAAATTGACAAAACAAATATTGAAGTGTCGTCAATATTTACACAAGCAATAAAGCAATAAATGTCAACCTTAATACAAAGCCTGAAAATATGTCACTTTTTTTTCAATAGTACAACATATGCACTGCTGCATAAAAATTAAAACCAGGCAGCAACAACAAAAGTTTGCTAGAGTAAATAAAAAATAAAATTAAATTAATCACATTTCCAGATCGAATTAATTTTAATAATTTGTCAATTTAATTGCGAAGCATTTAAAGGTAATAAAAACAAATTTAAACAAACGAGGAGACACAAATACAAGCAAACATACAAGTGTGATTTTGTGTGTGCGTATGTGAGGTCGTTTAAGTTTATTAATAATGCACATATTGGAGTTGGGAAAAAACAATAAAAGGGGATTTTATAATTAGTCTCAATTAATGTTCGTTAATGCATTTTGTATTGCATACTTTTAGGTGAATATTTTTTTTTAACTAGCGACTTATGAATAAACAATAAACTGTTGCATAAATTGAAGCGCAAGTGGATTAATATAAATTTAATTTTACATTCAATACTGTAGAATGTGAGTGTTAGTGAAGAATGGGAAGCTGTTTTTTTTTGTGATTTTAAATCTTCAATGCTTAAACACATACAAGCAAATATGTCTTTCGTTGCCTTTGTATGTGTTAAGCTGTTTCAAATGTTTTATTTAATAAAACTTTTTTCTTTGAGCTTTAGCAACAATCTCAATTTAGAACTTTGAGAAACTTTGTAACTTTTGTGCTTGACTTGAGACCACACAAACACGCACACGCCACCGATCAACGCACACCAAGTTGCAAAATTAATTTTAAGACACAGAAGAGAAAAATTTCTAAAGTTTTAACATATTCAAAGGCAAATTTTCAGCAGCTTTTTTTTTCTATGAGTGGTTGTAAGCTTTACATGGAAAGAAGGGAATGCTAAGAGTAAAAGTGAGTGAAGAGAGGAAATGACTATGTGTGTGTGTGTGTGTATGTTTTTCACTTCCAAAGGCGCTCATAGAGGAAGTATGCCTAAAGGCGGTAAGTAATAATCTTGTTTCATTTATTTATGAAAATTTCACTGTGTGTGTGTGTGTGTGTGTGTGTACGCATGCATGTGATAAAGATTGCTTGTTTGTATTTGTTGTATAGCATGAAGGTTTCTGACAGCTTGCACGTAGATAGAATGATGCGACAGAGTGTCGGAAATTGGCTGACAGAAATTTTCATAATTATTTGTGATTTTATGTGACTTTGTGTGTGTTTGTGTTAGCTTAAGTGTGCATTTGTGTTTGTTTGCTTACTCTGTACGTTTGTATGTCATGGTAAATTGTTCATAAATTCATTTCGGTTTCATTAATTATGCAAGAAAATTTTGAATAGTAAATATTTTGTTAATTTTCCTGAGATATATATCTTGAAATGTAACAGAAGGCAAAAGCCTATCGACTACAAGCATGCAACAAATTTTATTCAATTTGAATTATAAAAGAGCGGCGTGCAAATTGTTATGGAATTTGTTCAAATTTTCTCAGCTCAGAGCGTTAATAATTATGCAACAAAATTATCTTTTATTTTTTTTTTTTGTAGGTGTTCGTCTATGACAAATAATCGCATTTTGTCTAGAGAAAGAAAAAGTGTTGCATATTTTTAGGCTGGTTAATTAGAAAAATGAAAATGTTGCTACGTGCCTTACTTAGTTCTTCGAGATTGTGTTAGAGAATCCAAACAGGTAAGACGATATTTTTAGATACGTAATGAGCCTTAACGTAGGTTAGGTAAACAATTTCAAAGGTCAAAGGAACAATATTTTTAATGTAACAAGATTAACCCCTTTTTTTTTGTATTACGAAAAAGCACAACCACAATAGGTAAGACACCAGAAGCAAAACTATTTTGAACACAAAAATCTACTGTTTCTTGTGTCTAGCTCATCGCTTCTGTGCTTTTTGTCATACTAAAAACTACTACTTGATAAATTTAACTACTTGATAAATTAAATTAATTTTAGTTCCATTACTCTGATTTAATTGCATCGTAAAAATAGATTTGGCAATTGAATTTTGATTTAAAATATAAGTCCAAAGTAAGATTGAATTTTTACTTAGAAGTTTTTGGTATTGTTGATTGAAGAAAAAAAGGAAATTAGTGGTGAAAAACTAACGCGATCGATGGATTCTTTGACATGGAAAGTGTAATCGAATGCAGCACAAGTGGAAGATGTGGAAATCGACTGGAAATTGATTCTAGAACAGCAGAATGAAATTTTTATGGCGTAGCTGCAGTTTCTGCAACGACCTGGTAAAAAAAAATTAAAACCCAACTCAACCAGAATTCGATCCGTATACTGGTGGTGCCCATGCTTGGCTAGCAACAGCTGATCTGTGCATAGGTGCAACAACTCTTACAGGAAAGTATTGTAAGAAGATCGTCGATTCGTGTGTGAAATCTGATTACTGTAAGAGTTATGAAGTTTGAAAAAAGGAAGATAACATAAATAAAATTTTTAAGGAACAGCTTAGAAATTGGAAGTCGATAGTGTGAAGAAATATTCGGTAACTCGATTGATAATTACAGAATGAAATATACGCGGAATATTGGCAATGGTGATAGTGCTACATGTAAAGGGTTATTGTACTTGAAACCATATAGAAATACTAAAGTGCTCTCTACACATAAAAAAATAATGGGTTCACGATGCCGTAATTTGAAGACATCAAATTAGAGCTAAGGAGGAAGAACTAAAAATACACTGAAATTGACTCGCCATTTCAGCCCTTGAAAGGACTTTGTCAGAGTTTTTTATGATCAATTGTGTTCTGCGCGTTGTGAAATTTTTTCAACACAAATGATCGAGAGCTGAACCTACAAGCTTTATGCCGTTTTCGAACTGCTTATATTGTCAGGAATCTTTACATGACAGTTTTTACTCTCTGAGGTTTTGCATTGTCTGCAGGGAGGTTGAAGCCGAACAGAAAAATTAATTCATTTCAAAAAACATTCTGTATCAGATGGGATTAGAACCTGGCATCTTTTGCATACAAGTCACGCACTTTATCCGGTATGCCAAGGCCACCAAATTGACTGACAAATTATATAATAATAATCTCCAAAAATTTTACGTAAATACTAGATTTTTAGATGGACTATATAAAGCAATAAGGACTACATTTAATCAAATGAGTTAGACGGATAAAAGCCCAAAC
The DNA here is from genome assembly GCA_914767935.1 of Coremacera marginata. Lineage (NCBI taxonomy): Eukaryota > Metazoa > Arthropoda > Insecta > Diptera > Sciomyzidae > Coremacera > Coremacera marginata. The sequence continues at coordinate 154,708,601 of OU612045.1, forward strand.
CATGAGCATTAGGTGAAAGGATTGGACTTACAATAACTTCAAGCACGCATCCTACCCAATACTAAAAGTGTTACGATTGGATAAAAGATGTTGATTTATCATGTCAAAAACTATCATTAAAACCGTTGTTAAATTCAAATTGTTCTTTACAATCCTGGGTTATACTATTAAAAAAAGCACTTTTTGGTAGAGAGAGAAAAAAAAATGGCAATTTCAGCCCTTGAAAGGACTTTGACCGAGCTTCTTTTGATCAAATGTGTTGGGCGTGTTGTGAAATGTTTGCACACAAATGATCGAGAACGGGACCTACAAGTTTTATGCCGACTCCGGACGGCTTATGTTCTCAAGAAGCTTTTCATGGCAGTTTTTTACTTTCGGAAGTTTGCCATTGTCTGCAGAGAGGTGACGGCCGCACAGAAAAATTAATTCAATTGGAAAAACTTTCTGTGACAGATGGGAATTGAACCAGGGTTCTCTGGCGTTATGGGACACACACTATACGCACTACGCCACGGCCGCCCGGTAGCCGGTAGGGAGTAGAACTATATATTCGCGGTGTCAGCAAGCTCCTAGCAATATTATCACGCTGTTAGCGACATTATCACGCTTTTAGCGATATCATCACGCTTTTAGCTGTTCATGTTTTTGCATTGAGCAGCATTAACCGATTACCGGTTACCGAAGCGATAACCAAACGATTACCGAAGCGATTACCAACCGATTTACCGATTACCGAACCAATTACCTAAGCGATTACCAACCGATTACCCCACCAATTACCAATTACAGAAGCGACTACCAACCGATTACCAAAGCGAGTACCAACCAATTACCTAAGCGATTGCCAACTGATAACCGAATACCGAAGCGATTACCAATTACCGAAGCGATTACCAACCGATTACCGGTTACCGAAGCGATAACCAACAGCTTACCGAAGCAATTACCAGTTATCGAAGCGATAACCAACGGATTACTGAAGCGGTTACCACCTGATTACCGAAGCTATTACAAACCCATTACCGATTACCGAAACGATTGCTAACTGATTACCAATTACCGAAGCAATTACCAACCGATTACCGAGCCAATTACCGATTACCAACCAAAGTAATTGTGTTACAAATACGTTATATATAAACATTAAAAAATAGCAGTTTTTACCTTCAATAACGCATAAATTGATAAAAAGAATGAAAAAATTAAAGCACGTCTGATTATAACAGTAACATAACAGTTATGTTATTGTAAAGGGTGATTTTTTAAGAGCTTGATAACTTTTTTTTAAAAAAAAACGCATAAAATTTGCAAAATCTCATCGGTTCTTTATTTGAAACGTTAGATTGGTCCATGACATTTACTTTTTGAAGATAATTTCATTTAAATGTTGACCGCGGCTGCGTCTTAGGTGGTCCATTCGGAAAGTCCAATTTTGGGCAACTTTTTCGAGCATTTCGGCCGGAATAGCCCGAATTTCTTCGGAAATGTTGTCTTCCAAAGCTGGAATAGTTGCTGGCTTATTTCTGTAGACTTTAGACTTGACGTAGCCCCACAAAAAATAGTCTAAAGGCGTCAAATCGCATGATCTTGGTGGCCAACTTACCGGTCCATTTCTTGAGATTAATTGTTCTCCGAAGTTTTCCCTCAAAATGGCCATAGAATCGCGAGCTGTGTGGCATGTAGCGCCATCTTGTTGAAACCACATGTCAACCAAGTTCAGTTCTTCCATTTTTGGCAACAAAAAGTTTGTTAGCATCGAACGATAGCGATCGCCATTCACCGTAACGTTGCGTCCAACAGCATCTTTGAAAAAATACGGTCCAATGATTCCACCAGCGTACAAACCACACCAAACAGTGCATTTTTCGGGATGCATGGCCAGTTCTTGAACGGCTTCTGGTTGCTCTTCACTCCAAATGCGGCAATTTTGCTTATTTACGTAGCCATTCAACCAGAAATGAGCCTCATCGCTGAACAAAATTTGTCGATAAAAAAGCGGATTTTCTGCCAACTTTTCTAGGGCCCATTCACTGAAAATTCGACATTGTGGCAGATCGTTCGGCTTCAGTTCTTGCACGAGCTGTATTTTATACGGTTTTACACCAAGATCTTTGCGTAAAACCTTCCATGTGGTCGAATAACACAAACCCAATTGCTGCGAACGGCGACGAATCGACATTTCACGGTCTTCAGCAACACTCTCAGAAACAGACGCAATATTCTCTTCTGTACGCACTGTACGCATTCGTGTGGTTGGTTTAATGTCCAATAAAGTAAACTGAGTGCGAAACTTGGTCACAATCGCATTAATTGTTTGCTCACTTGGTCGATTATGTAGACCATAAATCGGACGTAAAGCGCGAAACACATTTCGAACCGAACACTGATTTTGGTAATAAAATTCAATGATTTGCAAGCGTTGCTCGTTAGTAAGTCTATTCATGATGAAATGTCAAAGCATACTGAGCATCTTTCTCTTTGACACCATGTCTGAAATCCCACGTGATCTGTCAAATACTAATGCATGAAAATCATAACCTCAAAAAAATCACCCTTTATAACTTAAATTTTTACTTTGGTCGATATTCCCCTTACTGCCTACTTTTTTATTTCAGTCACTATGAATGACTGCAGGCAATGCAATACCTTACTTTTTTTTGAAAAAATTCCCGACAATCACCTTGTTTTTGGGCAGTCACACTAGTCATGCCCCTCATTGTCAAATTTGTTCATGATGCAACAGGTTGCTAACAACAACAAAGTTCTTTACATAACAAACCACCAGCAGACAAGACAAATGTTTCGTTGTCACCGCTAAACCAACTCATCAGTAATCTTTTGTGGCTCATGCAATACACGAGCTTTGAAATACTAATAGACACAATTTCTACAAAACAAAAGCGAAGTTATAAACATATGCTTTTACTTCAAAGTAGTTTTTATGAGATCGTAACTTATCCTTTTATATTCTTACGTTAAAGAGCATATTATTAAATTCTTACTTTAGTTTTGGTTAAAGTAAAATTGTCACAAAAGTCCTTTTTCATATTTTATACATAAAAAATATTTTCTAGTTACTAAACAAATGCTTTTTCGTTTGCTTTGTGCGATCTTGCTTAACACATATATCGAAAAATTACAGCTTTTACATGATTTTAAAAGTTTAGGTACTTAAGCATTAACAGTAATTTACAAATTCTTAAATGCATTGAAAACATTTTGGCCCACATTTTATGCTCTTGCAATAGCATGCACGATATTTCGCACAATTTTACACAATTTTGCACATTTAAGCTATTTATTTGCAGTAGCAGTTGCTTTAATTGCTGCTAGCTCCGCTACTACAAAGCAAACAAGTGCCAATTACCACTGAACTCTTTTTACAGTGCGCCTAAATACATGCTATATGCATACTTAATCGCTGTAAGTAACTCTATGTGAGTTGGTGTATGAGCGTGTGCATGTGTTTGTGCCTCGTAAATCAAAAGAAGAAAGTTTTTTTCTCTTTATTTCTATTCATGCAAGTTTAGCTCACGAATTTTTGTTTTTGTTTTTCTTTTTTCTTGTTTTTGCACACTGAATGCAACTGACAGCAGCATTAAAAAGGAAGTCAACGAAATAAATAAAGCTCTTAAATAAACAAGTAAAAGACAGACAGACAGACAGACAGCAAGCAGCATACACAGCGTAGAGATTTAAAAACAAATACATTCAAAGACAGCGTGCGCCAAAAGGTATGCTAAAGAATTAACGTAGTTTAGTCTGTGTTGCTCTGCTCTGCTCTCGCACAAGTTAACGTGGCACACATTTAGGGCTGTTTTTTCTTATTTAATTTTTTTTTTATTAATTTTTTTATTTGTAGAAAATTGCTTTCATTTATTTAGAGACAAATATTTACGGCAAAACTTGAAGAAACTTTCAAAGTTTATGCAGTAGGCAGTTTTTTTTTTAAATTTTGTTTTTGTTTTTCATTATTCAGCTTTTGCTTCAATGGCTGAAAGTAAAATCAGTGCTTTGCGGTTGTTAGGCTATGCATGAAAAGATATCAACCATGAATGCCAGAGTTGAAGTGGTTTTGCTTTTTATGACATTTTAATGCCAAAAAGCGGAGCAATTTTAATGTTACCTTGAATAGGTTTGCCACACACACATACATACATACACAGATGATGTTGACTTTGATGAATTGCAAATTATGCTTAATTATAGTTTTCAGTTAAGGTCTGCATCCTATACATAATGATTATGAGCACATAATTCAGTAAATTTACCCAGCTTATTATCCAGCTTATAGAATGACTAAGCAATATGAAGTGGTGGTAAAATTGAAGTGGAAACATACCTGAAAAGATAAGAAAGAAATTAGGTTAGACATTTTATTTATGAGCACTTGGAAAAAATGTTATCTATTTAAAGTCAAATTTTGTCAAAATTGTTAAAAATGTTCAACACAGTGTGGGTTTTAGTTACTCTTATACACAAAAAAAAAATCAATAAAACAAGGGTTAGGAAAAAGTTAATTAAGGAGGGACATGACATTCGCGGCAGAGAAAACAGACCTTTTTTTTAAAATTAATAACTCAGTCAAAAACAAACATTTTTCCAACATTTTCTTTTCATTGTAGAGAATTGAACAAATTACAAGAAAAAAGATTCAAAAAAATATATTTTCCACTCCAACATGATTTTATAGAGCTCCAAACTGGCGGCAGAGAAAAAAACGGGGCCTTGTGGTTGCAGCGCTGGGAATTGCAAAAATTGTCGGATCTGGAAAAAAAATTACTTTTTTTAAATCTTAACAAAAATGGTTATCGTATGACACGAGCTTTTTTTTTAAATTTTTTTTTCAATTTTTGGTGATGTTTCAAATTTGAAAGTGTTTTTTCGAAAAAAATATTGACTTTAAAAATTCATAAAAAAATTTAAAAAAAAGCTCGTGTCATACCATAGCGAATCAAGTTTAAAAAAATAAAAAAAAAAAAATTTCGTCAAAAAATGAACTCGCTAGTGCCGCAACCAGTACGAAAAACATGGTTTCGAGATAAACTTCGGACTTAACCCTTCACCCTTCAAGTAGGTACGAAATAACAACCACCAAAAGTCAGGTAGCAAGTAAAATAAGTATATACCAGCTGCCGTACGAAGGTAGCGCAAAAATTCAAAATGCGCTCTCACTAATCCGGCTGTAACTTTTGAACCCATAGGAATTTTTCCATGAAATTTTTTTTTAGAATCTTAAGAATATTTACTAATATTAGAATATTTATAGAATATGAATATATATATATATATATATAGTTTATAGTAAATATAGAATATTTACTAAAAAGTCGATTTCAAAAACTGCCAATGTCACGTAACCCCTTAATATATAATGTATTAAAAGGATATATTTACAGCAATGTTCAATTTTGTTTTAAATTTATACGGTATTGTGAACTAGATTGAGAAAATTTTATAATTTTAATGATTTTTAGTGATTCAGAAATCAAAGCAAAAAAAATCTATATAAAATAATAATGCACACTACTTAATTATGAAAAGGGTCAAAATGCAAAAATGTTTTTTAAATAATACTAAATTCAAATGTCACTTAGTTCATACACAAAAAGAAAAATACTCCTCCAATGTAACTATTAGTATTTGATTGCGTTTTTGTAAAAGAAATAAATTCGAAATAAAGTTTAAGTTACATCAGTATTCAGATTCAAATGCATTGGCCCATAATCATAAACAAAATAAAGGCGGCTTTAAATTTAGTATAAGCATTTTTGACAGTTTTTCAATATAATTTGTTGTCAAATAGCTTGCACTAAACTTAGAGCTGACTTTTATTTGTTTGGGCCATTGTTTTTATACCAGTCACATTGCAACATTATCAATTACTTGTTTTTATTTTTTTTTGGTTTTTTTTTTAAGTTATGATGAAAATACGTTTTAGCACCTGATTATACATTTAATTGATTGGCATTATTTTATTTGATCAGCATTTGTTCTGAATATACCATATATATCTACTAGCAAGCCACATTGGGCTGCGGCTTCGCCACGCACGATTTTAATTTATCAATTAAGAGCGCTAACACGTTTTTGTTTTTGTTTTTTTAAATAGCGTGGAGATATAGAGCGCAATAGCTTCATATAAAAAAATCTTAAACATTCATGCCGAATATTATTGTTCATCAGTTCAGGGCCGTAGCTAGCGAAATATCGGTCGCAAGACTTACAAATTTTTTTCAAAATTAGAAAACACTAAAATAATAATAAAAATGGGAACTTTTACGGGGGGGTTTTGAAGTAATTTTTTTTTTTAAATTATTTTTGTGATCATTCAACAAAAATGATGTCTATTAAGGCGGTCTTCTCATTCAAAACCCGTTTTTTGGACCCTTTTTAAAAAAATTCTTATTTGAAAACGCAAAGAATAATTGAAAACTTTTTTTATTTATTGTATTACAAAAGGTTCAAAGTAAATAAAAAAATTTTTTTTGCCTCGATACGTGGGCTGTTCAAAAAGTAATGAGACTTCAAAGTTGGTGGTGAAAAAAAAGGTGTCGTCACGGCGGCCACGATTCCGGGTCTCCGGAGCGTCTGAAATGAAAAAAAAAACGGGGTTATAATCAGTATAGATGTAATTCTCGGGTGAACCTCAAGCTTAATTTTGTGATTTTTTTTGACAAAATGGCGGCCATTCAAAAAAAAAATTTCAATTTCGGGTTTTTTTTTTTTTAGTTTAGTGTAAAAAAAAAATAGTAAAAAATTTTTTAAAACTATGGTCGAGGTTCACCCGAGAATGGTGACAATTCTGCGTCGATTCCACTTTGTTTCATGAAAATCGGTTCAGTTGAACTGGAGATATCATGGCCGCCAGTTCGAAAAACGTGGGTTCGAGATAAACGCGTTTAAAGTTTGAAGTAATTTTTTTGTAGCTGATTTTGACGAAGACCTTGCTTCACAAAAAAGGCTGTATCTTCTAAAGTATTTCGAATTTCTAAAAATCCTTTTAGGGGCATATTCACAACTACCCAAGCTATAAATAAATGCAAAAAAAAAGTAAAAAAAAAAATTGCTCAATGAGAAGACCGCCTTAAACTCATCGTAAAATCATAAAAAAAATTTTGTCGGCATTCGGGAAAGCATATTTATCAATAATTTGTCAATTTGAAGCAAAATGTATCATTCAAATTATTTATAAAAAAAAATTTTTTTTTGATATTTTTAAAATTACCCAAAATCACCCCTTAAAATAATTTTAGAAAAAAATTTAACTCAAACCCCCCCTAAAAGTTTTCGTTTTTATTATTATTATTTTACCGTTTTCTAATTTTGAAAAAAATTTGTTAGTTCTAGAAGCAAAATTTTTCTAGCTACGGCCCTGGTTCAGTTACATGTATATCATATGGATAAAGCTGACGTGTTCATGGTGCAAACTTTTTTCGAACTTAAAGCTACTTATAGATTGGTTTTCAGCACTTATAACTTTATCTCGCTCGCTCTTACAGTTTCCATTTTTTTTTTTTTTCATTTTTTAAGATGATTTTCAGCGCTTTTTTTTCAATTTCGCTTGTTTACATTATTTTTGTTGATTTTTTTTTTTCTTTTCAATTTTTTGCACATTATTTTCAATCATTGCGGATGTTTCTTTTTGTTTTGCGTGATGTTTTTTGGTGGTGCTTTTCAGGATAGCTTTCTGCACATGTGTCCTTGGTTCGCTTGTTTACATTATTTTCGTTATTTTTGCTGTTCTACTTGAATATTTCTTATTTTTTTGCTGTATTTTCAATTATTTTCATGCTTTGTGTTTTCCTTTTAACGCATTTGTTATTGTTCCGTTCATTTGTAATTGTTTTGAGCATTTGTTATTAATCATCATTTTGTGCGTGCAGTTAATGAAAAAATAAAAATTTATCGCTATTTGTTTTTTTCTTCTTTTTCTTCTCCACACTCTTGAAAATTTTTATTAAGTCGCAAAAGACGAACACCAATAACATCAATAAGATACTTTTATATGCAAGTAATAAACGCGCACTTTAAACACAATAAACTCAAAAAAAGCTACATTAGGCGAAAGCGCAAATAAGCTTCGGAATAAGTGTTACTATAACAACGCCCTAAGACAATACATGCCAAACAAAGAAAAAGCATTACTTCTTTCGTTTTGTTATGTTTTGCAGCACTGAATGTATATGTTCTCACTTTCTGCCTTGCTTGAGGCTTGTCTGTTTTTGTGTTTTGTTGTGCTGTGCTAGCTGAGCATAAAAGGAGAAGAGTAGAGAGTAACATGAGGTTTATTGAAACTCTCGCAACACAACCGCGTGAAAGGAAAACGATCAAACAATGAAGGCATCGGTAATGATTTCATAAAAATTTAATTAAATGTTATAGTAATTAAAGTTTCGAAAGAAAAATACCCCTTTTCTGAGCTGTAGCACAAATATGAAATTTTAAAACATATTTGATACAATCGCAAAGTTCTTTTAGAATTTGCCTGGAAACAAAACTTTGCACTTCAATTTTATTTAATAATATAGATAGATAATACGGATTGTCTCATTTGAGAGAAGAACTTTAAAATTAGATATTTAAAAATAATTTTAAAATTTCGTAACGTGTCAAAATATATACAAAGATACACCAAATTAATAGCTACGGATGAAAAATTAGCTTTGTTCTCAATTGTGCAAAACTGTTGTATATTAGATTAAATTAATATTAATAGTATTTGCGTTTTATTACTATAAATTCGTAAAGAAAAATTTTATTTGTAATTATTTTTTAGAATTTTTAACTACATTTTCAATACTACTGTAACTGTAACTAATAATTATTAAGGTGTAGCTGAATTTCTCTCTTTCTCCGGCACTGTTGTTTACTTTTCGTATATAAGTGTTTATATACTTACTTACTTACTTACTTAGGTGGCCGTGACAACCCGTGTCCGGATTTCGACCGACCTCATCAGCTCTCGCCAGGCGCCTCTGCTTTGCGCGCGCCTTCTCCAATCGGATACACCAAGTGCGGTTAGGGCTTCCTCAGCCTGGTCCATCCATCGGAGGCATGGTCTCCCTCGTCGTCGTTGACCAGCGACCCTCGCTTCGAGCACCTTTTTCGCTGGAGCTTCGTGGTCCATACGATGGACATGACCCAGCCAGCGTAGTCGCTGCACAGTTATACGCCGAACTACGTCAATGTCTCCGTAGAGCTCATACAGCTCGTGGTTCATTCGGATGCGATAGTCATCGCCGACTCGAACAGGACCGAAGATTTTGCGAAGAACTTTTCTCTCGAACACCCCCAGAGCGGCTGCGTCAGTTTGCGAAACTACCCATTCCTCAGCGCCATAAAGCAGCACAGGTAGAACGAGCGTCTTGTAGAGTGTTAGTTTTGTCGATCGAGAGAGGGCTCTGGAACTTAGTTGCTTGCTGAGCCCGTAGTAGCACCTATTAGCAATTATTGTTCTTCGCTTTATCTCCAGGCTGATTTCGTTGTTAGTATTAATGGCGGTGCCAAGGTATACAAACTCCTTGACTAATTCAAAGTTATAGCTGCCGGATGAAACGTGGGAGTCTAAACGCCGAGCTCCCTTGTTTGTAGACAGCATATACTTTGTTTTACCCTCATTTATCGTCAAACCCACTTTGGCTGATTCCTTTTCGATAGCGGCGAAAGCAGCGGTAACATCTCTCTTGGTTCTGCCAAGAATATCAATATCATCAGCGTAAGCAAGGAGCTGGACACCTTTATAGAAAATGGTGCCATTACGATGCACACCGGCCCTTCGTACGATCCCCTCCATGATGATGTTGAAGAGATCGCAAGACAGTGGATCGCCTTGCCTGAAACCTCTTTCGGTATTGAAGGTTTCGGAGAGGTCATTTCCTACCTTGACGGAGCTGCGTGTGTTGCTCAACGTCATTCTGCAAAGTCTAATCAACTTTGCAGGTATACCGAACTCAGACATTGTTGCGTATAGGCAATCCCTTCTCGGGCTATCGAACGCAGCTTTAAAGTCGACAAAGAGATGGTGTGTGTCAATTTGATTTTCGTGGGTTTTCTCCAGGATTTGTCGTAGCGTGAAAATCTGGTCTATGGTGGACTTACCAGGTCGAAAGCCACACTGATAAGGTCCAATCAGTGTTTTTGTAATTGGCTTTAATCTTTCACACAGTACGCTTGAGAGAACCTTATATGCGATGGAAATGAGACTGATACCTCTATAACTTGCGCAGATTGTAGGGTCTCCTTTCTTAAGTATAGGGCACAGTACACTGAGGTTCCAATCGTCGGGCATGCTTTCTGCTAGCCATATTTTGCTGATGAGCTGATGCATGCGCCTTATCAATTCATCGCCGCCGGTTTTAAACAATTCAGCTGACAGGCCGTCAGCACCCGCTGCTTTGTTGTTTTTGAGTCGTTGGATAGCAACTCGAACCTCTTCATGGCTAGGTGGTGATACTTCCACTCCGTCATCGTCGATTGGTGGCACTGCACTGTGCTCTCGATGGGCGGCATTGGTGGAATCGTCGCCATTAAGTAAATTGGAGAAGTGCTGTCTCCACAATCTAAGCACACACTGTGTATCCGTATTCAGATCTCCATTTTCGTCTCTACAAGTGGATGCTCCGGGCTTGAAACCTTGGGTTAGACGCTTAACCTGTTGATAGAATTTTCGTGCATCCTTCTTGCCCTGGTATACCTCTAATTCCTCACGCTCACGCTTTTCCTGCTCTCTTTTCTTGCGTCTGAAAAGGCGCCTCTCTTCCTTCCTCTTTTCGCGGTAGTTTTCTCGCACGGCTCGCGTTGCAGCTGACTGCAGCGTTTTTCTATAAGCGGCGTTTTTTACTGCAGTCGCAATGCGACACTCCTGATCATACCATTGGTTCCGAGGTTGCGGGCGCCGGAAACCAATGACTTCTTCAGCGGCAGCGCGCATGGAGTGGGATATATGCGCCCAAAGTCCGCCGGCGTCGTCGAGTCCAGAGGTTGGTCGGTTGAGCTTAACCGAGAGTTGAGCGGAGTAGGCTTCGGCAGTCCATTGTAATTGCAGCTTAGCGACATCTAGCTTTCGTTGCATTCCTGTGCGTATGTTCTTGGCATTGCATAATCGCATGCGGATCTTGGCTGCAACAAGATAATGGTCGGAGTCAATGTTGACCCCCCGAAATGTACGCACATCTAGAACACTAGAGGCATGCCTTCCGTCGATTACAACATGATCAATTTGGTTTCGCGTTTTTTGATCCGGGGACAGCCAGGTGGCCTTGTGGATGTCGAGGTGCTTAAATCTGGTGCTACTAACTACCATGTTTCGTGCCGCGGCGAAGTCGATCAGTCTTAGACCGTTGTTTGTGGAGGTCTCGTGAAGACTGAACTGACCGACAGTGGGGCCAAAGATGCCTTCCCTTCCGACTTTCGCATTAAAATCGCCGAGGACTATTTTCACGTCATGGACCGGAAGGTGGTCATATACGTCCTCAAGACTAGCGTAGAAAGCATCCTTGACGGCTTCGTCCTTTTCCTCCGTCGGGGCGTGCGCGCAAATAAGGCTTATGTAGAAAAATTTTGCCTTGATGCGGATCGTGGCCAATCTTTCGTTCACAGGTGTGAACCGGGAAACAAGGTGGCGTAGTTTCCGGCTAACGACGAATCCACATCCGAATTCGCGCTTCTCCGCATGGCAGCTGTAGTAGATATCGCAGTGTGCTTGTTTAGAGCAGCCTTGCCCTTTCCATCGCATTTCCTGGATGGCAGTGATGTCAGATTGTGTTGTTTTGAGGGCTTCCGCCAGTTGGATAATGGCACCTTCCCTATAAAGGGTCCGGACATTCCAGGTGCATATCCGTAAATCATTGTCCGTTTTTCGTTTGCGGTGGTCGTCAACGTAATTGGGGTTCTTATCCGAGGCTGGTTTAGTTTTCATTGGGCAGTAGTAATGTGGCGGGACCCAAACCCTGCGCACATTCCATGTTTAAGGTCCATGGAGCGACCCGCCGCTCAAATTAGCCGTCAAACTGACGGATGCCAGTTTGCCGTTGCCCAGGGAACACCACTTGGAGGTTTGAGTCGACTTGAGACGATTTCGACATGGATAATGCTGGCCTCGCCAGGTTGAGGCGGTCAGACACGTTGCCATGTGAAGGTTCGCCCCCTGTTCCCCAGTGTTTATATACACGTACTTATATAATTGGAAAATTTTCCAATCATGTATGTTATTGATGCTAAATGTATGATAATTACCCGAAAGCTCATCTACAACAAACTTTAAACGAAGAAGCATTTCGTGTTTCTTCCTAAATGGCGATTAAAATTCGAAAGTTGTCTCATACCAGTGTTACTGCTTTAGTTATAATAAAAGTAAGTCTGAAAGTGAAAAAAACTGCATCCGAAAATACCATCTTACAATAAAAAAGTAAAAAATCTAATTTTCTTCGCGTTTGCTTCGAAGCATTAATCGCTCTGGAATCGTAAACGAGTTCTTTATTCGAAACATAAGCGAACCTTTGCTTGTGAACTAACTTTTACGTTCGCCAATCGTATCTTTATCGAATCGTAATCGATATCGAATTCGATAGTTATCATCGCGAGTTATTCGTAAATTTTTCAATTTTCAATATCGAAGTCGGATTCTATGTCGGGTGGGAGGGAGATGCATTTTTTTCAACATGTAGGGATGAGAAGAAAATATGTATAGACGAATTTGTTCATAATTTTGATAAAATTGAACAATTTTTTATAAAATGTATCGATGTTTTATTAGATCTGGCCATAATGTATGAGGTTTATCACTATTTTTGTCAACTTTGCCAATTAGATGAGTGGGAGGCATTTTTTTCAGCTTGTATGGATAAAAAAAAACATATATAGACGAGTTTGTTCATAATTTTGATAAAATTGATAAATTTTTTATAAAATGTATGGATGTTTTATCAAATGTATCGATATTTTATTAAACTTGTCAATAAATTACGAGTATTAAGGCAGACCATAATTGATGATGTTTATAACTATTTGTGTTAATTTTATGAATATTTTGAGCGAAAAAAAATGAATATTTCGATTAAATTTAGAGAAAACTTTCTAACAAAAAATTTTTAGCAATCGATATTTTCACAAAATTAATTAATTTATTTTAAAAGGTATTTAATAAAACAATATTTTTATATAGAAAATATTTTGATAATATTTTTATATGTTTATAAAATATTTTTATAATTTTTTTTATATATAAAATCTGTTTATAATATTTTTATATATAAAATATTTTTATAATATTTTTATATATAAAATATTTTTATAATGTCTGCAATATAAAAATATTTATTAATATTTTATTTAATAATATTTTTATTTTGCAAATATCTTGCAAAATATTTTTATCATATTTTTATACATTAAATATTTTTATATTTTCTTATATAAAATATTCTTATAATATTTTTATATATAAAAAATTTTTATTAAAATAAGCAAAAACTCATTTGCTTAAGCTATAGCTTGGTATAATTTTTAATAGATTATTAAATTTATCGATATTTCTATTAAACTTATCGATATTTATTTTCAATTAGGGCCCTTTTTAAATTAATCGATATTTTACTAAATTCATCAATTCACTAATAATTTTTAAGAGATTTTATCAAAATTATCGATATTTTCCCGCACATTAAGCAATGATTTATTAAATTGACCAATATATTGATAAAATTTATCGATATTTTTTTAAATTAGAAAAAAATTAAAACAAATTTTGGTATTTATTGAATATATCTTTTTTTTGCCATTATATTTATTTTATTTTAATATTTTACCATATTTGCCATTATTTGAATATATAAAGCTTATCGTTATATTTTTTAAATTAAGATATATTTTTTAAATGTATCGATATTATAACCAAGTTGTCCAATTTTTTATAGCGTTGCTTTTTATATATAGCAAAAAAATTTTTAACTACTCGATATTATTACAAAAATAATCGATATTTTCATCACAAATATCGATATTTTTATAAAATTTATCGATTTTTTTCTACAGTCTAAAACAGTACAGTACAGTGCAAAAGTGATTAATTTTCTACCATTATCGTAAATAAAATTAGCAATCAAATTAATCGATATTTCCATAAAATATTTTAATTTTTCAAATTAATTTTTTATCGATGTTTTACACAATTTATCGATATTTTTATGATATTAAGTAATAGCAGATCAAACTTTTACGATATTTTTGTAATTTTTATCAGCATACCAATTTCTTTTTATTTGCTGAACAGTTTTTTTAAGTTTATCGAGTGGTCAATTTAAGTTGGTCAATTTGTAATACTGCTTTTCGTTATTTTTATCAAATTTATCGATATACAAAGTGTATCAATGCGTGTTAGATGAGTTTAATTTGTAACGTTAAATTATTTGTAATATTTACAAATTTCGATATATTAGAAATTGTATTCACATTTTATCCCCTTTATAGATATTTTGATCAGATTTATTAATGTCTTTATAAAATAAATCGATATTTTCTCACTAAATTTATTTAATTTAATTTAAATTTAATGTAAATTTATTATATACTTTTAAATGTGTCGATAATTTTTGCAAATTTATCGATACACAAAGTAGTGAATGAAAATAAGCGGTAGTGAAGCGTATGTTAAAGTACTGTAGTAATTGCACAGTACAGTACATTAACCTTGTGTGTCTTAGATAACTTCTCTCATTATTCTGTAGCGTTGTATTTTGTGTGTTTGAACGCAAACACAAACAATACATTAAGATAGCATAAAAATAAGCACAAGCATTATCAATCTGTAGCGTAAGCTACACCGAAAGAACCGAATGTGTAGCGTTTTTTGAGAGACAAAAAAGTGGAGAGCTAATAATTTGATCACTTTTACTCTTACTATCGAAAATGATAATTTCTTGATAATTTTATCTTTTTAGTTGCCGAGAACGGTGGCGGCCGTGGCGTAGTGGGTAGAGTGTGTGACTCTTATGCCAGAGAACCCAGGTTCGAATCCTCCATCCGACACAGACAGTTTTTTCAATTGAATTAATTTTTCTGTTCGGCCGTCACCTCTCTGCAGACAATGGCAAACCTCAGAGAGTAAAAACTGGCATGAAAAGCTTCTTGAGAACATAAGCCGTTCGGAGTCGGCGTAAAAACATGTAGGTGTACAACTGGACAGTTCTCGAGCATTTGTGTGCAAACATTTCACATCACACACAACCCAATTGATCATAAGAAGCTCGGTCAGAGTCCTTTCAAGGGCTGAAATGGCCATTTCTTTTTTTTTTTTTAGTTGCCGAGAATTTCTCTAGAATAAAAATGCACATGACCAAGCAATTCGTACCGTAATATACGCTAAGAGTGAACGTATCACGTTTTATTAAGTACTTACTACGCAAACACTAAAAGCAGTAGTATGCTTTTATGTTGAACGTCACAAAATGATCGTGTTTGTGTTCATTTTTTATGCAATTGTGTATGCGTCGTGTATGTGTTTGCGTTCGTGTCATATACGGTACATCTAGAGTACATCAAAATATCGTTTCGTTTATTTTCGTTCATTGGCACAAAGTTTTCGTATGCCGCTTAGTTAAATGACAACTTATCGATAATATCGTTGATGGTATTAAGAAATTTCTCACATACTACATGAACAATTTTATAAGTATAAATTGGCAACAAATACCCATTAGCTTATTGCAAACAACGTATGCATTAAGCTAAAATATTTTTTCTTGGAATATTGTTATTGGACAATGTTAATGAAAGGGTAAACATTTTTTAACTTGAGCCTGTGCTTCATCAAACGCTATTCAGTACCTCTCAAACTTTTGAGTAAGGTTTTCAGTACTTGTCATACAGTTTTTACAGTGCTTTTAAACATTTTGCACGCAAGTGCTTGTCAAACTATTGCTCCAGAGTTTCTCCAATATAAAATCTCTAGGACTGATTATCTAGGCCATGTCCTAGTGTTTCCCAAGTTTTTTGAGTAAACAAATGCACAGAGTTAGGTGTATACACAATCAAGAAACGATTGCTTTTAAGTAAAACGCGGGAATACTTTCGATGCTACGATGTCAACTTGACTGAGAAGAGTTCGAATATCATTCCGTTTCGCGATATTATCTCTATAACAGTAGCGTTTACCTAAAGAGTTGCCGGCTTAAAGTTTGAAAAAAATATTTGGAAAAGAGCGGAAATTATATGTTTTCATGTCTTCTATGCAACTTTGTATAGTAGGTTTTCTTTTTATGGTTATTATTTAATAGAAAAAGTTTGAAATCTACTATGAATTAAATGAATTAAATATTAAATTAAATGAATTAAATCTACTAGAAAAGTTAATTTCATGACATGGGCGTAGCCGGGATTTAGTTCAGGGGAGAGAGAGGGAATTATTTTTTCATGTGACTAATAAATAAATAAAAAATGTGCCAACCATAGCTTTGTAATAAAAAATAAATTAAGCTTTGATAAATACTAATAAATTCTATGCTTTTTTATTAAAAGAAAAAATATTATGAATTTCTTAATTTAAT
Source organism: Coremacera marginata (assembly GCA_914767935.1). Classification (NCBI taxonomy): domain Eukaryota; kingdom Metazoa; phylum Arthropoda; class Insecta; order Diptera; family Sciomyzidae; genus Coremacera; species Coremacera marginata. Next base: position 154,725,145 of record OU612045.1, read on the forward strand.
ACCAAAATTTTATTTTTCTAATGCTCAGGGCGGAACTACCCCCTGCCCTACCCTCACTATGACAATGTTTCTGATCATCTTTATGTTTTGATTGAAGTAAAAAAATAAAATGATCGAGCATATAATTAGAATCCGAGCATTTGCAATCGAACGCCCCTTTAATATTTTACTAGACAAGGTGAACTTCCTCATAAACGGAAATAGTTTCTCTGAAAGACAGCAAAGTTTCGGCTTTATGTGAAAATGATAACTACTTTAAATCAGTTTTTTGATTCTAGGCTATAAAAAAAAAAAAACAATGAACAATGGAATCTGTTCGATATAGAAAAAAATTAGTTTGGACATGGAAAAAATTACGTGATGCCCTACGCACGATAAGTGCCATTATATCGCACACTAAATACAAAACAGGCACAACTCAAAATTTTTAAATTTCTAGGTGAAGCAAAAGCAATTATATTATTGAAGGAACTTCATACAAAGCAATGAGAAAAAACTTTTTTTTTAAACTATAGTGAAAGAAGATGTGTACAAAATGTATTTGATGTGTTATAGTCAAAGTATATGATCACTACGAATAGTTTTACATTAAAAATAAAAATTTGTAAATTTTGTGTTGCGACTTTTTTGTATTTAGTGTGCGATATGGTTGTTTCTTTTATATTATTTAAAACTTATACCAGACAAATTTTTTCAGAAATTTCGTTATTGTGCTGTAATGTGCTCAAGTTGTGCTACAAAGTTTTATATAAAGTTTTTGAAAAATTTGCGTATTTGAACTTTTTGGCAACAAATATACCTTTTTAAATATGCCAGCTGCCAACATTTTTTTAAGAACGTAAGTAAAAAAAAAAAAATTGATCAAGTGATTTTTTAATGTTTTATCAGAATAAGCCTAAATGTTTTGTTACAAGTAGATTTTTTTCCAATTTGATTGAAATTGTAAAGTCAAATAAGAAGATTTTTTAGTTTAATTCTCGATTCGTCGATTAATTAAAACACAAGCTTCAGTTCAAAAATTCGTAATTTTTTGTAAGCATATGAAAGTCTTAACAGCCTTTAACCGATAATTTTTAATCATATTAGTGCCTTAAGCTTTAAGCTGTAAATCTCATTTAGACACGCCAAAGGCAGTGGAGGAAATATTTTAAGCTGGAAATGGCCTCAGCTATGTAATCATTTAAAATGCCACTAAATAAGAGACAAGTAGAAGAACAAGAAGACGCATATAAGAGGGACGGTAAGCGGAAGGAAATACAGATGAACGAAGGCACAAGCAGATAATAATGTATTATAAATCATTGGCTCACTAAATCGCTACTCTCTAGTGTAGCATGTATTAATGGACTTGGCCTTACACACAAGCGCACTCACACAGGCGTGCACACACACTCAGACTTCATTAGCACAAAGACACTGGATAGACCAGCACACATGTACATAGGTACTGTCAGACAACAGGTTTATTTGTGCAAAATCAATGAGCTGTTAATTCGGTTTCATTTACATCTCATTTATTCACAGTTTGACTTAATTAACGATACGGTATCTTCTGATGATGATGATGATGCCACCTGGTAGTTCACCACCACAGTGAAAGGCAGAAGCAGAATGACTCGACAATCTTACGCAATCATTTCAAGGGCTGCCTTTGCTGGTCTTTTTTGCTATTATGTGGTTGTTTTATTGTGGGTTATTTGTAGCTGAGTGTACGTGTGTGTGTGTGTGTGTGTGTATGAGTGTGTCTTGTGGAATCTTAATCGATATATAGTTGTTTACAAATATATATATACATAGATATCAATTCAGTAAGATTAAATTTGAAAATCAATCGCACCTTCAACTGTGCCACAAAAGTAGGACACAAGTGGTAGCCATCGAAGCGAAGACCTACACATAAGAAATAAGTTAACACAGCCTACTGAACCGCAAGCGATTGTTAAGCGAAAAGTGAGGGTTTTGCGAACATTTTCGGGTTGCTGTTTTTTTAGAATTTTCTTTTTTTAATCCGAGTCTCTGTGCGTTGTTCTAAGAAGAAAACATTTTATATAATAAAGTTAAAACTCAGTTTTTAAAGGTGGGCACTAACCCATTAAGCCCGGCTCTCAAACCCATGTTCGCAGGAGGTTAAAAATGTTTGTGTGGAGTACTTGAGTCAACCATAGTGCGGTCACTCACGGCCACGCCCACAACACACTTTTTTTTTAGACAAGCGCAAGTGCCTTTTTGGACCCTAGGGCCGCAATGTGTTATAAATTACTACTGGAAAAGTTGTGTTGGCTAGAATAGAACATTCTGGGGAATAAATATCAAATTAATGTTACAAACAATACCAATTGGGAACTCACATAAGCCTAAAATTGCGAAATATACCACGGTGTCCTGTAGCGTGGTAAGCTATGCAATCGTACGAAAATTTTTATAGAATAAAGAAGACTACTATTAGTATCGATTCTCATTCCTCTTTCCATTTTTTTTTTTTTTTTGTACATACAGTGTTGAACAAAACCTATGCACCCCCTCAGTACATTTTTTTCATATGCAAATTTTTTTATGAAAACATAATTATTAAATTTTGTTTTTATTTATTTATATCTTTATTATTGATAAACACAAACTTAAGGAATTCAGAATTTCATATAAAAAAAGTTAAAATTAAAAGAACATTTAAAGTCGCAAATCTAAGTGGACAAAACTAAAGCACCCCCTATTTAAGGTAAAAAAAAATTATTGAAGTGAATATTTCGTTGCGAATCCTTTATTCTGGATGACAGACGCACATCTTTTAGGCATAGAAGATATTAAATTTTTAATAATATCCGGTGATATTGCATCCCAGGCTCTTTTTGCGGCTTGGAAAAGATTTTCTTTGGTTTTGCAATTTTCTCGGTAGATTTTCAAGTTAACAATCTCCCACAAGTTCTCAATTGGGTTAAGATCGGGGAAAACCCCATTGTTTTGGAACCACTCCATTACCACTTTTGACGTATGTTTAGGATCGTTATCTTGCTGGAACGTCCATTTAAGTGGCATCTCTTCATCGGCATATGGCAACATCACGTCTTTTAATATGTCTCGATACATGAAACGATCCATAATTCCATTAATCTTATGAATTGGTCCAATCCCTTGTCCAGAGAAACAACCCCAGACTATTATGTTTCCTCCTCCGTGCTTTACAGTGCCTTTGCAATACTTAGGATTCAACCTTTCTCCTTTTGGTCTGCGTACACGCCTTATACCATCGGAATCTTTTAAATTAAACTTGGATTCGTCAGAAAACAGCACAATGTTCCATTTTTGGACACTCCAGTTGAGATGGGCCTTGGCGAATTCAAGTTTGGCTTTTGTATTCTTTGACGATATGGAAGGTTTTTTTGCTGGTCGTCGACTGAATAAACCGGTCTATACCGCCCGTCTGCGGATCGTTCGTTCGCTAACTTTTAATTCTAAGCGGTTTCGTACTTGGTTGGAAGATGCTGTAAGATCATTTTGGATTGTCCTTTTAATTAGGGAGTCTTCATGTCGCGAAGTTTCACGTGGCCCTCCTCCATAATGAGTAGGAGATGTACGACCAGTCTGCAAAAACTTTGAAATCAGCCTAGAAATAATTGATCTGTTGATCGAATATTTTTCACTCAGTTTATGTCTTAATAAACCGCCCCTCCAATCATTAAGAATTCGAATTTTAATTTCACTTGAGTACTTAGTGCGTGCCATTTCTCTTATCTCAACCAAAACTTTAAAACAACTACACTTTTCGCATGAAATCTAACAATTTCTTCTTCTTAATACAAAGCTGCTGCATTTCTGGAGTATACTGTTAACAAATACCGTAATGACGCAGTAGCGTAGTAAAATTTGCAAACACAATTTTAAGGGGTGTTTTAGTTTTGTCCACTTAGATTTTCGACTTAAAATGTTTTTTTAATTTTAACTTTTTTTATATGAAATTCTGAAATCCTTAAGTTTGTGTTTATCAATAATAAAGATATAAATAAATAAAAATATTAAAAAAAAATTTAATAATTAGGTTTTCATTGAAATATTTTAAAAAAAATTTTTTTGTAAATTGGAAATTCACAATTTTTGACTTCGGAAAAGGATAGGAAGACGACATCTTATGACAAAATATGTCAAGAATCTAAAAAAGTTTCATCTCTCTGCTTCTCAATGCAAAAATAAGATGGCCGATATCTTTTACTGAATCAAAGCTATGACTTTTTAAAAATATGTCTTTTCTGGGTGCATTTTCGCACCCGTAGGGCTTAATGGGTTAAGGTTCAAAAAATTGTTCGATTTTTTTCATAAATGTATTCTAAATACCTTCAAAAAACACGTCGTAAAAGGATTTTTAAAATTCGAACTATTTTCTGAGATACAGCGGTTTATATGAATATATACATGCTCGGCGCCGCGCAGCTGCTGGAGGAAGGGAGTCAAAACTCTCAAAAATGAAGCTGTTTTCTAAACTTTTTTTTAAAAAGCGCGTCATTTTCTCAATTTTCAATTTTCAAACTTGTCACCCGTTTGTCTACTCATTTTTGCTATATAAAGTGCTATAAAAAAGGGGTGGGGGAACATAAAGAAACAAACAAGTCAGACATAAAAAAAGATTTAAATTGATAATTTCAAAAATGTTAAAATGAAAGCAGTTTTAAAAATGGTCTTTTGTTTTTTGTGTTCGAACCTTCATGCCTACCTTGAGTCATAAATTTTAATGTCGCTTGCAACATTCATTAAAGATTCATTATTGAATCGAAAACGACACATTTTTAGATTTTAAGTGATTCAAACAAGCAACTCATTGATTAATTTCTGATAATAATAAAAGGACCTATTCTTGAAAATTTGGAATAGTAAACCAGTGTTTTTTATATTTCCATGTATTTGTTGTAATTTTTTGATTTCAAAACAAAATTTAAAGTTTCGAAATTTCAAAGCAAAATTAAAAGCAAAAATAATAAATTTTGATAAAAATAGTCAGCTGCTTTTTATATATTAACAATTTCTTTCAATTTCTTTCAAATTCAAAAAATTAATATATTGGCAATGTTGCTTTCCTTTCTTTAAAAATTAGCTCGCTAACAAAATAAGATGATACTTTTTCAATTTACTTTAGTAAACAAAACAACATGACAATCAATTATTCTTTTTTAAGCGTTAGGTACTTTGGCGACGTTATTTATATTATACAGGAGTAAAATGAAAAGTTAACAAGCGTCAGTTACGATTTTTTTTTCAAACAAAAACAAAACCATGTACAAATAGCAGCCACTCTCGACAGCTAGCACATTGCCCAACCCACTTAAACAAAGAATTGTTTTTGCATGTGCGTTTTGTTGGTGGACTAGAAATTCATACGCAACGAATGTTGGTTGTGTTTTTATTCTAAATAAAACTTTTTTTTTTAATTTTATTTCGTGCCCATCAAAATATTTGAAAAAAGATATTTTCTCCATGGCACATTATTTACATAAAATTAAAACAAAAACATATTTTTTGGAGAAATTTATAAAAACTACAAGAACTCACATCGCTCCACGCTCCGTTTGGCACTTTTCCGGATTTCTTTTTGCACATTCTTATTCTACCATAAATTCTACTGAATTTAAGTGGATTTTGTTTTTCATTTCCATGCAGGCAAATGACTGCAAAACGCCATTGAATGTCAGCGCAATTAAATTCGAAGACATGATTTTTGAAAATGCATTAAAAAAATTGTGATGACATTGAGAGGTCACACTACAGTGTCGGACAAAACAATAAGAACACCCTACACCAAAAAAATTTGTATGCTTTTTTTAAAGGAAACTATTTATTTCAGGAATTTCTTTTAGAGAAATGACCAATATGAACATACTTTAAAAAAAACTAAGTGGCAGCACCACAGCTTTATGAGGCATTACCATCTGGCACAGAAAATGTCAAAGCAAAGAGCGCAAAGGTGGACAATATATTAAGAACAGCAAAAGAAAACTTTTTTTTTAAATATTTTTGTATAGTTTGAACTGGTAAGTATTAAAAAATTAATATTTAGAGTAATTCGAAAGATTTCTACCCAATTGATCTGAAATTTAGGAGCAGAATAGGACGAGCAAAGCACTGCAGCAAAGAGGAGCGCGATTTGGTCAAAAAACTGCGAAATGAGGGACAAAGTATAAGAAAAATAGCCAAAACTCTCGGCAGATCTTCGACACTTATCCATCAAGCCTTATTACCTAAAAAAATTGGATGCAAAATAGGAAGGCCCCGCAAAACCACATATACAGACGATGATCGCATTAACATTTTGGCGGCACGTAACCCATTTAAGTCAGCTGCTGCAATTAGAGAAGAGACAGGTGTCCAAATTTGTACTCGGACAGTAAGGAGACGTTTAGTCGAAAGGAAGCTATATGGAAGAACAGCACGGAAGGTACCATTGTTGATACAAAGACATCGAAAGTGTCGCATCGAGTTTGCTAAAGCACACATAGAGTGGGATGGTCCAACAAATATAAAAAAATGGCGTAACGTGTTATGGACAGACGAATCGAAGGTAAACCTTATTGGAAGTTATGGGAAACGTTGGGTTAGGCTCCCGAAAAGTGCAGAGTTGAACCCGAAATACACGCTAAAAACCATTAAACATGGAGGTGGAAGTATTATGGTATGGGGATGCTTCTCGTGGTATGGTGTGCGACCTCTGTATTGGATAAAAGAAACGATGGACAGGTTTCTCTACGTCCATATCCTTGAGGAGGTAATGCTTCCTTTTGCAGACTGGGAGATGCCTTTAAAATGGAAACTGCAACAGGATAACGAACCGAAACACACTTCAATCCTTGCAAGGAACTGGCTTACGGAGAAGCAAATTGATGTTATGGTCTGGCCTTCCCAATCTCCCGACCTCAATCCAATTGAGAACTTGTGGAGTATAGTTAAGGAGAAGATTGGGAGTGTCAGATCTACAAGCAAAGATAATTTATTAGAAAATATCCAACAAGCCTCGTATTCTATACCCCAGGCTACTTTTGCATCTCTAGTGGACTCTATGCCCAAAAGGTGCAAAGCAGTTTGAGAGAACAAAGGCTATTCCACAAAATATTAGCATTAAGATACAATTTAAGATAACAACTTTATTTTTTTTTTTCAATTACTTTGGAGTGTTTTTATTTTTTGTCCTTTCGAAAAGGTGCCTTATGTATATTTTTCTTCTTTTTCTCCCTTATATTTAATTGTTTTTGTCTGTATTTTAAGAATAAATTGAACTAATTGAATGAATAAATAAAAGTTAATAGTCATTGATTTTTTTCGTTTCATTAACAAACTTTTGTTTTATGTTGTTTATGTCAGAACAAGCTGTGCTTACTGTTTTGTTCGGCACTGTAGGTGCGTTGAACTTGCAAAAGGTCCATCTTTGAGAATTTTTACAAATGGTTCTTGTAATCATGTTTTTTTTCTCGTCGCACTGTGTATTTCTTTAAAATAAGCTATCAAACATGAAAATTGGACAAAAACTACCGGAGTTTTGCACACTAGCTCAAACATATGAAATGGTCGTATATTAGCGAAAACGAACTTATATTACGGAGGACACGAGTTCAATCACCAACAACGCAATGTTTTTTAAAATTTGGTTATTTTTAACAGCTTTGTATTGACTCATTATTTAAATAAATAAGATAGTTTTAAAAACTCACATTTCAAAAACAATTTTCGTAAAACTATCGTGTAACCCTTTTAAAATTTTTTGAAATATTTGTTTTTTGAGGTCCGCAATGATTCTTAAATAATTCATTTTCAAGGGGGAAAACCCATTTTCTATCCGAATACTTATATGAGATGAATGAATGCAGAAAAGGAACTTTTTCTGGTTCACTGGGTAGTATTTTGCAGTCGAGCCGAGTCAATCTTTTGACTGTATCCGTAACACAAAACAACAACAACAGCAACAATCACAACATCAGGACAATCTCTTGCCAGCAACCTCACAATACGTAGAGCTTATTTAGTTGCAGAAATATAAACAATTCAACAATTAGTTATCGACTAATGTAGTAACGCAAACATACACAACTACACCACTACACTACTTCCTAACCACATACACACCTCACTCACACACTTACACAATCACTCACTCATAGACACACACATTGTAGAAACATTTCGATTTGCGGCTGATCACAGTGTGTGAATTCATTCAAACTCAATGCTTTGAAGGATTCGTACAGCAGCAGTTCAATCATTTGTCAGTCAATATGTGCACACGGAAGTAGTTTTAACTTCCGCTCATGTGGGAATTACATTTCCGTAATTATTTGTAAATTGCCACTTTGCATAATCGAGTAGCAATCGAGTTGAAAGAAAAACAAACGTACTTCAAATTGAAATTAAAAGCGCATTTAAAATGAACTACATTTTTACTTGAAATTGTTTTTCAAAGAATAAAAATAAAAGATCATAATAATAAAAAAAAAAAGAAGAATCATAATAATTCTTAAAACAATAAAATAAGACATGTGCTTTTTTTTTGTTTTTATCTTGGCTTTTATTAAATCCATAATCATTCTTCGTCTTTTTTCTTCAACCTCTTTCTTCACCTTGTTCAACTTCTGTCTTCGTTTACTTCATCAACTTTATACAAACATTTTATTCACGAGCTCATTTGAATCAACTGAAAGCAGCCACTGTAAAGAATGCAGCGGTTTAGACGGTACCACTACGTTTCCATTTTATAGTCAGCTGTAACTGTGGTTGGAAGAGTGGGTGACTTCCTTCCAATGACTAGTAGTAAATTTTATCGTTTATATTTGTTGTTATTTCCCTAGTTTGCAAAGCTGTTTTACTTGAAGTATGTTATCTCAATTAATTTATCTCAATGTTCAAGCGCGGTTTAACGGTTTTACAACGGTGCTCAATGAGATGCGGAAATGCTTTTCTTCAATATATGTAGGTACAGTTGAGATTTGTTTAAAGAAATGTAAGGATCAAATTTCGTGCACGAATTTTGACCCAACATGCTAATTTAAACATCTGATATTTTATTACAGCTTTGCGACTGGGTCGGCAGATTGAAGTAAAATGCCGCAACCCACCCAGCACGGATCTGGTGGAAGGCGCTGCCACCTGCCTGTATGGCCATACGACACATCGTACCTAGATTTAAGTTAGGATAAGTTTATTACACTAGAATTAAGATAGAATGTAAAAAATAAAATATATATATATGAATGAAAAAAGTAAAACCACTGAACCGAGACTAACAACTGTCTAGACCTATTTGATTCTAGGATTACATGAGTAGGGAGCAGTAGGCAGATCAGAGGAATCAGGAAGTGAATAAGGGAATATAGAAAGGCTCGCTTAGGTTAGAAATAGGTGGAAGTATTGATACTGCGCACCAGTACTGGATCCCCAGTCCCTATTTAAGGACCACATGCTCTTTTCCCGGTGGGGTGATTGTTGTTATTGACTATTGCTAATTTTTTTTGCTTATCTCCCCAAACTACTGATGGTGAACTGGATTATCGCCTGATGTTTTTCTAGAACATCGAAGAAACTTTACTGCAAAAAGTGGAGTGGCAAAAGTCACGTAGACCATCGAAGGAAGGATATAAAAGAGCGAGTGCCATAAAGAACTTGGTCAATTCTTGTTCAACCGTGTTCGGTTCTTGTTCAACCAGTGTCACTTCTTGTTCAACCAGTGCGCGAAATGTTTGGTGAAGTTAAGAGTGAAGTCATAAAGTGCGCGCCTAAGCAACGTCGACTGCGAATTGTACGTGAACGTCAGCAAACATCAACGTCAAGTGTTACGCCAACGTCCCTAACGCCACAAGCCGACCGCAGCGCCAACATCAGTGTCGACTACATCTTTCGTCAAAGTCGACTGCGCAGCTCACGCTGACCTACATAAGACAATGTCAAGTTTTCCGCCAACGTAGGCTGCGTCCCTAACGCTACAAGCCGACCGCAGCACCGACATCAGCGACGACTTTATCTTCGTTAAAGTCGACTGCGCAACTAACGCCGACCTTTATAGGCTAACGTCGAGTGCTACGTCAACGCCAGCTGCGTCATTTACGCCACAAGTCGACACTCAACGTCGGCTGCGTCCCCTAACGCCATAAGTCGGCACTGAAACATACGTCAGCGTCGCCAGCATTGGACCGAAACTTCGACTCAACCCTCCGCAGCGGCGGCACTTTTCTTCAACGCCGACTGCAACCACAAACGCGTTTAAAAACGCCAACTGCCTCCAACCACAACCAGATGGACAGATCAATAAGCAGAAATTGTGCAACACCTTCCCGTGTAAGAGCGGAATAACACCTCAGGCAACCACATACATATGTATATAGTAGCATTTATTGCTTATATTTATAATTTATATCATAAGATTTAAAACTTACGCTAGAATAGTATAATCAACAGATATACGAAGTTTAGAATAACATGCAACGGGTAATTAGCTCCCACTATTCCCACCTCCCCTTTTGCTTTCCTCTGGGTCAGCTGTACGAAGCACTACCCAGATAATTCCACGCGTGCTCTCTTTTTCCGCGACGCCTGGACTGTGGTACGATCCACTTACCAGGAGAACTCACGCGCACCCCTGTCTGTGACGCCTGGACTGCTGTACGAATCACTGTCCTGGAGAACTCACGCGCACCCCTGTCTGCGACTCCTGAACTGCTGTACGAATCACTGTCCTGGAGAACCCCCGCGCACTCCTGTCTGCGACGCCTAGACTGCTGTATGAATCACTGTCCAGGAGAACTCACGCGTACCCCTGTCAGCGACTCCTGGGCTGCTGTACGAACCACAGTCCAGGAGAACTCACGCACACCCCTGTCTGCGACATCTGGACTACTCTACGAAATACTGTCCAGGAGAACTCACGCGCACCCCTGTCTGCGTCGCCTGGACTGCTGTACGAATCACTGTCCAGGAGAACTTCCGCGCACCCCTGTCCGCATTTAATATAGATCGTCGATTCACCCTCAACTATACGAGTACGTTTTATTACTGGCAACTGACTAACAAAGACAGGACTCACTTATCCATAATAAAGTATATGGAATGCATAAATATCTAGAAATATAAGCCTTAGCATTAAGTTGGGCGATATCAGCCGATCTATGTTAACACGTATCCGCTAGTAGTATAAGTTATATCAAGATATTGTATATTATATTAGGATTTGCTGTGAAATAAAGAATCATTGTCAATTACTAAAAACCCGAAGCGGTTTTGATTTAGTATCAGACAAAAACAAACTTTTGTCTACGAATCCTGGTTCCGGCGAGCACAACCTCGGCCGAAACACATGGTGGCAGAAATCTATTTTACAGAAAATTTTTTATCGAAACTTATTTGAAGCTGTGCTGGTGTAACGAGCCGATGCTATGTATGAATGTAAATTTGTAACCCGTATTGCGAAATCGACAATATTGAGGATAAGAGCATTTTTTTTATCGTTTCTCTATTTTGATCATCTCCACACTTCCTGTCATAGACTATATGAAAGGGATATGTGTGATGAATTACAGTAGATTAGGGCGAAGGCTGCCTGTTATGTGGGAAAAAATGCCATTCGTGGTCATTTTTAATTACCCTTTTTTTTTTTTTGGAATTTCCATGGTATTTTTTAATTCAGCGTGGTATTTTGTAATTAGCGTTGGAGTTCAGGGTGGTATTTTTGAATTGCCGAGCTATAACTCAGTAAATAATTAAAAAAAAAATCCGTAAAAAAATCGTATTTTTTCAAAATTCTACACTAGATTACTGCCTTAATAGCCATGAGAAAAAATTTGAATGTCGTATTCACTGAAAAGGTGGTTCGATTTCGTTTTCTTGTCTTTCGATTTTCAGAGAGTCAGATGGACAGGGTCGGGTGAAAGTCTTTATATCACTTGTTGTAGCGAAAGCACAGGACTTTACTTTTTGAGTACAAAAGCGTGTCCATGGGTGCAGTGCCTGCAAAGCTTTGAAACCTTGATTTGGAATGCCGTTTTTGCTGTCATAGTTTTCAAGAAAAATATCCAGTCCTATATAGTTAATTATAGGACCAGTTCATACATTCCAGGTCTCTATTGGTCAATTCGGGAGAGATATGAAATATAATCTACAATTTTCTTTCATTTTTTTCTTCTTCCTCCAGAAGAGTGGAAGATAAGGGGATGGGTGTGTTCAGAAAAAATGTTGACGGGAGAAAAAATAGAACCAACTCATACTCATGACCCCTTAGAGGGGTAATTTTTGTGAAAATTGAGAGACAATTTTCTGCAATTTATGAATGGGGACCCCCAGAAGAGTGGAAGATGAGGGGTGCGTGTGCTCAAAAGAAAGATTGAGGGGGGAATAAAAGGACCCAGTCTAGGGGTCAATATTGGTCAGATATTAACTGCTTTCAAAATGTTTTCTTGTGTTTTTGTAGTGAAACCCCCAAAAAGGTGTTAGAAAAGGGTGAGTATGTTGAGAAGAAATGTTGAGGGTGGAAAATAATAAGACCTGGTGATACATTTTACTCATCTAGATGTAACTCCGGGGCAGCTACAAACTATTTTTAGCAACTACCCGAACTTCCCAAAACTCTCGAAACTACCAGGGTGGTTGGTCCATAATGCCCCTAATATTCGAAAATATTCGAGAACCCAAATATGGAGAGCTCTACTTTTTACAGACGAAAGCTACGGTAAAATATAATTTTACTGTCAGTAGTATTGGAATGCTGTGTTTTGGAATGGGTGGGCTGGTAGCCGTTTCATGCTACCTATGGTGGAGCACAATATCATTGGTACAATCGGGCAGTAATTCCCATAATTTGTCAGAATTTTATATGAATTTTGATGTTTCCACCAGTAAATGGTGGTCAACTTATCTACCCACAACAGGTTTTATGCTAAACCCTACCCATATTGAGTAGTTATTCATTTAAAAACATGAATTATGGTGTAAATTTCGTGTTGAATTTCGTTAAATAGACCACTAATCATGTCTGGATTCGAGGATGTGACAAGTGGTAGAGTTACTTGAAGCATTATAGTATACTTTATATTGAACATTCGACACGTCATCATGGAGCAAGTTGAATTAAGACTACTAAGCTAGGCTTTTCTGTATCTTATTCTATCATAGAGAAGAAATCTCTAGTCACGTATGCACAGCCAATGAATTTTGATTAATTCAATGAAAATAATTAGAAATTTAAGCTAGCCTTGACAACAGTCAACTTAAAACATTCGTAAAATGATGATACTTCTCAGAGGGATAACATATTTCTGAGCATATTCCTTTACGAACTGGTACTTTCAGCGGTACTAAACATTCTGGGTTAAATAGGGTATAAAATAGCTTTTGAACCAAAAATACTCACATTTTTATAAACAGATTGTAACGCGAAATATTTCTAAGTGCAAGGATTTCAACATGATATTATTTTAAGCAACTGAACTTTCAGATGTAGCCACATTCTTGTCTAGGTCACTTCTTATATCAAGATGTTAATTTTGCACTATTACCTGAAGGGCCTGTAGGACCATTTTTTTTTTTTTAAGGAATAACCGTCTTCACTATTTTGCATTTAATACGATCAGAAGAGAAGTCTTCTTAAAATTCACGAACAAAGGTAAGGCGGTGACTGAAGCTTGGTTGATTCATATGCGTAATACACAATGTGCAATATGGTCGACACAAGCAAGAATGTAAAACATGGTGAGCCATTTAAATTTAATGTTTTTGTAATTAATTTTTAGCTAAAATTTTTTGTAGGGAAATTTCGTTTCGTCTATTTTGAGCATTTCAAATATTTTCTTATCATTTCAGGTGTGGCATTTTCGTTTGGCGCAACTGAAAAATTAGCCAATTATATTTCGTTTGCGAGCTGTAGTAGCTGCAAACGAATATTCAGTTGTAACTAACGAAAAAATAGCGAAAAATATCGAAAAAATAAAAAAAAAATAGCAACGCAATTCGCTTTACTAAAATTAGCATTTTTATCGAATTTTGATATTCAAATGTTTAGTTTATTATAAACATTTCTTCTAACACATAAATTCAACATGATTTGAAGTAATTGATATTTATCTAACTTCAATCATTGGAATTCGAACCCGGACTCGTCGATGTCTGGTTTACTGCGCGCTCTGCTTAACGTGTTGCACCACCGTCAATTGCATTTTCAGTCGGCTAATATTCGCCTAGTGCTGTGTCTTGGAGTTCAATTGTATTGAAGTAAAGTTACACAATTTTTTCCGTTTACGGCAAAAGTTAAACATTTGTCATGGACAGAAGCTCGACAGAAGCCCGACAAAAATAAAACTTTCCACCAGATTTTTGTCGCGGTCTTGGCATAGTGGTTAAGGTGTTTGATTTGTATGCGAAACAGCCTAGGTTCGAGTCCCCAGCTGACACATATTTGTTTCTCGTTTTTTTGTTTGGTTTTATTAGAAATTGAATTGAATTGAATTTGAATAGAAATAGAAATCCAACAAACAAATTCTTTATTTGCCGCAATTAAAAAATTGCACGCGCTTATAACAAACGAAATTCTTTTCCTGCAACTAAATAACTCGTTTTCCGCAACTTTTTCCGTTTCTCGTAACTGTTGAAACGTTTGCAAAAAACGTTTCCAAGCACGATAAACGAAGTTCGTTTAGTGCAAATTGGCGATAAACGTTTTTTTTTTTTCTCTGCGTACACTTTTGATATTGTTTTGGGGCTAAATAGAGGCCATTTTTTGACGAATATTTCTTATAGAATACTGTCTTTTAAGGCTTCCAGGGTCCGTGGCTTTTGACATTAAGCTTGGACTTGAATAAACCCCTCAGAAAGTCTGGAGGAGTTAAGTCCTGCGATGGTGAAGGCCAGTCAAAATCCCAATTTTTCAAAATTAGGCGACCGCGGAACAAAGAACACAATAAAGCGACCGTGGCTTGGGCTATGTAAGTCTTTCTCTGACTTTTTGAGAGTTGCGCCAATTTAGGTTCTATTGAACACATTGAAGAGAAGTTGCAGATGAAGAGCACTAGCAAACTATCATCGATTAAAAAGATGTGACCTTTATACAGCAATCACAGTACTTAAGATATGTTGTCAAGATAGGTTGCCGAACTGACATAGGTCACAGTTATCAGCACGGTACACTTATTTATAGAAAGCATACACTGAAAATTTTGGACTAGCCTTCAGACTATGATTATTCTGTAGAAGTTTGAATGTAGAATAACTCACATATAAACGTGATATAAAACAAATGGTTAAAATACTGCGATAATATTACTCCTAGCTGCTTCTTATTTCCGCTCTATGTTGCTTATATCATCTTCATCTACGCTGATAAGTTTTAAGATCATCTTGTTTTTTTTTTTACTCATTTTATAGTCATCCGTCTTCTTTGCTTGGTGTTGCTGCTGCTGCAGCTGTCAGCATTCATATCCGGGCATAAATGTGAGAACATTACATATATCGCTGCGAGTGTGTGTACGTCACATCTTTTAAACACAACGTCTAAGCTTTTTAATTAAACTTTAAATCCAGCATGTTGCATTATTATTTATTTTTCACAAATCCTTGAAACCTTGCTATTGCAATTTAATTCGCTAGCATTTGCCATTTTCACTTCCTTTTTCGTTCAATAAATTTTACTGCAACTTCCTAGGATTTTTCTGCCGCATCGTATTTCTTTTTCATTACATCTATTGTGTGTGTTTCTTTTCAAAACATTTGCAGTAACTGGAAAAAAATGTTTAAATTATTTCGCTTTGTTATGCATTTGCGTCCAGAAGCGTTCATAGCTCGCTAGAGCATGCTTCGAAAAGTTGTTATCCTTTTTGCGCGCTTCAATTTGTAGTTGTTCTGGCGCTGATATTTTAATATTTTTTTTTTTTGTTTTTTTATGATGCACTTGCGCAAAATATGTTTGCCATTATTTTTGCATTGAATGGAAATTGAATTGTTTAATGCGGTAGTTAGTGAAGAATTCAAAAAAATTAAGGTAAAAAAGAGGGTCAGGAGCGAGATGCTTACTACCTCAATGTGTTCAGCAACAAAAACTTAAGGCAAGGATAATTCAGGAATATTTATGGCACTCAGATTGAATATACAATTTTAAACAATGCATATATTTTGTAAATGGTGAGTAAAAAACTTCCTAGCTGAGAAGTATATGTTATGTTTTTAATACATTTCCTTTAAAATTAAGTGGGATGTTACCGTAACGCCCACATTTAGCAATAGTTCGCAATAACGACAATTGTCTGGAATTGATTTGATCAACATCGCATAAAGTATAAGCTATAAAATGCAACCGTCGGAGCTCATCGCAAGTTTTAGAATAAAAAATAAATGATGTAGCAACCATGCCGCCTCTCTAAACTTAGTTGAACATGGAATGCGTTCACAAACAATCGGAGAGAATTGTTATTTTTCTTATGTTATGCAGCATTTTACGATATTAATGCAATACCAACCAACATGGTAAGGAAGCTGCTGAATAAGGGTCGCAAAGGCAAAAGGGAAACGCAGCTGAGCTGAGCAACGTAGCTGATTCAATTCAATTCCTTGCAGTTTATTGCAATTCGTTTGGAAAATAAATTCACTTTACTTGAATAAATGTTTTCTTATGGTTTACTAAAATAAATAAAAAACTAAAAAAAAAAGGCTTTTAAAGGTTTTCTTGAAAAGTAGCTGTTTACTTCTAGTAACCAGTAATTTACTCTACTTTAGCTTGTGTAGTATAAGGATTACAATCCGCACAGCCAACTTATTTCCCTGTCGGCGCATTTTTTGCAAGTTACTCGGTCGTAGCATAACTTAAGCCATCTTAGAAGATGAAGCAGAACTCTTAATAGAAGTTGAATTGAGGGTCAAAAAGGATTGAGCAGCTTCCAAAGGCAAAAACTATGTAAACCTTATGGCTAACTGGCTTATAAGGACTTCATAAAAAAATAAACAAACAAGAATGACAGAAATTGTAAAGCAGCAAACAAAACAAAATGCAATAATTTCATTAAGCTTGCTTTTGCTTGCATTTGGGTGCAAACTAATGCTAAGAAGCTAAACTACAGCAAGTGACATCATTTAAACAGCAAATTATATACTAATTATGAATCATTTAGCCTAAATCATGAATCATAAATCGCAAATAAATCGTTAATCATAGAAATGACTTTAAAACCAGAAAATATGAGATTTTTGAATTCTAACTATTGTATAGAGTTCATAGTTCATAATTCGTATTTCATAATTCAAATTTTAGTCAAAAATAATTTATAATAAATAATTTATGGTGTTCATGATAAATAATTCAAAACATATAATACATTATTCATCTTGTTTATCATTCATAATGAATATGAATATGAATATGAATATGAATATGGATATGAATATGAATATGAATATGGATATGAATACGAATATGAATATGAATATGAATATGTATATGAATATGAATATGAATATGAATACGAATATGAATATGAATATGAATATGAATATGAATATGAATATGAATATGAATATGAATATGAATATGAATACGAATATGAATATGAATATGAATATGAATATGTATATGAATATGAATATGAATATGAATATGAATATGAATATGAATATGAATATGAATATGAATATGAATATGAATATGAATATGAATATGAATATGAATATGAATATGAATATGAATATGAATATGAATATGAATATGAATATGAATATGAATATGAATATGAATATGAATATGAATATGAATATGAATATGAATATGAATATGAATATGAATATGAATATGAATATGAATATGAATATGAATATGAATATGAATATGAATATGAATATGAATATGAATATGAATATGAATATGAATATGAATATGAACATGGGTATAAATAAATATGGATATAGAAATGGATATGGGTATGGGTATGTATATGGGTATGGATATGGATATGGATATAAATAATGATATGAATATGGATGCAGAAATCCTAAAATTTCATCTTTAAATATTATAGAATCTTTCTGTAATTGCGAACTTATTTACACATATTTTAAATACACTTTGCAGTTTATAGTATATAGCCCAAGTGGTTTATCAACAAGAACTCTAACCTCTCAAACTCTATATGATCTAATACGAATATGAATATGAATATGAATATGAATATGAATAAGAATATGAATATGAATATGAATATGAATATGAATATGAATATGAATATGAATATGAATATGAATATGAATATGAATATGAATATGAAAATGAATATGAATATGAATATGAATATGAATATGAATATGAATATGAATATGAATATGAATATGAATATGAATATGAATATGAATATGAATATGAATATGAATATGAATATGAATATGAATATGAATATGAATATGAATATGAATATGAATATGAATATGAATATTAATATGAATATGAATATGAATATGAATATGAATATGAATATGAATATGAATATGAATATGAATATGAATATGAATATGAATATGAATATGAATATGAATATGAATATGAATATGAATATGAATATGAATATGAATATGAATATTAATATGAATATGAATATGAATATGAATATCATTACGAATAAATAATGATATGAATATGGATATAGAGTTCCTAAAATTTCATCTTCAAATTTTATAGAATTTTTCAGTAAATGCGAACATTTTGTTAAAACATATTTTAAATACATTTTTTAGTTTATAGTAAATAGCCGAGGGGGTTCATCAACAAGAACTCTAACTTCTGAAGCTCTTATTTAATGTGCTCTGTATTTGCAAAAAAAATCTCACCACTTTATTTTTTTTTTTTTTTGAATTTCACACTATCTTCTCAATTCTATTGAAACAAAAAAACACATTTCTTCACACTTTGAATAATTAAGTGTAGCACTAGTTTTAATAGACTGCGCGCTCTTGTTCCATATAGATCTTTACCATACCACCTGTCTTCATCTGTCTATCTTTATTTAACACTATGGCGGCACTGTTTCAAATGTGGGGCACCCACTCTTCCATCCACTTTCTGTTTGTCTCCTGTTGAATACGAAAATAAAAATGGCGAACAAAAAAATTGAAAATGGCCGGTAATGGCATAAACAAAAACCTCCGCTTAATAGTATAGCAAAAGATTCACATTTATAATGGCGCCATTTTTTCTCTTTTTTCGCACTTTACTCCCTCTTTCTACACTATCTTTATATCTTTGTCGTCGTCTATTATGTGTTTCGACAAAACAAACGCGCTGTGTTGAATGGAACCATACCGACCATAACAGAACAGTAAAGAATCCATTAGGGAAGAATGAAAAGTTTTTGGTATATTTTTGAGCCATTGTGCAGTGTCCATTTAAAGTGTTCGCGCAACGTTGGCTATTGTTTTCTTCATTTTGTCGACTTTCATTGCTTTACTTTAACATTGTAAAGAAATTTTTTACCATTCTTTACCATCGAAGTATTTTTTTAAATTTATTAAAAACTAACGAGTTTTGTAAAAAATATTAAACAATCCATCGCATATCTTCACTTCTGGTTCAGTTTTAAATAATTTTCTATTCAGAGTTTTTAAAATCGATTGAAGGATTTAGCTTTTTAAGAAATAAGTTCTCGTTCAGTACGGATTTAATCCGTATTTGATGTTATACTTTAAAGACATAAGTTTCGATGATAGATTTAAGAGTAAAAATCTCTTGGCGAAGGAAAATATTAATATGAAAACATCGAGGCGTATAAATCCAATAATATATTGAGGTTAACTTTTAATTCTTAAAATTTTTTCTGCATAAGCCGCTTCACATATTCGATTATCATTGAATTTGTACGGCATATTGTCGGAGTTACTGTTTGTGTGTCTAGAAAACCTTAAAGCTGATCGATAAATTTAAACGAAATTTTGATATAATAAAAAAAATTGGTACCCGTTTTTTGATGGGGTGTAATTTAACCATAGGAAAGTTGGACATAGGGTTTTGGCATTTTTCATATATATAAAATTTCATATAGGATGTAATTTATAAACAAGATGATGTAATCATCGGAAACTTTGCTTTGGGGGCGACTTTGCTGTCATCATATTACATACAACTCCTACTTTTTTATGGCATTGGCATAAGTTTAAAATATAGGCACTTTCCCTTTGATTGTACAATCGATCTAATTCTGGATAAGTACGCTTTGAAGCTCATATGCAGGAGCGTTAATTAATTTTGTTCCAGAAGGGGTGGGGACTAAAAAATTAATTATATTCAAAACACAAAATTATATATTATCAATAAGAGATCATATTTTATAATATTAGCGATCATTTATAAATATTTATGTATAAAGACCGACCTAAAACAAAGAATAACGCCCTTTCTTTAAACGACCATGTCAATGAGTCCATTCTTTAATTCAATGAATCTTTGTATTTAGTTCAAAGAAAAAGTTCTTTGAATTAATTAACTTTTTCTTACTCCCAAAGAACGCATTATTTAAATGAATGTACGAGTTCATTGATTTCAAGGTTTTTAAAGTTTAATGAATGTTTTCCTTAAAAGTAACAACTAGTCCCTTGATCTAAAGAATCGATTCTTTAGCTGTAAGAAAAAGTGCATAAAATGACTGGACATAGATTCTTTGAACCAATGAACTCGTACATGGGACCACTTCATTAAAACAAAGAATTTCGTCTTGTATATTAAGTACGTTTTTGGTTAAGTGTAGTTTTAGCTTCTTTGTGCAGACATGGAATTACCAGAAGTAGTTCATCACGACACTTGTTTCGGAGGTATGTTTTTACTCTCTTCACGCAGCTAATTGATCTTTTGTTTTATAGAGATGTTACTAGCAATGTGAGGACTAAATCTATTATTTAGATGGGTTTTGCCGGATTTAGTTGTGTATCAAGAATTAATGTTTTAATACCGCTTGTACGATATAGATCCACAAGTTCCTTGAGTAAATATCCTAACATAAAAAGTTTACCCGACAGAGGTTAGTAGAAAAAAATTCAAAGCTTGTTTTAGGACAATTCCAAGGCCTGGACATTGCCACCTAACATAGCGCATGTTTATGTATTCCGAAAGCAGCACTTTCGTTTGTGTGGGGAACAATAAGCAATACATTTTTGCATATCAAAAAGTATTGTTGCTCGTTTCTTACACGAACGAGAGTGCTAATGTCAGATTACATAAAGAGCTACTCTTACCAGCAAAGTCACCTGTCTTAAATACATATTGTCCAAAACCATCTATGAAGTATAGGAGACGATTTTCATTGAGTAAAATAATTACTTCTTTAGCTCCTACATATCACAGCATCAAAGCAAACCGTGCTTTTGACAACAAGTTTGTTGTTTATGATTGTTATAGGGTGCGTCGGCCGCAAACTTACTCATACTGTACACTTACCATGAACTTTAAAAATAAATTGATTTGATTAATTATTTCAGATCTTGTAACAGATTCTACCATCAGTTATACATAGGCAAGTTATACATAGGCAGTTATACTTGCAACAAAAGTGTGTTCAGCAAATATATACGTTAACCAATTAAAATAAAACTAAAAATTGTCTCTTTAAAAGATTTATTACTCTATGCATATCAAATCTTTCTGTAACTTATATCTAAATAAACAGTTCGTCACTTAGCTATGCTGCTTGTTAAGGCTAGTTTTCTATTTAACTACCATTAAATTTTACATTTTATCGAATCCTTTTAAGCCTAAGTACATTGTTTTCATACGCAAGCACTTGCTTTTTTAAAGTAAGCATTTGCTAAATTTGCTCTTATTATATTAAACGTTTCGTATAAGTTTATATTTCGTTCCTTATGTTTTTTTTTGTTAGCTTCTAACCATGCTAACTGCTTATCATTTATTCGACTATTTATATTGTAGTAAATCTGTAGAAAAGTCAAAACAAAAACAAATAATAAAATAGCAAAATGAATTGAAACATAAGAGCTTTCAAATACAGCCAATGTAAGAACGACGAACAAAGAAACACACAAAACGGATTAAAGCTTCAATTCAATTGTATTTCGGAAGCTAAGCCAACAAAACAAAAACGAAAATAAAAAAATACACCAAAATAAGCGGCTAAAAGACGTCGTTTTGTAGGGAGTTCATTTTGCAACATTTTTGCTTACGCTGCTTTTAGTGTTGTTAGTGCAACTGTTGCTGAGATTAGGTTGAAAATTGTTTTTACAAATTTCAGAACACATCAAATACAAAGGCGCGTTTTTTTGTTTGAAATATTTTCATTGCCTGCCTTTAATATGCAATAATTTATGCGAGCTTAAAAAAAGCGTCTAAAAACAATGTTTGAGCCAGTTCGAGCTATGAGCCTCGATCTCATCCAATATTACTTTGTTATTGCCTTGCAGCATATAAATGGCAAGTATTTCTTTTTTTTATATAACTACCCTACCACTGACCATCGCAATTGAACCGATGCTTCATCCCTGGATCAGGTCAACTGCTGGTTGCTAAGAGTGCCGTTGTTGTCGGAAATGGAATAAAAATGAAATCAGCTTAAAGCGTTTTTCGTCCTTGAAGTGGCAATTTAAAAGTTTAATCGACACTTTAGTCCGTTAGCTTGCCATCTCGTGCTTGTTCTTTTTTTTAGTGTTATTGTTGTTGTTGCCCCTTGCAGCCGACTAAATGGCTGGCTGGCTGACTATCTGCTCCTTCATTATCATTATCTTTCACTTCATCTAACTGACAGTGGAGACTGTAGCGTAGTATAAATTTAAATGAATTACTTGAACAGTGTTCATTAAAATTTTTTATAGTTTCTGTTTTTTTTATTAGCTGACGATTTTTTTATATATATATATATACATTATATGAAATTTATAAATTTTTAAAAGAATCGTAACAAAATAACGAAATGTTAAAAATACTTGTAAAAATGTATTTTATAAAAGATATGAATTCCAACAGATATTTATTGAAAAGACGCCATTTTATTAATTTATGTTAATATTTTTTTTTTTTTTTAACTTTCATTAATTGATCAACTAGCTTTTTTTTTATTTTAATTTTTTTATGGGTTATTTTTTATTTTTTCTTCATTTTAATAATAATTTTTTATATTTAATTTTGTTTTATATTTTCTTGTGTATTTTTTTTTATTTTAGGGTTTTTTAGTCTTAGTTTTCTTTTTATTTCCTTGCTTTTTAGAGCAACTATTTTACTGGCATTTTATATTTCATTTTTGATTTAATTTATAGTTTTAAACTCCTACTAAGCTTTTTAGTTTTTTATATTAGTTGAAATCTTTTATTTCAATTGTAAGCTTTTTATTTTTCAATTTCAGTTTTTCAGTTTTTATTTTTAAACATTTTTTTTATTTTTTTAGGTTTTAAATTTTTTACGAGACATACTTATACGAAACTGGATACGAACGAAGCTGTGCGTAGAAATTCTACAACAAGAAACATATGCAAATACTTAAGACACCTGGGTCAAAATCACGTATCGTCGATTGTTAAGATTTAAAATAAACGCCGACCCTGACGTTAAACAAAAGTAAGAATTACGAAGGGAATATCGGATAGGACAGTACATCGCTCTGCGAAACGTAACAGAAAATCATGGTTAGACGCTGCGAGAAGTGGAAGGTTCAGACCACTTTATAGAATATCCAAAGAAGTAGTGGATGTGGGCGGCATTCTATTGGCATCAATGGAATATTTTTGTGTCCTACTTAATGACGAGAAGGAAACCTATCTCTGCGATCTGAAGAATGAAATGATTGTACAAATAATGAAGAAAGGTAATCATTAACAAATATTTTAAAACCTAGACTACAGACTTAGACTTCTAGAAACTAGACTACACTCAAAAGGGCATTAAGCGGGGTTTCAGGGATCAACAATTTGCGTAACATTTTCGAACAATCAGCCGAGTTCATGTCACCACTTTACCTCATTTTCGTAAATGTTAATAAATCTTTCGACTGGGTGAATCATGAATACATATGGAACTCTCATCTCAGGAGAGGAGTCCCCTAAAAATAGTTGCTATTATAAAAAAGTCCGACAGCAATTTAAGGTGTGGACAGTGGACAGTTTTGCGACTCTTTCAAAACACAACAGAGATTGAGGCGAGTGGATTTTTTGCGGCAAATCCTTTTTTCGTCGATGTACTGACTCCCATCGTAGGTACATCTGTGAAAAATTACATCCCATGGAACTGCTAAATTATGATGTGTGTTTTCTGGCAAGTAGCAACAGACAAGATGTGTCTATTACTGCAGATGAATGCAGAGTCGGTAGGTCATAGAATCAACAGCAAAAAGGCGAAAATAATGCCCACATCACCTTGTACACCGGGTGCACCTAGAACACTTAAACTACTTGGGAAAAGTTTTGTGTCATCTGATGGCGGAAAGAACCTATACGTTAAAAGCAGAATAAGTAAAGCCTACGTTGCCTTTGGGATCTTATTTCCAGTCTGAAAATTTTGTCAAATCTGCTAGTGCACCAAGTTGAGGCCAAAATCATTCCAAAAACAACGTGGATTTCAATTTTAAATTTTTTTATTTTTGGGTTTTTTTAGTTTTAAAAAATAAAAGTATAATTTAAAAAGATTTTTTTTCTTTATTTGAAAAAACTTTTTTGTACACTTTTAATTTCTTTTAAATGTATTCTTATTTTTTATAATTTGGAAGTGATACTTCTTAAGCGGCAATACGATGATTTTATTAAGGGGGTCCTCTGGTAATCCGAAAAAAGTTTTTTCCATTTTTTTTTTTCATATTTCTATTGCTCAGATACTCAAAAACATTTTCCCAAAAGGATTTTTCAAAATTCGAAATAGTTTAGGAGATACAGGCATTTTTGTGTAGGTATGTTTTCGTCAAAATAACGCATCAGCAAAGTTGTTTATTTGCCTGCAGTCATTAGTCGAAAATTCTGTGGAATTCTTCCAAAATATGTATTGATATTACAAAATATACACACACAGTATGTATACATGCAGTATGTATACATGCATGTTTTGATTTAGGGGTTGAAATGATTTTGAGCCCAGGTGTTCACATGAAAGAAGCAAACGAACGAGATTCAGTTTATTTTCGAACGCTGAAAGCTACGCGTGCGCGATAATTGCTGTTGTAAAATAAAAGAAAAATCGTTTTGTGTTTTTTTTTTGCTATGGATAAAAAAAGCCACCCAAACGCGCCCAGAGCTAAAAACGTACGCATCATCGAAAGAGGGTCGCACAGCCCGCAGAGCCCAAAAAGCCATGGAAAACTCGTTTTATGAGATGGAGGAAGGCACACTTTATGGGGCTGGAATTGCCGATTAATATTCATAAGTATTGTATTAAAAAAATATGTGTTAATGTCATTTGTGTGCCTCAAAATTGAAGTCAAAACTTTAAACGCGTTTTTCTCGAAACCATGTTTTTCAAAACTTTGCGCACGATAACTCAAACAGTTTTTGACCGATTTTGATATATGAGGCATGAAACGACGCAGAATTTACGCCGCTATAGCCCCTACCTCAAACTTGCCGAAAAAATAATGTTTACTATTTTTTTTCTACACTAGACTACAAAAAAAAGGTCGAAATTCGATTTTTCATTTTCAAAGTGGCGGCTCCCCCCTAAAAAAATTTAGATTTTTGTTTCCGAGGTAGGGGCTATAGGGACATTCATTCTAAGTAACTGAATATTTTTTTTTTTTTTTCAGACGATGTTTACACTTGGAATCGTGCGCAATTTGGACCCACCTTTTTTCCGGAGAACCTCGTTACCAGGCCGAGAACTTTCTGAACGGTCCATAAATTCACTTTTTCAAAATTTTGTATTTTTTTCAATAAATTAAGCTACCCAAATCAAAAAACGGAACTAAAATATCTTTACTCGTTCTCTTTCCACAATATTTTGAAAAAAGGCTAAAATTTGGCATAGATTACCAGAGGACTCCCTTAAGAGAAAAATTTCAAAGAACACTTATACATGATAAGTGTAGAAACATAAAACGTTTCACATTTTTGTTTATAAACATGTAACAAAAAAGTGAAACGTTTTTGTTTATAAACAGGTAACAAAACAATGGCAATGTATATATGCGCTGCTTAAGAGAGACACCGTGGTTGGCAATTTTAGGTGATTGCTGATTTCAAGATGGAGGAGAGAATTGTAATTTCGATTTTCTTGATAGTTTTGCAAATCCTTCTAATTTTAAAATTCTGACAACGGATTTGATTTTGAATCTATCACAGTTTTTAAATGTAAGATGGTGATAGGATTGCCTATCACATATGTTTTTTACGAGTTTCAAACATATTTTAAGAGCTTTAGGAGGTCGCTAATTTAGAATTTGATGACAGAATTTTAAGGTTCAATATGGCGGATAGGGCTGCCACCTAAATTATTTATTTTTACGAATTCATTGCTGGAGCGAACACTCGGTAAAAATAAGTCGCTGAATCCGAATTCTTTGATCCTTTTTAATTTTCTCATGGAATATTTTTTATGGAATTTTTTATTGTATTTCTTTTGAGATGCTCACCCATTCTCTCTATATTTTTCTCTTTGTCTTTTACACTAAAATTTTATAGAATTCTAGAAGAGAACGAATTTATACAGAGAGGAAGTTTTACTTCTTAATTGTAGACCTGATATACTGCCTCATTTTTTATTTTTTATATATTTTTATTTTTTTATACTTTTTATATTTTTGATATTTTTTTTTGTATTTTTTATTTTTTTTAATTTTTTTATTTTTTTTTTTGTAATTTCATAATTTTTTTTTTATATTTTTTTTATGTTTTTATTTCATATTTTTTTTTATATTTTTTTTTTTTTTATATATTTTTTTTTATTTTTTATATTTTTTTTTATTTTCTATATATTTATGTTTTTTATATTTTTATATTTTTTCTATTTTTTATATTTTTCATATTGTTTATATTTTTTATATTTTTTATATTTTTTATATTTTTTATATATTTTTATTATTTATATATTTTTTTTTTATATTTTTCATATTTGTTATATTTTTTGATTTTTATATTTTTAATATTTGTTATATTTTTTATTTTTTATATTTTTAATATTTGTTATATTTGTTTGTATCTCTTGTATCTCTTCTTTTTTATATCTTTATATTTTTCATATTATTATAATTTCTCATATTTTTTTATATTTTTTAATATTTTTTTTATTTTTTATATTTTTAAATTTTTTTATATTTTTTGTTTTCTACTTTTTCTATTTTTTCTATTATTACCTATTTTTTATATTTTTTATTTTTTATATTTTTTATATTTGCTATATTTTTTTATATTTTATATATTTTGTATTTCTTGTATATCTTATATTTTTTATATTTTATATATATTTTATATTTTTTATATATTTGATATTTTTTATATTTTTTTTTTATTTTTTATATTTTTGATAATTTTTTGCATTTTGATATTTTTTGTATTTTTTAAACTTTTTATATATTTTATATATATTATATTATTTATATTTTTTATATTTTTTATATTTTTTATATTTTTTATATTTTTTATATTTTTTGTATTTTTTATATTTTTTATATTTTTTATATTTTTTATATTTTTTATATTTTTTATATTTTTTATATTTTTTATATATTTTTATTATTTTTTATATTTTTTATATTTTTTATATTTTTTATATTTTTTATATTTTTGATATTTTTGATATTTTTTATATTTTTTATATTTTTTTTATGTTTTTATTTCATATTTTTTGTATTTTTTATATTTTTTATATTTTTTATATTTTTTATATTTTTTATATTTTTTATATTATTTATATTTTTTATATTTTTTATATTTTTTATATTTTTTATAATTTTTATATTTTTTATATTTTTTATATTTTTTATATTTTTTATATTTTTTATATTTTTTATATTTTTTATATTTTTTATATTTTTTATATTTTTGATATTTTTTATATTTTTTATATTTTTTATATTTTTTATATTTTTTATATTTTTTATATTTTTTATATATTTTATATTTTTTATATTTTTTATATTTTTTATATTTTTTATATTTTTTATATTTTTTATATTTTTTATATTTTTTATATTTTTTATATTTTTTATATTTTTTATATTTTTTTTATTTGTTTAATTTTGTATATTTTTATGTTTTTTACATTTTTTTATTTTTTTATTTTTTTTATTTTTTATATTTTTTATAATTTTTATATTTTTTACATTTTATATATTTTTTATATTTTTAAATTTTTTTTTTATTTTTATGTTTTCTACTTCTATTTTTTATATTTCTTATATTTTTTTCTATTATTTTAATTTCTTATATTTTTGATGTTTTTATATTTTTTATATTTTTCATATTTTTATATTTATACATTTAATAAGCATTTTACGAAATTTTACTTTTAAAAGCTGGTTTGGAGGAATTTAAGTGAATTTAAGCTACAAAGTTTTTGTTCTTGTTGGAAATTTCTTAAATTTTTTAATTTTTTACAATACGTTTATTTAATAAAGCATGAATTAAACCTGAAACAGTTCAATAATTCAGATGTGAAGCTTTACTTCCAACCATATTTTTGTTCCTCAAACATTTAAATCTGCATTTGGTTTTAATATATAATTTAAATAATTTAATACATAATTTTTCACTAATCATGACTCATACAAAGAACATAACTTGTATACGTAATACCAGAGAGTTTCATAAAAATTGCAACATTATAGGAGAAATACTGAAATGTTTTAATCCTTTGAAGCGAATATTTCATAAAGTAATCTCTTAATGTGTGAGTCATGGGCGTAGCGGGGGAAAGGGGCAGCTAACCTTTGAAGTTTTTCCTCTTCAAATTCAAGTTTTTTCCAGCTAAATAAACATCTTACAAATCAAACTTCAATCTTTTTCATATTTAAGTTCAACCTTGTCCAAGAAATAGCTTTATTTTATGCTTTTGTTTAATTTTTTTTTTTTCAATAATAAACATAACAATTAAAAAAATTGCTTATATTTAGGAAATTACGATTGAGTAAAATTAAAATAACGTTTAAACTAAAAACTCTTATCAATAGCAAAAAATATCGATTGATAAAACCTTTATTATAGTTTGGCGTGTAGTATAAAAACTTTCTTCATAGTTTTTTCCGTAATGGTTTGACTGTGCAATAGAGCGTATCACGTTATAGGGGGGAAAAAAAAAGTTCGCCGTAAACCTTCGAATCTGAAGCATTTTTGTCTGTTGTTTTCGAAAAAAAAATGTTTTTTTTTTTTGACCGAACGTAGGGGTCGCGCATTTACATTTTTGTTTATAACTTCGTCATTTGACGTCGGATCTTAAAGTATGTTATATCAAAGTTTTTGTCTCGAGGAGACTAATATTATTGTTCCAAAGGTCATTGACCTCAGACCCCCCGTTCTAGTACTTACTCACCAGATCTCAGTTCCTACCATGCTAACATGCCACCCTGATTTCAGAAAAAAAAAGCTCGCAAAAAATGTGTAAACTTTTGTGAAGGAAGTATATCGATTGTTTCAGTGCAAATATTTTTAAAAATTTTTTTAATTTTCTTTGACGAAATTAGGTTATTTTTACACTGGAGTATATCTTAAAGGGCTTAGAGCTACCTTGAATTGCAATTTAAAAACACTCCTAGCCACAACATCTCTGAAATAGACCAACTGGTGCTACCAAAATCACAAAATACAGTGATGCCATTCTTTATGTTATAATCCATTGCAAAATCCAATGGTAAATTTCTACTTTCTTATTGCCTTCAATCTACAAGACGCGTCTTGTGTATTAACCAAAATAATTCAGTGCAGTGCTAAAAAAATATACTTTAAATTAAAGAAAATTTCTAGAAGCTGTGATATCTGCCGCTGTACTTGGAACAAAGAAAATTTAAGTTTTTTCAAGGTTCCCAGAAATGAACTATGTAGGAAAAGGTAGAAAGACTCTTGTGGATTGGAATTGAAGTCTTCGGAAAAAGTCTGCGAAATGCATTTTAATATGCACGATTGATGGGATTTTTCATAGTTGTATCCCTTTTACCCGATTTTAAAACTCCCTCTCAAAGTGTTTGTTATACGGTATGAAAAACTGGCTTTTTCAAAAAGGGTAAGGGTATTATATTGGATCATTATTGTTGTTGTTGCTGTAATATTTGTTAAGTCAACTGTCTGTACCAAATTTCTAATACAGCAAAAACTTTGTTGCTTTTAAATTTTATGGAGGTTTTTCAAAAGATCAAAAATCGTAGGTTTTCCAATGGTTTCTGAATTCAATAAAGTTTTATTTCATTTGTTAATTTTTGATTATGAATAGCCTTTTGTCTTAAAATTGCAATTCAAGGTAGCTCTAAGCCCTTTAAGATAAACTCCAGTGTAAAAATAACCTAATTTCGTCAAAGAAAATTAAAAAAATTTTTAAAAATATTTGCACTGAAACAATCGATATACTTCCTTCACAAAAGTTTACACATTTTTTGCGAGCTTTTTTTTCTCAAATCAGGGTGGCATGTTAGCATGGTAGGAACTGAGATCTGGTGAGTAAGTACTAGAACGGGGGGTCTGAGGTCAATGACCTTTGAAACAATAATATTGGTCTAATCGAGACAAAAACTTTGATATAACATACTTTAAAATCTGACGTTAAATGACGAAGTTATAAACAAAAATGTAAATGCGCGACCCCTACGTTCGGTCAAAAAAAAAAAAAAATTTTCGAA
Source organism: Coremacera marginata (assembly GCA_914767935.1). NCBI lineage: Eukaryota > Metazoa > Arthropoda > Insecta > Diptera > Sciomyzidae > Coremacera > Coremacera marginata. The sequence continues at coordinate 154,755,855 of OU612045.1, forward strand.
ATTAACTTGCATAAATGCTTCAGAATAGAAGGTGTACGGCGAACTTTTTTTTTGCGATACGGTCTACTGTGCAACCTATATATCGAGTAAGGTTAAACGTTTATGAATGTTTAATGCATTTAACGACGCTGTGAAAATAAGTTATAAGTAGCAGTATTTATCCTTATGCCTTTAGTTAGTTCACGGACATTTTTTTTTTATTTTTTCTTAGAATCAATTTAAAAAATGTTAAATATAAGTATTTCAACTTAATGAGTGTTCATAACTTAGACCCTTCTTATGTCAAATTTAATATTTTACTATATGATTTTCTTTATTTGTATTTACCTTATTTAATTTCTGGCTAAAAACAAATAATAAAAAATATGTTTTTCTATTAATTGTGTATGGTTAGGTTAATCCAAAAAATGCTACAATTTTTTAAGGCTTTGGTCCATTGCACAAAAATTTACGGCGGGCTAATGTCGGTTTTATTCTCACCGAAATATGTTTCAGTTAGTTAAACTTTAAGTTAAAATTATAACTTCAAAAAATTTTTTCTTTTTAAGGTTGAAGTTGAAATCTAAAAGGTCGAATTTGAAAAGTTGAAATTGATTTGAAAAATGTGTATCTATTTATAAACTACTAATATAAATGTTCTTCCCCAGGCAGATATCCCGAATACGACCATGGTGTGAGTAAAGGAACCAGGAATGTCTCTTTTAAAGTTTTATTAAACATTTTTAAACCTTCAACCGTGTGAAACTATTGCGAAATAAAAAGAAATAGCCCAAACAATAAAGAACTGTAGAATAGAAAACATGAGCGCGCATCATTCACAGCCTAGAGTTTCTCTGTTTGGTAGTCTTTTTTTCATCTTGCAAATTTTTTGCTTGTTTAACTACACTTTAGCGCTTTTGTTGCATACTTTGCTCTGCATATGAAGTCAGCATAAATTGTTTTTGTTTTTTTCGCAATTTTTTTTTTCAAAACTAGCAAAAAATACAGCAAGGTTAGATTCTGTGCATGCTGCGCTATATACCGCTGCAGACTCAGCCACAGACACATCTCTAAAATTGTTCATATAAATTAAGTGAAAGTTAAGACAGCCGAGTTTGTTGCTAATTTATTTTATGCAACGTTAGTGTTAATAAAATTTGTCGGTTTCATTTAAATTAACAAGGACGAAGGACAACAGAAGAATAGTGACAAGGAATGATGTGCTGAAGGAGAAAGGTTACCATGAGGTTGACGATGATGGTTCGGAGGATTAACAAGTTGTCAAAAAAATATAATTTTTAGCACGTGTTGCTGAGTCAGTGGTTTATTTAATATTTGCATTGATTTCAATTTTAGTGCATGGCAACACTTCCGGTTAACCAAATATCTCATATTTCCCAACATGTTTAAATATTTTTTTTTTTTCAACAATATTCCACTTGCACAAAAAGGACGTCAACGAATTTTTAGGCATGTTTCAAATTTTAAAACTGTTACCTCTATCTGTAGAATATAGAATATGCATGCATATCCTTGACAGAAAGTCAGTTCTAGAGATGGGCGGACATAAGAGAATGTCATGTGTAGAAGAAGCGTTGTTGCTTTTCGAGTGAAATTATACAGTAAGGACTAAATTTTTTTTTCTTAAAAAAAAAACAAATTTTTACATTTGTAAGCAAAACAAAAAAAAAACAACGCGCACAAATTGTGACTGTGATTTATGAGCAACTTCAGTCAAGTGCGTCATAAGTCCGACACCCGACGACGACGACGACGACGACGACGACGACGACGACGATGAGGATGATGACTACAACTCGACTACTAGGAAAGGACGGACTGATGACGACTTTAGGATATGCCGAGTGTACATTACAAGCATAGCTGATAAGAGACAGTTACAGTTACAGTTGCAGTGAAACGTCAACGTTATGCCAAGAATACGTAATTGAATAAGGTGCTTAGTTGTCGCTACATTTTTACCAGCAGTGCGCGGTTGGTGGTCATGGCGTTGGGTGAGGGGAGGTTTTTAAAACCATATAGGTCGGCATGAAATTGCAAAAGAAAAAAAAATTTTTTAAGCCGTGAGACAAATTGCGAGAATATTTTTGAGAAGCTTATTTTATATCTTTATTTTGCTGTGCCAGATTTTTCTAAACTTTTTAAACTTGAGCAATGTTTAGTTTTGTTACTTGTTATTAAAATTTTTTTGTTTTATTTTAAATTAAAAAATTTTGCTTATTTTATTTTTATTTTTAAAATTTTTGTTTTTGGCTTTTTCTTTAGAATTTTTTTTTTATTATTCAATAGTTTATATAATTTTATAATTTCTTTTTTTTATTTTTCAATAGTTTTTATAATTCTAACATTTTTTAAACATTTTATACTTTTTCTTTTTTTTTTGTACTTTTTATAATTTTTAAAAATTTTATATTATTTATAGTTTTTAAAATATTATAATTCTTATTCTTTTTATATTATGTGGCTTTATAACTCTAATAATTTTTCAATAATTTATTAAGAGATATATTTTCGAGCGCCAGGTCAGTGTTGTTTTCTGAAGGAAGCTGCCAACAACAACAACAATATCTTTGTATAGAGTAGTATCGCACAGCAGACTAGACAGACTATTTTGTTGGCCGCTACACCAACTCATCAGTAGCCTTGCATGATCGCATTGATCTACTCAGCTGTTTATATTTATTTGTACTGTCATTTATTTGTTACAAGAATATTACTTTGAACTACATGAATTGTATAGTAGTTGTTGTTGGTTGTTTTATTAAAAAAACAACACAGTCCTTAAGCTCGAATATATAACTTTTAATTAATAATTGAAAAATTATTAGTTATAGGCCCCATAACATAAAACTTATGAAAGAGGTCGAAAATAATTTACAAATAAATTTTTATAATTTTAATAATTGCTATAATTTTTATAATTGCTACAATTTTTATAATTTTTATAATTTTTATAATTTTTGTAATTTTAATAGTTTCTATAATTATTATAATTTTATTGTTTTTATAATTTTATTTTTTTTATAATATTATTATTTTTATAATTCTTAAAATTTTTATAGTTTTTAAAATTTTTTAATTTTTATAATTTTATTATTTCTGTCTTAAAATTTTTGAATTTTTATAATTTGTATAATTTTTATATATTTTATAGTTTTAATAATTTTTATAGTTTGTCTGATTTTTATAATTTTTATCATTTACATAATTTTTATAGTTTATATAGTTTGTGTAGTTTATATAAATTTTATAATTTTTAATACTTTAATAATTTTTATAATTTTTATATTTAATTTTTTTTTTTATTATTTTTATAATTCTTATAATTTTTATATTTTTTTATATTTTTTATAATTTTTATAATTTTTATAACTTTTATATTTTTTATAATTTTTATAATTTTTATAGTTTTTATAATCTTAATAATTTTTATAATTCTTATAATTTTTGTGATTTTTATAAATTTTGTAATTTTTGTAATTTTTATAAGTTTTATATTTATAATGTTTATAATTTTTAAAATTTTCATATTTTTATAATTTTTTAATTTAATAATTCTTATTATTTTTATAATTCTTATAATTTTAATTATTTTTATAATTTTTATATTTTTTATAATTTTTAGTTTTTATAATTTTTTAATTTGAAAAGTTTTAAAAAGTTTTTATAATTCTTATAATATTTATTATTTTTATAATTTTTACAATTTTTATATTTTTTATAATTTTTATTTTATTTTTTATTTATTTAATTGTCATTTTAATAATTTTTATAATTTTTGTAATTTTTATAATTTTTATAATTTCTATAATTTTTATAATTTTATTATTTTTACAATTTTTAAAATTTTTATAATTTTAAAAAATTTTTAAATTTTTCTAATTTTATTATTTTTATAATTTTTAAAATTTTTTAATTTTTATTTATTTTATAATTTTACAATTTTAATAATTTTTATTGTTTTTATGATTTTTATAATTTTTATCATTTACATAATTTTTATAATTTTTATAGTTTATATAGTCTTTATAATTTTTAATACTTTAATAATTTTTATAATTTTTACAATTCCTACAATTTTTATAATTTTTATATTTTTTACATTTTTTATAATTTTTATAATTTTGTAATTTTTGTAATTTTTGTAATTTTTATATTTTTTAATTTTTATAATTTTTACAATTTTTCTAATCTTTATTATCTGAATAATTTTTATAATTCTTATAATTTTTGTAATTTTTATTAATTTTGTAATTTTTATAATTCTTATAATTTTTATAATTTTTATGGTTTTTATAATTTTTATAATTTTTATAATTTTTATAATTTTTATAATTTTTATAATTTTTATAATTTTTATAATTTTTATATTTTTATAATTTTTACAATCTATAATTTTAATAGTTTTTATAGTTTTTATAATTCTTATAATTTTTATTATTTTTATAATTTTTTAAATTTTTATTTTTTTATAATATGTATAGTTTTTAAAATTTTTTTTAATTTGAATAGTAATTATATTTTAGTAATATAATTTTTATAATATTTATTATTTTTAATTATAATAATATAATAATATAATTTTTAATTTTTTTAATTATAGTTTTTATAATTTTTATAGTTTTTATAGTTTTGATAATTTTTATAATTTTTATAATTTTAATAATTTTTTTTAGCTTTCATAGTTTTTATCATTTTCATAATTTGTATACTTCTTATTGTTTCAATAGTTAGTATAATTTTTATAATGTTTATAATTCATATTTTTATTTCTTTTATTTAGTTCTTTATTTTTTATAATTTTTATATTTTTTGTAATTTTAATAAAATTTAAGCTTTCGTTACTTTATACTTTTTATTTTTTTCAATTTTAGTAATTAATTTTGAGCTCAGGTTAAAATCTTCAAAAAAATTTGTTTTTAAAAAAAAAGGTCTCTTAATAATTTTTCGCTCGATTTTTGTAGGAAGTAAAGGGTGGCTTTTTAAAGAGGTGTAGAACTATGAATTGACCTTATTAAATGTGATGATATATTTTTAAACTGTAAATTGGCTTTATTAGAAAGCCATTTAATGATTTATGGTCTGGATCGGATGTAGCGCATTATGTAAGTCCTATTTTCGACAACTTTTTCAAACAATGGGGGCCTTATATTTCGGCAATGATTCGCATAATGTTTTCTTCCAATGCGTTCAAAGTTGCTTGTTTGTTCGCATAAGCCAATGACTTCACGTAACTTAGAGAAGCTAGTCAGAAGACGTTAAATCGCATGATCTTGGTGACCCAATTCACTGGTCTATTTCGATAAATAACGTGTACTTTCTTTATTTCAGTTTTCTTCATGTTTCTTCAGTAGGTCGTTTTTTTGACACATTAAATGAGCCGCAATTTTAACCGTCCTGTTGATGAAACATATCTTCAATAAACATCCAATACAATTGGGACACAAAATAATCGTTTATCATGACTTTATAGCGCACGCCGTTTATAACAATTTTCCCGCCGAGCTCATTTTTAAAGAAGCAAGGTTTAATGCCCATAAAGCGCACCAAGCCGTGATTTTTTTATGGATGTAATAGTGCCTCGAATATATCTTGTTGATTTTCTACACTCAAAATGCGGTAATTTCTCTTCTTGATTTGCCGATTAAACCAAAAATTGAGTCTAATCACTGAAGTTTATTTTCAGCTCATTGACGAAACGTGCAATGCAAATGATGGTCGAAATAAACGAATTGGTCATTTCGGCCCTTGCAAGAGCTTTGACTGACCTTCTTTTGATCGATTGTGTTGTTCGTGTTAATGTTTGAACACAATTGATCGAGAACTGTACATAAAGGGTGTTTTTTTAGAGGTATAGAACTTCGAATTGAAATAAAACACAAGAAAATCGTTTTAATGTCCATCAATTTGGCTTTATTGGAAGGATAATTTTATGCCATTAATGTTTAAATATGATTTCGGGCATGTGGCCTCCGCGGCTGGCTCGAATAAATCTAATTCTACAGGTCCAATTTTCAACCACTTTTTCGAGCATATGGGGCCGTATGTCGGCAATAACGCTACGAATGTTGGCTTCCAAGTCTCCTAACGTTTCTGGTTTGCTGGCGTAGACGAGCGACTTCACATATCCCCAAAGAAAATAATCCAATGGTGTCAAATCACACGATCTTGGTGGCCAATTGACAGGTCCATTCCGCGAAATTATGCGCTCATCGAATGTTTCCTTCAATAAATCGATTGTGACGTGCGCTGTGTGGCATGTAGCGCCGTCTTTCATGCCATCCAATTCGGGAACAAAATAGTTGGTTATCATGGCTCTATACCGGTCTCCATTAACGGTAACTGACTCTCCAGCATTATTTCGGAAGAAGAATGGCCCAATGACTCCACCAGCCCATAGAGCACACCAAACAGTCAGTTTTTGTGGATGTAATGGCGTCTCAAGGGTCTCATGTGGATTCTCTTCCCTCCAAATGCGGCAATTTTGCTTGTTGACGTAGCCATTCAACCAAAAATGAGCCTCATCACTGAACAAAATTTTGCGATGAAAATCAGCATCGAGATCAATCTCATTTTCGGCCCATACACCAAAATCACGACGCATTGCATGGTCTCGCGGCTTTAATTCTTGCACAAGCTGGATCTTGTAAGGTCGCAAGCCAAGATCTTTGCGCAAAATCTTCCATAAAGTTGATGGACAAAGCTCTAATTGCTGTGCACGGTGGCGAATCGATTCATTCGGGTCCTCTTCAACATTTTGCTCTACAGTGGCAATTGTTTCTTCGGTGCGCACTGTTCGACGTCTCTGCGGATGCGTATTATCACATAGATTAAACGTAGTGCGAAAACGATCCATGGTTAACCGAATTAATTGCTCTGATGGACGATTATGTCGACCATAAAATGGACGGAGCTTGCGGTAAACTTCGCGAACTGAACCATTATTTTCGAAATAAATTTGCACGATTTGCAAGAGTTGTTCTTTTGTCAACCTGTTCATGATGAAATGGCAAACCAAACTGAACATAAATGACATTAGAGTTGCCACATTTGACCAGAAAATGCCAGTTTTATCTCTATTCGAAAAACAAACCTCTAAAAAAAACACCCTTTACAAGCTTTATGCCGACTCCGAACGGCTTATATTCTCAAAGAAGCAGTTTTTACTCATGAGGAGACGTTTGGCTGCAGAGATGTGACGCCTGAACAGAAATCAGTGGATCTTAATAAGTCGCTTAAAGTTCGGAATAAGCTTGCACTATGGGCACTATCAACTTTTTCCATATGATTATGTATGAAGCGTTTTTTTTTTTTTTTTGCAATAATCTTCGACATAGGCGTTCACTATAAACGCGCCCTTAATTTTATAATTGCTTAATTTAGTTTTTATTTAAAACTCATATTAAGTTAGACCGTTGTATGTTACAAACTCAGAGGACAAATTGAACAATGTTTAATTTCAAACCATTTGCTTCCTTGTCTTCTTTTTCTATAAGTTATTGTAGCTAACTATAGTATTTTAGCCTTGCAATTTTCATGTTCTTCAGAAACTTTAAACTGTGTCATCTTAAATCTGTTAACTATTAAAAATGATAAATATCATAGTTTTAATTGAATACAAAAAATTATCAGCTTTATAGCCGACATTGTAACATTGCAAATGATGCGATTATGAAACTTAATACTTTGTATCTCTAACGCGATTGCGGGTTATTCAAACATAAAATAAAATTATAAAAACGATATTATTTTTGTAGAGCAACAATAATAATTACGTTTCCTTACCACAAAGAACCAAATAATGATGATGCCAGCATAAAAACTGGACTTAGTTATTATTATATAAATGTAGCAAAAAACTTGAGTAGACAAAATCTCCTTAACATGACCTACATTTTAATGCTAGCTATATAGTTTGCATTATTCAGCGTGTTGGTATTGCTTTAGTTGTACAAGTATAGCAAAAGTAGCGGTAATGTTAAATGTTTTGCTGGAGCAAAAAAAAAATAAAGCGAGCATAAAGAAAAGAAATTTAAAAAAAAAAAAATAAGATATATAAAGTTGTAGAAAGTTTTGAAATTTACTTAAATAAGCTGCTTGTTTTAGTACAACTCGTTGCACACTTTATAACAAGTTTGCATAGACAAAAAAAAAAAAAAAGAGACACAAAAATTAAAGTAACAAGCATACGAAGAATCAAAAAAAAGTCAATAAACTTTAAGTTTGATTTATATAATAATTTTAATAGCCAAAAATAGCAAAAGAACAGAAATTTTAAGTGGAAATAAAAATTAAGAGGATCTTCTTCAGTCTTATTGAAGATGCAATAAACAAAATATATTCAGTCTCGTAGGTTAGTTCCAATTTATTCCTAAAATGACCCTGAGCTTTTAGTATATCTCCACATGTCTAATAGTGGTGTATTCGCTAAATCTCTAAATCTTTGAAAAATCTGTTGCCTGTGTATCGGAGTCTACGATTCTGTATATTGACCCCATTTGCATAGAATGTGAGTTATTGTTTCAATTTATTTTGAATCCTATCTTAATGGCCATTATTCCAATGGAGCCTAACATAGTGTTTACCTTTGAGACCTGACTTGTAGCTAGGTTCAAGAAAATAGCATCCCTCAGATAAAACTATCCGGGGTCTAATATATACTACGTTGCACCCTTTAAGAAATTCTAACAAGGTTTCACTTTCTCGTATCTAGACGTGACTATTGCCCTTTTTAGTGAATTGTAACAGTGAGTTCATACAATAATTGATATAACTATTTTCAGCATTGGAGCCTCCAGTACCAGTATCGTGGATACATAAATTGATCGCCAACATCAAGCATCAAGACCTAAAATCGCTGAAAAATTAGAAGGAAGTAAAGGAACACCTTGAGTTGTTTGCCAGTTATTTATTGATTCTAAAACTGTTGGAAAATATTTATTTCGGTGAATTAAAGTGTAAGTAAAATGTCAATACGCCGTCAAACATCACTTTGAAAAAAAATTTACCAAAACGGTCTCCACCGCGCAGCACTATCATGTCATCAAAAATGAAAAATCAAAAAATTTCATAGTTTATATTGTATTTACTGGAGCTAATATCTATATTATCAACAAATAGTTGAAAATTACAAAAATGGCGGACATCTGACTTTTAAATACCGTTTTTTTTTAAATTTTTTTTTCTTTAAAATTCTAAAAAAAAACCGGCCAATATTATTTGAATTTAGGTATAGGACCCAATAAATTTTATCTTTTTTAAAACTAAAAACAAACCGAAGTCGAACACCGACAATCCATAAAGACGTTCTTGAGATATCGTGGAGACTAGTTTGAAAAACATGGTTTTTCAGAAAACGGCTTTTAAGATTTGATTAACGATTTTTTCGAGTTAACTATTAGCTTTCCGTTATTTCAACGCCACAGCGCATCTAGCGACATCTGGTAGTGTCTGAGGTAACTATTCTTACCACAGTATAATAGAAAATACAGGCGTGCATTTCAGAAAAGATTGATGTGAGATACTCATTTTTTGAGTTGCTCTTGATACTCACGATAAATTTCGTGAAAAAGATGGGTTCCTTTCTTATGCGATAACGTTTTTATGCAATCGTTATCGGCCAAACCACTTTGGAAGCATATGCTACGTATCATTTGCCATCGAAAAATGAAATGGAAAAAGAGGCAGTTAAGTTTTCTGCTAGAGTTTCATGAGAACCTCCCCTTAAGGGAGTTAAGAGTACGTCTATGTAATATAACGCATATATACATAATTTTTTTTTTCAGATGATTACAGATCATGTTATTATGCAAGCAAAATGGTCCTACTATTCTCGCACCGCTTTATGACAACGTCACATACAAGCAAATGACGTCACAAAAAAAATTATAACTTTTTTTATGTACTTTAATGATTGTTGAAATCAATAAAAAAACTTTATATCAATATCTCTGACCATTTTTTTTGAGTATTCTTTCAAAAAACGCCTTCTGTATCGCGTTATATTACATAAAAGTACCCTTATATTATATAAAAGCCTCTCCGTAGGTGAAACTGGATCTGCCGAACGCTGTTTAGACATGGGTAGCGCAGCGCCAATTACACCAACCGAACCAATTACCGATTACTGAAGCGATTGCCAACCGATTATCGAACCAATTACTGACTATTGTAGCGATAACCAACCTATTACCGAACGAATTATTTATTACCAAAGCGAGTACCGAATCGATTACCAACTGATTACCGAAGCAATTACAAACTGATTACCAATTACCAAACCGATTATCAACCGATTACTGAACCGATTACGAACGGATTACCAATTACCGAAGCGATTACCAACCGGTCGGATTACCAACAGATTATATAAGTGATTTCCAGCCGATAACCGATAACCGAAGCGATTACCATCCGATTACCGAAGCTACTACCAACCCATTACCGAATCAATTACCGATTACCGAAGCGATTACCAACCGGTTATCGAATCAATTACCGATTACCGAAGCGATTTCTAACCGATTATCGAACCAATTACCGACTATCGAAGCGATAACCAACCTATTACCGAACGAATTACTGATTACCGAAGCGATTACCAACCGATTACCGATGCGATTACTAGCCGATTATCGAACAGATTACGAACCGATTACCAATTACCGAAGCGATTACCAATCGATTACCAATCACCGTAGCGATTTCCAACCGATTATATAAGTGATTTCCAGCCATTTACCGATAACCGAAGCGATTATCAACTGATTGGAAATTACCGAATTGATTACCGAAGCTACTACCAACCCATTACCGAATCAATTACCGATTACCGAAGCGATTACCAACCGGTTATCGAATCAATTACCGATTACCGAAGCGATTTCTAACCGATTATCAAACCAATTACCGACTATCGAAGCGATAACCAACCTATTACCGAACGAATTACTGATTACCGAAGCGATTACCAACCGATTACCGAAGCGATTACTAGCCGATTATCGAACAGATTACGAACCGATTACCAATTACCGAAGCGATTACCAATCGATTACCAATCACCGTAGCGATTTCTAACCGATTATATAAGTGATTTCCAGCCATTTACCGATAACCGAAGCGATTATCAACTGATTGGAAATTACCGAACCGATTACCGAAGCTATTACCAACCCATTACCGAAGCGATTAACAGCCAATTACCGAAGCAATTACCAAACGATTACCGAACCAATTGCCGATTACTGAAGCGATAACCAAGTAACTACCGAACCAATTGCCGATTACGTGAACGATTACTAACCGATTACCAAACCATTTACCGATTACGTAAACGATTACCAACCGGTTACCAACCGATTACCAATAACCGAAGCGATTACCAACTGATTACCAATTACCGAAGCGATTACCAATGAATTACAGATCATCGAAGCGATTACCAACCAATTACTGATTACCCAACCAAAGTAATTATGTTTCAAATATATTATATATTAACATGAAATAATAGCATTCAATAAAGCATTAATTGAGAGAAAGAGTTAAAAAAGTAGAACGCGTCTGATTTGCCGACTCTAGCTACTTTGGAAATTCATAACAGCTATGTTTTTTCATAGCTTTAAGTGTTCACTTTGGTCAGCAGTCGCCCCACTGCCTATATTTTTTTCTCCTTTTCTGTGTGTTGCATTTCTAGCAAAGCTTGTACCCTAGGATATTTCCAAAATATTTAATTTTAATGGGAAGCTTCAAAGTTACTGAGGTAGTCATTTAGCGTACTATTGTACATAGTTTAATACCGTTCAAGGATTATCTAATGTAAAAGTCTATTATTCTCTCTAGCGTTTTCATTAAGATCGATGAAAGACTAATAGCTCTGTTGACTGTTGGCTTAGAGTGTATCGGTTTTCATATGCTTTGGGAATGAAGAGAACTCTAACTTTCTCTTTAAATTTTTGGAGCATGACCTGTCTTGAGGCAAACACTGTAGATTCTATGAGCAAAGACATGATACTAGAATGGAATGTTGCATTTTGGCCTGCAGGATTTCTTCTAGCCCTGCGAATGTGTAGGGTTAGAAATACCCTATCGGCCATTCTTCTTGTAGTAATCCTGGGGAGATCTTAAAGAGGTTCTAGTTGTATCAGTTCTAAGTTGTTGATAGCTTCGTTTAGAAAATGGGTTTCAAAAGTGTTTCTGAACTGTGTTCTGTCCAGAATCTATCACATCTTTTAAGGTATTCCGGGACTGAAGGGCATTGTATTGTATTGCTAAGGGCTATGCTGGTATCCTCAATATACTCGCAGAAATTCTTCCTAGATTTGCACTGAGCTATTCTTTATTTTCTGATGTAGGTATTTAACATGAATCAATACAGTTTATAGAGTCTTGCTTTAATTAGCTTGAAGTGGCCTTCCGGTGAAGTATTCTAACCTCTGTTCTTCTCTTTGTGCTAGGTTTGCGGCTTCGAGAATTTTGACAGAACTTCTTGAACGTCTGGTTAATTTTTCCTGGTTAAGAAAGAGAATCTTTGCGTGGTTACAAAATGTTAGCTTGTTCCTCCTATTGGATAGAATTACATCTGTCAGTCTATTAAAAAAATTATATGTTTATATACTTGAAGTATCTGTACAAGGTACTCGGAGAAAAACCAAAGATTAAAATTATTTAAAAATGTAATCCTTAAAAAATATTCGAAATTGATAATAAAATAAAATTATTATTAGCCATCCAATTTAGAAAGTTTTCAACCAGAATACATTTTTATTTAGCTGAAATGATTTCGAGATCTCTAAAATTTTGACAGAAATAAATCAAAGTACAAACAAATCATAATGAACTTGAAAGGTTAGTACAAGAAATTGTGAATAAATAAAAACTTCAGCTATTTAAAGACAAACACAAGAAAACAGAAATAGAATGGCAATATTTGTCTATACACTTTTTTATGCTGATTATTTTTGACACTGACTGGTAAATACAAGCAATATGATGGGGAAAAAAAGTACTTATTTTGACAGATATGATGAAAGTGGCCTGCAGAGAGGAATCCACAGTAGCAAATAGAAGGAGCAAATAAAAAATATCAAATCAGAGGAGGCAACTAGAGAAAAAAAATTAGGCATGGGTCGTCAGTTCTTCTTTTTTTTTTTTTTGTAGTGATGCAGCGGCACTCACTCAGACTCATTAAAGTTCGCCAACAATGCTTATGAGATAGGTGGAGTAGAAGGGCAAGCAAAGAAAATCAAGAAAAAATGGATAATGACAGGAATTTAAAAGAATACTAAAGATCATGCAAAGCTAAAAAAAAAAGTAGATAGTTGTTAAGAAAAAAATGGGGGAAAAATTGCATGCGACAGCAAAGAATTTTACGCAAAGATTTTATGCAGCAAATGTAGATAGCGCAAGGATTGCTCAAACTCTGCCTTTTTTCTTTTTTTTGCTTGTTTTTTTCTCATTTAATTTTCCAGCAATGCTTTCATCACACCCACTCATACCGATTGCTAGGAAATAAAATGAAATTCCACTTTGGTGGCAATTGAAAATGACATAAAAAGAATGTTTGAATTCTTTTGACGCGCTCATTGGGAAAAATTGACAGGAGTGACGGCAGGTAGTGGCAGCCAAAGTTGGCCTGAGAAGTCACGGAGTAGTCCGGAGGCGTTGTTGCCAAAGGAAATAAATGTACGCGCTGCCATTTCTATCGAAGTCAAGCTATGTGCACAGCAAAAAAAAAAGGACACTTGATTTTTTTTTTATGAATAGCTAGGTTGCACGTAGACTTGATGAAGATAAAAAAAAAAATGAAGAGAGGAAAACATAATAGACAACAAAAACAACAGGCACCTTAACTGCAGTAAAATCGAATAAATACTGTGTGATGCTTTTAATTTAGGTTGTTTCCTCCACTTTTATCTTGTGTGTATTTTTGATCTAAACATTTGTCGCGTGCATTTTTATTGAAGCTGTAGAAGAGAACAACGTTTACCGCAGCCATCTTTGATATGAGCAAAATGAAGCATATACAACCGGTAGAATTTATGGCGGCCGTAAGGGGAGAAAATCAATTAAAGTTGTCAAGTGTTGACAATATAGGTTGACGACAGTTTTATGTGTTTCATGTGTTGAAAAAAAAAATTGACTTCTTCAAAAACGTCATAAAAAGAAAACCATTAAAAATTCAAATTAAAACGAGCAATCATAATGATGATTATGTTCATTAAAAATTAAAACGAAAGTGTTCTGAGACTAGAAAACCTGAAACCTTTTGTGAAGTGAAACAGATTACTAGTATCCGACCGCAACTAAAATTGTGGCCGAAATTAAACTAAAATTCGGACCTTCTTCTAAAGGGCTGTTCAAAAAGAAAGTGCATTTTTTTATGGTAGGCATCACTGTTATCGTCAAAGCTTTGTCATCTGTTGACCTGTATGTCATTTTCTGTGCTAAGCTGTTTATTTGGACTAAAAATAAATAAATTAACTTAGTTTTTTCTGTACTTCTGTAGAAGCTGCGTCTTAAGAGTGTTTTAAAAATAGAGAACTTTGCAGAATATTTTGCTCTTTTATTTCAAAAAACGCAATAAAGAATCAGACTTTTAAGTCGATTCCAAAAAGATGACCAAATCTTCACTGACTAGATTGATGGAGTAAGCCTTTTGGCTGGATTGTTTGCACAAAATTCCACAATCTTAGACAGCAATCAGCTACGGCTTTTTTTGGAAATACATCTTCTAAAAATTTTACGACCATTTATGAAATTAATTTTTTTTATTTTTCATAGTAATGCTAAACACAGTGGGTCTAATGCATAAAAATGAGGAAGTTCTCGGAGATCGATCTGGCGCGATCAAATTCAAGCAGCGAGTCACAAAAATGTTCTGAGTTGAAATTTATCTCGTTTTTTACTTAGAAATAGAAAATTAAAATTATCTCAAAACTTCAATTACAACATGTATCTTTAATGTTTTTTGTCTAAAAGTTCAAAGAAACCATCGAAGAGAGGAGAATATTACAAAAGATTGTTCTTAAGAAGTTCTGTTTTGTTCTTGCAAAGATGAGGCAAAACAGATCATATGTTTTCATCTTATAACAGTTATAGCAAAAGAAGTAAAGCTAAAACTTTAAAATAAAATTTTATGATTGTCATATTAATTTCTGTCAAAGATTTTAAAACAAAAAAAAAAAATTTACCGGAAATTTTGCAAGAGCTCTGAATTTTTGATCGGATGCAGCCTGTTCAAACTTCATCAATATTTAGAGAATTTAAAGCATTTCGGTAAATCATTTATAAAAATTAGAAAGAGTAATGGTCCACAGTGAGTACCTTGAGGAATTCCAGATGAGGCATCAATACGGACATCAGAAGTTGTTGTTCCTATTTTCACAACAAGTTTTCTGTTTATTAAAAAACTTCTTAAGAACTTAAGCAAATTATTTGACAGACCATATTTACTCTATTTCAGAAGTAAAATGTTGAGATCAACTTTATCGAAAGCTTTCGAAAAATCAGTATATATAACATCTAATTGGCATCTAGTTGGCAGTCGCATATTGCAGTCTTTAGGTGATCAAATAACTTGTTTTTGATTATATGATCAAATAATTTTGCGAAAGTGCTTTGTTTAACAATGGCTCTATAGTTTATAATATTGTTACGGTCACCGGAAATTTTCCAAGAGTCTAGAAAAAAGCCTGATTTAATGCAGAGATTAAACAAGAAAGTAATAGGCTAATTAAAAGTATTTTTTTAAATGCTTTATTTTTAACATTTTTTAAGTTAGCTAGTCGCGTATTAAACCAGGGATGTTTATTCCTTAATGCTATATGTTTTTTAGGAACAAAGTTATTAATAGCATGAGAAATCTTGTCAGAAATATATTTATAAGCATCATTTGGATCATCAAATGAATCTAATACCGACCAATTATGTTAGTGCATTATATTATTTAAATTATATTTATAGTTTTTAAGTATTTTTTTTTTTTATTTTTTATATACAAGGTGTCCCGCAATTGAGTGCAACAATTTACGAAGCTGAAAGGTTATGTCGAGTTGAGCAAAAAATCGTATGGGAGGAGGGTCTATTTTCACATTCTCATGAGTTACAGGGTTAATTAATATGGCATGACTTTGATTCACGTTATTGTTTCTAGCAGAAAAACTAACCAACATAAAACTTATTTTGATAATTCATTTTGATAATTTATTCAAAGGCAATGGAATCACCTTTCCAACGGTATATCAACAAACCCCACGAACTTAACCGTTACTGAGCTGTGATTGTGTGAATATCTTTTTTTTATATCAATTTAGTAATTTATTAAATTTTCTTTTCGATGACACCAAAAGCATGAACACATCTTTAAACATAAAAAGTTGGCTGTACTAAAAAAATTATACTTATTAGATAATAATGATAAATAATGACAAATACAGTCAGTTGTTCAGTAACATAGATAATAACATTGTTTTCTAATAAGTATACGTAATGAAAGAACAATTGTAAAAAAAGAAAATAAATCAAAAAACCAATTCACGAATTTTGCTACGATAACAAAATCTGGTCCAAGCCTTTGAAAAACGGTATAGAATCATTTAATAAAAATCTATATACAAAACTTAATATTTTCCGGTATTATGAGGTTGTATGGGCCTATTCCCTCCTTAGTATTCGGCGATCTTTGCTATTTAAAAAATTTTGAGGTTAATGAATAGGTTATTTTCAGACAAGCGTGATGCATCTCAGGATTATACATATCGTTTTGAGAATTTAATCACTAAGAGCTTCCGTTTTAAGAAGTTTCTCAGCCCATGAGATCCAACTCGATGAGCGAAATCTTACTGATGAGTAAAGGATTTTTTATGCCTATGACGAGTAACTGTCCAAAAAAATCGAGTAAAAAACAATTTCTTACTTTTATACAAGAGACCCAGTATAACTATTCAGAAACGTTTATTACTAAGAAAATTTGGATCAAGTCTAGTTTAATGAATCCGCTTAAGTTGTTTGGTACAAGGCATGGCAGAATCCCGCGGTTAGGGCTTCCTCGGCCTTGTCGATCCATCCGAGGCATGGTCTCCCTCGTCGTCGTTGACCAACGACCCTCGCCTCGAGCACTTTATTCGCTGGAGCTTCGTTGACCATATGATGGGCATGAGCCAGCCAGCGTAGTCACTGAAAAGTTATACGCTGCACTACGTCAATGTCTTCGTAGAGTTCATACAGCTCGTGGTTTATTCGGATGCGATAGTCATCGCTGACTCGAACAGGACCAAAAATTTTGCGAAGAACTTTTCTCTCGAAGACCCCCTAGAGCAGCTGCGTCAGTTTGCGAAACTACCCATGCCTCAGTGTCATCAAGAAGCACAGGTAGAACGAGCGTCTTGTAGAGTGTTAGTTTTTCCGATCGAGAGAGGGATCTGTAACTTAGTTGCTTACTGAGCCCGTAGTAGCACCTATTAGCAATTATTGTTCTTCGCTTTATTTCCAGGCTGATTTCGTTGTTGGTATTAATGGCAGTGCCAAGGTATACGTACTCCTTGACTACTTCAAAGTTATAGCTGCCGGATGAAACGTGGGAGTCTAGACGCCGCGTTCCCTTGTTTGTAGACAGCATATACTTTGTTTTACCCTCATTTATCGTGAAACACACTTTGGCTGATTCCTTTTCGATAGCGGTGAAAGCAGCGGTAACATCTTTCTTGGTTCTGCCGACAATATCAATATCATCAGCGTACGCAAGGAGCTGGACACCAATATAGAAAATGGTGCCATTACGATGCACACCGGCCTTCGTACGATCCCCTCCATGATAATGTTGAAGAGATCGCAAGACAGTGGATCGCCTTGCCTGAAAGCGCTTTCGGCATTGAAGGTTTCGGAGAGGTCATTTCCTACCTTCACGGAGCTGCATGTGTTGCTCAACGTCATCCTGAGATTCTTTGCAGATATACTGAACTCAGACATTGTTGTGTATAGGCAATCCCTTCTCGGGCTATCGAACGCAGCTTCCTAATCGACAAATAGATGGTGTGTGTCAATTTGGTTTTCATGGGTATATTCCAGAATTTGTCGTAGCGTGGAAATCTGGTATATGGTGGACTTTCCAAGTGGAAAGCTACACTGATAATGTCCATTCAGTGTTTTTATAATCGGCTTTAATCTTTCACATAGTACGCTTCAGATAACTTTATATGCGATGAAAATAAGACTTATACCTCAATAGCTGACGCAGTTTGTTGGGTCTCCTTTCTTATGTATAGGGCAAAGTACGCTGAGATTCCAATCGTCGGGCATGCTTTGCGCTAGCCATATTTTGCTGATGAGCTGATGCATGCACCTTATCAATGCATCGCCGCCAGTTTTAAACAATTTAGCTGACAAGCCGTCAGCACCAGCTGCTTTATTGTTTTTGAGGCGTTGGAGAGCAACTCGAGCCTCTTCATGGCTAAGTGCTGGTACTTCCACTCCGTCATCGTTTATTGGTGGTTCTGAACTGCTTTCTCCATGGGCGGTATTGGTGGAATCGTCGACAGTAAGTACGTTAGAGAAATGTTGTCTACATAATATCAGCGCACACAGCGTATCTGTAACCAGATCTCCATTTTCATCTCTACAAGTGGATGCTCCGGTCTTGAAACCTTGGGTTAAACGCTTAACCTGTTCATAGAATTTTCGTGCATTCTTCTTGCCCTGGTATACCTCTAGTTCCTCACACTCACGCTCTCTTTTCATGTGTCTGAAAAGGCACCTCTCTTCCTTCCTCCTTTTGCGGTAGTTTTCTCTTACGGCTCGCACTGCAGCTGACTGCATCGTTTTTCTGTACACGGCGTTTTTTACTGCTGTCTGTCACAATGCGACACTCGTCATCGTACCATTGGTTCCGAGGTTGCGGGCGCCAGAATCCAATGACTTCTTCAGCGGCAGCGCGCATGGAGTGGGATATATGCGCCCAAAGTCCGCCGGCGTCGTCTGGTCCAGAGGTTTGTTGGTTGAGCTTAACCGAGAGTTGAGTGGAATAGGTCTTGGCAGTCCGTTGTACTTCCAGCTTAGCGACATCTAGCTTAAGTTGCATTGCTGTGCGTATGTTCTTCGGATTGCATAATCGCATGCGGATCTTGGCTGCAACAAGATAATGGTCGGAGTCAATATTGACCCCCCGAAATGTACGCACATATAAAACACTAGACGCATGCCTTCCGTCGATAAAAACATGATAAATTCCGGGTTTTTTGATCCGGGGATAGCCAGGTGACCTTGTGGATGTCGGGGTGTTTAAATCTGTAAAGTTGATCAGTCTTAGACCGTTGTTAGTGGAGGTCTCATGAAAACTGAACTAACCGACATTAGGGGCCAAAGATGCCTACCCTTCCGACTTTCACATTGAAATCGCCGAGGACTATTTTCACTTCATGGGCCGAAAGGTGGTCGTATACGTCCTCAAGACTAGCGTAGAAAGCATCCTCGACGGCTTCGTCCTTTTCCTCCGTCGGGGCGTGCGCTCCAATAAGGCTAATAAAGAAAAATTTTGCCTTGATTCGGATCGTGGCCAATCTTTCGCTCACAGGTGTGAACCGGGAAACAAGATGAGTAGTTTCAGGCTAACGACGAATCCACATCCGAATTTGCACTTCCCCGCATGGCAGCTGTAGTAGATATCGCAATCTGATTATTTTGAGTAGCCTTGCCCTTTCCAACGCATTTACTGGAAGGCGGTGATGTATGCCTTTATTGTTTTGAGGGCTTCCGCCAGTTGTATAATGGCACTTTCCCTATGAAGGGTCCGAACATTCCACGTGCATATCCGTAAATCATTGTCCGTTTTTCGTTTGCGGTGGTCGTCAACGTAATTGGGGTTCTTATCCGAGGCTGGTTTAGTTTTTATTGGGCAGTAGTAATGTGGCGGGACCCAAGATTTCGACATGGATAGTGCTGGCCACGCCAGGTTGAGGCAGTCAGACACGTTGCCATATGAAGGTTCGCCCCCTGATCCTCAAATAAATAAATTCGTTAACAAAAAATTCGAAAATACAGAACTTTATTTTTTATAAAGTTTTTTTTTTCTCCAATTGACTTAGATTCTTTTAAGACAGGGCCATACTATATTAAGTACTGGCGTTAATTTTCAGGTAGCTTAAATCTTTTTCGATTTCATAAAAAAAATCGATTTAAAATGATTAAAAAAATACCCTTAAAATTACAAATTAATAGCAAAAACTGAAAGATCTACTCGCAAAATGTGATTTCGGAAAGTATTTTTTCAATCATTTCTAATCGAATTTTTTAAAAACATTTTAGTTTCTTGAAAATTAACGCACGTATTTAAGCTTATGGAAAAATGGCCACTAAATTTATGTTCCAAATTGCATTTTTGATAAATGTAAATTCAGCAACACTTCCCAAGCCATATGGTAAATTTAGTACTTTTTGTCATCATATGACACTTCCCAAACCATATGGTAAATTTAGTACTTTTTGTCATCAATATTTAAATTCATTCATTTTCAATTGTAGGTAATTTAAAGTAATTTATTAAAAAAAAAATTAGAATCGGAATGTATTTAAACAAGAAATAAGTTTTTTCTATGGAGTCGGATGTTTAACTGTTTTCTTTCTTTTTTTTTTTTTTTGTTTCTGCAAATTTCCACTTTGTCATTGAATCTAAAATTCGTTTACGACTGTGATGCTTTCCACATATTCCACAGCGAATAAAATATTTAAAAATCATTCCTTTTTTTTATTATTTAGTTTATTTTTACTCTATTTATGCTCCTGACCTAGCTTATAAGCAAAACTGAATTCTTAATACTTAGAATTTCTAATAAGAATTTTTCTAAATATTCCATTTTCCGTAAATATTCCATATTTTCCTAATAGTTCATATGTAAATTCTTACTAGGTACCACTCACTAGTTATGTGTCATAATTGCAAACACTGACCATATTCAATTTCTCATCACATTTTCTTATTTCCAGCGTTGAAAATAGCAGTTTATCTGCGAACTTTTAACGCTTTTTCTCATATTACTATAAAGTTCAGTATAAATTTTGCAACAGCCAGATAAAGTTTCAAGTTAACCAAATTAAATAAAATTCAAAAATGTTAAATTCAAAATTTTATAATTGCTGTAATTGTGACGCCCTGCTTTTTGGTTTTTAATGACTTTCTCTTGCTCTCTTTCTCTCTTACGCTGTTGAGCCACCACTTTAACTTATTTAAACTGCTTGAGAGAACTTTTTCAACTCCTTCCATTTTCACAACTTGTGCAAACAACTATTCTTTTCGCACAGTGTGCCACAGTCGCATTTTGTCATAAATTTGGCAGCTTCTTACTTCATATAATTAAAAAGTTTTTGACAGCGGCAACAAAAAGTTGCGTGAACTTTTTCTACTGCTGCTTCTTGCTCTTCAATTGCCTGTTGGCGTAATTGTGAATTGTGCAATTTTTCACTTTCTTCATCAAGCCTTGATTTTTTTGTACCGTATTACAAGTAACTGGCTGCTCCTGCTTGCTCCTGCCGCTATCTATTTCTCGCATTTATTTTCGAATATTTTTTTTTTCTTTTGCCATGGGCGGTAAATTTTCTGATTATTAGCAACTTATTTGCCAATTAGCCACCCGCCCACAAAATAAAAACCTCCTACTCGGCTATGCATAACAACGAACTGGAGAAGACGAACTGAGCTGATGTGACTGTCTGTGGTGTCTGGTGTCATATCGTCATGGACACGCCTGCAACAGCTGCTGCCGCCGCTAGAACTACAATCGTGTCCAATTTTTGAGCGCAACCTACGCTCAATTAAATTTTATTTCAGCGTCATGAAGTTTATATTTTACTGAATTCGCTATGGTATATTTTTTTTTATTAACTTAATTCTGTAAAATTGGAAGAGTCAAAGATGTGAACGTCGGACTCTATAACGTTATCATTAGTTAATTGTTTGGGGGCAGTGGCAGAAATCTTTGGAGGAGGGGTTAATTTTTAAAGCTTCGCGCTTATTAATTAAATAAATTGTTTGGATTTACGTCTTGATGTTCCGAGCAGAGAAACATGATGAAAGCTGAATGCCATTAACACTATTTTTGAATAATTCAAATGCATCTGTTTCGGAAATGTGCTAAATGGAATGAGAGTTAAAGCAGCTCTTAGCCTTAGATTTGTGTTGTAAGTTCAAACTTCGGTAAGATTGGCTGATATTTGAGACATTTGCTGAAGAGGCTATTTGATACTATGTTGGAGCGTTTTAAAGTTCGCGGAATGGATTCCCCTGTTTTTTTTTCTTTCTCAATATATTCAACTGCTAAAAATGTTGGGCTGTGTGCTAAAAATAGATTGAAACTGCGTCCTTCAGTTCTTCATCGCTTAAAAAATTCTTCCCACGAAGTTATTTTTTTATCTTTGGGAATAGATTATAATCCCTGGGAGTCAGGTTAGGACTGTAGTGTGGGTGTTATAAATAGAATATCGAAGCACACCTTATGCAAAGCAGCTAACGCAACACTACTCTTGTGATTGTCTGGTGCATTGTCGTGCAAATGGTGAACACTTTCTGTCAATTTTTCTCTTTTTTTTCCTTGATGGCTTCCTATAACTGCTCCAGGATTGCAGCGTAGTATACTCCGGCTATGGAAATGGTTTTGTCTTTATTTATAATCGATGAAAAGGATTCAATCTAAGCCCCAAAAAACTGTCGCCATGATCTGTCCGGCTGAATGTAACACTTAAAACTTCTTGGGTGATGTGCATGGGGTCCTGTGGTCCAAAAACGCGCAAGAATACTCCACGCGGTGTTGGTACTGTGGCGGCGTTAACATTCTTGGGTGATCTTATACATGATCATCTTAGTTTAGATGATCGTAAAGAATTTTAAAAATTGTTGTATCAGATGCTCCAAACATTTCTGCGAGCTGTTTTGAAGTAAAAAACTTCTTTAGGCGCGTTGAGCACTTTTTGATAGAGAGCAAAACTATACATTTACGATGTCATCACGCTGTTAGCGATATCATCACGCTTTTAGCTGTTTATTTCTGTTGCATTGTATAGCATTGCTTATGCCGTGGTTATGCTAGGCAAACATGTTTGGTGAGCTTTTTTTTGTTATTACCGAGGCGATTACCAATCAATAATCGAACCAATTACCGATTAACACCCGGTAACCGAACCAATTACCGATTACAGAAACGATTACCAACCCATTACCCATTACCGAACCAACTACCAACCGATTACCGATTAAGAAGCGATAAGCATTTGATCACCGAAGCGATAACCAACCGATTACCGAAGCAATTACCAACCGATTAATGACCACTAACCGATTACCGAAGCGATTACCAATCCATTACCGATTACCGAATTGATTACCGACCAATTACTGATTATCGAAGCGATTACCAACCGATTACCAATTACCAAAGCTTTTACCAACCGATTACCGATTAACGAAGCGATTATCAACCGATTACCGTAGCAATAACCAACCGATTACCAAAGCGATTACTTACCGAAAACCGAAGCGATTACCAACCCATTACCGATTACCAACCGATTACCGAAGCGATTACCAACCGATAACCAATTACCGAAGCGATTACCAACCGATTACCAAGCCAATTATCCAACCAAAGTAATTTTGTTGTATTTTTGTATTTATACATTCAATAACGCATAGATTGATAAAAAGAGTTAAAAAAGTAGAACGCGTCTAATTTCTATTCGATTCTAATCGATTCTAGCTACGGCGGAAATTCATAACAACTATGTTATTTTATAGCTTTTAGTTTTCACTTCGGCCGGCAGTCCCTTCACTGGCTACTTTTTTTTTTCTTTTATGCTGTTCCAATAGTGATTTTTCAATTATTTGAATAATTTCCGGAGTATTCACGTCGATTTGTGTTCCTGGTCGTGGGTCGTCTTTGAGGGAGTCCCTGTTTAAAGAAACTGTGCCACTTGTAAATCATGGTTTTACACAGGCAAGAGACCCCATAAACGGATTGCATCTCATTTAATATGTTTTTAACCGACTTTCATTGCTTTGTGAAGATTTTCATAACAGCGCGATACTCAATTTTCTTCATATTTCATACTTTCTTCCTGATTGAGTTGCAAATCAATCAATGACAATCATTTGTCATTATTGCAAAAAAATAATAATTTATATAATTAATTTATATAATAGAATAGAAAATAATAGAATAGAACTTAATGAAAAATTTGATGTGTTGAATTTTGACAGATGGTAATGTAATTAAGAGATTTAAAAACATATTAAATTTAAAACATTTTCAGTAGTAACTTATTGAATATTATGCGAATATTAATGAATTAAATTAAGACAAATATAACGCAATTAGCAACCAAAAGAAAATATATGCTGTCCTTTACTTTATTTTGAGTTATCAATACAATATTTTTTAAGCAAACTTCTGGCTTTTATCTCATGTTTCTGAGTTCTGATCACCAGAAATTTGAAATGTTATGAATTGTTTTCAATAACGTAATTATAAACATTAATATATACACATTGAAGTTAAGACGAGCTTTTATTAAGTTAAGATAAATTTAATGCAATTAGAAACCAACGCAAAATATATGCCGTAATTACAAACATAAGGCATACTCTGCTTAACTTGAATTTTCCTTATTTTCAACGACAAAAATAACAGAAAGCCACACTTTTGGCTTTTTTTGATATTTCTAATTTTTTATCACCAACAAATCACGTTTTTACTTACATAATTGTGTTCAGAACACGGTTTGAGGCAGTGAGCAAAAGATGTTCATGCTTTTTTTATAAAATGTTGTTGTTATGTAACTTTAAACATTTAGAACGCAATTAAAATCCTGCGCAATAATATATGCCGTAATTATAAGCATTGGCCATATTTCGACAAACTTAAGTTTTCCTTACTTCAAGCGTTAAAAATAACAGTTTATTAACAGTTTCAAGCCTTTGTTTCTGAGTTCTGGTTACCCGCAAATTGATTTTATGCCACCGCTAGCATAGAAGCCCTCCCAACGACGATTTGGAGGCATTAACGTTCAAACTGTAATTATTTGTTGCCATTTTACAGTGCTTCTACATTCTACAGTGCATATACATAAAATGCATGCATTCTTTCAGGTTGAACATTTTTCAGGACAGAATATGTTGAAAATGCACTGTAATAATGGCAAACAATAATTACAATTTGAGCGATATTAGTTATTAAGCGGAGCAGTCTTGACTTTTATGTATTAAGATTATTACCGGAGAAAAAATACATAAAAAAAAATGGGTATTTTTTTATAACGCAAATCAAAATCAAGAAAACCCATACTTTTTATCAATTTAAGTAGTTTTATGGATAATTTAATTTTATTTAGTAAAAAAAAAAGACAACGCAATTAAAATTAACAAAAAGACTAGTAAGGAATGGAGTTTCGGCAGGGTAGCGAAGCTAAAATACCCGGCCGTATTGGTATTGAGGTATATTCGAAGTCTTTAGCCGTCTTAAAATGTTTATATATTATATGCAAAAATATTTGTGTTATACACTTAATTTTATTTTACCCTTAGCTGCCACATAGAGTAATTAGTAGACTGCTCATTATTCCAAAGAATATGGAAAATTTGGTAGAAGTTGGACAAAGGCTATAGAAGGAGTTTGATTTATATTTATGTGGCACACCCCTGTCAAATTCCACCCAATTTTGTTTGCAAAATTTGTTTGAAATCAGAAAAACAATGTAGAAGGAGTTCGATTAGAATTAAAACTAGCACGCCACTTATCCAATCCCACCCACTTTTGTAAGCTTATAACTTCTCATTATACTAAAGAACATATGTGCAAAATTTGGTTGAAATCGGAGAAACGGTGTAGATGTAAATAGATTAAAAATAAAGTGCCACGCCGTACCGCCCACTTTTATAAACTAAATCCTTATGCCAAATATAATGTGTGCAAAATTTGGTTTAATTTGGACAAACGGTGTAGAGGGAGTTAGATTAGAGTTAAATTGGCACGCCTCTTGTCCAATCCCACCCACTTTTGTAGGCTTAAAACTTCTCATTATGCCCAAGGATATATATAAGAAATTTGGTTGAAATCGGACAAACGGAGTAGATAGAGCTAGTTTAAAAATAAAGTGCCACGCCCCCTGCCTAGTGCCACCCAGTTTTATAAACTTCCTCGTAAGATTGCTCACATTACCAAGGATAATATTTGCAAAATTTTGCTGATGTCTGACACACGGTGTTGAAGAAGTTTGTTTAAAAGTAAGTTGCCACGCCCACTTTCCAAGTCTAAGGACTTCACATTACACCATATGTGTATACAGAACATATAGAATATATGTGCAAAATTTGGTATGTGTTGGATAAACGATGTGAGTGGAGTTTGGAAAACGAAAGTTTTTCTATTTTGATGACGTCACTTTGTGCGGGAGGTAGTCGTGGCTTTCATTCGATTTTGCCAAATATCATAGAGATGCTTCATACTATATATAAAAGCTCATGTGCAAAATTTGAAGGCACTTCTTTAATTTTTGTGGATTTTTAAGCGATTTTCCCTTTTAAATAAAACCAATTTTATGGGAGGTAGGCGTGGTTTTCATCCGATTTTGACAAATATCATTGTAATGGTCTACATTAAATATAGAAGTCTGTGTGGAAAATTTCAAGACCTTTCTTTAACTTGAGCAACTTTTTAAGATATTTTACGGTTAATATAAGGCCACTTTGTATGGGAGGTGGGCGTGATTTCCTCCGATTTTTCCAATTTGTGCAATGCAAAATTTGAAGGCATTTCTTAAATTTTTGTGGATTTTTAAGAGATTTTAATGTAAAAATGAAGTCACTCTATATGGGAGGTAGGCGTGGTTTCCATCCGATTTGGCTCATTTTCGAACTTGATCTTCAGTTTTTAAAAAAAGCTTATATTTTCATCATCACGATAGCTTCAGAATTACGGCTGTAATCGTGTCGACAGACAGACAGACGGACAGACAGACGGACACACGGAATTTGACCAAGTAGGTGATGCTGATCTAAAATATATATAGAAAGGTATAGAAAAGTATACCTGCCACGCCTACCCTTTGGCGTTACAAACGAAATGACAAAGTTAATTTACCCCTTACGCAGTACGCGTTGTACCCCAACCGTAAAAATAAGAACCGTAATTAAAAACATGATGGAATTTTCAGCCTTGGCATAATTTCATTGCCGATAATTTCAATTTCAGCCGTACTATATTTCTTTTAAGTTAACTTTAGAAGATGTAACGCAATTAAAAACTAGGGTGAAGATATATAACGTAATTAAGACTTTCATACTATTTTATTACACTTAAATATTTTTTAGTTTCAGCATTAATGTAAGCAGATTTAACGAGGATTTTGTGTTATAGCAAAATATTCGCCGTAATTACAAGCAGTATGGAACTGGGATGCTATTAACACAATTTTGTAATATTTTTTATGTAGGGGAGACAGGGGTTAGACGGGCAGTTTGGTGCTTTGGCAAAAGCAGAACTCAAAGTCATATTTTTTTCCCAATTTTGATTTTTTTGGGTAAAAATAACAATTTTTCAATTTTTAGAAATATGCACTAGTTTCGGCGCTATATTGCTTTAAAAGTGATCATCTTAAAAACGAAAATTTCAAAAATAATGGGGCTACAATGGACAAAATAAATTAGGTCAAGAATAAAACACATTCACATTCATTAAAAAAACTAAAAAAAAAATATTTATTGATAATGCTTAAGTTTTTCGGTACAAAAAACTTTTCTATTTTATAAGTATTTCATTGTTATGTTCAATCATGTTTGACTGCTTTAACTGGAGGTATTTCATGTTTAAGTCAATATCGCACAATTTGTAAGAAATAATAATAATTAATAACACCATTTCAGAGAGCTTGTAAGAAAAATTGTTAAACGATAATTATAAGTTTAATTAAAAATATAATAAATACTACTATTACTACAAAAAAAAAAAAAAAATAAAAAAAAAATAATTTTTTTTTTCTTTTTTCTATGGTTTTCACTATGTCATTTGCAATATGAGACACAATTTTATTCAATTAAGTGTCCAGTTTAACCCGATCGATTTTTGTCCAGTTAAGCCCCACACGATTGCCTTATGATTAAAAAGCAATATTATTTTTAAAACTTGTTGCAAAGAATTCAATTTCCACTGAATTCAGCACACATAAGTCTTGAAAAACACTTAACAGATTATTTGCCCAGTTCATTTTTACCGATTAAAAAAAACAAAAAATTAAAAAAAACATATATTTTACTTCGAGCAAAAAAAACAATGCGGTCTACAAGCAAACGTACATTACTACCACTGAATAAATGATATTTGTTCGAAGCCTACACCGAGAAAAAAAACAATAGGTAAATCACCTAAGTCGGCTTTTGTAAAGAGAATTGTATGGGAATTATAAACATATGCTTATTCACCTAAGCAATTTATTGTTTAATACATTGCTTTGAAAGCACCTACTTCGGATCCCTGCCAAAAAAAAATATCTGAGTCACCTAAGCCCAAAATCCAAAAATGCAAAATCAAAAAACAACTAGCATGGTTGGCTTAAACATAGTTTTGAGCTATTTTCTCCAAAAAAAAAAAAACACAGCTGCGTCATTAGACACGCGAGAGAAGGATAGATTTGATAATTTAATGGTTTTTTTTTTAATAAAACCATTTTTAAATTCAAAAATAACATAAAGTAAAATAAAAAACACACGTTAATATTCACACTAGTAAATTTTATTACATTTCATCAACAAAAAGAAAAGAAAAAAGAAAAAAAAATTTCTTTGCCCGCCGTGCGGAATCAAACCTGGTACTTTCGGTGCCAGTCCATCGCTCTACCCACTGATACAAGCAGCCTTGCTACTATTTGCTGATATAACTGCAGCTATGTTAACAGATGCTTTATTAACAGATGCAGTATGTCGCAGTATTCTGTTGATAGCCATACAACAAAAATCTTTTAGTAGATTATTGTGTATGCTGCAGCATAGCTTCAGTTGTAATAAATATTGAATAAATCACTCCGCGTAACGAAGGAGTTCGGCTCAATGCGTAATATAGTTACTTCATATACAGTGGTATCGGTTGGTTGTGGGTTCGAATCTCAACGGCATGCGAAGGTAAAATTTTTTTATTTGATATTTAATTTAATTTAATAATCTTGTTATAATATACGTCAAGCAGCAAGAAAAGCCGAGAAGTCATTAATTTTTAAGGAAAAAACTGTGTTGATAAAAGAAAAATTTGTGTAGTTGCCGATTTCAGTCAAGCAAATCACAGAACGAGAGGGGCGGCAGCTTCAAAAAAAAGGAAAATAAAAAAAACCAAAATCCGAAAAAAGTTCTATTTTTGAAATTCAATTTTGTTTTAAGTAGTGTATAAAAAATTACCAAATACTTGGTTAATTTATCACCCAATAAAAATTGGCAACATGTAAAACTTAGGCGTTTTCATTAAGTACTTTTTTTTTTTTTTTATTTTTTTTTTTTTTTATTTTATTCGCGAAGGGGGAACCTTCAAAAGGCGCCACCGTGCAGGTGGGAGTGTGCGATTCTTACGCACTAAACCTAACCTCCGCATTGAATCGTCGTCCCTGTATAAGCCCCGTAGGACCGCCGCAAAGCATGACTTCACGGAGCATGGGAACAGCACTAAGCTGGAAACTGATGGACTTGTGTCCGTATTCTAAAAGATTTGGTCATGGGCTTGTCTATAAACTCAACCTTATCTATTTCGCAAACGCTCAACTCTTCGCAGTTCGTCGATAATCAGTCGTGCTAGGGTGCTAACCACTGACCAGTTAGCTTCATTTCTCAGCATAAGGGTAACCAAGTTTTGATCAGTTACCGTTTCGCCGAGACTGACCGAAGCCTCAAGTCTGGCATTTTGGAACTTGGGGCACTCGAAGAGGACATGGGCCGCGTCTTCTGGTATATTTCCCTAGCAATGGGTACAATAGGGATCTGCTACATGCTTGTATTTGTGCAGATATGCCCTGAAGCAACCGTGCCCGCTTAAAATCTGCGTAATGTAGAAGTTCATGGAGCCGTGAGTTCTACCAAACCAAGCGGTAATGTTAGGGATGAGCTGATGAGTCCATCGACCCTTAACTGAGCTATCCCAGCGATCCTGCCACTTTAGCAGGCTTCTCTCCCGTGCGAGTCTTTTGCGAACTGTTGGGTTTTCGCTATTGGCTTCGAACAGCGTTTCCTCTACTAGAAGGTCGATAGGTATCGAGCTTGCAAGGACTAATGCTGCATCCTCGGAAACTGTTCTGAAGGCACAGCATACCCTGAGTGCGCCAAGTCTATGCACTGATTCAACACCACGTCGGTATGACTTCGTTCTCATTGCTGTGGCCCACACCGTTGACCCATACATCACGATGGATCGTACTACATTAAGGAGTAGTATCCTGCGCGCCTGTTTGGGGCCTCTCGTATTCGGCATCATTCTCGATAAAGACATGCATGCGTTGGATGCTTTTTTATGGGCATACTGGAGATGCTGCTTAAATGTTAATCGGGAGTCAATCATCACGCCAAGGTATTTAATGCATTCCTTTGATTGCACCAGCGTCCCATTAACATTGATGCTTGCAACTTCCATCTTTTTGCGGCTGCTTATGAGCACCGCTTCGGTTTTATGTTCGGCTAGACAAAGACCTACTGACATAAGCCAGTTATATATAATGCCGATCGACACACTACTGAGTGCCTCGACTTCTTGAAGATGTTTTGCAGTGGCCACAACCGCTAGGTCGTCCGCAAAGCCGACGATCTTAACGCCTGTGGGAACTGCGAGTCTAAGGACGTCGTCATACATAACGTTCCACAGCAGAGGCCCTAGGACTGACCCCTGTGGGACACCACCGGAGACGTTATACACCATTATCCCCTCGTCTGTTGCATAGCGTAGTATTCTACCATCGAAGTAGTTCGATAATATCTTAGAGAGGTAGCGTGGAATTTCAAATTTTGTGAGCGCTTTCATTATCGTATCCCAGTTTGCGGAATTAAAGGCATTTCGCACATCCAGCATTGCCACCAGGCAATACTGCTTTGCCCCCTTCTTCCAGCTAGTGCCTTCGATAGCTTTACTTGCTATGCTTGTAACCAGTTTTATGGCATCGGACGTAGAGTGACTCTTTCGGAAACCAAACTGTTGGCTCGAGAGTCCTCCTCTGGATTGTATTGCTTCTTCGAGGCGGTTGTACAGCAATTTCTCGAAGGTCTTGCCTATCGTGTCGACCAAGCATATAGGTCGGTAGGCTGAGGGATCCTCCAGAGAGCCGCTACCTTTTGGTATTAGCACAAGCTTTTGCGTCTTCCATTGTGCGGGGAATATGCCCTCTGTGAGACAAGCGTTATACAGCTGTACGAAGGCTTGTGTTTGGGCTGCAATGGCCATTTTTAGCGCGCGGTTCGGGATTTTATCTGGCCCTGGGGCCTTCTCGCTATGAACAGCATTGGAGATTTTCATTACCTCTTCTGCGGTTACCATGGAAATGGCTTGCACGTCGCCATGATTAATGACGGGCTGCATCGGTGGTTGCTGAGGGAAGAGCACACTTACAATGCGGCTAAGTATGCGAGGGCACGTGGGTGGTGGTCGTCCGAATGACTTCATCTTTTTCATTACCAGTCTATAGGCGGTACCCCATGGGGTTACGTCCGCTTCGTCGCATAACTGCAAGAAGCACTCGCGCTTCCTCGAACGAATCTTGTGTTTGAGCAGCTTCCTGCGCTCTCTATAGACCTCGCGCAGTTCTTTGAACCTGTCGGTCCCTCTGGCGCGGTAGTAACTTCTTCTGGCTTGGTGGCATTGGCTGCGTGCTTCGGCGATTTCGGCGGTCCACCAGTACACAGGCTCGTGGTGGTGCCTACTTGGCCTTCGCAACATCATCGCTGCGTCGCAAGATCTTTTCAGCTGCTCTGTTGCTTGCCTAGCCATATTCTGTGCTGAGCCAGTGAGATGTATGTCAGCCATCATTGCTGTGAGGATACCTTCATCAAGCGTTTCGACCTTGTATGATGGCTCGCTATGGGGGCCTCTGCTCCGCCGGTTGGTTTGCCTTTCCAACGTGTACACGATTGCTTGGTGATCGCTATGCGTGTAGACGTCGCTTACTTGCCACTGTACTTGCGTGCTCAGGTCACAACTGGCAAATGTCAGGTCAATTACTGAGCTGCCATTCGCGTTGGAGAATGTACACTGCGTTCCCGTGTTTAAAAGCACAACCTCTAACGAAGCTTTCATTAAGTACTTGGGTGGCTGAAAACTGCCAAAGCCATCTTATAAATTATACTAGGATTTTTTTCAATTCAACATAAGCTTCTTTTTCGGTGTACTTATGTTTACGTGATTCGAAATTCGGAGATTGGAAGGATTCGAATATTTTTTTAATTGTTCTTTTTAGTCCCGTGTCCGGTTAAGCCATGTGTCCTGTTTTTTCCTGTGCCCGGTTGAGCCCCAATCTCCCCTATCTGTTTTGACGTGGATATTTTAAGGAAACAAAATGCAAACAGCTTTACGGCTTAGATTTGTTTTGTAGATTCAAACCACGGCATAGAAATTTTCAAAGACAAAGTAATGTACTCGTAGGTAGCATTGTGGTTACTTATAGCCAATTTATGACTACAATTTTTTGAGAAAGTAAAAAAGTTAATAGAGTGGTTACTTCGTACCTATTTATGACAAAATAAAATATTTTTTTTTTTTGATATATTTAAAAAAAAAATGTTATTAATTAGAATTCGGAGTCCAAATTAGATTTGTCGGTTATTGTATAAGAATTTTTAGGGAAACTCGTTTGGAACCTCTGTGAAATTTAAATAAATATGGTAGAAAGGTTATTTTGTAAATGTACTCTCAAAATTAATTTCATGTATCTACTTCGAAAGTACATTTAAATATAGTTTAGAAAGCTATGGATTCAATAGAACTTGTGTATTCAGCCTTAGCTATATACCTTTTCCACACCAACAACAACACTCTTTATGTATGCGGACATGCCGAGTCCTTTGATGTGCAGTGTGTGCCCGGAACTCGCAGCTTATCGCAGAACTTTTAAACATTGTTACACTTTTGCAAAATGTTCATATATTAAATAGATAAAAGAGATTTTATTGATTTTCCCAAACTTATGTTGAGGGAGAGAAACTCTATTAAATTTTGTGTAAGTTGAATTTGAAATTCATTAAAGCAAATAACGCAACGAAATTTAACTATGAGTATCTTCTTGTGATAAAATTTTGTCATTATTTCACATGAGAGTTTATTATTTTTCCCACCCTCTCAATGTTTGTTTGTTTCACCAACACTAATGCACGCAGCTTTCAATCTGCACCCTCACACTTATACTCATCAGAAAAAACCATCAAAAAGCATTTAGCTATAAAGCGTTTCTAGAACCAATTAAAACCATAGCAAGCCATAAAATTTAATGTTTGCATGAAAATCAAAGCATTGTTGTTAACGAGTCACCATTAGGTATGACAGACAGGACGAAAATCATAGGATTTGCTTGTTCGTTCGCTCTATGTTTTTGTGACACATTGTGAAATTTTTACAACAGCTGTAAAAATGTAATAAATTATAAGGGTTGTTTTATTAATGCTCGCACAGCACATCGAAAAAGGTGATTTTGGGGTAGCGCACGATTGGGAAAATATTTTTGGTATCAGAAAAATTAACAATAACCTTGAGCGAAGTTAGTTAGGGTGCGTTGGTGGTGAGAACAAATTTGTTATCTATGTCAATTAGTGTTAAAATCGTTCAAGTTGAGGTTTATATTTAAGCGTTTGGCATTTTTTATGCCAGAAGGAAAAATCTTGGCTTTGATTGTTCTTGAAGGCAAGTATAAAATGTTTTAATATAACTTTGCAACCACAATGTTTATGGAATCAAGAATTTTTTTGGAGCATATAAAATTTTTATTACTTTAAAAATAAAAGGAAAAATTAATTGCAAAATTTATGTTCAAAAATAACATATTGCGTAAGATTTTAAGCAATCAGTTAGCTTATGTTGCGGATGTACAGCCATATAATTTAAAAAAATGGATCAAATTTTAGAATTAATTACTTTACCAATAGTACATATACAACATATTTTGCTTTTTAAGGGACTTAAATTTTATAAAGATTTGCCAAAAAGATTGAAGAATAAAAATAGTTTTATTATTTTCAGAACAGTCTATCATTCAAGGGATATATCTCAACAAATAAATTGGTCAAATAATTTTGAACTATAATCACCTGTACTAGGTTGGAAATCTTTTTATTATTATTGTTATTTTCTTAACTTGGCTATTAAAAATATATACAAAATCATATATTACATAAAAATTCATTGACTAATTTTGTATTTATATAGCAACTTATTATAGTTAAATTTTGTGTTTATGTTAGTTGATAATTTCGTTTTAAAAATAATTAAATTATTTTTATTCTTCAATCTATTCGGCAAATCGTTAATTAATGTTAGTCTCTTAAAAAGCAAAAAATGTTGAATCTATTATTGAGAAAGAAATTAATTGCGTCAAGATAAATTCGTAAATCCGACGCTAACTTAGCAAAGACACAAACCCATATTTCCAAAAAGTACGAATTTAACTTTGCTTATGAATTTAAATAACAGTACTAATTTAACTTTGTGTACGAATTTATATAAAAAACTACGAATTTAACTTCGTTTGATATGAAATTTCTTTAATATCAACAAGGAAACTTAAAATTCAAAATATTTATTACATTCAGAACTGAAAATTCGATACAAAATTGATTAATCTTCCGATTCAGGTGATCAGAAATTTTTTAAAGTCATGAACAATATGTTCAATTCAATTCAAATTTTATTGAGACTTTTCTTATTAATGGCATAATTGTTATAACGTACAATCTATTATGTTAGACATACGTATATTTTGTGTTTTAGACTATAATGTTTTATCTAAAAGGAATTGATTATAAAGAGATACAAAGCATCATGCTATAAAAGGAAGTTTGAATGAGAATATGCTATTTAAATATTACATTTATTTGAGTAGATTAGTGAGTTTTGCTCAGTACCCATTATTGGCTTTAGAGGAAATCTCAATGACTTAAACCTAGATAGATGCAATTGTTATCTTAAAAGTAATTAACTAACAATACAAAAAATACAATGTGAGGTATTTGTTGCAAATATTGATAAGGAGATACTTAACTATATGTATGGCACCTTGATTTTAATATTTTTAATGTTGATTAAAATTTTTAACTAATATAATGTAATTTTATAATAAGAATGAGGAATAATCTTATCCCTATGGGTATTAGAAGAAGTATTAGCATAAAAATCAAGGCACCTTGATTTTAATATTTTTAATGTTGATTAAAATTTTTAACTAATATAATGTAATTTTATAATAAGAATGAGGAATAATCTTATCCCTATGGGTATTAGAAGAAGTATTAGCATAAAAATCGGGCAGAGATTGGGTCTCTGCTAAATTGTCCAGATGAATTATGCCCACAGATGACAAGTAACGTGAGTCGGACCAGTTGAATTCTGATTCCCGCCTATAGATATCATTCATGAGAATATTTTTGTGATATTCTAAACTGTTAACCATTCTTTTTTGAAGTTGTAAGGCATATTGGCAAAGTGGGGTTATGAGGGCTTTTCTTTTTGTAAACATAATTATTAGAGAATCATTTCGTTCTTGATTCAAAATTTTTGTTGATACAAATTACCTTTCTTTCAACTATTTCTAATTTTTAGGCAACCGTTGGTGAGATCGTAAACCAGATTGGGAATGCGTATAAGATGACAGAGCGAATACTCACTTTGTATATAAGTATCTTTGTTTTTTCCTTAAATGATTTACTGTGAAACAATCTTGAGAATATGGCTTTTATCAAGCTAACTTTTTTAATGATAATTTTAGCATGTTCATCGAATTTAACCTCTTCAATCCCGCACCAAGATAGACAATTAAAAAAAAACTTTATAGGCATTATTCTTACTAAATAGGGTCTAGTTAAGACATTTCTGAAAAAAAATAAAGAAATACCTTTTATAAGTAATAGTTTTTAAATGTGCGCATATGTGGACAACGGGTGATAATGCATAAAAAATCAAAAATTTTTCAGCTTTTAGATATAAGTACTTTATTTTAATGAAAAAAGAAAAATATAGAAATTCATTTACATAAAATATTTGAAAAAGGAAACTAGATATATAAATTATAAAAGAAAGAAGAAAATATTGAATCACATGTGGTAAAATAGGAACTTTGTAGTAGTAAATAATTATTTAACTACTCTATTCTAAGAACCGTCGTATTCGAATTTTCGGATTCCGTTTCTAAGACATTGTCTTTTGTATTATTTTGGAAAAATATTATGGAAAAAATATATGTTCTCTTCTTCAATATTCAAGATGATGAACAATTTTCTTTGAATTCTTTGTTCCTTATTTTAAAAAAGTGGAACTCCTTTTTATAATTCCGAATTCGACAGATATTGGAACAGGGTAGAATTTATGTATACATTTTTATGATTTTTTTATGGTATTTCAAAAAGCAATTGTTGCCATTAACGCAGAGGTACAAATTACATTTTGTGCACATTGTACGAGTTCTTGAAGTGCAGCCTGAATTTCGACATCTAGATGCCTTTTTTGATTCAGCAAATTCTGGAAAATGCTCAAAACCATCGAATCGTTCCTCCATAATTAGCGGCGTTGTCACTTTCCTGCGCTTAGCACACTCATGGTCAAACTGGGAACTTACGTTAGAACTCGAACGCTTTGAGGCACGCGCTTTCTTCGCTTTGCTAGAAAAGCCTATCAAGGCATTTCTTACATATACTTTGTAATCAATAAGTGACATTTTTGGCACCTTTTGGGCATTCTGCTGTCTGATATGCATTATCCAGCAGTTTACAATTATTAAATCCACGAAATGATTAAAGGCTCTTATTGTCCACTTTCTAGTACGCAAATAACAGCGATACAATGAAACGTAACGGTCACAGAGGTCTACTCCGCCCATATACTTATTGTACATGCTGACAACGGCTGGTTGAGGTAATGCAATTTTAGAAGAATGCTCTTTGGACCACCGCTGACATTCAACTTCAGGTTGAGCTCCAATAAAAGATAAAAGGAGCACACTTTTGTTGTCCTTCCATTTTACTGCTGTTACTTGTTCGTCCTCTCGTACCCATTCATCCCACTCTCCCCTCTTCAAAAGTTTGTCATCTTTAAATTTGTTTATAACAGGTCCGATGCGATTTTTCATGACTGTTCCAGTTTGGTAAATATCATTTCTTCTCAGTTCTTCAATACTTTTTAAGCTTGTAAAAAACCTATCTGTATATACACATCCTTCACCCGATATGACATTAGTAAGGAGCTTAACGACAGCTCCTCCTAGCCCAAGCTGTTTCATTTCAAAGTCATTTACTGATCCCTTACCAGTATATATATGGAAGTTCAAGACTAAACCGTCACTGGCCGCAAGAACGAAATTCTTCAGACCAAGTGGATTTGGTTTTGCAGGCATATACTGCCGAAATGCGCATCGTCCTGAGAATGGGATCATCTGCTCATCAAGCAATGTATGATATGGAACGGGCAATGTCTTACATTTTTTTAAAATAGGTTCAAGGAATGGTCTAATTTTCCAAAGTCGATCCGACTTGCAATTGTCATTATCTGCAGAAAACCGCAGAAACCGTCGAAGATGGCAAAAACGGTTTCTGGACATGCAATCTGCAATTTTAGGAACTCGAAACTCATTCGCCCAGAACATTTTTAGCTGAGGATAACGCAAGCAGCCCATCAGTACATGACATCCCGTCATATGCAGAAGCTCTTCTGCAGACGTATTAAGAGAGTTGTGATTTCTTTCCTGAAAGGCTTGCATATTCGTAACTAGTGCGATATGTTCCCAAAAAGGCACTCCCAAGTATTCCATAAAAGCATCTAAAATAGATGCTGGAGTATCCTCCTCGTGAACAACAAGTAAATTGTCAATAACAGGACGAACTGGAAATCTGAGGAAACCAATGACAATGTAGCGCTATCAAAATTAATAATTTGAGATTTGTTGTATTTTTACCCTTTTCTCAGCCATTTTAAATTTCGTGACTGAGAAGCTGCCTCAATTGATACGACATTAGGAGAATTGGTTTCAGAAACAATTTCTTCGTCAACACAATCTTGGAAAGTATTATGCTCCTGGTGAAGTTGGACGCCTTCTTCAAATGGCTCAATACCATCTTCCAAAGAACCTTGCACTTCCTGAAGAATGGCTTCGTAGCAATCATTTTCATCGTCGGATAGTTCAGCATCGCTATTATTTAAAAAGTTTTCTATCTCTTTGTCACTGAGCTTCTTGGTCATATCTATAGTTTTGGTTCGAAATAAACATTTTTATAATTTAATTTGAGAAGTAGTTTAAGAAAAGTGGAAGAAAACTGAATACAAATTTCATTATTTTTATTTGCAAAATTATTCAAAGTACACGTACGTGGTAACGGAAAAATGTTGTTTTTTTTTTAAATTAACACCCACAGTACACATGTGGACAACTTTTATAGACTGAATTTTTTTACAGTTTTTTTTTTTTTTTTTAAATTCACAACACACAGATACAGTATGATTTCTATTTCTCTATTCTTTCACTTTTTTACAAGAGGTTCTTCGTTTTTTAGCACTTTTTTTACTTACCAAGCAGAGGAGCCTTCTTACGCGACATATTTGCAAAACTTTAATTAAAAAACCCGCCAAAAAAGGTAAACAGAGAAATTAAAGGAGAGCTTATGAGAGAAAATATTTTCTCTATCTATTGCGCCAATATTTGAATGAAATAACAACAAATCAGTTAATATTTGAATACAAAAACTTTTGTCCACATATGTGACCATTTCACCTGAAGAGGTTAAAGAGATTATTAAAAGTGATGCCTAAATATTTAAGGAGTCATCGGCATAGAGGATACTTTTGCTGTAATTTACTACATGCGGAAAGGAGCAAGTATGGCTCCTTGGTGGACTCCACTTTTAATTAGACCTATTTCTGAATTAACTTCATTAAGATGAATTTGACAAGTTCTATCGGAAAGAAAACTACACAGAATTTTTATAATAAATGGATCGAAACCAATGTTTATGAATTTATATAAGAGACCTTTATGAAATGCTCTATCGAAGGCTTTCTCAATATCAAGAGAAATTAGGACGGTGCAAGATTGTTGCCTTAAGTTACATACGATATCGTCATGAAGTTTGAGAAGAGCATTGACAGTTGAAGGACCTTTTTTAAAACCAAATTGTTTGTCAGGAATAAATGCAAAGTTTATTTTTTCATCCATGTTTAATTTAATAACTTTTTCAAATAATTTCCCAAAATTAGATAACAAGGATATTGGTCTAAAGTTATTTAATTCGAAGGAGTGTGGCTTTTTCTTTATAGGAATAATTTAAGCAGATTTTCATTTTAATGGGAAATAACCACTATTAATGCAATTATTAAAGACAATTGAAAGAACCGTGAATACTGAACTGGGAAGTTTTTTGTTAATGTAATTTCAAATTGAATCTGGACCAGCTGACTTTTTTTAACCGACTTCAAAAAGGAGGAGGTTTTCAAATTCGTCGGTTTCTCTGTTTTTTATTAATTTGATGAATCGACTATGTTTTGGAGATTTTCAGGGTTAGTAAAATGAGTATTTGATTCATTATCAATCGATGTGAAATTGCTGTTAAAAATATAAATAGGATTGGAACAATTTGAAAGAACTCTGTCAATAGAGGAATCGATAAGGTCAAAATTAGCTGTGTCTGGAATGTGCTCTCTGTAGATGTCCGTGTAACGATTTTTAAAAGCATCTGCAATTAGATAACTGTCTTGGATGATCATATTATCTAAGAGGATTTTGCTACAGAATTTATAATTTGTCTTTGTTTAAAAACTTGAATAGTTCTTTATATGCGGGCGGGCCAGGTTTGATTTTGGAAAGTTTTTGATGGCATTAACTTGATTTTTGATCATGTTGTTTAATAAATTTATTTGAGTCGAGATAAGATTGTATTCAATACTTTTAGGATTGAAATTTCGATGATAAATATTTTTCAAGATTTTTTGCCATTGATGCTTGAGTTTAAAGGAATTTTTAATATTATCTGGAATAAGGAAGTGATTATCTCTTAGTACCAATTGTTCTGTGTGATCTTTGATGACAGAGAGAATTGAGGTTGTAATAATGTCGATAGACTCATCAATTTCTGAGTTTGATAGATTTCTGATAAAAGGGGGAGTAATATTTTCTGTAATAGAATTTAAATCTTCAAGAAAGCTGTCGCAGTTAGTATTTTTATAGGAGATGATAGTTCTAGGAGTATTTATTACAAAGTCAAGGTTTGGAACTGTGATTTTGAGATATAAAGGAAAATGGTCTGAGAAGGAACATAGACTTGAAATAGAGAAATTTATATTTATGAGGTCAATCAAATTTGAACTTAAAATAAAATTATCAAGAAAGGATGCCCCGTTTGGGTATGAGGGCCTTACGTCACAGAGTCTATGAAAATCAATAGCTGAGTCCTGCACCCAATTATTTAGAGACATTCCGTTTATATTATCAAATAAGTCTCACAATGCTCTTTTTTTGGCATTGAAATCGCCACCGAAAACAGTGCCATAAAAATCGCGGGAGAAATTGCACAGGAAGGAAAATAAACGCTGCCTACTAAATTTTTTTTCGGAAACAAGTCAACAGTTAAATTAATCACAATGAAAACATTTGGAAAGCTTAAATCAGGAATAGTAACAGGAGTATATTTCATATGAGATTTGATTAAAATACCAATGCCTGGAGGTGAGCACTGGTGAATGAAATTGTAATTATCCATATTGATTTTATTCTTGAAAGAGATAATTATGTGTTTCTTGAATGAAGGCCATATCGATCCGATTTCGATTCAGAATTGAAAGTAAGTCAATTCTCCGACTTTTGTTAACTAAAGATCTGACATTTATTTGAAACATTTTAAATCGTTTTTGTTTTACAAGTATAGAGTTCTCATCAGAAGATTTCTGCGTACCATCATTGTTGTTGTAACTAAGCTGCATGAACTGTTCTGCATCATTTGAAATGCCGGAGACGACGGAATAGTAAAATCCATAGATTGCTCAGGAGTGTGAAGACCGAGTAAGGGCCCAGCAGGCGTGGATTGTGACAGGAAATTATCAGTAGAACAAGAAGCAGTATTAGCGGGAGTGAGTACGGTAGTAGCAGCACCAATAGTTGACGGGCGGTCAGAGGAAGCATCATGAATAGCTGAACTTGTGGGAGCCTTATCCAATGGCTTTTTTCTTTGCGGGATGGAATACTGCTTTTTTTGGACTTAGAGTCCATGCGGTGAAGTGTGAATGGCTTTATCTTCAAATTTGTTGTTAATGTTCGTTAATAACGATTATTAACAAAAAATTAACAAACAGCACTAAATTATTATATATTTTAAAATTAATGTTATTTAAAAATTTTTCACAATTATTAAAAACAAGATTGACAACTTCTCCAATGTATATCTCGAATCCAAATCAATATCTATCTCGAACCATATGTTAATGATACTTAATTTGAAATAAAAGATCGTAATATCTACATTTAGGATTTAATTTTTCCAAAAATTCCAAAGGAAATTTTTTGAAAAGATGTGATCGATCGATGATTCATAGTACAAACTTTAAATAAAAGGTCTCAATTCCTAAATGTACGATTTTTAAATTTTATATTTTAATAGGCAGGTAATGAAAGCACCTTTTTAAGGATATATGACTCATTGTGGCGCGCTAAGGATTTTGGACACAGGAAATTTTTTAAAAAACACTGAATAGTTCGATTCATAGTACTTACTTTGAATAAAAAAGACTCAGGTCCAAAATGTACGATGTTTAAATTTTGTATATTAATAGACAGGTATTTAAGGAATCTTTTAAAGGATATATAACTCATTGTGGTGCTTAAGACACAGGAAATATTTTAAAAAGTAGTGAAAAGTACTGAAATGTTCGATTCATAGTGCTTTGAATAAAAAAATCTCTGTTCCAAAATATACGATTTTTTTAATTTGTATTTTAGTAGACAGATATACGTAATCAAAGAATATTTTTAAAGATATACGACTCATTGTGGCGCGCTAAGGATTTAAGACACAGGAAATTTTTTCAAATGTAGTGAAAAGTACTGAAAAGTTCAATTCATGGTACTTTGAATAAAAAACCTTAGTTCTAAAATGTACGATTTTTAAGTTTTATATTTTAATAGACAGGTAACATATGATTCATCACTTTTTAAATAATTTCTGATAACCCGAATCGGAAGTTTAATCAATTCTGTATCGAATTATTTTATTTTCCCCCCCTTAATTTTATTATATTTTATAAATTTTTTGAATTTTAAGTTTCCTGGTTCATATTAAAGAGATTTATTATCAAACGAAGTATTTTTTTATATAAATTCGTACTCAAAGTTAAATTCGTACTGTTATTTAAATTTAAACCTAAATTCGTACTTTTTTTAGTATTTAATTTAAAATTAGAATTATAATTCGTACTTTTAGGAAATGTGGGTTTGTGTCTTTGCTAAGTCAGCGTCGGATTTACGAATTTATTTTCACGCACTTTTTTTAACTATTTCTTTGCTCTTTAACTCAATTATAGAGCAAGTTAAAACATTCAAAGAATAAAAAAATAAATTCAATTTTAAATATTTAATCGCAAAAGTAAACAAGTTATTGAAAAATGTCAGAACATTTCGACCACATTACATATGTAGAAAAATTGCATAGCTAAATCTGCAGCTAGTTTTACCCAACTAGTTAGTTGACCACAAAGCCATCAAAGAAATGCGGTCAAAGCAATGAAAAAACTGAAAACAAAAGTAAATAACACAAAAAAAAAAATTATCGAAAACAAGTGAAATAAATGAAATTGAAATTTAAATTGAATAGAGTTGCATTGAAAGAAAAACCACACAGAAAAAAAAGAGCACATCAGCAAACTAAAGGGAGAAAATGCAAGTAAGATTTCTTCGAAAAATAGCTGGCACAAGCTTTAAACCAAAATAATTATCAAAGAAGAAATCGAAAACAATGAAATGCTCAAGATTTAAAATAGCTTTGCGGCTTGTGTGATTTTCTAAAGTAATTTATTTCCAGAATTGCCAGATGAAAAGCTTCTCTTCTTCAGCTTCCCAACAAAATGCTTGTTAGTTTGGTCAAATATTTACACAAAATATTTTCCAAAGGAATCCAGATGATGATGATGTAAATCAGCACAAATGCCCTAACGTCAAAAACAGGCAGTTATTTTGAACAAAAGCGACGACTAAGCATAGCATTAAAGAAAGGTAGTTAGTAGAAGAGAAAAAAATACAAAAAAAAACAATTTTCTGAATAACCTAGCCATAATAATAGAATTTATTTGGTAGGCTTTTTAGAAGAAATTCTTTAAAAAATAATTCTACTTTACCTAACTAATTAATTTTAAGCAAGGTGCACAAGTTTACGTTTGTAATTAATTGAAGGTATTTTTCAAAATAATGCCCTGGCAACAACAAGTTAGGCAACAAATTTTTCATCAAAGCAATGGACAAAAATTGAATGAATAAATAGA
Organism: Coremacera marginata; assembly: GCA_914767935.1. NCBI lineage: Eukaryota > Metazoa > Arthropoda > Insecta > Diptera > Sciomyzidae > Coremacera > Coremacera marginata. The sequence goes on from OU612045.1 coordinate 154,799,558, forward strand.
TGATGACGATGACGGGTGGGCAAAGACAAAGGGAAGAAGCATGGAAAATAAGTGGAGCAAGAAAAGTTTTAAATTAAAATCTGCTTATCAGTCAATGTCAGTGGTTTAGGTTGTGGTTGTTTTTGGTGTTTTTCATGTTTACCATATTAATTTTGTGAAATTTTATCAGCAGCGCAAGCACGTGTCTGAGATTCATTAGTTGTTGGGGGGTTTTTTTTCTTATATATTATTTATGTTTTGTTAACTAAACAAACATTTTAGCCACCCTCAGAGAGACAGAATGAATTGTTTAGAAAAGCTTGATAGAGAACTTTTTTTGTGGGCTTTTAAGCTTTAACCACACTGAGAGAGAGATGGCAGTTGTTGGCTGAAACATGATGCCGAGTGGCAAAACAGATGTTTTAACTGTAAATTTTATTTAAAATTTTTCGAGACGGGCCTAGGTTCGTATTTTTTAAATAAATTTGAACAATTTTCTTTATTCTGTAATCATGGGCAAAAGTTCGAATGGTTCGTTTCGAGAGCAAATTTCAAGCATAAATTGGAATAATTTTTTTATGTGAATACCTCAATAGTAAATTTTTGAGCTAAAGCTGATTTTTAGCATAAGGTAGTAATGTAAATTTTTTTCGATCTGGCATGACTTCTGAATAAGAGAGTAGGTCATTATGAAGAACGTGGTTGCCAACTCTCGATTTTTATTGAGAAAAAATTTTAAAAAAACACGTATGGATGTTTATAAGCATGTAACATAAAAGTGAAACGTTTTTGTTTATAAACATGTAACAAAAAAGTGCAATTTTTTGATTATGAACATGTTACAAAAAAGTGAAATGTTTAGTATATAAGCGCTGCCTAAGAGAGACACCGTGGTTTAGGGGATCGAATCTGACGTCAGGATTTCAAAATTCAAGATGGGGGATAGGATTGCCGGCTCGATATTTTTTTTTTTTGGATTTTTGCTAAACCTTGTAATTTTGAAATTCTGCCAACGAATTTGATTTCGAATCAATATTACAGTTTTATAATTCAAAATGGTGGATAGGGTTGCCACCTAAATGTTACCACAGAGCTGATACCTAATAATGTTTTTTTGACGACTTTTAAACATTTTCTAAGAGTTTTAAAGGATCGCTGATTTCGAATCTGATGTCAGAATTTTAAATTTCAAGATGGATAGAGTTGCTACCTCAATTTTTACCACAGCTTGCCACCTAATAAAATGTATTTTTAAGATTTTTAAACATCATCTGAGTTTTGTAGGGTCGTTGATTTCGAATCTGATGTCAGAATTTTAAAATTCTGTATGGCGGAAAGGGTTTGATTTCGAATTTGATATCACAGTTTTAAATTTAAGTATTGCGGATTGGGCGGGTTTTTTTATATTTTTACGAATTCTTGTTATTTTTAAATTCTGACAACGGATTCGCATTCAGCAACTCATTTTTACCTAGCGTTCGCCCCAGCACTAAATTCGTAAAAAAGGGGTGTTTACCATAACCGCCATCTTTAATTTTTTATTTTATGCATCGTTCCCTACTGATCTACAGTGGAATAGGTGTTGATGCTCTTGGAAAAAGATAAAATCTCTATTATTCTCTGGGGAGATGATTCTTTATCGCTAACTAATTCTTTCACGAGAAATTTGGTTTGCACAGAGTCAACAATCGAAGTGGATTAACAACAAAATCCGGAACAACAATAGATGCAAATTTTTCACGTTATCTCGAAAATTTTTAATCGCGGACATATATCTCATATTCTAGTTATCGCAAGCCATTAGTATCAATATTTTCAATAGAGGCACATTAATTATAGTTAAAAATATTGAATCAACAAAATATTTTTTATATAATTTTGTTTTGTATTTCTTTTTAGATGCTCTCTTTCTCTCTCTCTCTTTATCTCTTCCTTTCTCTCTTTCTCTCTTCCTTTCTCTCTTTTTCGCTCTCTCTCTTTCTCGCTCTCCGGCTCTTTCTCTCTCTCTTTCACTCTCTCTCTTTCTCTCTCTTTCTCTCTTTCTCTCTCTCTTTCCCTTCTCTCTTTCTCTCTCTCTCTCTTTCTCTCTCTCTCTCTTTCTCTCTTTCTCTCTCTCTTTCTCTCTCTCTTTCTCTCTCTCTTTCTCTCTCTCTTTCTCTCTCTCTTTCTCTCTCTCTTTCTCTCTCTCTTTCTGTCTTCTCCCTATCTTTCTCTTTGTTTCTTATACTTAAATCCATGGTATAATTATAAGGTAGATGCAATTCGGAGAGCAAATGACGAAAAAAAAAACATTGGCGTAGGTATAATGTCACTTTTGACATTTGACGTTTACTTGTCCAGCCATAGGAATGTATAGTTTGCTTGTAACCGTATATCTCGATTGAGTACCCAGGTTTTATGTGCGAAAATGTAAAAAAATTAATAAAAACCATAAAAAGTTTATAAAACTAGCCGTGTTATTTTAGATATAATACAAAATAAATTGTATTTTGGCTTTGAACGAAGCAAATACAAGATAAGATTTAATATATTTTAAACCCGACTACTTACTTCGATTGTTCAGTAACCGATTTACTTGCGTCGCTTTGTACGGCTGCTTTAAACTGTCAAAATATATATTGACAAGAAAAAGTTGCTGTTGGAAAAGTAAATTTTATTTACGCTAAGAAATAAATAAATAAATAAATAAACAAAGTGCAGTTTCTTCTGATAAAGTCATGCTGAGTATTCATGGTGTCCTCTACGTACGTAACATTGATCCGTACAAAACTTCTTATGGTGTTGATCCAGAATTTGGCATAATACACAGCTGGCACAAACTACGTTGCGTTCTGTACTGGAAAAAATGTTCATGGATAAAGTTTTCCGCCGTCACAATGTTAGCATTGTGGACTCCATCCATGAAGCAACAAACACAGATGGCGCACACATTTTTTCAAAACAGCTGTTTACTGCGCACCTACGTCATCAAAGACCCCAGCTACTTGTTCGTTATAAGAAATGTATGAGATTTGTGATGGAAAATTTGAAAAGTGGGAATAAACTAAGAAATATTGAATCAATTAATTTTATTTTTAATAAATCATATAGAAAATGCGTTTGTTTTTTAGTGCAGCATTTATGTTCATGTTATTAAATGTAACTTCTCTACTAACGGAGCTGCTATTTTCGGAAAGCCCCATTCAAAAAGCATAAGTCTTACCTCAAATTAGACTCGATACCCTCATTTTTTAATTAAATTAATTTTTGAGAGTATTAATAGCCTTGCAACTCACCATAGCTTGATAGAACTCCTTGTCACACAATTATTTTTCAAAGTCCGTCTTCCACGTGGACATCATAATAATGATGTTTTATAATTTATTTATTATTTTGAGAATAATTAATTTATTTTGAGTACAAACGTGATGATGATTCAGTAAAAATGACAAAACTGTTTTAAACAACGAAGTCCCTCTATAAAACTTGTACTTGCAAGCTGACGACGTCGTGAGTCAGAGAACCTCGATAAAATGCTTCGCAAAGGTTTCCTCGAAGCAACCGACACAAGCTTACAACTCGGAAATGGGTTATCCTCGTTAAAGTGCTTCGCAGGGGCTTTATCGAAACAACCGAAATAAGCTCACGCTCTTATATATTTACCCTGCATTTGCAAGTGCTATGGAAGCATTCTCGAGGAAGAAAATGCTAACCTCCATACACAAGCTAATAAGAAGCGATATGGAGGCTGAGCCACTATAATTTCAAAAATTAAACCTTCTGGAAGTCCAAATGTTAGTTGGGCTAGAGCTATAAACATCGTACATGATTCTTCTAAAACAGTTTTATCAAGAAAAACAAGAAATGTCGAAAACAAAAAATATTAATTTAGTTTATTATTTTTGAAAATTTTCTTTTTCGCGATCTCACACTATCACTATATTTTTGTCACGGCGACAAAAACTTTCCCATTGCTTTAAACAGGCAGCGTTGGACGGAAAGTTAAAAAAACCTATTTTGCACGGTTTTAGTTTATTGCTATTATTGCAATTTTTCACTGCGCACCTCATTTTAATTATTTATTTTAATTTAAATATATTATTTTTATCCACTTCAATGTCATTTGCTTTTAAAACAAAACGCGATGGTCTTTGTCTACGTCACGCAAACAGCTGATAAATATAAACAAACTAACGGACCTGCGCAGTGCCAAATCTATTTTCTTTGATTCATGGACTCCATCCATATGGTAAGTGAAGTTTGGTGCATAGCATATCTGCGTTACGAAATAATAGATATTCATTTACAGACCAGAGTGCATGAAGCTATTCAGAAGCAAGTGAAAGACGAAAGCGTGCCGCTATTTTAGAGTCTGCAGGAATTTAAAGTCTGAATGTCGCAGCGACAATGTTAGCCGTAGCTGATGTGCGTGCTAGAGGGCTAGTTGCTGCTGTAAAATCGATGGTTAGTACGAAAGCAAGAGAAGCAGCTTCATTTGTTCCAGCGGAACAGTACATTAGTACATTCGAAAAACCGCGAAGACCAACAATGCAATGATTTTACCGTCGAACGCTCCAGACATTTCCGGCTTTATGGCTCAAACTCTAGGAGTTACAAAACAGTTTTAAAAACAAGCAATGTAGGGGAGATGTAATGTATTCACTCACAACTAAGCCAAAGAGAGCCAAGCACTTCCAACAAAAATCAAAACAATATCGGAACCTTTAAAAAACTTGTGCGTGTCGTCAAGGTATAACAGAAAATGTTAGCTTAACCTATGGGTTCTTTAAACTGCTGACCCAGTAGAATAACTTCTTGCGTCCATGTCTGTCGCGGAATGTAAAAATAAAAACTGAATTCATAAATAAAACAATTTCGAAAATAAACAAAATTATCAAATTCTATCGTGTTTGAGATTTCATTTAACTTCCTGGGTGACCAACTATGGTCCTGACCAAAACTGCCGAGATAAAAGCAACTTCATGAACGTCTGAAGCTTTGAGACGATAAAAGTTCGGTTCTTACGAAACAAAACGTATTGTCAAACTCTTTCGCGAAACTCCGATAAGTTATGTTTGTTCACTTTGGGTAACAACATTGACATTTTTTAGTCTATTTTGATTCTACTCGTTACTGAGCATCTCGTCTTTTTTGGTTGGGCATTTTATTGACTAGACTTGCAAAAAAAGAACATTCTATATTTGTCACTGGTTCCTAATTACATAATGGCCACACGCTGCTTCCTTGAGAAGTCAATTTTTACTTTTTTTTCTTCGTGAAACATATGAACTAAAAGCTACTAATTCCAAATATTGAAAAATTAATGACCGCTCTCATCTGGTTCAAAAGTTACATCGACCCCTAAATTGAAAAAATGGGCTCGAAAAACTTGTGATGTTTTTTAATCTTCCTACAATATTTATAATTTCAAAACAGCTGTTTTTGACATTAAACCTACGCCTTTGTTATTGTTTTGTAGTCGGAGAGAGCGTGTTTCAAATGCATCTACCTTATAATTGTATCATGCTTAAATCTATCTTATTCTAGAAGAGAGTGTATACAGAGAGGAAGTTTCACTTCTTTACTGTTTACATGCTATACTGTTGCTATTGTTTTTGTAGCTTTGAAGTTCTATTCAGAAAAATTGGTAGTGTCCATTGTTTGCTACGACATTTCGCCATCTTTCAGGCAGCAAACGGATTCCGTGTTTAAGAAATCCTTCTTCTTTCAAGACAATCCAAGAATCGACCCAATTTTTGGTTTCTTCGTAAGAAGTGAAGTACAACTCGACCATGCCATCAGTCATCAACAGTTACAAGTGGTAGTCAAAGCAGCACTGTCTGGTAAATGCGGATAGAGTAGAATATCCCATAAGAGCGCCTTGAAAGTATCCTTGACGGCTTCCTCGGCAACATGTGGCCGAGCATTGTAGTGCTGAAAAATACCTTTATCATGTCTTTTGGCATATTGGAGGCGTTTGAGCTTGTCTAAATTGCATCAATGTTTGTTGGAATCTTTTCCCAAATATGGTTTCGTTAGGCTGGAGTAGCTCATTTCGAGCTGATCCCACCAGATGCTTAGCATTACCTTCTTGCCTTGAATATGGAGTTTGGCTATTAAATTTGCATGCATGGCCGGGCTTTCAAAACAATTTTCTGTTCTTTGGGTTGCCGTAGTGGATCCACTTTCCGTCCCCCGTAACGATGCGATGCAGAAAAGAGTTCCTGATTTTTCCTTTTAATCAGTAGTTCACACATAAGCTACTGTTTAAGTTTATATGGAACCCGATTTCCTTGTTTTTGACCCATACCCATGGCCTTAATATGGTTGGAAATCGCATGTTGAGTCACTCTCAAGGCCCAACTAAAATTCGACGAGTCGCTCCGTTACGAGTAAAAACAAAAAATTTCAATTAAATGCATTTCAATTTTGCCCAAAATCAAAGCTGCAAAGGAATGCTCTAAAAAAGGAATTTGATTTTATTTGCAAAAATTTGAATCAGTGAATAACGAAATAAGAAAATCATTCCATCAATACAGAATTGATTCATAAATAAGATTTTGAAGTCACATTCAATTTTTAAAAATTGATTAATTTTTCATTTATATTATTCATTTTCTTTATTCAGAATAATGAATCAATTGAATGAATGAATTGCATTTGAATGCAATTCATAAAGAATTTTCAATAATTCTTTTGTTATTCATTATTAATTTTTTATTCATTATTCATTTGTTATAAATTATTCATTTTTTTCATCATTCATTTTCTATTTATTATTAATTTTTTATTTATAATTCATTTGTTATTCCTCATTCAATTTTTGGTCATTATTCAATTTTTATTCATTAAAAATAATATATTATAAAAAATTAATATTTTTATTCATTATTAAATTTTTATTCATTATTCATTTTTTATACATTATTAATTTGTAATTCATTATTAATTATTGTGATGAGACGCAGTAAAACACAAAATTAGAGTTTTTCACATATTTGTACAAATAAGTAAGAGTATGGATGAATTTAAAAAAATATGTATATGATGGAGAAACTTTTTCAATTATTTCAGCCTTAATATTGTTGAACTTTAAAAATAGCCGCTGTTGTGAAAATTAATGTAGACTCCAAAACCACTTCAGCGCTCTTTAAAAATTCTGTTACATTTATTTTTTTAAGTTTTTGCAGAAGTGTAAACGATTTTTGTCTTGAGTGTTATGTTTCTAAAAGGCGTTTAAGTCTACTAAAAATTTGCCAATTTTAGCATTTGATAGTTTATTTGCCTTAAGCTGAAAATTAAAAAAAAAAAAGAGGAAGAAGTCTAGTAAATCGGCGGCATAGACGCTGGTGCTGAAACAACACTCAGGACTTTTAACGATTTTTTAATAGTTTTGTTGAAAAAATTTCTGCACTAAAAACTTAAAATATAAGAACCAGTTAAAAACAAAGCAATCAAATACAAACATTTTTTTTTTTTATTTTAAATACTTAAAGCAGCAAAATCATAGACTCTGGACATATTAATCTTTACTAACCATAATCTGCTAAAACATTTTAAAATTCCACTTCTTTAGTAGAACTGAAATCGAAATATCGTGTGTTTTCTTGCAGTTATGCACTTGACGGCATATCAGTAACTAAAATAAAGATTAGAGCATATAAAGTAAGACACAACACTCCTGACACGAAGCGGTGACAGCACAAATTCTGCACAAAAAAAAAATACTGTTATGCAAACTTTTAAAATGATAAACACCAAAAATTCCTTAGAATTTATACTTGCAATGGAAATCAATGCATATTCTGATTATTTTTCTATCTTTTCGTTTTCTTTTTCTATATTGAATAACTGCAAGTAAGAGTGGAGACAAATGCTTTTCTATGAAACAGGTAAGAGAGGCGAGAAAATAATCGCTTGTAAATGTTAAACTATGAAATTTGCCTTAACTCTAAATGCCTTATTTCTTATATATGGACATTTTCGTAATGTCGAACGTGACCGTCGCACACATTTAAACTGAAAAAAAGGCAAAGTCAAACATATTTGCAGTTTTCAGTTTATAGTACGCATAATCCTGGTTCCAAAAAAAAATGCAAAAAAGAAGCAATTCGAACGGGACAAAAATAGAAGCGCTTTTCGTGTCCATATATAGAAACTCAGAATTCAGCGAAATCTGTCAAAATTTTTTAGTTCAACTCAAATATTTTAGTACTTTTTTAGCGGGGTACGTGATATTTTGAACGTGACATTTTGAACGTGACATTTTGAACGTGACATTTTTGCCATAATGATTGAAGTGAATTATGTAATTTAGTAATTAAAAACAAATTTAATATATTTTACTCTCCTTGCCACAACCATTTTTCATTATCTTTAGACAATGTCTACCATTTATACTAAAACAAATACGTTTACAAAACATTTACTACAAAGAAAAACTACATTTGTGGCATTCATTGTCATCATGGTAAATGAATTTATATATACATTTCTTGAACCAATAAAATTTAAATGTTTCCCTAAGATAACACATATCAGAAAAAATAAGCTTTTAACACCGAAAAATTAAATTTTCGCTAAAAGATTTGAGGCAGCTGAATACAAATTTTTTAAAAAAATTAATTGAATGAGGTGCACTTGGGTTCGCCTAATGTGAAATTAACAAGGTGAACATGAAGTGAAAAAATTAAGTGATAAATTCGCGCTGACCTTTTTAATTATACCACCATGGTTACGCAATGCGTTATGCGCTTTAATGACTGTTAGGAGGAACTCAAAAAATACCACAAAATTAAACTATCTTGGAATTTCCAAATCCTCGCATTTTTTTATTATTTGTTATTTTAACTTTATACAAAGTTGGCAACTCTAAAGACAAGGCAAAGATCTCAGGAGAAAAGCGCGGCTATCTAATAAGAAATCACAATGTTTGGAATATTTTGCAGCACATAAAAAACTTCTTGAACTAAAAGGAAAAACAATTTTTTCAAATTGGAATTTGAAGAAAATTCAAATCAAAACAAAAACAAACACAAGTATGTGTGGAGGCAAAAGATAAACATTGATATTGAGATTGTTTACCTTTTTAGCAGCAGCTGCGACGAGATCGTCTGTCGATTACCAGGTGTAATATTTTTAGCTGACTTAAATATAAAGTGGCTTTTTAATTCAAGCAAGAAATATTTTTATGTTGCTGATTTTCTCGCTAAACTCAAGCGAAGTGGTCAGGAATTTTTACAGGCTATAATTTTAAATTGGAGCCAACTGTAAACAATGGCTTTGCTGTTGTTGCAGTTGAAGTGGTTATGTTTTATAAGACTGGCACGTTGAAGTGGTTAGACTAGCTTGGAACGCCTACGCAGTGAATGAGGTGCGGCAGGCTTTGAATGCTGTAGGTTGGATGCACTGGATGAATTGAAGAAATTTTTTAGCATAGAAATTTAAAAACACTTTTTGGAACACAAGAATCTAGCGAAGTTTTAGACAATCTAGTGATGTACGTTACCAGAAATTTAATAAAAAAAAATCAAAATTATGAGCGCCACACGTTTACCGGCTTGAAACTTTGCTGCCGCGATGAGACAAACGATTTTTTTTGAAGTAAAAAAAAATTGTATCATAAAGTAAAAACTGCCAACTTTATATTGAGCGATTATTTATAATATTTGGTTGGAATTTTCTCTCAAACTTGCTTAATATTTGCAAACATTTTCACTGCATTTCATTCATTTGTAAACAAATCGATTTTTTTCATATTCCAACCAAACGTCAAATATGAAAATTGCACACACACAGCACAGCTACACACATACTATAGCAACGACTTGGATAGCCGACTGGCTGTTGTTTTTTCTTTTTAAGGCTTATTAACGCAAATAAATCTCACGTTTTGAAACAGACTTTAAAGCTAAATAATTAAATTAATTATTATTCACTGAATTTCTTAAGTTATTTACATTTTTCCCGACAAATTTTAAATTTCTTGTAGACTGAAACCGAAACAACAATAAAATAACTCACTCATTTACACTAAACTGTCAGTTGTAGGCAGCGAAAATGTTGAACAAAGTGACCGAGCGAAATAAATAATGAGAAGGTGGAGTACGACATCATCTAACAGGGCTGCTTGTGCTGTTGTCAACAAGAGACAACAGTTGAGGTTGTGTTTATTTAATGCTCACGGCGAAAAATGTAAAAGCAGTAGAAGTTGTGTTGCTGTGAATAACAAACTGTTAAGTACTGAAGCTGTCAAAAATGTGCAGGGCTGCCACTAGTATTGATTGCATTGAGTCTATGCTGGAAAGAATTGTTAAAGCGAATTTAAATAGAATTGGTGCATTTGAATTTTGTTTTTTACAAGTAAGCTGCACTTTTTTCTTATCATGGGGGCGCCACAATTTGACTAGATTTGTAAGGATCATTTCCAACTAATATTTATTAAAAAAAGGTGTAATCAACGGATATATTGATGTTTCGATTAAATATTTGAATTATCGATTTTTAAAAATATATTTTTGTAATGAAATCTAAGCCCTTTTCTAATAACTTTATCTGCTCTCTCATACAACCGATCAAGGCAAATAATATATATTTTTTATATTGGTAAAATATCTATGAAACTGCTTAGCCAATTAATGACGAATGTTATATGCATGTAGAGACGCTTGACCTCTTAATTTTTAATAAAAATATTATTAAATCGACTTTGTCGGTCTCACACAGCTTTGAAAAATACAATTTTGTTGAATGCTCGTCACTCTTGGGTTAATTGAATGTGATATTTTTATAATACCTTATATATTAGAAATTAGCTAAAACAGAAATGTTGCTTGCTTGCAGAAAGTAACATTGTAACATGATGAAGTTATAGCAAATTCTTAAGGCTTTACATGTTACCTTTTATTTGGTATACAAAATGTTTTATTTGTTTCTGTTCTGTTGAAATAATTTCATAATTCAAAGAAATTTTTTGTTTTAGTCTCATGCTATTTGAATCATAATTTTCATTCGAAAATTTGAAAAATACAAAATGAAAAATGAAATATCATATTTGACACATTTCCTCAATCAAAAATGACTTTAGATATGAATTGATTTTTGTATGTGAGTATGTTATGTAAATTTTACCTTAAATGTTGGGATACTTTTTATATATCTTGTAAGATAAATATACAATATTTACAATTATTTATCATCTGAAACATTAATGCTGTTATCGAAATTTAATCAAAAACCCAAAACCATTTGAAAAACCCAAACTTACACTGTAAGCTTTTTGTAAAAAATATTTTTTTTTTTTTTTTGAATATACGTTATGAGAGAAAAAAAAGGTGTTTATTATACTTTTCATTTATTTTCCATATAAAATGTAAATTTTTATTCCATATAAAATTCAGGGATATTTTTGTTCATATAGCATATCAATTGTTCAGATCGGTTGCATTTGGGCAAAGGGATATTTTTGTTCATATTGCATATTAAATGTTCAGATCGGTTGCATTTGGGCAAAGTAAAAGCCTTTTTTAACAGATATTGCATCAAAAATATCACATTTAAGAATCGATAATTCGTTAAATAATCGCATTATGGATTTTTTTTTTTTATTAGGACAAAATATTTTTTATATTTTGTTTTTTGGAAAGTAGCTCATTCATATTAAGGCAACCCTGAAATAGTACTCGTGCCAATATAGGTTATAGATAGGTCTTTAAATAAATCAGATTAAATTTTGAACTTAGGCGCATACCACATACATATTGCTGTGAACTTAGTCAATTTTCAAAAAAATTTAATTTGGTATTTTGTTTTTTTTTTAAACAAATCTGTATATCGACTTATAAAGCTAGCAAGGGGCGAATTTGGTAGGGCTTCACGGCAAAAGTTTGCAAGAAATGAGTTTGTTTTCGAAAACTTTATATTTTGATTGTTTTTTATTTGAATAAATTTAATTTTGCTTTAATTATTTTCGTGTAGAAAATTTTCATATTTAGAATCTAGTCTTATCAAATTTTAATTCTCTCTATTGCTCCAATTTTCTCTATTGCGATTTCAACAATTCATTAAAGTCGCAAAACTTGTTAAGCTTTATTTTGCAATTATACTACGTTCATATTACGGCATAAATTACTTGATTTGTCATAAATTACTTATCTGAAATGAACTACGTTCATACTGGCAGTTCTTAATTTATTTTATTTTTATTGTAATTTTTTTATTGTTTTGTTTTTATTTTTATTGCTTATTGCTACACAAATGACGTCTCATATAATTTTTTTTCCATATCAAATGTTTTGTTTATAGAATGACACCTTGTGCTACAATTTATCAGATTATTTATCGAAAAAATTAGTGCTGACACCGATTCGATCTTAATGCGGTTGCTAATTTATGATAAATTACTTAATTTCAAAATAATTTCATTGACAGATTTCCCATGGCGAAATTACTTAATTTGAACATGATTTACGAATAAATTAAGAATGAGCCGTAAATTACGATATGGAGAACATGGTATTACATCAATACGATTGATTTAAAGATTTAAAATTAATTTTCATCCTTTTACTATCGACTGAGCAGATGTTAAATCACTTTTGTCTAACTTTGGCCTCTAGGGTCCAATTAATTTCTGAATTTCTTGTATGGGGACCCCAGAAGAGTGAAAGGTAGGAATTAGCTGGGACCAAAAGAAATGTTGAAGAATACAAAAAAATTGGAGCAGCTTTTAGTTTTGGTTATCTATTCAAATAAGAATTCCTTTTATTCCTTTCTTTTTTTATAAAAATTTTATTTGAGCAATTCAAACGAACTCAACAAAAATTCATATATTCTGAATATTGAAAATTAAAAATTCTGAAACATATATTTTTGATGTTATACTTTGAAAACAGTTTGAAAATAAAATAGGAAGTATATAAATCTAGGATAAAAATGAATAATTGTATAACCCTACAAGCTCATTAATTTAAATTCTTCAAGAAATTATCACAATATATATGAAAACTTGAAGATTATTATGACAAAAAATCAAAAGTAGTAAAGGCACTCATCATGTATAACAAGAATCGTTTGGCGATACTTTACCATCACGTAACCTAAAAATGTTATTTTCATAACGATTTTATAACGATGTATGTCTAACAACTGTTAAATGCTATCGTTTTGACGTTTGTATTGAAACGATAGATAATTTGTTATCGTTTGTGTTTTTTATATGGTTTTAATTCATTTATTTCGGAGTCGAAATTTTATTCCTTTTTTGCGTGATGAGGTGAATATTGAGTAGTCACGACAACGCATGGTCCTTAGAGATAAATTGGATCCTTTACCACCAGAGAGTTATGTGTTGTGCTTACAATATTTCAGTGTAAGTGGTGATAATAATTTGTTTTCAAATAAATTTAGGTTTCGTTTTTGCATCATAGTTGTTGACCAGTTGTGGATATTCGTTAACGATATTGATTACAATTTCCAGCTACTTAGGTGTCACTGCCGTAAAATTTCATTTTGAAAACTTTTGAACAATATTCACCTTTATGCTCCAAATATCACAAGCAATATCTGAAAGAGAGCTCAGGTAAGATATACTTATTACAAGGTAGGAGTGACAGTTCTGAAGGCGATCAGGAGTTGTCAAAACGCATCGAAAAAGTGAAAACGAACAAGCAGCAAAACAGAAGATAAGTTAAACTTTGTATTGATTTTGACAATTGGTGATGGACGCTTTGAGAAAAAAGCGAGTTGTCAAGGCTACCTGGTATAATTATATCATATGCTCAGGTAGCAAAGTAGCATAAAATATTTTCGCTCCCTTAAATGTTGACCACTCTGGGAACATTTTGTGTGAGCGCTGTATGTCGCATACCATTCAGCCCGAATGTTGTGCAACAGCTACTTACAGGCCGGTTACACAGGCCAGTGACAGTGAAAGTGCGAAAGAATACGTGTACTGTTCGAATGATTCGAAGAATTTCGAACTTTCATGCAAGAGGGGCTGCACATGCTAGTGAAAGTTCATTAAAAAAATTTTATCGTATGCGAAGGTTCTCGCTGCTATTGAATCAATTTAAGTTAATGATGTGTTTTTGAGTTAATTTTGTTTCCATTGTATATTGCACATGAAATTGTATATTTTTCACTTTTATTTCCAACTTTTCACATTTGTTTCATTTGCTTTGTAAATGTTAACAAGTTATCAATGTTTTTTCCTGTACGAAATCAAGGAAAATCTGAAATAAAATGCGAAATCGAGGGAAAACCCGAAATAAATCCACCAAAAGTAATTAAAAACAACATTGTTATTCCCCTCTTTGACTTACACTAGGCGCTGCTGTTAAAATCCACTGGCTCTGAAATTTCGTTGCTAGTAGCGATGAAAGTGCCGTGAAAGTGAATCCAGTGTGAGTGTATTTATAAAAAAGTGTAAATGTGTTGAGTTTTTCGTACTACAGGGCCAGTAAACTGGCCTGTGTAGCATGCCTGTGAGCAAATTTTCCACTGAATGCAGCCAATAATAAATTTAAGCAAATGTCACTTTTAGTATTGAACCTTTGTTTTCTAGTGACTTTCAAACTTTAGCCAACTGAACGAGAGACGAGACGACAGTGATGTATTTACATGAAGCAAGCCCACGACGATATTATGGTAAAGTATCGTTTGAATGATGATCATTTTGAAAGTCACGTGATGAGAGCCCCGGATTTCATAAAGGTTTAAAAAAATTAAGCTGGATTAGAGATAAAGCTTATTGATTCGCTTCTAAAATAATGTTTGCCAATTTTCACCGATTATTGAGAATAGAATTTTTGGAACTTTATTTATTTGAAAAAGTTTTAGTGCTACTCGCTGATTTCCAAATGATTTTACTAAAAACTAATATACATTTTTTTTCTCAGTTAACAGATTTGCAAGGAAAATATAATACTTTGAGTATTTTTCCATAACCTAATCAAATTTCTGATCAAAATCGTATTTCAAGTGAAAAGCATGAGTTTTTCTAGTTTTTTTTTTTGAGTTATTAGATAATAACTTGGACGTTTGACGCCTAAAGCAATTAAATTAAGCCATTCACCCATTTATGTAATACTCACCCATGCATTAAAAATGAAACAGAAAAAAGTTTCAGGAAATTTCCCTTTAGCTCTATTAACTTCCAAACAGAACTATTTACATAAAATTAAGAACAATGTTGCTCATTAAATGCTCTACAAATAAGCTTTCCGCCACCAGCCCACATTGTTCGCCTCTAGCCCAATCTACATGTATACATAATGCAATAACAAATTTCAATATTTCCATTAAAGCGCAAAATTGACAGCTTATATTAAAATTAATCTATCATTAACTGGCTGTCAAAATTAAGTAAATTTCTCACAAGCAACCAAATAAGCAGTCAAGCAAAGGCTAAGTTATGAGAAACTTCAGGAAGTTGTTAACAACGGCGATTTTTGTTCCATAAGGTGAAGAGAGTGAAAGAAATGACAAGAGAATTTTCTCTCATAACATGCGCTTTACGGCAGGAGCACAAAAATAGTGGGAAATTTTTTGGTAGAGTGGCTTGGAGGGCGGGTAGAGTTTTCACAGAGTACTTTAGGGGCGCAACAAACACGTGCATGCAAAAAATATACAAACAGGATGTACATAAAAAAAACATTTATGTAGCATGTAGGTGTCTAAATAATAATCCTTTGTAAACTCCACACTGAATGTCGCGCACGTTAGAGGCAAAGTAAGGCCAAAAATTGAGTGGCAGTCAGCCAGCTTTTTCAATGGAAAGAAGAAAAATAATAATAAAGAAAGAATTTTGGGAAAGACTGCTAAGATTTTTCTTCTCTGACTGCCTAAGTGTTCTTTACGAATTTGAATGGCATAAAAATCTCTATTTTTATATATATTTGTAGATATGTTTTTGCAGCTATATGTTTCAATGAGAGGTGATTGGCTTTTAGCCGGCGTAAAATTGTGCTACAAAAAAAAAAAAAAAACTCAGCAAAGTCTTGAGAAAGAGAACGCTTCTGCACCACGAAAAATCAATAAATTTTTATATTCTTTATAGCATGTTATGCCCTATATTGTATTTATTGATGTTTTTGTGTGTTTGGTAGTGTGCGTTACTAATAAGCTTTTATGGCTTAAATATTTGTTCTTATTAATATTTTGTTGGGAAAGAACGCATAGATCTGGCAAGTTTTTGTAGCTATAACGAAAAATGCTGCATACTTTTAGGCAAGTGGAATAAAGCAATGCTGCATATTTTTTGAAGCATCTGCTCTTAATGCTTTTATGCAAGATAGAGTCGTTAAGAATTTTTGAAAATTTGAATTTTTAATATATCGTCTTTTAAAGAATTTTAGAAAATTTTTAAAACATTTTCCAAAGGCTTAGAATTTAATTAAACAGTACTAATATGCTTGAAATTATTTAATAATTGTTAATATTTATTCAATTTATTTATTTATTGACTATCATAAAGCATCCTTTGTGACTTTTATGTTTTTGTCAATAGCTTCCTCTCAATAGCCATCGGGTGTTTTTTTTTTGTTGCTCTTATTTTAATAACTCCCCACAGCTATTGGTCTCACTCTCTTTTATGTCTGACTATACTTGTCACACTGTCAATAGCAGTTTAAAAATTTTTTATTCACAGGCTTTGTTATTTTTATTTATATATATTTTTTATATTATCTGTTTTTTTACGTAAATGTTATCCCATGTTCATAAAATAATTTAAAGTTAATTTACTTTTTTTATTCTCTCCCTCCTCTCTCTCCTAGATAATCTCCAGTGCCATCATTAATTTGGCAAATTGTTTTTTAAACGTTTTAAGGCCACCATTTGTTCTGTTGATCTCAATTTTTTTTTAATTTTTTTATTTTATGTTTCTGACCTAGCTTAATTATGGGTTGGCTTGAAAAAGGTCTTCCTATTGTCTTGAATGGCAATTTTTTTTGTTAAATGAGGTTTCCCAAGAAATTTGTTAACAATGTCCGCCTTAGGCTTTACATTGCAGTCTTGTAATTTTTCACACAAAGCTCTGAGCCTTCCAAGATTCATTTAATAGCATCATTAAAAAGCTTCTTTGCTACTTTTAATTAAAAGCTTTGATATAATTTTATTTTTGGCTAATCTTAGTGGATTTGATTGAAACGTAGTTATTTTTTTCCAAGAAATTTATAAGCCTAAAGTATTTTAAAACATTTCGTAATTTAATAATATGTATTTTATTTATAAGCCTTAAAGCTTCATTAATGAGCACTGTTTGTTTTGATTACCTTGCATTTTTTTAAGTGAAAACTTCTTTATGCGCGTTGAGCACTTTTTGGTAGAGAGCAAAACTATAGATTCGCGAATCGCGACATCATCACGCTTTTAGCTGTTCATTTCTGTTGCATTGTACAGCATTGCTTATGCCGTGGTTATGATAGGCAAACATGTTTACCGATTACCGAAGGGATTACCAACGGATTACCGAACCAATTACTGAACCAAGTACCGATAACCGAAACGATTACCAATCGATTACCGATGCTATTACCAAAGCAATTACAAGTGCAATACCAATTACCGAAGCGATTACCAACCGATTACAAATTAGCAAAGCGATCATCGAGCCAATTACCGATGTTACTTACTTACTTACTTACTTAGGTAAGTAACAACCCGTGTCCAGATTTCGACCAACCTCATCAGCTCTCGCCAGGCGCCTCTGCTTTGCGCGCGCCTTCTCCAATCGGATACACCAAGTGCGGTTAGGGCTTCCTCAGCCTGGTCCATCCATCGGAGGCACGGTCTCCCTCGTCGTTGTTGACCACCGACCCTCGCCTCGAGCATCTTTTTCGCTGGAGCTTCGTCGTCCATACGATGGACATGACCCAGCCAGCGTAGTTGCTGCGCAGTCATACGCCGAACTACGTCAATGTCTTCATAGAGCTCATACAGCTCGTGGTTCATTCGGATGCGATAGTCATCGCTGACTCGAACAGAACCAAAGATTTTGCGAAGAACTTTTCTTTCGAACACCCCCTGAGAAGCTGAGTCAGTTTGCGAAACTACCCATGCCTCAGCGCCATAAAGAAGCACAGGTAGAACGAGCGTCTTGTAGAGTGTTAGTTTTGTCGATCGAGAGAGGGCTCTGGAACTTAGTTGCTTACTGAGCCCGTAGTAGCACCATTAGCAACTATTGTTCTTCGCTTTATCCCCAGGCTGACTTCGTTGTTGTTATTAATGGCGGTGCCAAGGTATACAAACTCCTTGACTAATTCAAAGTTATAGCTGGCGGATGAATCGTGGGAGTCTAATCGCCGCGCTCCGTTGTTTGTAGACAGCATATACTTTGTTTTACCCTCATTTATCGTCAAACCCACTTTGGCTGATTCCTTTTCGATAGCGGCGAAATCAGCGGTAACATCTCTCTTGATTCTGCTGACAATATCAATATTGTCAGCGTACATAAGGAGCTGGACACCTTTGTAGAAAATGGTGCCATTACGATGCACACCGGCTTTTTGTACGATCCTCTCCATGATGATGCTGAAGAGATCG